>JAQQTP010000081.1:46452500-47702500 GCA_029884605.1 Ormosia emarginata | reverse complement strand
GATAGTGATATATTTGTCACATTATATGCCTGACCATGATATACCATTACAACGCACTGGCGTATGTCCCGACACACATTATTTATGTCTCGCGTCTAGCTTAGACTGTCATTATGGGTGGCAGATTTTCTGGGCCATTCATATCTGAAATTGTTTAGCTCCATAGAGTAGGAATATGCTGCATTGTGCATATGCATAGTTTGTGTACATATTATTGTGGCATAATCATTACATATGTATATTATTGATATCTGTTGTTGATATACTGTTGACATTCATATTATTGTGATATATGTTTTCTGAACATAATGATAATTTGTTAACATGATTATACTTGTGATATCTGTGTGTATGGAATGACTTTGTCATTCGTATCATTCTTTGCTACCATACTGGTATTGATGAAAAGGGATCTCACCTTTTTGCTGTATTGTTTTGTTATGCTTGTATTGTTAAAATTTGTATAGTAGGCCAAGCGAGTTTCTTAGACTTAACTGGAGGCAATGTTCTAAGTTCAGTGACGACGTCGAGGAGTGATCTTCTCAGTTTCGACAGTGTGCAGTTTGGTGGAAGAACGGAACAAGTATGTTAAATTTTCTCGTTAGTGTTGTTACCGTGCTATTAAGTAGGACCCATCATTGGGTTTGCTACTGTTTCTTGAGTTTGTAAATTATGTTTTAAATATTGTTTAATATTATGTGGTATAATTAACATATATATTAATCAATTTAGTCTATTTTATGTATTACTTATATTTCGGTAAGTTTATATTGTCAGCGAAAAGAAATTTAAACAAATCCAAATTTTTGAACTCAAAGCTTTTATGAAATGATTTTCAGGTTTTAAATTTTTAGTCTAAAATGTAATGCCCTATGGAGGGTGTTACATTAGTTGGTATAAGATGCATGTGAGTGAGGACAAAGCACGCTGAAAAGACCCGTGTTGATTTGTGGAGATACTCATCAATCCTACAGGCAATCCCCAGATGTTACATAATCAATCTCATATTTCGGAGTAAAACATTTGGTCATCAAGCGAGCCTTGTAATGATCAACAAACCCATCAAAGCAAGTTTTAATCTTATAAAACATTTACATCTGACAAGAACCTTATTAGAAAGAAGATCAACTATTTCCCAAGTATCATTATTCTCCAAAGCGTGTAATTGTTCTTTTATAGCTTGTTGTCAATGGGGATCAGTGGATGCCTCTGGATATGACTGCAGTTCATGAAGGTGAAACATGGTTGAAAAATAATGATAAATACGAAGGTAGGTGGGAAGGTTTCTTACTCGAGAGGGACAAATAGCAGTGCTAGATTCAGAATCAATGGTAGGGATAGTGTCAACGGGATGAGTCAAAACTTCAGACGATAGTAAGAGCTCATTGGGAGAATCAGAAGAGGAACCTGTAAGCGGAGAACCTATCTCAGACAAATGTGAAGACTCTATATCAAAATCATTTGAAAAAAGATCAATAGATGATGTAGTAAACAAGGAGGTAGAAGTGGAAGGAATGGACTTGAACTGAGATAGTGAGAAGAATATAGTATCTTCCCAGAAGACAACCTGATGATAAATATGAATGCACTGAAAGACTAGATCCTAGCAGTGATAGCCCTTGTGCTCAGTACCATAACCAAGGAAGCAACAAAGATGGACACGGGGTTCAAGCTTAGTGTGCTCAAGGGGTTGAAGAAGAATAAAGTAGGCACAACAAAAAACTTTGAGAAATCTGTAGTTTGGAGGTATGTGGTGAAGACGTTCATAAGGAGATACATTACCAACAATAAAGGAAGGAAAAATATTGACAACATAGACAACAGTAAGAGCAGCTTCACCCATATATGTTCAGGATAAGACGAGGCAAAAAACATTAGCTCGAACGGGTCAAGAATATGCCGATGTTTCTTTTCTGTATGACCATTTTGCTAAGATGTATTAGGACATGAAAACTCAGAAAAAGTACCCTGTTTAACAAGAAAAGTGAGTAGTTTTGAATCGCGATATTTAGAGGCATTATCACAATGAAAAACCTTAATTGTCTTTGAAAACTGAGTTTTAATCATAGTGGCAAAGGTAATATAGATTTGGCGAAGTTTAGAATGATTTTTCATTAAATATATCCAAGTGAAACATGAATAGTCATCAATGAAAATCACAAAATATCGACAACCTTCCTTAGTGGGTGTAGGAGTTGGACCTCAAACATCAGAATGCACAAGATGAAATGAAAAAATAGAAATACAAGTACTTTTATTAAAAGGTAAGGCAAGTTGTTTAACTATTTGACAAGAAGTGCAATGCAAAAATTCTTCTTTAACAGACCCTAAAATACCCTGAGAAATGAGAAGACGTAATTTACTAAGAGAACTATAACTAAGACATTAATGCTATAACTTAAGAAGATATGAAGTAGAAGCAGCACAGAGAGTTCACACAGGAAACGAAGAAACATGGAGGCTAGTGAGCTCAAACAATCGTTCAACTTTACAACCATTCCCAATGATCTGCCCCATTTATGGATCCTGCACACAACAACCAGTAGAAGTAAAGGTAAGAATAGAACCAAGGTCATATAATTGGCCAACAGAGATGAGATTAAAGTTTAATTTGGGAATAAGATAAGTGTTTGATAAGGTAAGGGTAGATAGGGAGATGGGACCCTTATGACTTACTTTCATAAGAGACCCATTAGCAGTATGAATAGAATGAATAACAGCTCTAGAGGAAAGGGAAGAAAATGCATGAGATGAGAAAGTCATATGATTATTGTAACATCATTTTTTTACACATGTTAGACTTGTATAAGGTTACAGAGGTAGCTTAATACTTGTTTAACATGTCCGCTAAATTTTGTCACGTTTTGAGTTAATTTAGACACTTTGCCGTAACACAGAACGTGCAAAATGACTATTTTAACTAAGGAAAAATAGCATAAATGTTATATTAAAGGAAATGAATTTGAACAAGTTATTTCTAGGTTACAAATAAGTGAAAAATGATGTGCTTAAATTTTGAGGACAAATAGAGTTTGTTTAGTATTTTTAAGGATATCGCGTGAGTATTTAAGTACTGATTAGGTCACAGTAGATATGGAAAATTTTGGAAATGTTGAAACAAGAATTTATATGGATCTTATAATTTATTTTAAGGTTGTTGGAAGTTAGAAGACTTGATTTAGTTAAAGCAAAGTATTCTTAGCATATACAAAATTGAGTGAAAGGACAAAATTGTCCTCAACATCATCTTTTAAAAGATGAGAATTATCTCATCTTTCTATCCCTCTCACGCACGGCTGAAGGAAAGAAAACAGGGGAAGAAAATAAGAAAAAATGGGAAGAAAAAGAGAAGAATGAGAAGGAAAGAGTGATCTGTTGATAATTTCAGTATTTTGAATGTCTTATATTTGATCTAATTGGACTTCATATGTGCTCAATTGATAACATTTAGCTAAGTTTCTGATATAAAACTTAATCGAATGTTTATTATGAAATTACGCTTAAATGTGATTATAAATGCTCATAACTGAATTGTGCCTTTCAGGAGATTTTTAAGTGTTTGAGTCAATTAGCATCAAGCCATGCTTGATGTCCATTTAAGAAGAGAGCTAAAGACTTTAGAAGAGCAATAGTACGTCCAAAAGCAAAGAAGGAAGAGCATTTGTGAAGAATCAGGTTTCAAGTTGAAGAAAGTAAGTGACACGACTCGTGTCATCAGACACGAGGTAAGACATGTCCTTCTTTGGTATCACAAGGTTGGGTCCAGTCCTGAAGTTTGCCCAACACGGCTTGTGTCATCAGACATGGGGTAGGCCGTGTACGTCTCTGTCATGACAAGGGAATCCAATTTTGAGTTTGGACTAACAACACGACCTGTGTCATCAGACACGGGTTAGGTCGTGTATTTTTCTGGTACCTTAAGGAGGATTCATTGCTGAGCCAATTCGACAACACAGCCCGTGTCATCTGACACAAGATATGTCGTGTTATTTTCTTAGTTCCAAATTGCCTGATTTTGTCATAGCAAAGTCAGACACGGTGTAGGCCGTGTCATTTGACACGGCTCGTGTCTGCGAATCATAAATTGAATTTCGAATTTTGATGTAAAAATAGGGATCCAAAGTTATAAATAGGATTGACTAGGACTCAAAAAGGGAGTTCTAAACTGAAAGTCATCAGAGAACAGAAGAGGATTCAAGGAATAGAAAGAGAGAGATTTGATCGAAGGTTGGAAACTCAGGTTTGAATAATCGGAGATTGATCAACTTCATTCACTAAAAACCAGTTTGATCTTTAGTTTTCTTTCATTCTTTCATTCTTGATTATGTTTCTATTTCGTTTTTCTTTTGATTTTGAATTTGCCATGTGTGGCTAAACTCCTTATTTGGTTAAAGGAGGATGAAACTCTAGTTTTGGCTATGTTAATTTTGCATACTCCTTTATTTCAATACAATTGTGTTTTTATTCATATGTTTCTGATTTCAATTCAATATAAAGGTATTTTATAATCTTGCCAATTTCAAAAGTGGTAAAACTAGGATTATTATGCGTGGTTGCGGTAGTAGAACTAGTGGAACATATGATCTAAGCAATTTAATCCTGGTGTATGATTGAATTTTAGCGTGATTGGTTTTCTATTTTTTAGTGCAATCATTGGATAGATATAAGAGCGGTTGTTTTATAGCTAACTAATGATTATGGTTAGTTTAAGTGGTTGCTAAATTAACCATTAACTAAGGAAAACAGAGATTAATCTCACAATTGTATAAAAACATAATTGACCATATTGGGATAAAGGATATGTGGATTCACATAATCATATAAACCTAGTAGTGGATTCTATCTCTTAACCATTATCATCAAATTGGAATTTCAAATCGTGTTTACTTTGCTACTATTTTATCTTTGGTTTCTATTTTAGTTTGAATTAACAAAATCCCTTTTTACTATTCATTGTCATTTAGAGTTTAAATTAGGATTCAGTCAATAGTTTCAATTGAGTTAGTTTTCTGTGGATTGATCATTGCCAACTACAACTGGTTACAAGGTTTTATAATTTTGGTAGGACTTGGCAACTGCTTTTAATCTCAAATTTTATTCACAATCCACACCACACCACACCAAAACCAAGGCCAAGAGTCATCAACCAAGATAGGGGAAAACTCTTCCATAGCTCTTATTCTTCTTTCCTTCTATGTTTTCTATGTTTTGATGGCAAGAATAAAAAATGGGTTATGATTGTTGTATAGTGATTTTTATGTTTAATTCATACTCTTTTAAGTTGATAATGGTTTGTTTTGGTTAATGGATCATGGATGTGATTGAGAAGTGGCTTGATTTCATAGAAAGATGAGTTTCAAAAATGGGTATAAATTGAGTTTTTCATTCCTTTGATTGTTCTTGAAACCTTATAGCTGAAAATAAATTGTGTATAGCTTGTATAAAGTTTGGTTGTTGCTAGAAATGGGTTATGGAAATTGGTTTTTAGGTTTGGAACCCATTGTGCAGAGAATCACATTTTTGCATAATTTTTCTGGTGCTAGTCACGCCTAGGCGCTAGTGAACCACGTCTAGGCGTGGTTGAGACAGAGAGGCTCACGCCTAGGCGCCATAATGCCACGCCTAGGTGCCACTTCCAAAAATTTTCAACAGTGTTTTTGTGAAAATGAAGCTTTAAACTTATAAGGATCCTTTATATTAGTTTTCTAATGGGCAATAAGGCACTAATATGATTCTCGTAAGGAAGGAATGAGGAAGAAATGTATTTGTGATATATTGTATGAGGAATGAATGAATGGATGAAAGTGGATATATGAAAATAATGCAATATAATGTTAATTATGCTATGTTAGATAGAAATAAGTAAGAACAATAAAAGTTACATAAGAGTTTATATTTAAAAAGATCAAAGGTTGATTATGTGATAGTATGAAATAATTAAATGTTTAGAATCAAATTGGAATGGATTTTGGTACAATAATAGTATAAGCAACAAAGTGTTGCATAGATACTAAATGGGAAGTAATAAGGAAGTATAACTTTTACATGAGTTCATTTATAATGTATTACATGTTGAATTGAAATGGACTCATGAAATTGAATGATGAATTGTTAATACATCAGGTTGTATTATCAAAGTCATATAGGTTGATGAAAAGTGAGGCCTTAAGCCAAATTATGAATAATGTTGACAAACATAATTTTGGAAGTAATATAAAAGGAATGATAAAGGTAGATAAGGTTGAATAAGTTCCTTTCTACAATTATGTGTCATAATGTATTAAGAGAAAGTTTAATGATTATGGTATTGCTTCCTTATTATGTAATGAAATGTAATAGTTAAAGAATGAATGATTTTTAATATTATGCACGTTTTGTTTTCAAACTTGTTATTTGATGTTTCCATGTATTGTAAATTTATGACTTGGACAAAAGGGCTCCAAGTAGTTTGGACAAAAGGGCTCCAAGTTAGTTAAAATGTTTGGTAGTGTAAGGAACAAAAAGTCATCTTGCCTACCCAGAAAAATAATACACGGAACAAAAGGGTTTCCTGGAATAAAAAGACTTCCTAGAAACATTCAAATAACTTGTGATTTTCCAAAAGAAAATCTTTTCAAAATCAATGCATGAGTATACTTTAGGATTTCATTAAGCATAATCATACATCAACATGCATTGCATAAAATTGGCAATTGTATGGCAATTGTCTTGTTTTTATTAAATGTTGTTATAAATGGTATTGTCCTACATTTGATGAAGATCACAGTGTAGCTTAATGGTGTGTAATGAAAAGAATAAGTACGCTTGCTAGCTTACATAACTGTTATTATTAATTATATATATATTGACTTATGTTGAATTCTTATATAACGACTAAACTGTTTTCATTACTAAATAAACTATCTAATTTGGGAAGGGAAATGACTAAGTTTTGATGTATGTCACCTTTCCAAGTGATTAAGTACAATTTGTATTTTTCCCCAAAGCAATTGAATTTACCATGATGTTATGATTTCAAAATTTATTACTGAGAATTATTAATTCTCACCTCAGTTCTTTTTATGCTTTCCATGATAAATCTAAAGGAGGATTCAAGCAAGCGTAGAGCAAGGAGATGAAGACTTAGTTAAGATGATTATGTAATTATTCTTAGTTTTATAATTATATTAATAGCTCTGTAATTAAGTTTATATATGTAGTTTGTATAAGTTGTAATCTCAGAAATATCAGATATAGTTCTAGTAAATAGCAAGTTTTTTAAGATGTAAAATGTCTTGCTCTCTTACTTTTGTAAAGACTCTATATATTTATTCGTTAAATAGATATCAAACAAGATGTAATTTACGTTATGTTAGAAAGTGGCATACTAATTCTAGTTACTTAGTATACTTTGGGTATACTACAATATTTAGAATTAGGGTGTTACAACTATAGCATGCAAAATAAAAATATCAACGGTTATTACCTAGTGTAGTTGCTAAGGCAGTAAGAGTGTTACTAGATTGAGAAATGGCTTGTTTAAGAAGAGACTCAATATCAATAATAGAAAGAGAAATATGGGAAGCAGATGAAGAGGCATTGTCGGCAACTGAAGCTGCAAACACAAACTTGGAGGAGGAACTAGGACGAAGTTGAAACTTACTCTGATCAGGTCTTGGTGCACAAGTAGGACATTGCTCAATCAAATGTCTAGGAAGTTTGCAATATCTGCATATCAGAGAGGGGTAGTTGGAATATAACCCTTCTTTTTTCAAGTTTGACACTCTATGATGGGACATTCTGGAAGAGCATTGCCAGATTTACGATAGTGATGACAGAATTTTCCTTTCTGATGAGTAACTACAAAGGTCAAATTTGCTTTAGGTCGAAGAAGACCGAATCTAGTTTCTTCTGACTTCAGACGAGGAAAGGCATCCTCAAGTATAGGCAAACGATCCTAATGTAATAGGGATACTCGAACAGGTTCATAGTCTTCAGTGAGAGCCATCAAAAATAATATGAGCCTGGTGCGATCACGGTATTCCTCATACAGCTTAGCAACACTTTTGTGCTTCAAGGTTGACTCATACAAAATCAGTTGATCCCAGATAGCTTCCATTTGGGCCAGAAACTTATACACAACTTGTCCAGGGTCTTGTTTCAGACTATTGAGTTCATTTAGTAGCTGATACTGATGAGACAAATCAAAAATTATATACTAATTCTACAAATGATCCATACCTCTTTAGTAGTGTCTAAGTGTCCAAACAGCAAATGAATACTAGAAGTAAAAGTATTTTAAAATAAGGTGATGATCTGATGATTTTTGTTATCCCAATCTTCTAATTTGTCAGCAAACTTCTCATCAATGTCATCTTCAGCTTTGATAGGGCAAGTATTATTACCCGTGACATATCGTCAAAGTCTTCAGCCTTTCAAAAAGCCACGCATGGCCTTAACCCAGTGGGTGTAATTCGAATCATTGAGTAAAACTAGAATAGACTAAGCAACATTAGACTTTTCATAGTAGTAGAAAAGAACAATAGCAAAAAAGAGCACTTTCGGTGGTGAATTGACAGAAAAAGACCTCAAAGATGGAAAATTTTCTCCAAAAAACCTTAGGAAGGAGGTCTGGTGCCACATCAACAAGACACATCAGCGTGGGTGGACATGTAAGCAATGAAGTGGCACGTCCATGTTAGTACCACGTCAAGAGGTGGGTCTCGGGTTACAGAGCGGGTCTCGGGTTGCTTATCACGAGTCAAACATGCGGTTGGGTATCTGAAGCATGAACCACACGCATAGATAGGGAGGTAGTGCGTGGCACGATAGACAGTTCCTGTAATATTCTCCCTATCCTATTAGCTTTAATGATTGTTATAGTAGTTTCTTAGTACTTGTGTGATTTACTTGTTGATTTTTGTAATTTTTTGAGTTAGTTTGGGCATAACGATATAATATAGAACATGAAAAATAACTTATACTAGCCCAAAAATTAGCATAGACTATTTAAATGATGGAAATAAATTTGAAAATTTTATTTTTAGGTCATAAATGATTAGAATGAATTATAATAATTTTTGGGGAATTAAATAAATTAGTTTGGTATTTTTAATAAATAAAATAAGTGTTTAAAGGTCAAATTAAATAAGAGAGCAACTTGAAAAATTATGAAAATTTGTAAAGTTGTTACATAGAGGATGAAGATTATTTTAGAAATGATTACAGGTTAAAGCAGATACTTGTAAGCATATACAGGTTAGAACAGATACATGTAAGCATATTAGTTTACTTCCTTAAGTTTATATTAATTTAAGGAAAAGTAATAGAGTATAATAGTTATTAAATGATGTGTATAGGAACTTAATGGAACCCTAGAATTTTTTATAACACCTATGGAAGCTAGAAACTCATTAATGGATGATCAAAGTATCCCTAAGAGACAAATCTCTTGCAACCAATGATAACTAAACATTTTCTTTGTTCTTATCCCTCTCTTTCTCCAACATCTCACCACAACCACACATACACACTCATAATTTCTTCTCACATTTCTCTAGGTAAAATAGCAGAACAAACAGAGAAAAGAAAGAAAAGAAAATACCAAGGGAAAAAGAAAGAGAGTGTGTATCAGTGGAGAGAGGAAGGGAGCTTATCCACCGTGGCTTCCAGGTTGTGTTTGGTGGCCATGGAGTGACGGGTTAGCCTCGCACCAATTAAGGAAGTTGCTCCACTCCTCGAGCTCTTTATCTTGACACCAAGAACACCATCATTTGTCAACCATCCTTCGTCTCCTTCTAGGTTAAGGCCAAGAGGTAGGGGTCCTTGCTCTTGAATCTTGCTCTTCTTTTCTTCCATGGTTGGTTGTTGTTACATGTTACTCCTTTAGCTTAAAAATGATGAAATTGATGAATGATGCTTGGGGTTGAGATCAGATCCTACTTCTATTCTTTCTATGTTTGACAAATCCTAATTGGATGTGTTGGAATTAACTTGAAAATCATGAATTATATGGTGTTGGTTAGGAGTAGGTTCTTGCGTTTATGAAGAACATGCAGTGTTCTTATTATTGGCTATTGAGATTCTTGAAATAATTTTTAGACAAATGGCCATAAAGGTTAAGATTAAGGGGAAAAGCAAGAAGAGCTAATTTAAAAGTTATAATACACATTAAGAGAGAGTTAATGGTTCTTGATAATCTTGAATTTATGTTGATTGTAAAAGTGTGTTATGGTTGAACATGGACTCTAGAAGCTAAGATTGGAAAGAAGGAAATTGTGTACAACTTTATGCTTAATTATATAATTATATGTTAATTAGTGTCATTTATATGCCTAAGCTAGCTTATGTATTAAAGATCCAATGTGAGGATTGCTATTGAATTCAATCACGGTTGTGGCCATGAGGCTGAAACCTTCAATTAGTAAATTAGGGGAAAGTTTGAATTTATGCTTTGGAATTTTATATGTATTTGATATTTGTGGCTGATTTGGCCATTCGGTGGAGATGGTCGAGATCTCCATAATGAGATTCAAAGCCACTCTTTGGTTATGTTGTTGTATGATAATTTTGGTTGACAACTATTATTTTACCTTGTGGATTTTGGCTTGAGAATATGTTGAGGCCTTTATGTTATTTATGAGATTACCATACCTCTGTTTTGAGAAAATTGAGTTCTCCGCTCTATGGAGATCAAATTGGCTATATCTAGATTATGTGGTGTGCTGAGATTTGATTGAGTTCACTAAGTAAGAGTGTTGTTTTGTCATGCCTGAAATTTCCTAAGCCAATATGAGATATGGATACTAAATAAGGATTGTAAATGGCCAAAAATGTTTACTGCCATGTTAATACTTGGTCTCTCAACATATTTTGTTTGGATTATGAATTGGCTTATTAATGAGATAAGGTGACTCATGTCTGTGTGATGAAGCTTGATCATTTGATTTTTATCTCATGTATATGTAAATTGTTAGCATTTCTAGTTGCCTTGTGAGTTATGTGAAATATATGATAATACGAAAAATTGGCACTTGGCATGCTATGAGTTGAATTATGATGTACTGAAAATTGATATACTCCTTTAAAATGTTAAAGTTGAGCGAGTAATTGAATTAAAATGTAAAGTATATCTTTAAGTGCTCAAAGATTAAAAGAAATTGGACATGATCTTCGTACCTGGGGGTGATCCTTAGATGTTATTTCCTTATGAAGGGTAACCTAGTGATGATTATTAGAAATGATCTTCGTACCTGGGAGTGATCCTAGATGTGGCCAGTGATTGATATTGGAAATGATCCTCATAACTGGGGGTGATCCTAGATGTGATTCCTTTGTGAAAGGAAATTGATATCGAAAATGATCCTCGTACCTGGGGGTGATCATAGATTTGGCCAGGGTTACCTGAGATAGTGTTATATAACGATGGACTGTTACGTATAGGCTGAGTGCACCAGCATGATAAGCAGACTCTCACCAAGTGTTGGGTAGTGTGAGAAGGTGACATTCCGTCCCTACCTATTTAGATAAAAGGACATGGGTCTAGGAATGAAATGAAAAAATGATAATTAATGAGCACTGAATGAAAGTTAAAGGCATTGCTTGAGCATTGGCATATCTTCATGAATTTGTTATATAGATCATTAATTTGATAATGAATATTTGTATTTTGAGTTAATTGTAAATATTCTATAGATAATGTGAGATGATTTATATGTTGTTATACTTCTGGAAGGTTATGTGATTTATCAGTTGATGTGCCTGTGAGGTTGTGTAGGATATATGATTATAAAGTTTGTTGTTCAATGATTAAAATTGAACTTCTGCACTCGGGAAGAGAAAGGAGATAATTTGGCATTTTCCACCTTTCTATGAAAGATAATTGTTGTGATAACATATGTTTATTATAAATACTGGAAATTCTTAGAATTCTCACCCCGTTATTTTTTTTTCCATGATGATTCCAGCACATGATCCTCTCTTTGCGTAGGGATGCAGATGCTGATGTAGCATAGAGACACTTATTTTTTACCATTGCCATGTATTTTTATTTATGCAGTGGTTTGTATATGATTTTTGTGTGTGTGTGTGTGTGTGTGTGTGTGTGTGTGTGTTTGATATGTAACTTGTGTGGGATGTGTGTAGTGTGTTATTTTTTACCATTGCCATGTGTGTTTGTACATGTTTGTGTGTGTGTGTGTGTGTGTGTCTATGAAGGTTTGATATGTATAACTTTAATATTGATGTAAAAGAACGATATATTGGACTATATAGGCTAATGATGCCAATGTGATTTATACCTGCTATGTATATATTTGTGTATTACATGTATATATTTGTATTCTGAGTTGGTAAATAGAAATTTCCTATGATATCTGATTTAATAAATGTATAAGTTTCTAGAGTTTTGTTAGGTGAGCTCAATAGACACTAAGGTAATAAAGAAATTAAAAAAAGGGAAAAGAGTATAAAGACTCTTTAAACTTTAACCATTTTTTTTAAATTATCACTACGAACTTTAAAATCTTCTCAATTAGTCCCTAAACTTTAATTAATGTCCCAATAGATCCTTATAGTTAATTTAGATCCGTTAATTCACTAACAATAATATTGCATGATATCATTTTATTTGTATTAACATTAATTAAGAACTGTTTATTAATTTGTTTATTAAAATTTAATTTTAAATATATTTTCTTCCTTACAAATAAATAAAATATTATTACATAATATCATCGTTAATGAATTAATAGATTCAAATTAAACAGAAGGATCTATTGAGATATTAATTAAAGTTTATAGACTAATTGAAAAGATTTTAAAATTCGCAGTGGTTATTTACAAAAAAAAGTTAAAATTCAGGAGGGTTGCATACTCTTTTTCCATAAAAAAAAAAATTATTAAGCCTCACATGGCTTAAGTAAGAAATAAAATTAGTATAATTAAATACCAATATAATTAAAAAGTTTAGTTATGACGTGTCTAAGCCTAAGTGCTTCAATATAATTCAGTTACATGTGGAGTAATTAGTCTTAGGGCATTACAATTCCAATGATGTCAGCGGTGTCGAAAACGAAGGTCCAGGGAGCGATGAACTAGAAATGGAAGCGGTGAGAGATTTTGATGGCGGTGGAAAACGGTGAAGCTTATCGGAGAACGACAAGGTGACAGTGAGCTGAAGGATTGAACCGAAAGCTTAGGCTCTCTAATACCAAGTTAAAAACAAAAATAGAGAAAAAGACTGATGAATATTTGTATATTTATAAACAAATTGTATGCAAAAGATAGTTAACTTTTATTTATATAAGAGAGCTGCTATACATAAAAAAATAATAATAAAATACAATTATGTACATAATCAATTACAATCTCAATCATGTTATTCAATCAACCCTAAAATCAATCACAATTTCAATCAGTTTATTAAGTTTGCTTGGTGGCTTATGTGTTCTATTTGAAAGTTGGAACCTTTAGAGGAAGAAGTCCTAACCTTATTCTCTCTCTCCTTATAAATCCCTTCCAAATGTCCATCTTGCTTTCCAAAAACCACCCCAAAGGATCTGTCTTGTTTATAAATGCTGATAGTCAGTCTTGTAAATTTCCTGGAAGAGCCGGTTAGGATACAAAACAAGTTGTGTCCCCATCCAAAAAGAGGTAGGTTTCCTTTTCTTGGTCACTAAATGATAGGGTGATGAAGACGGTGTTGTCTATGCACATGCAGTGTTTGTTGTAGCCATTATCATTAGCTTGACCTCAAATTCGATTTTGATGTAAACATTCAGTTCAAGAAACTATGGCTCATTTTTTCCACAACTGGAACCTTTGATCATAGTTACTTGTACTTAACTTGAGCACTTTAAATGAGGTTGTTTTTTAATGGAAAATGTTTAATACAAAACTATTGATAAAATCTTTTTCTCTGAAAAATCACAACATTTTGTTCCTTATTTATTTATACTTTTATCAGAAGTTCTTATACACACATTAAATAGGTTGACCAGTTAACTCTTTCCCCTGTGGTTGCACTGCAATGGTTAAAAGGCAGTGGCAGAAAAATGGGGGAAAAAAAGAAGAATGTGTAGCTCTTCCAGAAACTAATTTCTCCTGGTGATCAATTAGTCCACTTGCTTATTATTTCATACCTAAACATATTATACGAATATGTATGCAAATAGGCGATGATATTTTTATCAGACAATTTCATGTGAATGTGTGGCAATTTTGGTGCAAGAACTCTTCTGTCTTATTATCTTCTAATATTAACGCACTTTTTGTTTTGGGTAATTCTTGAGGCACTTTATTATGTCTTGTATAAATCATTTAAGCATTTGATAATACCTTCGTTTAATAAATGCTATGTTTTTTAGTATGCCTAATTTTGAAGTATTTCAATACTATTTGTCCGTTAAGGACTTAAAGAAGGCATTAAAATACAAACTTAAATTATTAATTGTTAATTTAAGACGTTTTATGCCATTGGGCTTCGACCCCTCCTTTTACCCTTCCCAAAAAAACATAAATAAATAAATTCGTACTTAGAAAACTCTCTAAAAATTCTAGTAGTAGGAATTATTAGAGATGTTGCTAAATTGTGTTGCAATCATTGTTAAATTTTGAGTTCCTTTTTTAAAAAAAAAAAAAAAACTTTGGCTAGTTTTGAGTTCAAATTTATTGGGAGATCGTAAAAATTCAATTTATTTTAATGAATTTGTTTCGGATCAAGTTTCATATTAGCGATTCATAAGTAATTCGGTCCACTAAAATTAGATTTCATATATTTATACTTATTATTAGATAAATAAATTTATCTATTTATGAAGAATAAATATCTCACATGATCTCTGATAGATTATGAAATCAATTATATCACTCATAAATAGAAAAATTAGTTATAAGAAATAACAATCTCATTAGATTCTTATCCTAATTAATAACAATTAATGTAGATTTAACAATGATTCTTATCAACTAAAATGTTTATATAAATACCATACAAGATGACAAAGGTATGCAATCTGATTTCAAACACTACCCACTTTGTACACGGTCTAACTTGAATATCAGAGTGCTTTTTGTAGGTAGTCATCCCTCGTACTACCATCGCAACCATTATGCATCGGAGGAAACTACCTACATCAACATTTTTCACGTAATCATTTGAACCTCGTTCAAAACATTGATGCTCTCTGTGGGGAGAGATACACTTCAATTCTCATAACCACCATTATGGTCATTATAAGGCGAAATCACATTTCTGCCACCAGAATCAACCATCTTCTGGCTGCTGCTGTAACACCTTAAAACCACTATGATGTATATTATCAATATATTCAAGATGTAATAATAGGATAGTCACATTTTAAGCGTAAAACATAAATATAAAACTTGTATAATACCTAATAACGTTTTGATACATAGAGCCTTTAACAAAAGTAAAGAGACAAGATAATTTCACACAACTAGAAACTTGCACTTTACTAAGAAATTACAACATATGTCTGGGATACACAAAATATTAAAACAAGTCACAAAGGCATAATACAAAACTAATATCATCAATACATCAGTTATATATATATACAAATACAAAACATTGATGCCAAGTCTTCAAAGTCTTCATTTGCTCCTACTTTGATCATTGACTTGATTTACCATGGAAATAAGAAATTGGGGTGAGAACTTGAAATTCTCAGTGGTAAATTTACAAAATATGACATCACGATAAATCCAACTACTCTGAATAAAAACAAGTACATAAATAAATAAATGAAAAAGTGGCACAACCAAAACTTAATCTTTTACTTTCTCGAAGCAGACATTCTATTTTAATTAAATAAAATACTTTAAGTAGTACATAGTTTCTCAACTCAAATGAGCATATCCGCTTACTAATAATTAAGATAGCAAACAAGTATAAGCAATCTTTGCATCGTGTACATTTAATCCATACATTATCCTTTCATCAATATAAACCAGACAATTACCTATATAATTGTCATTTTATGTTATGCATGATAATGTATGAGTATGTTTATGAAATGTCCTAATGTATGCTTGTGCAATGTTAATAAAACATTTTATTTTATAAAACTCATGATATTTGTATGTTTTCAGAAAAACCTTTATTCCTTATATTTCCTCTGGGTAAAATGAGGTATTAGGAAAACCTTTGTTCCTTAACCTCTCTTAATAAAATAACCCTAACATTTAGAGCAACTTTGACTCAAGCCAAATACATGGAACTAACAAATATCAAGTTCCTTAACCTCTCTTAATAAAATAACCCTAACATTTAGAGCAACTTTGACTCAAGCCAAATACATGGAACTAACAAATATCAAGTTTGAAAACAAAACATGCAAAGGTATTTTTAATCATTCATTCAATTCCTCCATAAAGCATCATAATGCTTACATTCAACATTTTATTCAAGCAACCACGTACTTTCATGAGTACAAGGTAATACTATGTCATAGGTGACCTATGGTAATATATCATTTTACCACTATCTTTTAATTAATTTAGACTGTGAAACAATGCCTTTATGTATTAATCACAACATGGCAGTCACACATCCCATAATTTCATTTGAATACTAAAAACGATTAGAAATAACAAACATTAAGTGATTGAATCCAATATAGCAACTCATCTACTTTAATTAATTTCAACCACCAAGACAATCCAAACACATGGATAATGCAGCATTATTTGCTACTTGACCGAGACCCTCCATGCATGTTTCACATGCAAATATACATTTCATACATGGAATACATTGCTGTACTATAATCAAGATGGATCAATTCTATTATTTCCTTTCAATTCATGACTAGCACAAACCATCTTCCTCACTTCCCTTCTTAACCGTGACCAGAAAAATCAACATGCAAAGGCAAAATTTCTCATAAGCAAGAACCAAATAATTCAACTGTACCTTGTTCAACAAAACCAACATGTAAATGCACAACTTCACATGAACAAGCAGGAAATAATATAGCTAAACCGTGACCGACCATCAGGCTATTTCATATAAACATATTTTAGGTGTACAGGGCAGTAAATAACACTACTGTGCCGTGATCAATAATGCAGATAACAATCATTTTACATATACAAGGCAACATTTTTCTATATTGTACCGTGACTGCATGGACAAGGCAGCTAACCATTTTTCTGGTGCACTTTAACATATATGCAGGGCAGCTTTAGTTGCTGCTGTACCATGACTGCTTGGAAGCACTTACATGCATATATATATATATACATACACACACACACACACACACACACACATATATATATATATATATATATATATATATATATATATATACATATATATATATATATATACATATATATGTCGCACACTATTGTATGAGATAGCACTATATTTTGCAAATACATATTCCACATTACACTTCTATTTCTCATAATTTTGCCTCTGTTTTATATATAAATATATATATATATATATATATGGCAGCATATTACACTGCTGTACCGTGAGACAGCATGCACATTTTTCACTTCTATTTCTCATCAATCTTACCTCTGCTGTACCGTGAAACAGCACTATCATTTTGCAAATACATATTACACTTCTATTTCTCATTAATTTTGCCTCTGTTGTACCATAAAACAGCAGCTAATACGTTTTTATTTAACATCCAATTTTACCAAATGATGTACCAGAATTAACATGCACATGCATATTTCAGATGCAAATGCATATTTTACATATGCAAGGCACCCCTCCTTGTTGTTGTACCGAGACCTACTTATTTTTTTATACAACTTTCACTTTACAATTGTATTGTTGTATTCATGGAAACAAGCCATGGTTCTCATGCATATCTTACTTCACACTTATATGGTATATTCATGGATACAAGCCACATTTTTCATAAAAAATAAAGCTATGTTCATAGAAACAAACTATGGTTCTCATCAAGAATCTAGCTACTAGATAATAAGCTTGAAGAAAATACTAGACATCCTTGTTCAATTATTACAAATTATCAAGTAAGTCAGTCACGGTTATCATCAGAATATAGCAACTAAATACAAGCTTGTAAAGAATATTGACACCCCTCTCATTAACCTTGAGCCGAGACCAACCCCTTTCCATTATAGTAGGAGATTTGATTTCTTAACATTCATTTCCATCATAGCACACACAAATGAACATCAAAGTAAGAAAAAGAGTGAGATGAAAAATCAGAACTTCCCCCTACCTCACTCTCGGATTCAAGCTTCAAGCTTGATCTTGCCTTTGCTCTTCTTTTTCCTTTCCTCCTCCTCTTGGTTCTTTGATTTTCTCCCTTCGTTTCTTGGTTGGTTTTGTTTTGTTTCTACACATCCAAAGTTTGCTGTGCTGGTAACGTACTGGAGTGGAGAAAGCTTAGCAAAGTCAAGCTTATAAGATAAGATAGTTTGAAAATTATAGCCACTTAAAATTTATACTAAAAATTTATATATCTTACGAACACTTTGATTTTATTAAATCAAGTTTTCCAACTTCTAAAGATATCAAAATAAATCTTAGGATTCATCTAAATTCTAATTCTACCATTTTTGTTCTGCAATAAGTCAATTTGGTATTAAAACGTATAACTAGTGTACTAAAAAATATCAAATCAACTTAGTTTACCTTAAAACTTTAACTGCACCTTATTTCATATATTTGTGATTTAGAAATAAATTTTTCATATTTATTTCCTTTATCTAAGTAATTTATGTTATTTTCTTGAGTTAAAATGGTCATTTTACACATTTTGTATTGCGACAAAGTATCTAAACTAACTCAAAAAATCTCAAAATTACTTGGATATATTAAGCAAGTATTATAGTTCATATCTATCCATAAACATCACTAGCATGTTAAGGAGAATGTTACAGCTGCCATTCAGCATCCACCCCAATTCAAGAGCCAGTCCAGGATCTAGTCGTAGCCCAATCGGAACCCAAGCAAGAAGAGGTAGACACTTCCCATACTGGTGAAAATCTCTCTCTTTTGCCATGACGAGTTCCCCAGAGGCAATGACTCGGTCCGCAAGGAGTACCTTTTGGAGATACCAGACAACGGGTATCGGTGTTGCAACGCTTAGGAGTACAGGTGGATAATGATGAAGCTCAGCCCTACTAGGGCGAATTCGGTCTCCCGGAGCTATCCAAAGAAGAACTCATCTATCTTGTTAGACTCCATGAAGAATGTATTCATAACCTGGAGAGAGCTTTCAACCAGGAGAAAGAAGACGAAAACTGAATTCCAAATAGGAATCAAGAAAATCGAAGGGACCAAGCTCGCGATGATGTACGTCATCCGGAGTATTTCAGGATCACGGAACCTAGTCAAAAAGTTGAAATCCCGGCTCGAGGAAACAAAGAGCAGGATTAGGGATTAAAGAATTCGGTTAAACAAAACCAACCTTTCTCCGACAAACTAATGGCCTATAAGATCCTTAGGCGTTTCAAATATCCAACAAATAGTGAAGCTTATGATGGGACCACGGACCCTCAAGAGCACTTAGATGCTTATGTTTTTACTCTCTTATTCGTTAGAAGAGATGATCCACTCATGTGTCGCATTTTTCCTCTTTCTTTGAAAAAAAAAGTACTAAGATGGTTCACCACTTTGACTCCTAAACTCATTATTAACTGGAAAGATTTGTCCTCGAGATTTTTGTTGCAATTCACTAGGGGTGTTCTTGGATCAGTTTGGATCGATTTTGAAGCAAAAAACCATCTGATTCAAACAAGGTAAGTATTATCGGTTCAGTTTAGACTGGATACATTCCAATAACCAAATAGATTCAATCTAAACCGATTTTAATCGGCTTGGATTGGATTGGATGATTCGATTCTTTACCATTCAATCACTCCATCTCAAATAAAAGGGAATACCAACATCACAAAACCACTTATCAATCACAAAATCATGATGATCTGGGTCACCATTCACTAACATGAACACCAAATCACGAAAATCAAAGCCATAAAAATCAGGGAGTAAGGGACTGCAATATTACCTCAGACATGGTGGTGAGTAGTGGTGGCGTGGTGGTCTTCAAGGCTCCTCAATGGTGCTCAGTGGTGGCGCTGGAAGCTCCTCAACCCGTGCTCAGCTCGTGCTCTAGTCGTCGGAGACAAGGAAGAATCATGGTCCAGTCGTTGCAACATTTGTTGCAACATTTGGAGAAAGCTGAGTCACGAATCGTGGTCCAGTCGCCGGTGCTCGGTCACGAGTCGTCATCATCGTTGCAACTGGTGGTGTTCTGAGTTTGTTTCTCAGCAGCGAGGGAGAACGAAAAACGATAGATTGTAAAGGGTGGGGAGGAGTTAAGGTTAGAGATTTAAGGGAAGTGCTGAAGTGAGGGGAAAGGGTGGGGTCGATAGGAATAAGTTAGGGTACTTAGGGATATTAAGGTAATTTTAGGTATATAATTAGTTTAGTGATCGATTCGGTTCGGATTGGATCGGTTCCATAAAATTGAACTGAAAATCGAACTGAACCGATCGATTCTTCACAAATTCAATCCAAATCAATCCAATCAATTTTGGTTTTTGTCGATTTTTTATTTTTTTGGATCGGTTTTTGATTTTTTTTTTGGATCGGTTTGGATCTGAACACCCCTACACTTCACCACTAGTAAGGTACAGACGAAATTCATTTCATGTCTCTCCCTGTCTCCTATAATAAACAAGGAAATGAGGAATCTCTCTGAGACTTTATATCCCGATTCAATAAAGAAATAGTGAATATTTGTGATTGGGATAAAACACTTGGATTGCATTATATGAGGGAAGGACTCCGCCTTGGGCCGTTATCTTTTTCTCTTGCCAAAAAGGAACCCAAGATTATGGACGAGTTCCGTGCTAGAGCTAATAAATACATCAATGTAGAAGACATTTTATGGGCTATGAAACATTTGGAGAAAGGAGAAGATGTCAAACCTAAACCCAAACAACCCACCCAACAAGGTCGAAACTCAAGGCCACCTTTGAAGGGAAAGTATGAGAGTTACACCCTCGTGAACACACCTCGGACTCAGATTTTCTAGGAAGTGGTGAATACAGAGTTCAGGGACGTGGAAAGATCTCTCTCTTGAGAAAACATACACAGAAGGACAAATCTAAACATTATGCATATCACGAAGGTTATGGGCATAATACTGAAGACTACATCAACCTCCAAGATACCATTGAATCTTTGATTTGAGATGGCCGCTTGGGCCGTTATGTGCGCCAATCTCGGGATAATAATTAGAAGGGAGAACACAGTTACATGAAATAAAGCTACAACCCTCGAACAAGCCTATCTCCACCATACCAAGGAAGACGTTCTCCTACAAGGAATGAAAATCCCGACGCAGGTCCATCTCGAGGTAACGCCTAGAACTAAGAAAGGGCATAATCCCTAGATAATCCCAATATAGACAATGGACGCCGGTAACTGCCACACGAAAGTAACCCAGAAAATCAACACCATTTCAGGGGGCTTCGCGGGTGGTGGTGAATCAGGAAATGCAAGGAAAAAAGAACTCTTAGTTGTATTGAGTGTGTCATCTCTCTTAAGATTTAAGTCGGATAATAGAGCAAGAAAGACCCTACCGATTTCATTTACTGATGAGGATTATAGATGCACTATCCCATATCACGATAATCCCATGGTGATCTTAGGAATAATAACTAATGCTGAAATCTACTACATATTTATTGACCAAGGAAGCTTGGCTAACATTATGTTCCTAGATCTATTTGAAAAGTTGGGACTATCAAAGAAGGAATTGATCCCATATACTAAAGATTTGATCAGATTTACTAGAGACAAGATCACCCCGGTGGGATACATCGAGACTTATCTGACTTTAGGGAAAGATTCTCTTTTCAAGTCACTTAAGGTCAAATTTCTCATGGTTGATTGCCCTTCGGCTTATAATGTCATATTGGGTCGCCCCTCGCTCAACGCTTTCAGGACTATCATCTCTACACCCTACTTGACTATGAAATTTATCGACTAGCATGACAAGGTCGTTATGGTAAAAGGAGATGAGGCTATAGTAAAGAAGTGCTATAACGAAAAGCTAAAGATTACCAAGGTGCCTCGCACCACGGACCAACGTAATAATCTAGTTCCAGTCATTATAGACCACGTCAATATCCTCATAACTAAGCTAGATGTTCGTGAAGAGATCCATGGTACATGTCATCAACTTGATGGAGAACTTTAGTCCTTTTAACTTGGTGCTAAGCCTGACTAGGTAACAAAGATTGGAGGACATCTGATCCCGAAAGAAAGATCCCTGTTAAATGAATTTCTTGAGAAAAACAAGGATCTCTTCTCCTGGATGTCGATCGATATGTCGGGACTAGACCTCAAATTTATTTGCCACAGATTTTCCATCATGAAGGATGTGAAATCAGTGGCACAACGAAAGAGGAAAGTCAGACTTGAGAGATAAGAGGTAATTCAAAAGCAGGTAAAAGAGCTAATATATGTTATTTTTATCAGAGAAGTTTCTTATATCACCTGGCTCTCTAACGTGGTCCTGGTTAAAAAGTCTAATAGGAAGTGACATATGTGCGTCGACTACATAGTCTTGAATAAAGCTTGTCCAAAAGACCTTCATCCACTTCCTAACTTAGACAAATTAGTGGATAATTTATCCAGATTTCGGCTACTCTTGTTAATGAACTCCTATTCTGGATATAATCATCTTCCCATGAACTCAGAGGACAAAGACAAGACCGCATTCATAGTTGAGATGAGAAAGTTATTGTTACTGTGTCATGTCATTTGGATTGAAAAATGTAAGATCAACTCACTAATGAATGATGAATAAAGTCTTCAAAAAACAAATTGTTAAGATGCTAGAAATCTATATAGACGACATGACAGTCAAGACAACGAAGACTGACGACCATGTGAACAATTTGGAAGAGGTATTCGCCTAAATACGGAAGCATAACATAAGGCTGAATTCGGAAAAATGCGCTTTTGGTGTACAGACCGAGAAATTTTTGAGATTTTTGTTGACAAATCGAGGTATTGAAGCCAACCTAGAGAAATGTCTGACCATCCTCGACATGTGCAGTGCACGGTCCATGAAAGAAGTGCAACAATTGACAGGTCAGATAATAGCCTTCTCTTACTTTCTAACCAAGGCCACTCAAAAATCTCTTCGCTTCTTCAAAACCATAAAATATGGAAAGAATTTTGAGTGGAGCCTAGAGTGTGAGGCTGGCTTTCAAGAACTAAAGAAGATGTTACCCACACCTCTGATTCTAACGAAATAGGATTATGGTGAAGTACGATATACTTAACTTTCAGTTAATAATGAAGCAATTAGTTCAATCTTGATACGGGAGCCAAGTAAGGACAGAGTTCAGTTTATTTTGTTAGTAAGGCCCTATAAGGCCCCAAATTGTGTCATTAGAAGATTGAGAAGCTAGATTTGGCATTGCTAATTACAGCAAGAAGGTTACAACAATACTTCCAATGTCACCCTGTGATGTGAGGACAGATCAACCAATTCAGAAAGTCCTGTATAAGTCAGATCTCGCTAGGAGAATAATTGCTTGGTCAATGGAGCTCTCTGAGTTTGGTATCACTTAGAACATTCTCCGAGGTTTGAGTTTCTGACTTCAAATAACCAAGCTGAATATGAAGCATGCATTGCGGGCATTAACATGGTAAAAGAGATAGGAGCTATGGATATAATTCTATGCAATGATTTGTAACTGACAACGTCCCAAATCCGGGGTGAATACTAGCCTAAGAATCCCTTTTCGCATAAATACTTAGCCAAAGTAAAGAAACTAATGGAAAGTTTTAATAATGTGAAGGTAGAACATATTCTAAGAGAGCAAAATTCCTGAGATGACATCCTGTTAAAGTTTGTTGGCACCGAGAGCCTTGGCAATAACAGGTCTATAATCTAGAATACCTTACCCACTCCCAGTATTACGAACAATAAAGTCCTTCTATTAGAATATGACGAAACCTAGATGACACCCATAGTTGCCTACCTCCACAATGACTTATTGCTTGAAGACTAGAAAGAAGCTCAAAAAATAGTTCAAACAGCAGCTTGGTATACCATCCTTGATAATCAGTTGTACCGTCGTGGGTTTTCTTCTCCCCTTCTTAAATGCCTCAGTCCTAAAGAAACGGAATACTTTTGGCCGAAATCCACAAAGGGAGCTCTGACCATCACCTGTGTGGAAAGTCCCTAGCGCAAAAAGCACTAAGGGCTGGATACTATTAGCCTAGTATGGAAACTGATAGCATGGAACATGTCCAGAAATGTGATCAATGTCAACAGTTCTCGGATATCTACATTGCCCCACTAGAAGAACTATCTACGATGTCTATCTCTTGGTCTTTTTACTAATAAGGGATGGATATCCTAGGTCCTTTCCCCTAAGCATTAGGGCAGATCAAATACTTGGTGGTGGTTGTTGATTATTTCATTAAGTGGATTAAGGCTAAACTGTTATCCACTATCACTTCAGCCATGATCCAGAAATTTGCTTATAAGAATATTATCAGCATGTTTGGTATCTCGAAGTTTATCAACACAGATAACATAACCTAATTCACTGATCAAAAGTTCAATGATCTCTTAGCCGGTCTCAAAATCAAACAACATTTTACCTCGGTGGAACACCTAAAGACTAATCGGAAAGCTAAAGCTGCCAACCGGGTCATTCTTCAAGGAATCAAAAAAAGGCTCGATCATGCTAAAGGGAATTAGATGGAGCAGCTTGATCATGTCTTATGGGCATATCAGACCATACCTTATTCCTTCACAAGAGAGACTCCCTTTAAATTAAATTGTAGTTGTGAGGCTATGATTCCTGTGAAAATAGGAGAATTGAGCTAGAGGTAACAGAACTTTTTAAAGGAGGCCAACCCGGACCTCTTCTGTCATGACTTAGATTTGTTGGAAGAACAACGCCACATTGCTCATTTCTGTGAAGTCGCCCTTAAATAGAGGATTGCAGCACAATATAATTTTAAAGTGATACCACAAAGATTTATTCCTGGCGACCTCGTACTTCATAGGACAGATATCAGAGGTAAAAATGCGAAAGATGAAAAGTTAGCTCCTAATTGGGAAGGACCATACATGATCGTGTCCAAAACAAACACAAGAGCCTATACTCTAGAAACCCTCTCTGGCAAAACTATCAAGAATTTCTAGAATGCTGATAAGCTAAGGAAATATTATAGTTAAATGCCTTTAATTGTTATTTTTATCATGTAAATGATGAGTTCCAACATGAATAAACTAATTATTATTTCTCCAACACTTGGTTATTTTATTCTTCTATAACTATTGCACCTTAGAGAGGTCCGAAGAATACAAGGTCCAATTAAGATTAGATGTTCTGATGCTTAAATGAAGGTTAAAAATGGGAATTCATTTGACTGATATCCGAGTTCAAAGAGCGAATTCAAGGGTTTTAACGTGTATCATAATGAGTATGAAATAGTTTAAAGAGGTTAAGAATAGCAAACCATTGCTTGGGATACGTGGATACCACTCTAAGAGGTTTTTGTTTTAAAATCTTACTTCATAGTTTCGCACTTAAAAATTTGACTAAGTGTAAAAAAAAAAGTGGAGAAACATGGTTGATAAGTAAACCAAGCGGACTCTGGAAAAAGAACCACTGAGATCAAGCATTGGACTCATCTCGGTTGGGAAAAACATGAGTTTTTGCTAAGTGTAGAAGAGAATTATTGAAATCAAGCGTTGGACCCATCTAGGTTGAATAAAAGCAAGAATATACGCTAAGTATAATAGAATCACTAAGATTGAGCGTTGGGCCCATCTCGACAAGGAAAAAGAAAGCAACAAAAATATATGACAAAATATTCTAAGTGCTAAAGTTCAAAAAATGCCTGAAACTTAGGACTTGTCCAAATACAAATGAAATTAACCTCACACAGGGGGCAAAATAAAAATAGACAGAATGAAGATTAGGCATCTGGGGTAGGCTCCTCTTGATTAATGACTTCAACCTCGGACTCCTCAACTGGGCCACCCTCTGAGCTCTCTTCCCCTTCCTCCATGTTATTGCCCGCTGTAGGAATCTGATTCACCGGAGTGGCTTCGAGGATGGCGTCCACACAACCATCATAGACCACCTTCCTTAAATCGGTTCTTTCCACGATAAGGTCCAGATTCAGTAGGCGCAGTTGAGCGAGAGCATTGGAGAATGATTTATTCACCGAGCTGGCCCATTCATCTTTAAGATACAAAATATCACTTTTCAACTTGGTCCTGGATTGCTGGAGAATCTCATTCTCAACTCGGAGTCGGTTATGGTGGACTTGGTCGAAGACATCTAATCTTTTAAATTGTTTTCCCGAGCAACTCTTTCAGCAACTTTGGCCTAGAGCCTGGTTACCTCAGCAACCCCTTCAGCACTTCTGGCCTGGAGCCCAATTATCTCAGCTCTACGCAAACTAAGTTCTTCATTGACTTGAGCAAGGTGCCTATCTTTTTGAGCCACAACTAACTCAAGCTCCTTCTTTTCACTCCGGAGGGCATCCAACTCTTTCTCCAGCTCTTGAGTCTGACAAACATATTCAAAAGTGGACTCCAAAAAACTGAGAACAAAAGCATTGCACAAAGCTCACACTTGGGCATCCCAGAGGAGCTCAATGAACTCCTATTCAATCAAGACATCCTGATCAGCTTGGGTCAAAAGGGCATTATCATTGATCCGCCTAGGATCAACCCCTTGCCCCAAACTAACCTTCCAGCAAATTGTAGAAGTGTGCCATCTGAGACTCTAGTATCCCTGCCAATAGTAAGATCGAGAGGAGCAGCCTCGGTCATCGGTCTTTTTCCTTGTTGATCCTATCGACCAACCCCCTTCTGTAACACCCCAAATTTCCTATATCTTAAACAATAATTTTGATAGTTAACAGAATTTTACTGTTTAGTAATTTCTGTGCACTGTAAAATTATTTTGTTTATTCCGTCAACGTATTTGATCGTTTTGAGTGATTTACTCCGTGTCAGGAAAATAAAAATTTTCGGGCTGAGGAAAACTTTACGTAATTTAATTTTTACCGTTAGGTAATTATTTTACGTAATCTGATTTGATATTTGTACGTTTTCTAATATTTGTGATTTTTGTGGATGATTATCTTTTTTTTTTACTGCATGTGGGCCTAGGTGGTCCTATGTGGGCCCAAGTGACCTTACGTGGGCCCAGGTGGGTCCCGTAAAGCAAAAATTTTTCTACGTATAGAAAAATTTGTACTGTTTAGACGGAGACAGAGGATCTTACTAAACCTGAATCCGGAAACAGTTTCTAAAATTTTATTGTACTGTGTTTTGTACTGTATTTAATTTATCGGATGATAAAAATACAGTAAATATATTCTTTCGTGGGGTTTTAGCAGATAAAAATAGAAATTATATTGCTTAAGTCAACTTTGGTGGTTTGGATATCCACCATTGATTTAATTAATGATGGAGACTTGATCTTGATTTAATTAACGGTGGAGATTTGATCTTAAAAGTGAATAAGATCATTTATAACCGTTAGATGGAGATTAAATCAAGGGTAGAGATTTGGTCATATAAAGTGACTATGACCATTTGTAACCATTGGATATAGAATTAATCAAGGGTGGAGATTTGGTCTTGTAAAGTAACAAGGACCATTTATGACCATTGGATGAAGATTTAATCAATGGTGAAGATTTAGTCTTAAAAAGTGATAAAGACTAATTATAACCCTTGGATTAAAAGTAAGAAGGAGTAATCCTAACCCTTAATTTTTGGAGACATATCTAAGGGATAAAATTTAAAAGAGAAAGATCCAATGGCCTAGATTAAGTCTTCTAAAATCAAAAATCTACCTAAATCCTAACCATTGAATTAATCAATGACTAGAAATACTCCAAATGGTAGCTAATTATTATGGTCATTTATTGAATGCACAAGGAGAAGCATGCATGGAAGGTGATGGTTTTGGATTGTTTAGGAGACATTTTTGAGTAGCCTTTTTAGGCCAAATAAAAAGTTTCATGTCATTATTATTGGTCTTAGTCAATGTTTCATCATAATTGATCATTATTGATCAAATAGCACTCAAGAAGAATGCAAGAAGGGGGGGCTACGGTTGTGGTCTGAATTTAGGAGCTTTGAAGACTACAATTGATCACCTTTGGTCATTATTAATCATTCATTCTTGTCTCCAAAATTATCAAGAACCAAAACACAAAAGTTTTCTCTCCTTCTTCATGTTTCGGCCAAGCACTTCAAGAACACCTTCCATCACTCTTTAATTTCACCCAACCTAGTTTCTTGAATCCTTACCTTATTCTAAACAACTTTCATGTTGAAGATTTCTTCAAAATCCAACATCTAGTACTTCAAATCCAAGCTTCAAGTTTCTATCAAAAATCAAAAATTTCATCTTTGTGTCTCAAGAGAAACCATTCGGTCAAGACACTCAAAACTATCATCCAATCTCTTTTAATTTCATCCAACCATAGATCTTGAATCTCCATGATATTCTAAGCAACTTTCATGTTGAAGACTTCTTCTAAATCATTCATCTTCAAGGAGTTTCTTCAAGATCAAAGTTATTGGGTTTTTGAGGTGAAGTATAAGGAAACTTCATTTTCTTCTCTCTTTTTCATGATCTAAACCATGTTTGATCCATGGTTCCTCTTAATCAAGCTTGATATGTTAATTAACTTGTGTTTTATCTTGTATTTGAGAAGCCCTTGGTGGTGAAGGACTTGGAAAGAGAAACAAATCAAGAAGCTTTGGAGGATCTTCAAGAGGTAAGAGGGAGATCCATCTCACCAACCAAACATGGTGGTGAGAGATGGTTATATATTTGATGGATGTTGAATCCATGTGAGGATTCATATCCATGGTCATGTAATTAATTTGTGGGTGTTTATGAGCTTTGATTAATTGCCTATGCTTAATATGCTTTGCATGAGTTTATGATTTTGATGGTATGCTTATAATATGCATGATGATAATATGGCATGTTTTATATATATATATATATATATATATATATATGTGTATGTATGTATGTGTATGCCATGATTTGATGATGGAAAGAAAATTAATTTTTGGTCCCAACGGCCAATGAAGAGCTACGGTTTTGATGCCCTTGATTAGGGTTCATGTTGAAAATTTTCAAGAACAAGGGAATTGTTTTTTAGGTCCCTAGAACTTAGTGATTTTCGGTCAAGACACCTCAACATAGGTGTTTACAAATTAATATTTTCATGGAAGAATAAAATTGGATTGATTTGAAGAGTATGGAAATTAAACAAAGGGTATGTTTTTCAAGAGAACAAGAACATGGTTTTGAAGGATTTTTATTGATTTATTTTGTGTAAAAGATCCTAAGTGTTTTTCTAAACATGAGTTTTGAATGAAACGGCAAACGTTGATTCTAAGGATTGACAAAGAAAGTGAAAAAGAATTTGTAAAGAAAGTAAAAATGAATTTGAACAAATGGGTTTGGTTTTTATGACCATGAATCACACGGTTTTGAAAAAAAAAATTTAATGGTTTTGTTTGTGTAAAACAATATCAGTTTAGAAGAAAAATATTTGATGGCTTCAATGGCCAAAGACTCTACGATTTTTGGAGGTTGGAATAATTTTGGTTTTATGAAACAAAGTAATATTAAAGTGAAAACAAAATGTTTGAACAAAATGTTTTAGTATAAGGATTTTGGAAAGGAAATCAAAGTATTTTATCACTTGAGAAATGAACTTTCATATGAAAATGAAAAAGAAAAGTTGCAAGGGTTTGAATCTTAATTTGTTTTGAAAAGAATTGATTTTAGAATTGATTTGGGAAAAATGGAGAATATAATGGTGTTTTGAAAATTTACTAACATATAACTTATTTTCAAGTTTTGAAATACGTTAGAAAGTGTTAAGTTTTGAAACGTTGATTTACATCAATGGAAAAGTGATTTTGTGAATTATATTTTGAAAAAGAATTTCTTGAGTAAAGAACTGTGGAAAAATATTTTCTTGAGTAAGAAAATATATTAAATGAGGTATAAAGTTATATTATTTTGAGAAAAGTTGAAAAGGAATTTTTGAAGGTTAAGAAATATTTTCTCACGAATGAAATGGTGATGAAAAATATTTTACGTATCTTAAAAATGTTTCTATGCAATTTGAAAAATGTGTTGAAATGATATTGATTTATTTAAGTCCAAAATAATGTTTGGAATATTGAGAAATATTTTACGTGATTGTAAAATGTTGAAAAATATTTTACGATATCTTAAAAACGATTTGAAATACATTGAAATGTTTCTATGCGATTTGAATTACGTTTAAATATTTTACGTAATTTGAACTACTATTAAAAAATCAATATGTGATTTAAAAGTGATAGAATATTTTTACGTGGTTGTGAAAATGACGAAAAATCGTTATGTGATTTGGAAAGTGTTTTAAATATTTTGAGAATGATAGAAAATGATTTACGCGACTTAAAAAATAATTTTTAAGTTACGCGATTTTGAAACAGTGGAAAAATACTATGCGATTTGAGCAACGTATGTTTTTACGCGATTGAGAAAAACGTTAAAAATTAGTACGTGGTTTAAAAAAGTGCAAATGTAAGAGTTGCAACATTTTGAAAATGTAACGAAATGTTACAAATTTTGTAAACGTAAAACGGTATTGTAAAAACGTAATAAAAATGTTTTGGAATTTTAAAAACGTAACAAAAGTGTTACTATTGTGAAAATATAAAATAAGTGTTATGGTATTGTGAAAACATAACAGAAACTTTTTGATTGTGAAAACGCAATGTAAATGTTACGCGATTGTGAAAATACGATAAAAGTGTTTTACAACTATGAAAACGTGATAACATGATTTTCGTTGTTGAAAGTACAAGATGATTATTGTTGAACCAAATTTTGTGTCCATACACTGTTTGTGAGAAAAATGACATATTCGTCTATGATTGGATTTGGTGCATTATACATGCATTGGAATGGTCCGATGAGGACTGGATATGGCTGATTGCCTAGGAGAAACACACCTCTTGAGTGGGTGCGATATGCGTAGTGTAGGTCACTTGTTGACCTTGGGGGCATCAGAAGATACGGGTGGTTGGTCGCGCTTCTTCCCGTAGGTTAGACCAATGCAACACACCGATGATCCCGACCGAGACACTATTCTTAATCAAGATCTGATAAAGACGTCGTGTATGTGCTAGATGTGCAAAAATTGAAATGAGAATTAAAGCACGTGGTCTGAGGCACGTGGTACCGGCAGGTCTTTTCGATCATTTTTCTGACCTGAGTTTAGCTCCATAGAGTAGGAAATCGAGTCTTATGTACATGCATAATCTGAACATTTATATCTGTGTGATATATTAATTGAGAAATATTGGCTATGACAATTGTTTTGAAATACTTGGATGATGATGATGATAATCATGTTGATGGCATTATTGTGATTATTGTGTGATGATAATAATGTTAATAGTATGATGATGATAGTTGATTAATAATGTTGAGTGCATTATTGAAATTCTGGTATGACATATCTGTATGATATTATTGTTTGTGTTATCTCTGTGCTGCCATGTTGGTATTAGCGTAGGTGATCTCACCTCTTTGTTATGTTGTTTTGCTGTGTCTCAGACTTAAAAAATCAAATAATAGAAGGATCGAGTTGTCTTAGACATAACGGGCAATGAATACTCTGAGATTGGTGACAACAATAAGGAGTGGACATTCAGGACTCGAAGGTGTGCAGTGTTGACAAAAAACAGATGTAGAACAGATGTCTGGTGCAACAAGATGGATACACAACAGAATAAGTATGATAAGTTTTAACGTTAGTGTTACACCGTGCTATTAAGTAGGACCCGTCATGGGGTTTGCTACTTAAAAAAAAAAAAGAGTCTCATTAATTTTATATTTCTCTTTAAATTGTGAAATATTAATTGGTGTCAATATTGTATATTAATCAGTTTTAAATATATTTTCAGTAATACTTATGAATTTCAGTAAGTTTATGTTTCAGTAAAGAAAGAAATTTTAAAACCCATCTTTTTATAACTCAAATCTTGTGTGAACTTTACAGATTTTGAGTCGAGAGTCAGACATGTGATACCCTAGGGAGGGTGTTACATTAGTTGGTATCAGAGCACGGTTTGAGTCTTTTGGGGTTTGTGGTTAGGTCTATTTTGCTTGTGTTGTGTTCTCTGTGTTATTGTTTTCCGAAAGGAAACAATGTTGTTTATAACGGATATCAGATCCATTGTATTTCGATCCGCACGCCTCGAGAGAAAAAAAAAAGGAAATGGCTCGGGATAGTTATACTTGTGTGGAAGTGGAACATGTTACTAGTAATGCAGTTGCAGTTATGAGAGCAACGGGAGCAATGTGGAAGGATGACTGCAGGAACAAAGGACCGCTGTTCAGTGGGAAAGAAATGAAAGTTGAGGTTCAGGATCTAGTGGAAGAGAATCAGTCTTGGAATATAAGACTATGTAATTTTGGAACTCGATATTTTTAAGGATATTTGGAAAGTGATTGATTTCAACGGAAGATGTATTTACAACCATTGAGGAAACCAAAGACAGTAAATGATGTGAAAGAAGGTACTTAATGAAGGAATGTACGTCAAGAAAACAAACGTTTATTTGAAATGGTTACATCTGGTTTCCATTTTATTTTGATTCGTCCATCTTTGAAGAAAAGAAATGACTCATGATAAACGTACGCGTGTGGAAACGAGACGTAATGGTGGTGATATGACTGCAACTTTGGAAGTAATACAAACAGTGGCTGAAGCAATTATACAGCAAACTCATAAGATTGTTCCGCAGCAAGAATTGATTTCTTAAGCTAAGATTTTGTTAGAGTTAAATCATTCTCAAGATGAGAGACCCTGTAACGTTGGACTATATTGGTTATGAAAAAAGGGGAAATCGTAAGGTCAAGCGATTCCAACAGAAAACATACTTGTAATCTCCAAGAAGTCAACAGCAACAACAATCTTGTGGAGAAAGTACTAGTAATGGCAGGTTTAGTTTAACTGTGACATCTGCACCGAAATGTAAGAAGTGTGGAAAGGGGCACTTCACGAAGGATTGTACGTCTAAGGAAATAATTTGTTTTAAGTACGGGAAGTTTGGAACACAATCTTTGAAAATAGAGTTCCAATGAAAACAGAGTTTTCTGTTAGTAAAATCTCAAGTAGTAGGAAATGTTCAGAGCGGAAGATTTAAACAATGGAGATTGTGTCATTGGAGCTAATCCTATAAACCATACTGAATATTTCTGTGAATAACCTATTCCTTATGGCATATGATTGAGTAGATCAATTATATATTAGAGTTATTCGTTATCCTCTGATTTGTTTAATTCTATTTCTATTCTTAGTCGATCGAGCTACCCAAGTTATTCAAATTATTGTTATAGATCAAATCTTTGTGTTAGTTTGATCTGTCGTTCAAAATTTTTGTGTTAGTTTAATCTGTTTCATAAACAGACGTGATCTTTGAAAATGGATTGGTTATTTTCCAACCATATCCTATGAGATTGTCTCAATACAAACTTAGTATTTCAGAAAAACTCATTCCTAAAAATCAGGCAAAATCAAATTCTTGTTGAATATGTTTGGTAACATATTAGATCATTTTGCTACCTTTTCTTCCTAAACCTCTATAATGTTCTTTCATATATTGCATTTGCAAGAAAGAATATTTTGCAAGAAAGAATATTTTACAAGAAAGGATATTCCTATTTAAAATCCATGTCATAGTATCTGGTATAAAATGCGGTTGAAAGGAGAATTCGGCTAGTGAGACATTTCCTGGTAAGAGCTAAAGCTGGAGAATAAAGTGATATGAGGATAAGAAAATTTTAAGTAATACATTACATTAGTTGGAAGTTATCTGAGAAAAACTATTCTAGGCATGAATGAAGGTTGGTAGCCGCTGTGTTGATATCAGAGAATTCATTCTTGAAGATCGAGTTACATCCAATTCTTTGCTGGATATGTTCGATAACATATTCAATTCGTTTTATTCTTTTCCATGATGTTTCTTTCATCTATTGCAATTGAAAAAATATCTTGCAAGAGAGAATATTCCTTTGTATATCCAGGTCAGAGTATCAAAGTGGCGCAGTGGAAGCGTGGTGGATTCTTCAAAAAATTGAAGAAGTCTGTCTATGGGAAAAGTTAAGACGGTAATGGAAAACCGTAGAAAAAAAATTATTAAGATATTTGTTTAATCAAGAGAAGTGAACAAGAGATAAAGAACTTTCAATGGTTTAGAATTGTTTGGAATAACGTAAGAGGTGAAACTACATGGGAACTGAAGAAAAGATAAAGGAATAATGTCATTATTTATTCCGAGAGTGTGAAATCATGGTCATGAAATTTCGAGGACGAAATTTCTATAAAGAGGGAGAGTATTGTAACACCCCAAATTTCTTATATCTTAAACAATAATTTTGTCAGTTAACAGAATTTTACTGTTTAGTAATTTTTGTGCACTGTAAAATTATTTTGTTTATTCCGTCAACGTATTTGATCGTTTTGAGTGATTTACTCCGTGTCAGGAAAATAAAAATTTTCGGGCCAGGGAAAACTTTACGTAATTTAATTTTTACCGTTAGGTAATTATTTTACGTAATCTGATTTGATATTTGTGCGTTTTCTAATATTTATGATTTTTGTAAATGATTATGTTTTTTTTTACTGCATGTGGGCCCAGGTGGTCTTATGTGGGCCCAGGTGACCTTACGTGGGCCCAAGTGGGTCCCGCAAAGCAAAAAAATTTTTACGCATAGAAAAATTTGTACTGTTTAGACGGAGACAGGGGATCTTACTAAACCTGAATCCGGAAACAGTTTTTAAAACTTTATTGTACTGTGTTTTGTATTGTATTTAATTTATCGGATGATAAAAATACAGTAAATATATTCTTTCGTGGGGTTTTAGCAGATAAAAATAGAAATTATATTGCTTAAGTCAACCTTGGTGGTTTGGATATCCACCATTGATTTAATTAATGATGGAGACTTGATCTTGATTTAATTAACGGTGGAGATTTGATCTTAAAAGTGAATAAGATCATTTATAGCCGTTAGATGGAGATTAAATCAAGGGTAGAGATTTGGTCATATAAAGTGACTATGACCATTTATAACCATTGGATATAGAATTAATCAAGGGTGGAGATTTGGTCTTGTAAAGTAACAAGGATCATTTATGACCATTGGATGAAGATTTAATCAATGGTGAAGATTTAGTCTTAAAAAGTGATAAAGACTAATTATAACCCTTGGATTAAAAGTAAGAAGGAGTAATCCTAACCCTTAATTTTTGGAGACACATCTTAGGGATAAAATTTAAAGGAGAAATATCCAATGGCCTAGATTAAGTCTTCTAAAATAAAAAATCTACCTAAATCCTAACCATTGAATTAATCAATGGCTAGAAATGCTCCAAATGGTAGCTAATTATTATGGTCATTTATTGAATGCACAAGGAGAAGCATGCATGGAAGGGGATGGTTTTGGATTGTTTAGGAGACATTTTTTAGTAGCCTTTTTAGGCCAAATAAAAAGTTTCATGTCATTATTATTGGTCTTAGTCAATGTTTCATCATAATTGATCATTATTGATCAAATAGCACTCAAGAAGAACGCAAGAAGGGGGGGCTACAGTTGTGATCTGAATTTAGGAGCTTTGAAGACTACAATTGATCACCTTTGGTCATTATTAATCATTCATTCTTGTCTCCAAAATTATCAAGAACCAAAACACAAAAGTTTTCTCTCCTTCTTCATGTTTCGGCCAAGCACTTCAAGAACACCTTCCATCACTCTTTAATTTCACCCAACCTAGTTTCTTGAATCCTTACCTTATTCTAAACAACTTTCATGTTGAAGATTTCTTCAAAATCCAACATCTAGTACTTCAAATCCAAGCTTCAAGTTTCTATCAAAAATCAAAAATTTCATCTTTGTGTCTCAAGAGAAACCATTCGGTCAAGACACTCAAAACTATCATCCAATCTCTTTTAATTTCATCCAACCATAGATCTTGAATCTCCATGATATTCTAAGCAACTTTCATGTTGAAGACTTCTTCTAAATCATTCATCTTCAAGGAGTTTCTTCAAGATCAAAGTTATTGGGTTTTTGAGGTGAAGTATAAGGAAACTTCATTTTCTTCTCTCTTTTTCATGATCTAAACCATGTTTGATCCATGGTTCCTCTTAATCAAGCTTGATATGTTAATTAACTTGTGTTTTGTCTTGTATTTGAGAAGCCCTTGGTGGTGAAGGACTTAGAAAGAGAAACAAATCAAGAAGCTTTGGAGGATCTTCAAGAGGTAAGAGGGAGATCCATCTCACCAACCAAGCATGGTGGTGAGAGATGGTTATATATTTGATGGATGTTGAATCCATGTGAGGATTCATATCCATGGTCATGTAATTAATTTGTGGGTGTTTATGAGCTTTGATTAATTGCCTATGCTTAATATGCTTTGCATGAGTTTATGATTTTGATGGTATGCTTATAATATGCATGATGATAATATGGCATGTTTTATATATATATATATATATATATATATATATATATATATATATATATATATATATATATATATGTATGTATGTGTATGCCATGATTTGATGATGGAAAGAAAATTAATTTTTGGTCCCAATGGCCAATGAAGAGCTACGGTTTTGATGCCCTTGATTAGGGTTCATGTTGAAAATTTTCAAGAACAAGGGAATTGATTTTTTTAGGTCCCTAGAACTTAGTGATTTTCGGTCAAGACACCTCAACATAGGTGTTTACAAATTAATATTTTCATGGAAGAATAAAATTGGATTTATTTGAAGAGTATGGAAATTAAACAAAGGGTATGTTTTTCAAGAGAACAAGAACATGGTTTTGAAGGATTTTTATTGATTTATTTTGTGTAAAAGATCCTAAGTGTTTTTCTAAACATGAGTTTTGAATGAAACGGCAAACGTTGATTCTAAGGATTTGCAAAGAAAGTGAAAAAGAATTTGTAAAGAAAGTAAAAATGAATTTGAACAAATGGGTTTGGTTTTTATGACCATGAATCACACGGTTTTGAAAACAAAATTTTAATGGTTTTGTTTGTGTAAAACCATATCAGTTTAGAAGAAAAATATTTGATGGCTTCAATGGCCAAAGACTCTACGATTTTTGGAGGTTGGAATAATTTTGGTTTTATGAAACGAAGTAATATTAAAGTGAAAACAAAATGTTTGAACAAAATGCTTTAGTATAAGGATTTTGGAAAGTGAATCAAAGTATTTTATCACTTGAGAAATGAACTTTCATATGAAAATGAAAAGTTGCAAGGGTTTGAATCTTAATTTGTTTTGAAAAGAATTGATTTGGGAAAAATGGAGAATATAATGGTGTTTTGAAAATTTACTAACATATAACTTATTTTCAAGTTTTGAAATACGTTAGAAAGTGTTAAGTTTTGAAACGTTGATTTACATCAATGGAAAAGTGATTTTGTGAATTATATTTTGAAAAAGAATTTCTTGAGTAAAGAACTGTGAAAAAATATTTTCTTGAGTAAGAAAATATATTAAATGAGGTATAAAGTTATATTATTTTGAGAAAAGTTGAAAAGGAATTTTTGAAGGTTAAGAAATATTTTCTGTAATGAAATGGTGATGAAAAATATTTTACGTATCTTAAAAATGTTTCTATGCAATTTGAAAAATGTGTTGAAATGATATTGATTTATTTAAGTCCAAAATAATGTTTGGAATATTGATAAATATTTTACGTGATTGTAAAATGTTGAAAAATATTTTACGTATCTTAAAAACGATTTGAAATACTTTGAAATGTTTCTATGCGATTTGAATTACGTTTAAATATTTTACGTAATTTGAACTACTATTAAAAAATCAATATGTGATTTAAAAGTGATAGAATATTTTTACGTGATTGTGAAAATGACGGAAAATCGTTATGTGATTTGAAAAGTGTTTTAAATATTTTGAGAATGATGGAAAATGATTTACGCGACTTAAAAAAATGATTTTTAAGTTACGCGATTTTGAAACAGTGAAAAAATACTATGCGATTTGAGAAACGTATGTTTTTACGCGATTGAGAAAAACATTAAAAATTAGTACGTGGTTTAAAAGTGCAACAGAAGAGTTGCAACATTTTTGAAAACGTAATATGAAATGTTACAAAATTTTGTAAACGTAACAGTAATGTTGCGGTATTGTAAAAACGTAATAAAAATGTTTTGGAATTTTAAAAACGTAACAAAAGTGTTACGGTATTGTGAAAAAATATAAAATAAGTGTTATGGTATTGTGAAAACATATACGAAAACGTTTTTGGATTGTGAAAAAAAACGAAATGAAATGTTACGCGATTGTGAAAATACGATAAAAGTGTTTTACAACTATGAAAACGTGATAACATGATTTTTTTGTTGAAAGAAATACAATATGATTCTTGTTGAACCAAATGTGTCCATACATTGTTTGTGAGAAAATGACATATTCGTCATGATTGGATTTGGTGCATTATACATGCATTGGAATGGTCTCGATGAGGATTTGGATATGGTGATTGCTCTAGGAGAAACACACCTCTTGAGTGGGTGCGATATGCGTAGTGTAGGTCACTTGTTGACCTTGGGGCATCGAGGTGCGGGTTGCTTACACGGGTGATTGGTCGCGCTTCTTCCCGTAGGTTAGACCGATGCAACACACAGATGATCCTGACCGAGACACTATTCTTAATCAAGATCGATAAAGACTGTCGTGTATGTGCTAGATGTGCAAAAATTGAAATGAGAATTAAAGCCGTGGTCGAGGCACGTGGTACCGGCCAGTCTTTTCGATCATTTCTCTGACCTGAGTTTAGCTCCATGGAGTAGGAAATCGAGTCTTGTGTACATGCATAATCTGAACATTTATATCTGTGTGATATATTAATTTAGGAATATTGGCCATGACAATTGTTTTGAAATACTTGGATGATGATGATGATTATCACGTTGATGGCATTATTGTGATTATTGTGTGATGATAATAATGTTAATAGTATGATGATGATAGTTGATTAATGTTGAGTGCATTATTGAAATTCTGGTATGACATATCTGTATGATATTGTTGTTTGTGTTATCTATGTACTGCCATGTTGGTATTGGCGTAGGTGATCTCACCTCTTTGTTATGTTGTTTTGCTGTGTCTATACTGTTAAAATCAAATAATAGAAGGATCGAGTTGTCTTAGACATAACGGACAATGAATACTCTGAGATTGGTGACAACAATAAGGAGCGGACATTCAGACTCGAAGGTGTGCAGTGTTGACAAAAACGGATGTAGAACAAATGTCCGATGCAACAAGATGGATACACAACAAATGAATAAGTATGATAAGTTTTAACGTTAGTGTTGTACAGTGCTTATTAAGTAGGACCTCATGGGGTTTTCTTGTTGAAAAAAAAGAGTCTATTAATTTTATATTTCTCTTTAAATTGTGAAATATTAATTGATGTCAATATTGTATATTAATCAGTTTTAAATATATTTTCAGTAATACTTATGAATTTCAGTAAGTTTATGTTTCAGTAAAGAAAGAAATTTTAAAACCCATCTTTTTATAACTCAAACCTTGTGTGAACTTCTCTTACAGATTTTGAGTCGAGAGTCAGACATGTGATACCCTAGGGAGGGTATTACACCTTCCTCTTCCGAGGCCAAAGAGCTTGAGCAGATGATTCGGGATCCGCCTCCTGTATAGTAGGTTGGGGAGGAGGAACAACGACCGTTGGCTGGGATGCAGACACCGAGGCCCCAGCTTTTCGTTGAGTCAAACGAAAGGCGAGAGCTTCAAGCCCACCAAGATGTGCCATGCTTTCTTCAAATAAGAAACAAACATGTTACAACACTTTGAATAAATTATGAAATATAAGTCAATCAAGTATTTTTTAGATAAAATACCTAAGAGTAGTCTTATTGAATCAGAAGGCTCATCTAAGACATCTTTACAATATATGACCCTACCTTTATTGGCCCACTCAACTAGAAAGTTAAGGATATTGCCCTCATCTTCTGATAAGGCAGACATCAGAGTCTCTATTTATTCTAAGCTCTGGTTCCACACTGCCTGTGTCTAGTATAGAAATATTATTGGTTCGCCTTTTGGTGTAACAAAAAATGACGTATACCTTGGAGCTCAATCTATTCTGAAGGAATCTTTATTGAAGATTTTGAAGGATTCTTGGTATGGTTTGAATACCTTATGCCCTGCTTGCATGCACAATGTAACCTACCTTTTTTGGAAATTGTTCCTGTAACACCTTTGTGGGGATGCCATATTTATGATGCAATAAAATAAAATCTACCCAAGTTACAAAACATTTGATACATAATTAATGTGAGTTGTAAAATTTTTTTCCTTTTATCCAGGATATCAGTAAACAAAATAAAACGGAACATAAAATAAAACAAACTATTATCACACACATAATATACATATGATTTTTTTCTAAGTCGTACAAACAATTTACAAATACAAATATTTAATAAAGCAGTAAAGAGTTAGTATAATACAAAACATAGACATGTCCAAGTGCACATCAAAGTTTTCTAACCTTCTGAAGGATCACTCTCAGAGGAAACCTCGAGTGATAGAAATCTAGGATATCTCACAGCTCTATGGACAGGAGTCCATACTGTTGATACTATACTGATCTCACTAGGGGTACAAAAAAGTCCTCCCCAGTGACGCCTCAGATCCAAAGGCATCTCCAGATGTAGGTACAAAGTAGTAGTAAAAATTAGCTCAGCATCAAACTCTCTACATAGAGACACAGTCAAACGTCCCAAGTAAATCACCAATCCTCGATCCTCTCGTAGTCGCCAAGCCTCCGTGAAACTCCAGTCTCACAAAACCTAGGAATCCCGGCAACGCCATCACAACAAGATCAATTTAGGTGGTAGGGATGATCGGACGGCTCGCCCTCGTCAAACTGATCGTCCGTCTGCTGATCTTCGGGATACAGAATCTCAAGAGGCTATTTCTCTACCTCTTCCTCAAACTCTTTACAGAAATAAAATAATAATACAAAAACACATACAAATAAAGTGGTAAGACAATCTTACATCAATACCAGCATGGCAAATAAGAAAATGACAATACAACAGATATCGCATTTTAATACAATATAACATACTATAACATCATATATAATACACAATTTAACACAAGAATTGCATACCACAGTATCATAAATAACAACACAATTCAACACATCATATAATATCACAAATAATAAAGTTATGATGCATGACACAAATGCAAATGCAATACGATTCGTTTCTACTCCATGGAGCTAGACACAGACATCAAAGAGAATGACCCGAAGAGAACTATTAGTACTTCAGGTTGTCCAACCAAACTATTACACTGTCAATCGTCGTGTCTATAGCCCACTGTCCAACGTAGTGTAGCAGTACATAGTCCAAACATGTCGTGCACTACAGGAATTGTACTAAACAGTCTTTCTAAGATCTCGATTAAGTATAGTGCGTATCGAGATCATTAGTGTGTTACCAGTTACCACGACCCAGAGAAGCGACCAACTATTCACATGTGGAATACTCCGCACATTAATGCCTCCAAGTCTACACAAGATGAACCACACTACGCTTATCACACTGACAACACGGTGTAATTTGTCTCGTCAATTAATTGCCAATATCAACCAATTGACAAGACTCTCAATGTATGAATAAGAACTAAAATTACCAAATTACCCTTAGTTTCAAAATATTATCATATTTACAAAAACGCCCTCAATCTCAAAATTCCAATATATAGTACGTCTCCACTTGACAGTACCATATCTTAACATGTCTGGGTCCACCACTTTGGCCAGACAGCAAAACTCACTGTTTCAATTAATCGCGTAGAAATTTTATCGCGTTTTCACAATCGCATCGCTTTTACAAACGTTTTTAAATCGCGTAAATATATTTTGCTGTTTTTAAAATCGCGTAGCATTTTTAAATCGTTTCCTCAATCGCATAAGATTTTTAAATTGTTTTCTTAACTGTAAAGCTTTAAAATTATTATTTTAAAATCACTTAAGCTATTTTTAATACTTGTAAACTACATAGAATATTTTCCTTACATTATAATTATATTATAAAACTTTCTCTTTTATTTGTCCGTTTCTAGTGAATTTTGACAACATTTCGTCTATAAAATCTATTAAAATTGTGTTTTCTACATTTTTCCTTTAAAAATTCCTTTGTTTAGTTTATTACTACAAAATACACTTTGAAAATTGTCATTATACTTTAAAACTCAAAGATAAGTATTTTTCAAGAGTTTTGTTTATTTTTCTTCTATACTATATTTCTAATAAAAATTAGTTTACTTCTTTAAGTCTTGAAAATCTATTACCAATGTATTCTTTTTAGGTTAAACATCTAATCTATACTTAGAAAATAAATTTTGGATTGATTACACATTAAGAAGGCATGTTGGCCGAATTTAACAAAACCTTGGCATTTGATCTTGGGATCATTTTCCATCTTCAAAATCATTTTGGAATTTATTAATTTACCTAATTCCATTAAATCCTTCCTTTAGAAAATGATTGAGAACATTTTGGTTCTCTTTTCTTGTTGAGGCCGTGAGCCCCTTTGGTGTTCTTTGGAACACTCATGCAATCCTTACATATTATTCACATCCTACATTAATAAGCATACATATATTAACACATGCAATATATTTTAAAGCTATAAACACACATGCAAATATAATCAATCACAAATAATGAAAACTTTTAAACAACCACATAAATGAATCCTTATGGATTCTTCACACACATACAATCTATTTTCTCATCACCACACTTGGTTGATGAGATTAAATCTCCATCTTACCTTAAAGAAAGATAACTCCTTCTAATCCTCCTCCTATGGTTTTCGTGTGGCTCCCTCAAACATCCTAGCAACCTTATACAAATTTTAAAGAGTTATAACAATAGGAAAAAACATAAACCATGGATCAATTATGACTTAGAACCTTAGAAATAAAGTTAGAAGTGAAAAATAAGAATCTTCACCCTGTAGGAAAAATCTCCAAAGTAATTTTCCAAGCTTAAGATGAAGGATTTTGGAAGAACTCTCAACTAGAGATGTTCTTAGAATGTTGTTTAGATTTGAGAAAGTGGGTTAGATGAAATTTTTGAAGGTTGGATGATGGTGTATGGGTGTTTGGCCGAATGGTCTTCAAAGGAGAAAGCAAGAAAATGGTTCTTGGTGTTCTTGGAGAAAAGAAAGATTAGAGATGAAAAAGGACTAAGTTGATGTTCTCTTCACTATGCATGGTCGTGCACTTCATCAAGGGAGGTGGCCACTTTATTTGACCTTCCAAGACCACTTAATCACCTTAGATGTGATCAAGGGTGGAGAACAAAGCTTTGGCTCCAAGCTTGTTTCTCATTGGTGCATGAAAACCTAGTCACCTAATGACTAAGCTCTTCTTGATGCTTCTTGAAACCTCTTGGCCGAATGGCTCCAAGGAGAGCAAACCAAGTTTGTGTTCACTTAAGCCATCTAGTTACATTTAGGTGCATTTGATTAATTTGTTTAGTTACTTGCCTAACTATATAGTTACTTAGGTTAACTAGGTTAGTCTTAATATTTTGACATCATTATCTAACTAGAACTTAACTAGATAGCTAACTAGGTTTACCTCACTTAGTTACTATATAAGCTTTCTATGCTAACTTAGTTAGGTTTTAAGCTAACTTGGTTAAGCTTTCTAGTTTGATTTCAACAAGTCTAACCACTTTTGTAGACTTGTTTTCTATTAGTCTAGAAATTTCAAGCCTACATTGTTGACTTGTTCCTATTGGCTTAAAATTTATTCTAGCCAGAAACGTTGACTGGTTCACTAAACGCGAGTCCCACAAATTTTTCTGGGTCCATGGTTATTTTGGAGCAGATTTCTACTATTTTTAAAACAGTAGGCACTGTCAAATAAAATAATATTATAATAATATAAAATTATTTTATTGTACAGTTAAATCTTAAAAATTAAAAGATTTATATTCGTATCACTTGGAATTGGGTTTAGTAAGATTCCCCAGTTCCGAATAATTAAAATAAGATTTCCCTGGCCCGAAAATTATTATTTTCCTGACTCGGAGTAAATCACACAAAACGCTCAAATATAATCACGAAACAGTCAAATAAATTTTATAACATACAAAAAAACATAAAACAGTACAATCAGGACAAAACTATCATTTATCCAAAAGTTAGGGTGTTACAGTTCCCAGAGGGTGAAAACTAGGTGAAGAGGAAAAAGAACGATCCTACAGAGTATGGCCATCTGAAAATTTTGCAGATAAGTTCAAAAGTCCTTATGAAACCCCACACGTTTGGGTGTAGCTGAGTTGAAGTTACGCGTAAGTGGTTGAGGACTCCAGTCTCGAACTCGAAAAATGGAAGCCATAGTCCAATGCAGGTAAACAATGCATCGTACATATATATAAGAACAAAGCTTGGTTCCAACCCTAGGAGGAGGGGACTCCCTCTAACCCTATTTAATCTGTTGTCATGTGTTACTTCCAACCCTATTTAATCTCATTTAATTGAGTTAATGGACACATGACAACAAATTAAATGGGGTTCGAGGGAGTTCCCTCCTCCCAAGATTGGAACCAAGTTTTGTTCTATATATAAAGTGGTTGCTTTTTGTTCTCATTGAGCAAACCTATTCTTGGTCAGATGAAGCTCGAATTATATATTCACCATCATGAAATCGATCCTCGGTAAGGTGTAAGTATTCGTGCTTGGCACAGGCATCCTCCGAACTCTCAACACTTGAAGGAGTACCCCAACACTTCTCGGTCAACCCATTTGTATAGAACAATGTTTTCTGGGAAAATGTACTCCCTTGGTTCTGAAGTAGCCGCTCTTCGACGTGTCATATCCGAATTAGTAACGTTACCTATAGAGGCAGTACTTGATGAATGTACAAAAGTACTTTCTAAATACTATATTATTGTACTAAAATACTAAAATGTGAATAGAAATCATTGAAATTTTTAATGTGTATTTTTAAATTGAGTTTATATTTACTTTAGAATATTCTTAAGCAATATATATATTTAAACTTGATAATTTTTTTATTCTTGTGTTTATTTTAAATAATTTAGTCCTACTATTTATTATTTTATTTTATAAATTGATATAAATAAAAAATAGACAAAAAGAAAAAAAATTGAGCCCATGGTGCAAAAAAACTAAAGCAAATTAAAAGGTGAAAATATTTTATGAGCCCACAGTAATGAGGCGGTGCAAGTCAAAAAGAAAGGAAAGCCTAATTCAAAAAAAGGGCAACAAATTCTTATATGAAAAAGGCAGCAAACTCTCATAAAAAGGCAGGAGCATAACGTATTGTGGGGGTTGGCCACACAATAACAAATAGAAGAAAAGAAAAGAAGCAGTTGCACGTAGGGATGACAAAAATCCCCATGATTCGGGGATCCCATGGGGACTACCTTGGATGAGGCCCCGAATGCGGGATTTTTTCCCTGCGGGGACGGAAGTGAGGGAAAAATTCTCCTATGGTATGTTCGAGGACGGGGACGAGGATCATATTCCCGCCTCGCGGGTTCTCCGTCCCTATTAAAATTACTATAATAACCTTCATAATATATATATATATATATATATTTATAGTAATTTTATATTTTATTAATTTTTAGTATTTTATTTTTATTAATAAATTTAAAATTAAAAAATTAAAAACAAAAGCAACCACTCGCTCCCTTTCCCTGTTTCCAAATATTTCTCCCCTTCCCTAAATATTTCTTTCTCGACCACGCACGTCGCCCTTTACCCTTCCCCATCCCCCCCCCTCCCCCTCCCTTAGCACGCAGGATGCAGCCACCGCAGCCACTGAGCCACGCTCCTCTCTGCGCAGTGCCGCTCCCCTCCAGCAGCGCTGAGACAATACTCACACTCTCATCGCACGTCTGCCGCAACCCGCAAGGCCTCGACTCCACTCCGCGCCATGCACTCTGCCGCAAGCCCGTAGCGCCGCTCGTGCCATTCAACCGTGCCTTGCCGTCATTCCATCCCAGAACCCAGATCTGAGATCTCAACCGTCATCGTGGCATGGCAGCGCCGCTCCTCTCCTCGTGACGCAGCGCGGTCGCTCCATCCTAGAAACCAGATCTGAGATCTTGTTTTTTTGTTTTTTTTTCAATTTTTTTTATTTTTTTTAAACCAAATCTGAGATTTGTTTTTTTTTTTTTTTTTTTTTTTTTTTTACATTGTGGATCCACACAAGTATTTGTGGGGATTCGGGGAACGGGGATAAGGGAAAAAATTCCTCCATGGAGGGAATTGGGGACGGGGGATTAATTAGTTGGCGGGGACGGGGAGGTACTCCCCGCCCCCGCCCCGCGCGGGTGCCATCGCTGTACCTCCCCTCCCTCGCCTCGCGTGGGTACCATCCCTAGTTGCACGTTCCTAGAGACATAGATTGGGAATTGACGAAAGTGGAACACAACAACATCGCAGGATAAAGAAAAAGAGCAAGTTCTGCGTAGTGGAAAATTTAAGTGAGATAATTTTATTGAGTTTTAATTTAATTTTATTTTGTTAAATTTTTTATATTAAGATGACAAGATTTTGATTATTTTGTTATTATCATATTAAATTATTTTTATTTAATTTTAAGATTTAATGTTTATTAATTTTATTTTTTTTATCAGATTATATGAATGAATTTTAAGATAAGTTTAGTCATGTTTTTCTCATGCTTTGTAATTTATTTATGTTATCTGAATGTTAATGGTAATCGTTGGATATCAATTGTGGTTTCTTATTAGGGATACATTTGATGATTTGATAATTTATTAATAATTAAGGAAATTTTACCATATACTTGATTATTATTTTTAGTGCTTTATTGATAAATCTTCCGTGATCACATGTTTGTCGCTAGATGTTCATGAGTAAAATTATTTGGGTATAACAGTTTGACATAGTTAATGATAAAATTAATCTTGGTAAATTCTGAACCTTATTCATCTTACATCTAGTATAAAACTCAATTTGTTTACTTTGCTTTACTTAATTTTGCATTCAAATTAATCTTTATTTACTATTAATCATTTAATACTTTTTTAGTTTCTTTGTTTATTTAGTTATTTTTTAATTTGTATCTTTGTGGAATCGACACCCCTAAGTTGTGCTACAATCTTTGTGGAATCGACACTCCTAAGTTGTGCTACAATTACCGTGTTATTCTTTGAGCATAATCAGTACTCATGTCAGAATTAGAAGATGTTTCATTATAACTCTCTAACTTCCTCATGAGTATAGAGAGCGGACGTGTTGGTCTTAGCCTTACAAGTTCCCTGGCACGATCCGCCCTCCGTATCATTTCCAGGATGTCCATATCAAATAACGACCTCAGACCTCTATCAGAATCTCTACCATGAGAAGAACGTTTCCGCCGCGCCTGAGGAGGCAGAGCACCTAGAATTTCTATGGAACTACTTTCTCCATAACTATTTTGTGACATTTTCGCCCTCACCATGGTATTTTCAGAAGGAAAAAAAGAATGTATAAGGAGAATACCTTGAGAATAAGTGAAGAAAAGGCTTGAAAGGAGTCAAAAACCACCAAGAACCACCACTTCTACTAGTTGGAAATCGCCTAAGGTCGCTAGAGAATGAGGCAGAAATGGGAAGAAGAGAGAAAAGTAAAGGGTTTTCCCTTCACTTCCTATTTATAAGCACCAAAAAACCTCCCCCAACCATCACCATAATTAGGGGTAAAATTGGGAGTTCACAATAAATTTGAAATATCATGGCAGCACGAAACCCAAATGGTGGCTTCCAATACCTTTAGGCCACATGGTTGAATATACTTGACATGGCAGTTGAGAGGACAACACTCATAGTTGAAGCAATGTATGATGTTACAAGATGATATTCAAACTGGATCACAAACTTATGTCATGATATAATGATATGTTTGAAATATGGATTTCAATTTGAGATCAAATTACTTTTAGAATTGGATAAGCTCCACAAACAAAATCTGTATGGGGACAACCTAGTATGTATTTCGGATGATGGTGTACTGACTTTATGCAGAGTGATTCATTCCGAATCCCGATACTATTCATTAACAGCATTCTACCATATATCACGGATCTTGATTCTTTGGTAAAAACATCACGAGATCTAGCATTGATGTTATAATTTGAATCCTTTTGTCCTATACATGTCGTTTGCTCCTATTAAACTTGGATATCTTGACACTCAACTGTCACATCTAAGTGTCAAGCTGAGGGCAACTATTTTGGACCAGATTTCTAGTTAGTGATTCATGAGTAACCCGACCAGCTAGAATTGGATCTCATATATTTATGTGCATTATTAAATAAATAAATCTACACATTTATGAGGAGTAAATCTCTCACAAGATCCTTCGCAGATAATGAAATCTATTATATCTCTCATAAATAGAAGAATCAGTTATAAGAGATAATAATCTCATTAGATTCTTATCTTAATTAATAGTAATTAATGCATATTTAACTATAATTCTTATCAACTAAGATATTTTTATAAATACCACACAAGATAATAAAGGTATGTAATCTGATTCTAAATACTAGTCACCTTGTGTATAATCTAACTTGAACGTCGGAGTATCATTTTTAAGTACTCACTCCTCGTATTATCATTATAACTATTGTGCATTGAAAGAAATTATGTATATTAACATTTTTCAAGTAATCATCTAAATTTGGTTCAGGATATAATTTATAAGACTTACCAAACAAAAAGTTTGTCTGAACTTTGAATCAACCTAGAGTAGGATTAGTACAAGAAAACTTATTTAATATATTTATTTTTGACTCGACAGAAAATACACATGAATGATAGCTCGGCTGATGCGCAGGTTCTAGGATGTTATTCTTGCGTGACAGATCTACAGACTACACTAGGCTTATAAAATTGCATATATGGATTAGTATTCATGTCATCACTACATTCCGTGTACAAAGTTTACTCTTAGATGCCACTTTAAAGTATTAGCTCCCTCGCCAGTAGAAAAAAAAGTATTAGCTCCCTCTTTTTCTCTCTCTCCTTTTTTCTATTATGAACTCTAGACAAAGACTATTTTTTTGTTCTTTTTGTTTTCTGTTGAACGGATAAAAATTGGTTTTGGTTGATTAAATTGATCATTACTCGAGCCATCCAACAAACTAGTTGCAATGGAAATGCAACTTGTTCCTCAACAAAAGTGAGGTTGAAAATCGAAACTGAAATCATTCAATACATATTTTATTTTGTGGTAAAGCCTAGGACTTATCTTGTGAACTTAGGAGAAGAGCTTTTTAGTAAAACTCTTAAATGACTTTTTAATGGAGCTTGAGGGAGAGGACGCGGAAATATAAGAAATAAAATTAGAATAAAAAACATTTGTAGGAATCGAACTTTGCTACAATCTTTACATATTTTTAGTTCTTAGTAATTAAGCTATCAACATTGAACCATTCAATATATATTATTCTCCAGCACTCGTGCTTTTTTTTTTTTAGTATCTTAGTTACTAAATATTTGTTAATTATTAGTTATTAAAATAAATATATAAAATTTATCAAATATAAGCTATTAGGAATGAGCTATTGAAGAGTTTAAATAATTTAAAAACTTTTGTGTTATTATAAATATTTCACAACTTATTCACTTCCATATAGAAAAATATGAGTATGAATAAACCTCTGTTTTCCTAATTGGCCAACCCCCAATTTTAAAGAACTCCAATAGTAATAGATAAGGGTTTGATTTTTTTAGATTTAATTAAAAATGTTAAAACGGGTCCGACCGATTAATAGATAAGGGTTTGATTTGGTCCACATTTAGTTAATGGTATCAAAACAAGTTGTTTCATGTTGGTCAAATTAATTTTTAAAACGAATCAGACTAAGTTAAAGTTGTTATAGATTACTAATTTGCTAACACGCTATGGTCTTATGTGAGTTGCGAGTTATGCCGAGCTAATCTGTTGGTCTGAATTTTATTTTATAATTTTTTTTATATTTTTAACATTTAAAAATTTTATCTTTATGATTCATCATTATATTTTTATTTTGTATATATTTTAAATAAAAATAAATGTTGTATAAATTTATTTTTGTAAGATAAATATTAATTTATATTAAAAAAGGTAAAGATAAGATCATTTACATGTTATCTAAATTATTAATTAAATAATTAAATATCAAATTAATAGATTAGTCCAATTCAATTTTTTTCAACTTAACAAACATATTTCATTAAATTATTTAGGTCGATCAATCGAATTTAACTTATTTAATATTATTAAATTTAATTATTATTTTTTGGTACAAATAATTACTTATATAATTTAAATATTAATAATAGTTAAGTAAATTTTTTGCAAAATAATAATTTTAAGATTCAAATATATAACATTATAAATAAAATTTATTTAAAATCACAGGCTCCTTCAACTCCAATAGCGGTAGTATTCACCACGTATAGCCATCGAAATCCACGGAAATGACACTTGTCATGGCCTTCCTTTTTTTCAAAATAATAATAATAATAATAATAATAAAGATGCCGTTGGCCAACCGCGTGGACCTACCAATATGATTCCGTGTGACCTTCGACTCAATTCTAGTCACTTTCTTTTTCGTATTTTATATTAAAAATCAATAGGATGTTCTCATTTTTGTTCTGTTTTGGTGGGTAATTTTTTTTTGTTTATAAATGATCTGTCATAGTCAAACAATTATTAAAAAGACATATTTTTCCGTAAATTAAGAAAATGAGTTTGTTCTTTTTGTTCATTTAAAACGCGCATTTTACAAAATTATTGGTTTTTTTTACGGGACAAAATTGTTTGCTGTTGATTGATGACTTATAAAACACAAGTTTTAGATGTTATAAGATGCATTACTATGTTAGATTAAAAAGAAATGCATTCGCATGTGGGTAAAGAAAGGGGAAAAAAATGGCACAGACATAAAAATAAATATTCCTTCTATCTCATTATAATTATTTTTTAAAAAAGTTATTATTTTAAAAAAAATATTACCAACACATTCTTTTAAATACTTATTTTATTATTGTTTTAAAAGTGAATATTATTAACATTTTTTAATAATTTTTTTAAATATACGAAATGAATTAATTGTAAAATAATTATTAAAAAATGTCCAAAAAAATATGTTGTTAGAATTTCTTTGTTTCAAATTACTTATCATTTAAGAATATCAAGAAAACATTAATTAGTTTGCTTTCGACATTACTTTCATTATTTATTATCTCAACTAAACTAATAATTACACATAATTCATAATTAATTGATTTTATAATTTCTTTAAAAAGAGTAATTTAGATATATTAAATTATATTTGATATATTTAATATTATTTTTTATACTTGCATAAACACTATAAAAAACAATTATAATGAAACAGGAAGATGTTAGGTACTAGAATTATAGAAACAACATCACACAATTAAAAATAAAGTTAAGAAAATTGAAACTGACACACAATATTTAACGTGAAAAACTTTCTAATAGTGATGAGAAAAAAATCACGAGCAAGAATAGAAAGTTTTTACTATGTGGAAGAAAATTACAATTTCTCTCTGAATACAAGGAGAGAACAATAACACACTCCCTTGAAATATGAGAAAATTTTAAAAGACAAGAAGAGAAAACTATCATGAGAAACTATAATTTTTCTCTCTGGAATGGGATGATGTTCTCTTCGATGGTGTGTATCAACCAAATAAAATTACTTCTATTTATAGAGACTCATGCACTGTGAATACAAATTCATTTGTGGCTTCCAGCATGTCATGCATTTGCTTTCTACTTTGTTAATTCATTTGCTCCACATAATGCAGCTGCTCCACCTGCTTTGTTTGCATCTCCAATCACTCTACCTGCTCCATCAACTTCTGTCTTGTTTGCAAATAATTCACTTAATTTCTTTGACTCTTGCCAATAACAATAAAGTGACTTTACGTTAACAATCTCCCACTTAAAGTCACTTTTGGTGAGCTTTCAAAACCTTTCTCATCTTGTTAGTTCCATGCTGCCTACGTTTTTTATAGGTCATAGGAAGATCTACACTACGTAAACTTATCAGTGTTGATTGGCTTCGTCATGACATTTGTTAGGTTCTCTTTGGTGTGAATCTTTTGCATATCCATACTTCCTTCTTCTACTACTTCTCTGACAAAGTGATATTGGATTCTTATGTGCTTTGTTCTGGAATGAAATGCTGGATTCCTTGCAATGTGCAAGGTACTCTGACTGTCACAATACAACGGAATCTTTTGTTGCTTGTACCCGAGTTCCTCTATTAACTTTTTAATCCAAATTGCTTCTTTGCATACTTGCGTAGCTGCCATATATTCAACTTCTGTAGTAAACAAAGCTACAACAGTCTGTAACTTAGATAACCAGCTCACAGCTCCTCCTGCAATTGTAAACACATAGTCCATAGTAGATTTTCTTTTATCAAGATCACTTGCAAAATCTGAATCAACATATCTCCTGATAACAAACTCTGACCCTCCAAAACATAATGCAACATCTGAGGTCCCTTTAACATATCTTAGGATCCTCTTAATAACATTCTAATGCTCTCTATCAGGATTTGCCATCAATCGACTGACCGTACCAATTGCTTGAGCAATATTTGGTCTAGTACAGATCATAGCATATATAAGGCTTCCCACTGCTGATGCATACGGTACTCGAGACATTTCCATCCTCTCTACTTCATTGCTAGGACATATACTTGAGGATAATTTATAATTGATAGGAAGTGGGGTAGAGACTGACTTACAATCTTGCATGTTGAAGTGCCGCAAGATTTTCTTCAAGTAGTTCTTTTGAGAAAGCCAAATCTTCCTATTTTTTTTGTCTCGATGAATTTACATCCCTAAAATCTTGTTTGTTGATCCTAAGTCCTTCATATCAAACTCCCTAGCCAATTGTGCCTTCAATTCTTGGACTCGATCTTTGTTAGGGTCTACCACTAACATGTCATCCACGTACAATAGCAAGATGATAAAATCATCGTCACCAAACCTTTTGTAATATGTACAATGGTCTAAACTCAGTCTGATGTATTTGAGGCTAATAATGAAGGAATCAAATCTCTTGTACCAACACCTTGGTGCCTACTTTAGACCATACAGAGATTTGGTTAACCTACAAACTAAATTTTTCTTGCCTTTTTCTTCAAAGCCTTCTGGTTGGAGCATATATATTTCTTCTTCTAGCTCTCCATGAAGAAAAGTTGTTTTTACATCTAGTTGTTCAAGATGTAAATCAAATACAACACACATAACCAAGACTACTCTGATATTGGTAAGTCTGACAACTGGAGAGAATATCTTATTGAAATCAATACCCTCTTTCTGAGCATACCCTTTGATCACCAGCCTTGCACGAAATCGTTCCACTTGATCGTTGCCGTCTCATTTGATCTTATACACCTATTTGTTACTAATGGCTTTCCGACCTTTTGGAAGTTCAACAAGTTCTCTTGTCTTGTTTCTATATAGGGCTTCCATTTCTTCTTGCATTGTTGCCATCCACAGAGAAGCATCTGAGCTACTCACAGCCTCTTGAAAAAGTTGATGGCTCTCCTTCTTCTGTCAGAAAACAATATGCATTGTGGCTTGCCATAATATAGTCTGAGTACCAAGATGGTGCTCTTATCTGATGCATTGATTGTTGAACTTCTGTATCATTGACCTCATCTGGTCCTTGTTTCTCATGCTCTGGTTCTTGTTCTGCTTCAAAGGAATCTTCTTCTCCACCTTTTCTTTCTATCTGAATTGTAGTAGTCTCTTTGGAAGTGCTGTCATTTTCTTTTTCACTTTGCAGTTCATTTTCTACAAATATCACATCTCTGCTAATAATAACTTTGTGGGCAGAGGGATCCCACATGCGATACCCCTTAACACCGTCAGCATAACCCAATAATATACATTTCCTGAATTTTGGATCCAGCTTTGTCCTTTCTTTGGAATTGTACATCATATATGCAGGACATCTGAATACATGTAGAGAAGAATAATTTGCTGGCTTGCCATTGCACATCTCCATTGGTGTCTTTGAACCAATTGCAGTTGATGGCGATCGATTTATCACGTTACAGGCAGTTTTGATTGTTTCTGCCCAAAAAGACTTGACTAGACCTACAATTCGCAATATAGCTCTTGTTCTTTCTAAGAGAGTTCTGTTCATCCGCTCTGTTATACCATTTTGCTGAGGTGTGTGTGCAACTGTAAACTGTACCCTCTTGCTTGCAAAATGCGAGAAAATTGCCAACAGTATATTCTCCTCCATTGTCTTTCCTCAAGCACTTGATCCTCTTTCTAGATTCAAGTTCTATTCTTGCTTTGAAGCCCTTGAATATAGGAAATACATTTGACTTCTTCTTGATCGAGTACACCCATAATCTCCTAGAGTAATCATCAATAAATGATACGAAGCACTTTACTCCTCCTAAGGACATTTCTGGTGACTCCCACACATCAAAATGAATTAAGCCCAATATGTATTTGCTTCTAGTAGTAGATATATCAAACTTTAATCTATTCTGCTTACTTGTAACATAGTGCTCACAAAAAAGGTAAGTTTACTGATTTGAGCCTGGGAACGAGATCACGTTCTGTGAGAATCTTCAAACCACGTTCTGACATATGGCCTAATTTGTGATGTCACATTGTCGTTGATTCTTCTTTAAGCCCTTCACATGCCGTACCCCTTGAATTGTGTGAATTGTACCATCGTGCAATTTTATTTTGACAGTACCAACTCCAGCAATCTCCAAGGCATGATCATTTATCATGAACACAGATCCTTCTGAGATAGATTCATAAGTACTAAATCAATCTCGTTGTGAAGCTATGTGCCATGTTGCTCCTGAATCCATTATCCAAACATCATTGAGTTGTTTTCTTCCTTTTGAACCAATTGCTACTTCGCTATAAAGGATTTCTCCATCATCAGAGGTACTTGCAACACATCCTTGAGAGGATGTTGCTTTAGGAGCTTTTTCTGCATTCTTCTTGTTGTGCTAATAATCTTTCTTCAAGTGCCCTCTCATACCCCAAAGGTAGCATTTGAAGTTCTTCCTTCTTCGTGACTATGATCTACTATGATTTCGGCTCCCACTAGAGCCACGTTCTGTTGATCTTCCTCTCTTCATCGACAAAGCCTCTGCTTGCTTTGAGCTTTCTAATATGTCTTCCTTGTTCTTCTGCTTGGATTCTTATTCAAGAATAACAGTAGTAACGTCATCAAATTGAAGACTATCAGCAATATTATTATTTGTTATGTTGATGATGAGTTGATCATAAGAGTCACGTAGACTTTGAAGTAGAAGTTCTGCACGTTTATTTTCCACCATGTTGTAATCAGATGCGCTAAGCTGGGAAAATAGAGTGTTCAGATTGTTGATGTAATCTGTTACTGTCGTGGATTCACTCATTCAAAGAGTATAAAGTCTCCTCTTTAAGAATATCATGTTGTGAAGTGACTTGACATCGTATAATTTAGTGAGTACATCCCAAATTTCCTTCACCGTCTTCTTTTTTGCAACACTTGACAAAACTAAATCTGCTAAAGCTAGACGCATGTTACCAACAACATTGTCATCAATCTCCTTCCACTTGTCATCAGGTATCCCAGTGGATCTGCCTTCAATTGCTGCTAAGCAATTGTCCTTCCTCAAGGTCACCTTTATCTTCAGTTTCCATAAGGAGAAATTACTCTCATTGGACCTCTCAATCTCATATTTTGTTGCCATGATATTGACAATAATTTGTATCTCAACTGGACCGACTTACTCTATTTCACCATGAATAGTACCGTATACGTGAACATTATTGTATATATACCGTATCTGGACAAACCTCTTATGCGTTAACAATACTGCAAAAGTATACAACCACACATGTGAATAGTAACCATGAACAGTACCCTGTAGCATGAATAGTACCAACAACCAAAGCTCTGATATCACTGTTAGGTACCAGAGTTATAGAAACAATATCACACAACTAAAAATAGAGTTGAAAAAATTGAAACTGACATATAATATTTAACGTGGAAAACTCTCTAATGATGATGAGGGAAAAATCACAAGCAAGAATAGAAGGTTTTCATTATATGGAAGAAAATTATAACTTCTCTTTAAATACAAAGAGAAAATAATAACACCCTCTCTTGAAATAGGAGAAAATTTTAAAAGACAAGAAGAGAAAACTCTCAAGAGAAACTATAATTTTTCTCTCTGGAATGGGATGATGCTTTCTTTGATGGTGTGTATCAACCAAATGAAATTACCTCTATTTATAGAGACTCTTGCACTGTGAATTTGCGGTTTCCCGCATGTTATGCATTTGCTTTCTACTTTGTTAATTCACTTGCTCCACATAATGTAGCTTCTCCACCCACTCCAATCACTCCACCTACTCCATCAACTTTTATCTTATTTGTAAATAATTCACCTATTTTTTTTTACTCTTGTCAATAACAATAACAATAAAGGTCATTTTACATCCTTAAAAGGAGTGTAAATATTATTCACATTCTTTTTAAAGAATGTGATTAAGTGAGATAAAGTGATAAGAAAAAATATGTATAATAAATGATATTAAATAAAATATAAAAAAAAAGTATATATTATTTGATATAAAAATATAAAATTGTAACAATAAAGTAGCTTCACATTGATAGAAGAGTACTCTTTTTTTATTTTAGTATTAAATCATGTGATGCTCTTAATAATTTCACATAATAATCATAAATAGAATTTGAACATATTATTGTATGTTTATCCGTATATTACATGCTTATCATTTATTAAATCAATCTCTTGACAGGTTTTAATAATTGAATGTAAATTTATAATATAAAGTATTTTGAGTTTAATGTTAATTAACTGTTTTGTAATATTTTTATATTGTCACTTTGTTTAAAATGATAACAGTTACTACAAAATAATAAAAATACATAATTAAAAAAAATTATATAAAAATGAATAAAGGAAAATATATTGGAATGATGACAAATTTATGACATTAATGCCTTGAAAATAGGAATGGATCCAAATCCAATTCAGGGTCAATTATTTGATAATAAATATTTGACGTAAAGGTCGGTTCTCCGTGTAATTCAGGTAGTCTTCAATGTTCATTTTCACTCAGCCTCACCTTAACTTTCAATTTGCTTCCTCCCACTTTCGCTATGTTTCCATTTCCAAAATCCAAACCTTTCAATTAATTTAAAGTGACTTAAAGTGACTTAGTCCCCACGAAAGGAGAAGCTTTTTATACTCCCATATCCATACACAAATTTAATAAAAAAGTTAATACATGTCATTTATAATTATATACATAATTCAATTAAAAAATAAAATATTATTAAATTAAATATCAACGATTATAATATTCTAAGAATAAGTTAAAATTTCTCTTATGAAAGCCGTCCTACCTCCATTTACAATTACCACAATACTCATATAGATGTTTGCTAATATTTTAAAATTAGTTTAAAAGTTTCCAATATAGCTTTAATTAGCTAATTAGGTTTATTCTTTCTGCTTATTTCTTTTTTACATGTTTGATTTGATATTGTCAATTATATCATAATTTTAAGCCTTAATAATAATTTACCAATGAAAATTGATTTAAGACCAATTTTCAAACAATTATTATTCTCAATGAGGTTAAAAAATATTTATACATATGTTATTATCCTATTTAAATCTAATTTAGAATTATGCTATAAATTAAATATATATATATATATATATATATATATACAAATTAATTGTTACATTACAAGACTAACACTTTCATTATTAGTCACTTTTTACCCTATAGGAGATATTTAGATCCACCACTTAACGAGCCTTTGATTTTTGTATCTTCTTTTTAATGCCACATCACAATGAATCTAAATCATCGGAGCTATTGGGAATTTAATTTGTTTTAGAAGCTTTTATCAACAAACTCAATCCCGTCATAATTGACTTAACTAAATTTCTCTTGAAAGGATGCTCAATTTCTATTGGGAAGTTAAGTTGAATTTTGTTGTGAGGTGCTCAACAAGATGCAAGGATGCCTTGCATCCTATGACATAATGCATAGGAATTGGCAGGGCAGATCCTAGTTGATCTTGAGGGAACTGTGGCCTCCAGAATTTTTATTTTTTATTTTTTTTTACTTTTACATGTATTTTTTCTTTTTTGAAAAAGTGTTTTGTAATTTGTTTCATCACTCCAAACAAATTCTTCTAGCTTTGTTCCTGAAACTTGAGAAACTCAATTGCTTGAAGGTTGAACAAAGAATTTAGCTTGGATAAACAGAGTGGGGTGTCCCCTATTTGTAGGATTCACCAAATGAAACCCATCCAACTAATTTTTAGTCGGTAGAAGTAGATATCTAGATTAGTTTATTTTCTATAAAAAGATGTTAGACAATCAGAATTTTTTAGTTAGAATTTTTAATTTAATGAGTTGGCATGTTTTTTAACTATTGAATGAATAATTTGTCCTTATCTTTTATCTTTTTATTTCATCAACTTTTTCTAATTTTCATAAAAACTTACAACCAAAATGTTACAAAAGACTTTTTTTTTTTTATCAAAAAAGTTATGTTTATGTAAAAATTAAATAAAACTAAGAAAATGATAAATAATCAATTTTTTTTAACCATATACCAATATTTTAAAACTAAATATGTAAAAATTTTCTATACCAAAAAAATATGTAAAAATTTTAGTTACACCACCTTAGGCCTGAGTCATGTAGTTTTATTATTTTGGTCTTAGAAAATTTCTTGACTCCTTGTATATTAATATCGTTCTTTTTCATAAGTACTTTTTAAAACTAATGGGATATTTGGTATGAAGTTAAAAATAGAAGTAAAAAATTCATGTATTAGTTTAGTTTATAAATTTGTGTTGAAATTCATTCATAAATTTTTCACTCTCATTTTACTTCCATACCAAATTGATCTTAAACTAAAGAATTATACCATAATTGAGCTTACCCATTATTGCATTAGAAATATACTACGAATTAAACTTTAACTGTAATATAAAAAAATTAACTCTAAATCACCATTTTAAAAAAAAATTAATCACTTAAAAAAAAAAAAAACTTTGCCTAACTACAACTTCTCCGCGAGCATTTGTTAATCAGGAGCTTAAGTTCGTATTCTCTCACAAGTCCAAATGTCAATTTTGTATTCCCTCTTTGTTGAATCCTAAATTGAGGTCTCCCTACTTATAAAAATAAAAAATTATACCATAAAATATGCCCTCTCTTTTCTTCCTTCAATCATGCCCAGATCAATGCTTTAAACCTCCCCATCCCAACTCACTTATCCAATTCCACAACATTTTCGCTAGCCAAAAGGTAAATCTCGTAGGGGCATACTGGTCATTTTACTTTACCTGCACCTTTTATAACGGCATCCTCCTCCATCTAACTCGCCTTCCAATCTTTTGGGTTTTTCCATTTGCAAAAGGAACCATTTCTTCCATTTGCCCATTCTACCATCTTTTCCCCTCTGGATTGAAAGGCCAATCGTTATCAGACTCTGAAGGATTTTCTATTTGTTGAAAACTCGCATAGAAATTCACATTAAACACAGACTTTTTTTTTTAATTTCTATTTTTTTTAATTAAAAGTTGTAAAAGAAAAAACTAAAAACAAAAATTCGAAATTCTTGATCCATTTGAGCGAATTGGATCGTTTGGTGAATTGGGTTGTCGAATTTGAGGTAGTAGAATCGTGGGTATTCGAGGATTTTTGGTTCGGTGATGATGGAGGCTTTTGATGCGTGCCATGGGTGTGAATTGTTGCGGTGGTGGTGGTAATTGTCGCCAAAACGGTGCCGTTTCGTTGTGACAGGTGGAGAGAGAAGCTGGGGACTTGGGGTGGTCGAAACGACGCCGTTGGGGGTGGAGGGATGGACTGCAGGGTCTGTGTAGCCGGCGGCGGCGATCTGTGGGTCAGTGTTGGCGGCGGCGGCGGGGGGTTCAGCCATGAAAGCGAACACGATTTGGCGTTAATGGTTAGCGATTTCTTAGAAAATGGTAGCAGTGGCGCTGAGTCTTGGTGTAGCAGTGATAGCGATTCTGGTCTCTCTGATTTTGCTCACCTTGCTGAGAAGATTCAGGTAATTAAGAACACCCTTAACTCTCTTTCCTTAATTAATTAATTAATTAATTGTTTAGAAAATGTTTTTTTCTTTTTGTTGGTGTTGTTGGCAGAAACAGAAATGGAAACTAGTTTTGAAGGTTATAACTTTTGTTATTCTCTTCAATTTGATGGGTTTGAAAGAGTAAATGTGAACTTAGAAGTTGCTATAGGTGGTATGGTAGGCTTATCTGCTTAGAGCCTTAGATACTCATCAAACTCTTGTATACATATATATGTATAGTAAATTGAGACTAAATAAAGCAATCTTAAGGGGGCATCTCAGCTTCAGCCTGGTGCATTTAGGAGAATAAATCTTCCTAGGTGCTCTAACTTCTAATTTCTAAACCTTATATAACAGGGTATAGACTATAGACTGTGTTTACTGTTTACCTTCTCCATTCTCTTCTGCCTTGAATGAAGGAATTGATTACAAAATGAAAAAATTGTTTAGTATTGTGAAAAAAATTCGGTTTACTAGTGTATAGGTATTTATATGATTTTGGTGGTTCTCCATAATGTGTCCTGTTATTGTAGTCGTGCCTGTTTTCTTATTGTAATGCAAGTTTCCTTTTTGATTTCACTGTGTGGCTGTAATGATATATCTTCCACCATCTGTTTGCTGTTAATGTGGTTGCACTCTACTTTGTATGTATTCTTCTATGTTTATTACCAGCATAAGTTGAATTTATTTTCATTTCTAGAGCTTAGTGTTAATATGCTGTTTCGATTGATCAGCTATTTTTCAATGTTGGAAACTGATCAAAGATGTAACCTATTTGGCATGCCTGACATACTTCACATAGAAGATATCTAATATATCTGGAATTTCATTGTAGTACTTGGATATGCTCTTTGTGCTGTCTGAAACACATTGTCTAGCAATATATTTATCTATGTACTTTTCTATTAGTACAATTTATTAATGCAGACATTGTCAGATCTTTCATTGTCTTCTAAATCAGCTTTCTCTATTTAACTGGGTGATCCTTTGCTGCTGTGTTATTCATCCGTTTGCATAATTGGTAGGTTGTTAAAATTATACTTTGGTAACTCCTGCAAACTATGAGGAAGAGAGTTATGTAGCTATGGGCTGTGGGGGTAACCTGTAATTTAGAGAATCCAGTTGCCTGAGTAGGATGTCCTGCCATTGTATTTATTTTCCCTAGACAGATCAACATCATTTTACTTTTCTTTTTTGGTTGTATGATAAGGGTATCCTCAGGTCATCTTTTACGTTGATTGAGACTATGTCCCTCCCCGGACAATCTTAAGGGCGCATCACCCACATCGGCTTGGTGCATTCTAGAGAATATTAATTCCCCTAGGTGCTGGCCCAAGGTTCGAACCGGGTAGTCAAGGGAGGGAGCACACCTCCTTAACCACTATGCCAATCCGCTTGGGTTTTGTTCCTATTTGTAGGTTGTTTCACTTTCACCTTCAGTTGGGTGTGGATTGTATGTGAAGTCTATATAAACATGAGCTGAATGCATGCTCATTTGGTCTGTTTGTTTGAGTTTGTATGAGATGTTGATGGTTGGGGCCTTTTTGAATTTAAAAGTAGTTTTGCCTATTTAAAATTATAAAATATATGTTAATGGTTAACCCATAGTTTTTGTTGTACCAAGTTCCAGCCTTTTATTGATTCTTTTACAATAATTTCCTCAATGAATTTTTTTTTGTCTTTGACTAGGATATCCGTACAAGCATTGTTGTGAGACTAATGTTGGAAATTCAAGTGTGAGTGTTGAAGTCTCATGTTAGTAAAGAATGAGTTAAGTGAAGAGTACATAAGTGGGAAGACCTACAGACTTATTAAGGTTTTAGGTCAAGATGTGGTGTCAAACCCATTATTGTGGTTTCTTGCTTAACCCATTAGGGAGATCTCCCCTCCTTTTGGACTCTCGCTATGGCCCAATAAGTGGTATCAGAGCCGATGGTTCGTCTGGGCCAAGTATTTGGAGACGGTGGTTGGTGCTTGGGTTCGGCCCTAACTTATGTTGTGGAGCGCATTGACAAGACTTAGGTCTTGGTTTGTAACCCTGTAAATACTCGGAATTGCTTCCGCTTGAGGGGTAGCATACTAATGCTGGGACTCACACTTGAGGGGAAAAATGTTGGAAATTCAAGTGTGAGTGTTGAAGTCCCACATTGGCAAAAAATGAGTTAAGTGAAGAGTATATCAGTGAGAAGACCCATAGACTCATTGCTTTAAGGTTTTGGGTTAAGATGTGGCGTTAAGTCCACTATTGTGGTTTCTCGCTTAACCCATTAAGGAGATCTCCCCTCTTTTTGGACTCTCCCTATGGCCCAACAAGAACCAGTCTCTAATACCAATTGTTAAAAATTTTATACCCACAAGAATAAAATTAATTGATCCACCTTTAACCTTAATTCATGGTATGTATATAAACTAATCAGTAATTAAGATTTAGGATATAAAATTATCTTATACTAAAGAGAAATCACATATTTGAGGAGACACCATGAGAGAAAGATAATAAAAAATCCTTGTCGTCATAAAGAAAAGAAACTACCCTCATTCTCTACATGCGCAAAACCCTTGTGGCCTTAATGGGTCAACCACAATACATATAGGATGAGAATGGGGGTCTCTCCTTGTGTATACAATATGGGTTAACCTACCCATCATAAAAAACCAATACACAAGGCCCACAAACCCAAAATAACATTATCCACATAGGTTTAAGTGCTTATAAGAGAGTCCAATAACAAAATTGATCACAAATGAACTAAACTAATAGATGCTCCACAACATTTGACATTCAATTAATCTGGGTTTTAGAAAATTGGTGACTATGCTAGTCACACATATTAAAAAAAATCTAACAACTAATCCCTTGCGCACTGCCACAACTGGTTACTAACTAGGATGTAGTTGTTCTATTTACTGATATCAATCATTTCCTCCGTGAATTTAGTTGTGCTATTTAATTACTGAGGATTGTGATATCAAGTACCTAGGGTTTCATTTACATGGATTAGAACTAGCTGCATATTAAGTGCCTTCTAAACCACTAGGGTCTTGAGTCTTGACACATGCATTTTCAATTCCCTTTCCTTATTTTCAATTGAGTTTTGGGTTTGACTGACAACTATAACATGTAATCTCCTATTTTCTAGGAGTATGGGTGCAAGCAGTTTCTACTCCTTTCTCAATTATTTTAAACAAGGGACATTGGGTTTTTAGGGGGGAAAATTAAACAGAAAATAGACACCAAAGAAGGAGAATTGCCTTTCTATAGTATTACTGTATCAGTGAATAATTGTCTACTAATTATATACTTTTGATAAATGATATTTTAACAACCTTTCATGTCTCATGACACAGATCTGTAAGCTATCGGTGGCTCAACATGAGAATGACTTGCTTTCAACTGTTCATTCTCTCATACGATCAATGAATGAGACTGACCTTCAAAGTATGAATTCTGGTCCATGTTATGCTAGCTGTATCAGGTTTTATCTGGTGAAGCTGATGAAACTTTCTGGCTATGATGCTGGTGTTTGTGCATCTAAATGGCAGGGTAGTGGCAAGGTCCCTGGAGGTATGCCACTGTATATTTTTCTATTTTTATCAAAATTATGATTTTACTTATGCTTCATGGACTGCACATCGATCATTAAGTTGCCCCCCCTTGGTTTACTTGCAGTGCTAAATAAGCAACTTTATGTGTTGTTCACATCAAGTGCTTTTTACCATTTTAAGTAATATTATGACTGTCGAAAGAGTGAAATGGCATACTTTTGGATATGGTCTTGTATGTTCCATTGTTCTGCATTTCCATTGGATCAATATGCACATGTTTTTTGCTTATGTTTTCAGCTTATGTTTACTCATTTAAACTTGTGGCACAGGTGATCATGAATATATTGATGTGGTGGTCAACAATAACTCTGGAAGCTTGGAGCGATTGATTATAGATATTGATTTCCGAAGCCACTTTGAAATAGCTAGAGCTGTTGATTCATATGATAGGATACTGAATTCGCTTCCAGTTGTCTATGTGGGTTCCTTTACCAGGCTGAAACAATTTCTTGGAATAATGGAGGAAGCGACTAGATCTTCTTTGAAACAGAATTCTATGCCTCTTCCTCCGTGGAGATCTTTAGCATATTTGCAAGCAAAGTGGCAATCTCCCTATGAAAGATATACAGATTCAGAAGGCAGTAATATTAGTGATGGGAATTTCTTCGACCACAAGCAATGCCGTGGACATTTGAAGAGGCTGCAATCTTGTCTTCAGTCAGGAATGGACACAGAGCGAATGTTGAAACCTAGAAACAGTGAAAGTAACTGGAGGATGAAGCCTGACAGATGGAGGCACTCCTTGTTCAGGCCTATTTGACATGTATAGATTTTGGCTATGAAGTTCTCAAGATTGAGTGAAAAAGATACAGAATTTTGCGGCTTTTTTCCCTCCACAAAATCTTACCCTACTTTACCTAATAAGTCTGATCCTCAAACGACAAGTTCATATATGCAGCCTTAGCAGCAATAAGCCATTTTAAAATGCATCAAATATTTGTTTCTTGTCTGTGTTTGAGGTGTCACACCTGCAGAGTCTATGTTTGTTTTGGTGCCCAGTGACAGTCCACGTTATTGAGCTTTTGAACTGTAGCCGAAGCACACAGTACTGGGTATCCTGCTATATCTGATAATTATTCCTTGCCTCTTATATTTGTTGGGTCTAGGAAATTTTGGTACCATATGTTTTCTTTCTATCTTTCAATATATATTCTTGTGATTAATATTGAGTGGTAAACTGAAGTAGTCTTTCAAATTTTGTTACGGTTATATAACTGCTGATGATGATTGTTTTGGACTTTGCGTGCAGAAAAATAAAGACAACTTTGGAACTTGCTATATTTTCGGTTACAAGTTGTGTGCTAGTTTTTGAACTTCTGTTGCTTGATTTTTGATTTAAAGCTTCTTCATTTCAATTGCTTGCTCGATTTCTGTCTTGTAACTCAGTTGGCACCGGCGTCTTTAAGACTAGTGTAATAATGTTGGAGGTTCGACAATCACTGGGCTACCTCTCTCCCTCCCATAATTATATGTTTGCTTGCACCATTGATGCACCCAAAAAAAAAAATTCTTGAATCTTCGAGTGTATTTTGTTATAATTTGGCTGCGTTTGTTGAACCAAAAGTTGAAACTTTGTCTAGTTTCCCACTCATGATTGTTATATATTTTGTGGGCTGAATTTTTAATTTTCAAGTTTAAGAATTTGTGGTGAATACATTTCAACCTAATCTTCGTGTTGATTTAAATGAATTTTATTATATTAAGTTTTTCATTAGTATTAGCTTAAGATAAATATTTGATTTGATTTGATTAACACTAATGTCAAGAGATCTAAACTCAGTGTGGTGCGAATATTTATATAATATTTTTAAAATTGGACTAGTTATTGAATCAATAAAGGAAAAAGTTCAAGGTTTTCAAGTCGAATTGAAGATGAATAGAGTTAAGCTGGGGTTTTATATGTATTTGCATATTTTAAAATATATGATGATGTATAGGAGAAATATAACATATATGTTAAGTATATATGCAAAAGTAAGAAAAAAGTACGGAAACATCTCTAATATAATAATTTATTAAAGAATTTTAATACATCTAATCAAATGGCTTAATGGTTTTTTGTTGTCAATCATGATCGAGGTTGTCCTTGTCTTTCACAAAACCCAGGTTTGAACGGCCAGTTTTCAACACACTGGCTTATCAAGTACGAGTGTCCGGCCGATTGGTCCGTCCTGTTTTCAACACTGTTTATTTATATGAGAACTAGTATCCACCATAGGTTGATTAAGAATTCAAGTGTAAATACTAAATATAACATCATGAATTAATATTTTATATAATTAATTTGTTAGATAAATACTTTCTAAGATTTTAAATGTACGATGTCCCAATATATCATTCACATATTTGTCGTGTTTTAATGACATCTAAGAGTATCTTAAAAGCATTTGATCCCGCTTTTTTTTTTTTTTTTTTTTTTGCTTTGGTTTTTTTCGTGAACATTATCAACTTGTATTTGATTTTTTTTTTTTGGGTTTAAAGTATTTTATACGTCACTGGATATGGATTAATCATAGATTTTTGAGCAGTGAAAATATAAATTTCAGAGCCCAAACTTCTTAATTAATGGGACGGGTAGTTCGATTTACGTTTCCCGCGCTTCATATGCAGAGCAACTAATAGAGCTATAGATCCTCGATAATCAACATTCAACAATTCAAATCAAACTATTTAGGAATTCAAGTACCACGTCCAACAATCCTCTTAGTAGATGATCTGTCAATGTAAATTCTTCTTGAGACTTGTAGTATGCTTTACTTTGGAACGGGATATTTCCTAAATTTTATGAGATATTCTTACATAAATATGTTTCTGACTAAAATACAAATAATGATGAGAACATATTTGGTATCTAAATTGATTAGTCCAACTCAACAAATTGGGTCATATCTTCTATCTTCTATGAACAAAATATGATTTTGGATCAAGTCGGGTTAGGATTTTAAAAAACCCAATGGATTTCTGGTTGACTTGCTTATTTTTCTAGTTAGGTTTTATTATTCTATTATTTCCTGTTGTTCACCTTCTCGTGGGTTGTTTAAATTATTGAGAAATTATGTTGTCTTTTGAGTTGGAATTTTAGAACTAGTAATGAATACTAAAGACAAAAAGTGCTCTTCCATTTTGCCATTTCTAGAGCGAGAAAGAACTAAAAGGGCCTGCAATTTAGGAGTGAGAAAGCTAACAAATCAGCCATGGTGTACGCCAAGGAACGTGAAAACTTCATCTTTGTTGTCAAGATCATTGAACAAGCCGAAAGTTATAAAGTTCAACTTTCTCCTTTCTCTCTCTCAAACACAATTTTTGAACTTATTAGTTTCTTATAAAGTTTCTTTATTTTTTTTTTTGGTTCCCTATCCTTGATTCCCCTGTATTGAGAATCTCGACTATGTTGAGTTTAATTGTTTAATCACTTTGTTGAAATTTCTCTTTTTTTCATTATGGGTTCAATTGCAAGTAGTTCTTTTACACCTATGCACAAGGAGCATCGTTGATTTGTTATTGGATGTCCTCAACATTTTTTTTTTCTGATTAATGAAATTTCTTCCATTTTATCTTCTTTTTTTCTCTTGATCTACACAGGAGATGAAATGGCTTTTATGAATTGGAATTTTTATAGAAGAAATGATATAGACTCTCCTCTCCATAAACTTTATGAGATATTTTTGTATAAATACGTTTCTAATTTAGACACAAATAATTATGGCAATAGATTTGGTATCCAAACTGATTAGTCCAACTCAACTTGATGGGTCATATTTTTTTCTGATCCAAATGTGATTTTAGATAAAATCAGGTTGGGTTTCGAAAAACCCATTGTGCTTCTAGCTATCCGCCTAACTTGCCTATCTTACTAGTTAGGTTTTTGAGTTCCATTGTTATGTATTGTTAATCACATTGTTGATTGTTTAAATTATTGAGAAATTTTTATACCTTTGAGTTGGAATCTTGGAACCAGTACTAAATACACAACTAGAGATAGAAGGTGATCTCTTGTTTCGCCATTTCTAGAGTGAGAAATAACTAAAAAAGAGATGTTTTTTAGGAGTGAGAAAGCTAGTAGATTTGCCATGATGTCTACCAAGGAATTGAAAACTTCGTCTACGTTGCCAAGATCATTGAACAAGTTAAGCTCTATAAAGCTTCAACCATCCCTCCCCTCTCTCTCTCTCTCTAACACAATTGGAACTTACTAGTTTCCTATAAAGTTTCTTTTCTTTATTTTGGTTCCCTATTCTTGATTCTCCTATAATGAGAATCTCGACTTTGCTGAGTTTAATTCTTTAATCAGTTTGTTGAAATTTCTCTTTTTCCTTTTCTGGGTTCAACTGCATGCGATTCTTTTACACCTTTGCACAAGGAGCAATGTTGATTTGTTCTTTGGTGTCTTCAACATTATACTTTTGATTAATGAAATTTCTTCAATTTTATCTTCTTTTTTTTTTCTTGATCCACACGGGAGGTGAAATGACTTTGGTGATTTAGAATTTTTACATAAGAAATGGTATAGACTCTCCTCTCCTTAAATTGTATAAGATATTCTTGCATAAATATGTTTCTAACTTAGACACAAATAATGTGGCAATAGATTTGATATTCCAATTGATTGGTCCAACTTAAATCGATGGGTCATAACTTTTTTTTATCCAAATGTGATTTGGATTGGGCTAGGTTGGGTTTTTCAAAACCCATTGGACTTCTAGGTATCCACCTGACCTGTTTATTTTTCTAGTTAGGTTATTGGGTTCTATTGTTTTTTAATGTTTGTGGATTGTTTAAATTATTGAGAAATTCTGCTACCTTTGAGTCGAAATCTCAGAACCAGTACTAAATACACAACAAGTGATAGAAAGTGCTCTCCCATTTCACCATTTCTAGAGAAAGAAAGAACTAAAAAAAAGTTGTTGTTTAGGAATGAGAAGATCGGCCATGACTTCTGCATATGAACGTGAAAACTTTGTCTACACTGCCAAGATCATTGAATAAGTCAAGCGCTATACAAGTACAACAATCCCCTCCTTTTCTCTCTCTAACATGTTTTTGGAAATTACTAGTTTCTCATAAAGTTTCCATGTTTTTTGTTTCTCTATTTTTGAATCCCCTATAATGAGAATCTCAACTATGATGAGTTTAATTCTTTAATCACTTTGTTGAATTTTGTGTTTTCCCCTATTTTGGGTCCAACTTCATGTGGTTCTAAAACACCTCTGCACATGTAGTGATACAGATTTTTTCTTGGGTGCATTCAACATTTTGTTTCTGATTAATAAAATCTTTTCCATTTTATCAATTTTTTTCTCTCGATTCACATGGGAGGTGAAATGACTTTTGTGATTTGGATTTTTTATAGAAGAAATGATATAGACTCTCTTTTCCTTAAAATTTATGAGATATTCTTGCATAAAGCCATTTCACCTCCCATGTATTTATGGTATCCAAACTGATTGGTCCAACTTAACTCGATGGGTGGTCATATCTTTTCTGATCCAAATGTGATTCTAAACTAGGCCTAGTTGGAATTTTCAAAACCCAATGGGCTTTTAGGTATCCACCTGACTTACTTATTTTTCTAGTTAGGTTTTAAGGTTCCATTGTTTTCTATTGTTAATCTCATTATGAGTTGTTTAAATTGTTGAGAAATTATGCTATCTTTGTATTGGAATCTTGGAACCAATACTAAATGCACAACTAGAGACAAAAAGTGCTTTCACATTTCACAATTTCAAGATCGAGAAATAATTAAAAGGGATTATAGTTTAGGAGTGAGAAAGCTAGCAAATCAGCCATGGCGTCCACCATGGAATGTGAAAACTTCATCTACATTGCTAAGATTATCGGACAAGCCAAGCACTATATAGGTTCAACCATGCCCATTCTATATATATCTCTTTCTCTAGTTCATTTTTGGAAATTACTAGTTTCTCATAAAGTTTCCTTTTTTTAGTTCCCTATTCTTGATTCCCTTATAATGAGAATCTCGATTATTATAAGTTTCATTCTTTGATCACTTTGTTGAAATTTCTCTTTTTTTCCTTTTTTGGGTTCAACTGTATGCAGCTCTTTTACACCTCTGCACAAGTAGCGAGGTTGATTTTTTTCTGGGTGCCTTCTACACTTGGTTTTTGATTAATAAAATTTTTTCCATCTATCTTTTATTTTTCTCTCAATCCACATGAGAGGTGAAATGACTTTTGTGATTTAGAATTTTTACCGAAGAAATGGTATAGACTCTTCTTTATATAAACTTTATGAGATATTCTAGCATAAATGATGAACCTGTAAAAATTCATATTTTTATGGTTTAAATCTTGAGTTTTCATTCTCTTTTAATCTTTTTGATTGAGTTTTGTTATCAAGTTTTATTATATTTTTATTATTTTAAATTATGTTTTAATTACGTGCTTTTATGTATTTTTTTTGTAGGTAATTACATATGAAAAAAGATTGAGCATATGTAGAGCAGATAAAGAAGAAAAATTTATTTAGAAGCCCAACACTTGAGCGCTGGGCTAGCAGCACTTAAACGCGCAACGTGCGCTAGATGATTCATTTAAGTGACTCAGCGCTTGAGTGATGGGCCACCAGTGCCTGAGCGCTGAGAATGTAAACTACAATATTGTTTTAATGGGCCAGCACTTGAGCGCTAGAAACCTAACGCTTGAGCGCTGACCGCGTAACAAAACCTGTTAATTTGTTTTATATTCATAAGTTACGCCAAATGCAACACACACTTACATACTTAGACAGAACGCAACAACCGTTAAGAGACACAAACCCTAATATGATGTGGGCGCAATTAGGTTTGAAGATTAGGAATTTTCTTCAACCTTTTCACCTTTCTATAATGGAGTTTGTCATATTCTTCCCTTTGTGTTCTTTTTTTTCCATGTGTAACTAAACCTCTTTTGTTAGGGGGATGATAGATCTTGATACTTTGATGATGTAACTTCTTTTATGAGTTTAATTTATGTTTTTATTTCATGATTTACATGTTTATCTCTATTCTTAATGTTTTTCTAAATCTGGCTAATTTGGGAATGATCTTTTGGGTTAATGTATGATTTAAAAAAATTGCATAAACCTAGAACATGTGATAAACACCATAATTTCTGCAATCGCTAGGAATAGACGTTGTGGGTTATGTGGTCTTTCTTTTAATTCCCTCGTTCTTGATAATGCCTTTCTATTTGGGACTAGACTAAGGGATTAATTAATTCCAAATAGTGTAAGATGATTAATATACTAAGGGATTGTGTATTAATTAATTTTGGGAATTGATCATAAATTATTGAAATAGAACATAGTTAAACTAATATTTGAATGTATATTTAAAGAGTTCAAGTGAAGTCTGAATCCTAACGATTTAATACCACTATTCTTCATCCCTTTGATTTATTGTTTTGTTTATTTATATTTCTTTTGCAACAACTGTCTTTATTTGTTAGCTTGAAAAGTGTCAATTTTGTGAATTTAATAATTAATAACTTAATCCTCGTAGGATGATACTCTTACTCACTTTTTTATTATTTTTGTGATTCAGTACACTTGCTGATTTTACAACAAGTTTTTGATATCGTTGTTGGGGATTATTGTTATTGATGTTAAATAGTAGCTGAAAAGATACTAATTTAAGTATTTATTTTTCTTAGTTTTTTTTATTTTTCTTTAAATTTTATTTTATTTATAGATAATTATTTTTCTTATTTAATTTTATTTTTTATTATTTATTTTTATTTTTAATTTATTTATTTTTATTCATTTTTGTTTTCTTGATTTATTTTTTTAATTTTTAATTTATTTTCTTTACTTCATGCTGATTTGCTTGTCTGTTTGTTTATGCAAGGTTCTTTGGAATCAGAAGTATTACTCTTTGATCCAGAGATAACAAGAACATAAAGAACAATAAAAAAAAGCGATCAGAGAAGCAAAGAGAATTGAAGAAGCAAAAATGACTGAGAATAATAATGCACAGACAAGACGCACTATGGCTGACTATGCCATTCCATTTTCTGAAAATGTCTCAACTAGTATTGTGTGACATATTATCCAAGCGAATAACTTTGAGATTAAACTAGCTCTTCTATAGTTGGTGCAACATAATCAGTTTGGGGAAGGTCAGATAGAAGATCCTAATTTGCACATTGCTAACTTCTTGCAGCTCTGTGATACTATTAAGTATAATGGAGCCAGTGATGATGCCATTCGGTTACGAATTTTCCCATTTTCTTTGAAAGATAAGGCCAAGAGCTGGCTACAAGCCCAGCCTCAAGGAAGTATATCCACTTGGGATGATCTAGTCAGTAAATTCCTCACTCGGTATTTCCCTCCATCGATGTTTGTGAAGATAAAGAGTGAAATTGCTTTTGCTTTACTCAAAACCATGGTGAATCTCTTTATGAAGCATGGGAAAGATTCAAGGAGCTGCTTAGAAAATGTCCTCATCATGCTTTCGAGGTTTGACAACAAGTACAAATCTTTTACAATGGGTTGAGTCATTCTACTAGTGCAATGGTCGATGCATCTGCAGGTGGGTCTATAAACACAAAAATTCCAGAAGAGGCCCAAGAATTATTTAAGACCATGGCTACTAATGAGTATCAGGTTCCTAGTAGAAGATCTACAGTCAAACAGAGAGTATTGAAGTTGGGCGTTGTTGATGTTATACTTGCATAGAATCAAACTATGATGCACCATATTGTCAACCTCACTAAGTAAGTTAGCACTTTGTAGGTAGATTCAGTTAATCAACAAGGCCTGACTTGCGATTTCTGTGGAGGTAACCATGTCAATGATCAATGTAAGGCAGGGAACTCATGTGTCATTGCTCCAGAGCAGGTGAACTATATGGGAAACCCTTCAAGGCCACAAGGTAATCCTTACTCTAATACTTACAATCCAGGCTGGAGGAGTCATCCTAATTTCTCTTGGAAGAATCATGTTGTTCCATTAAATGCTCAGTCTGAACAGAAATCTCCTCTTGAGATTGCAATGGAGAAACTTTCTCTATAGACCTCTGTTTTTGAACAGCAGACTTTAGCTTTCATGGAGGAGTCAAGAACCAATTTCAAGAATCATAAGGCTGCTATCGAAGTCTTGAGAACCAAATGGGGCAAATAGCGAAACAACTTCAAGAGTGACGTCTTGGCACTTTGCCCAGTGATACTTTGGTGAATCCTAAGGAGCAATGTCATGCAATCACTTTGAGAAGTGGCAAGCAGTTGGAAGAAAATTCGAAAGTAGCACCTAGTTCTTTAGGAGCTGAAAAAGGAAAAAATGATATCCTCATTAAAGATGTCTCAATTCAAATTGTCTCAATACAAGTTAATAATGAGGGAGATGAGATTGAGAAGAAAAAAGTTAAAGAGAAGGAGCCAAAGTGGCAGAGAAAAAAAGAACAAACATGAGTAGAAAAAACCTATTGATCATTTTTTATATGCTAGGCTTCTTTTCCCTCAGCGGTTGAAGAAAGACACTCATGAGAAGCAAGAAAGACAATTCTCGAAGTTCTTGGATGTGTTTAAGAAATTACAAATAAATATTCCTTTTGCTGAGACACTTAAGCAGATGTCTTCTTAATGCCAGATTCATGAAGGATTTGCTATCTAAGAAGAGGAAGTTGGAAGAAGATGAGACTGTAGCACTTACTGAGGAGTGCAACGATATAATTCAACTGAAGCTACCACCGAAGATAAGGGATCCAGGAAGTTTTAGCATCCCTTGTACTATTGGAAAGTTAAATGTTGACAAGACTTTACGTGACTTAAGTGCAAGTACTAATTTGATGCCATTGTCAATCATGCGCAAGCTGGGAATTTAAAAAGTGAAGCCTATAATGGTCTCCTTTCAATTAGCAGATCGATCAATCAGACATCTGTACAATATCGTGGAAGATTTGCTAGTGAAGGTTGATAAATTTATTTTCTCAATTGACTTTGTGATCTTAGATATGGACGAAGAAGCTGATATCCCATTAACTCTTGGAAGACCATTGATAATAAACCCTCATTTTTAGTTATTTACACTCTTCATGTACTTAATTGATTAAGCCTGATTATGTTTTGTAAGTTTGGACTCAAATTGGACTTAATTGATTTTTTCAGCATTATTTGGGTCTTACACTGGTTCTGTATTTCCGCCATATCTTGAGTTCTAGATGTGTAAAAATTATGTATCTTACCTTGTAGGAAAGATAAGAAAGAGCTCTACAACTTTCATGAGAGTTTCAGGTAAAATATGGACATCTAGAGGAGCTAAATGTCCTTGGAATTCAGAACACAAGTTTTGTGACTGGAACCTGAATAGTGTGCAGTAACCAGAGCATAACTCGGGCTATAGGAACTTTCTTGGGCTGAAATTTAGATACTTGAAAGTTAAGACCCATATCTACAACTTTCATGAAGAACATAAGAGCTCATTCAAACAGATTAGAGGTGATATTGGGATGATCCTTACTTGTTCAAATATTGTTCTGACCAAATCTTTTGGAGATGTATGCCCAACAGTGAGGTAGGTGGTGTCATTAAATTTTGTCACTCAGAAGCATGTGGAGGTCACTTTTCTTCAAATAAAATAACTCCAAAAATCTTGCAGTGTAGATTTTATTGGCCCACTTTATTTAAGGACTGCTGTACTTTTTGTAAAAGTTATGAAAATTGTCAAAAAATGGGCTCAAATTCAAAAAGAAACATGATGCCTCTGAACCTCATCCTTGTCATTGAAATTTTTTATTGTTGGGGAATAGATTTCATTGGTCCATTTCCATTCTCATTTGGATTTGTGTATATATTGATTACAATTGATTATGTCTCAAAATGGATTGAGGCAATTCCATGCCGACATAATGATCATAAAACTGTTCTCAATTTTTTAAAAAAAAAAATCTTGTGTCGATTTGGAATCCCTCGAGCTATCTTCAGTGATGGGGGAACACATTTTTGCAATAAACCATTTGAATCTTTAATGAAGAAATATGGTATTTCACACAAAATTGCCACCCCTTATCACCCTCATACAAGTGGACAAGTTGAATTGGCAAATAGGGAGATTAAACAAATTTTGAAAAAAATGGTTAACCCAAATCGTAAAGATTGATCTTTAAGACTAGACGATGCACTTTGGGCTTATCGTACTGCTTTCAAAACATCTTTGGGTATGTCACCCTATCGGTTAGTCTATTGAAAACCTTGTCACTTGCTTGTAGAATTGGAACATAAAGCATTTTGGGCCATTAAAGCTTTCAATCTAAATCTTGATGATGCTTGCAAGATACGCAAATTGCAATTAAATGAATTGGAGGAATTGAGAAATGATGCATATGAAAATTCAAAGATTTATAAAGCTAGAACAAAAGCTTTTCATGACAAGACAATTTTGAGAAAATCTTTTGAAATTGGTCAAAAAGTTCTGCTTTATAATTCTCGTCTGCACCTATTCCCTGGAAAATTGAGATCTAGGTAGAGTGGTCCTTTTGTTGTCAAACATGTGTATCCTCATGGGGCTATAGGGTTTTATTGAGAATCCTAGGAATGGTAATGTGTTTAAAGTCAATGGACAAATGCTCAAACCATTTCTGGAAAACCAAGTTGATGAGGTAGAATTCATCTCTCTTTCTGATCCTTGTTATGAATAGAATTTATTCTAATTTTGTTACCTTCTTTTTGCAGTTCTTTGTGTTGCCGGTTAAGTGGCGGATAACGGTACTCCGTGACTCACAAGTCGGTTTGTTTTTCAGTTTCCCAAAATAACTGAATCTTTCTTCTCTTTTAAAATGGATGTCATTTTTTCAAACCTGAGAAAACATTTTCCTTCCTCCCCTTAAAATGCTCTGACAAAAATCTACAATGTTAGATATAAAAGATTGACACTGTTAATGCACAAGGTTATACCAGAAGATGTATGCTGGATAATTGAAGCAAAGGTCTGACTAGTAGGTGAGTCTTCAATTTCATTTGACTCATACATACCAGGTCTTGGAAGAAGTTCATATTCTAAAAAGAGAAGAGCAAAAAGGTTACAAGTCTGTCACAAATGTGCATGATGGAATTGTAACAAGCGATGTTATTCTTTGGGGATGGTTTCTGCAAACAAAGAAGATAATTTTTTTTTCATTAAGAATGAACTGAGTAAGGAGTCATTAGATGATATCTTATTGACTCTTGAGACACATTCTTGTAGATTTATGCATCGTGAACTTCTTAATTTGTGGAATCTCTTCAAGGATGAAGAAAAACACTACAGTCTTGGTGACTGCAGGATTTAAAGGATACAAACCCAAGTGCAGGTTATCTCAAGCAATAAATTTCTCGGGAGTCTGAGGTCGATCCACAGGGAATTGATGAAGAGAAATTATTTGAGGTAAGAAAAGGATTTGTCACAACATCAAAAGTAATAAAAGATGTTCACAAATGAATTTAAGAACTTGCTTGGGTTAGGAGATCCACTCTTGGTAATAAATTAAAGGCAAGATTATTTTTCTTTATAACTCAATTGAAATCCACACACAACGGAGGTTCCATTCAGAAAATATAATATTCAAAGTTCAATTATATATGTAATCATATTATGATTCCTTTAATTATCTACCAAAATTTGTAAATGAGTTCAAGCATATATTGTGCCAATCCTATTGTCTACAATAAATCAAGATCTCCATTATACAAAGAAGGTTTCTAAATTGATTGAAAACAAAATACAACACATATAATGTCCATTTGATAATATATCATTTAAGCACAAGAAATAGAATAATCTAACCTTATTTCATTACCAAGAGCTTCACTATTTCACCCAAGCAAGATGAAGATTTAGTTACTCATAGATAAGAAGAAAGAAAAAGAGAAGAAGAGAAAGATGAACATAGCTTCAATTTAGAGCAAGAGAAAATTACAACAAAGGAAAACAATAAACAAGGATAGCCATAACTTCTAAAAACTAAGCCTAACACCAAGAGCACCAAATGATCAGCCAATGGTGCCTTTTATAGAGGATTAGAGATACAAAATGACAAGGGGGCTGATTAAGAGTAGGTGGATGAGTGGGTGAATGAGTGGAAAATGCCAAATGATGAGTTAGTGAGTGAAAAATTATTGAGATTCTTTGTCTCCGAAATCATTCAGTACTGATCGCATGGATGCCATCAGAATGAAGTAACATGGTCTTTATGAAAGTTGTAGCATTTTGTCTCAGCTTTCCAATGCTACCAAGATCAACCAAAAATTCGTCCTACAGCCCAAGATATGAGCCAATTACTGCAGACTGTTCAGGCCCAGTTTCAGCACCTCTGTTTTGACTTCCAGACCCAATATCACATCCAAGCTGTCTAAATGAGCTCTTGTATTCTTCATGAAAGTTGTAGCATTTTGTATCAGATTTCCAATGGTACCAAGATCAACCAAAAATTCGTCCTACAGCCCAAGATATGAGCCAATTACTGCAGACTGTTCAGGCCCAGTTTCAGCACCTCTGTTTTGACTTCCAGACCCAATATCACCTCAAAGCTGTCTGAATGAGCTCTTGTGTTCCTCATGAAAGTTGTAGATATGGGTCTTAACTTTCAAATGTCCAAATGTTAGCCTAAGATAATTCCTACAGCCCGAGTTATGATCTCATTACTACACATTATTTAAGTTCCAATCACAAAACCTGTACTCTAACTTCCAAGCCCATTTAGCTTCATTAGATGTCTGAATTTTACCTGGAGCTCTCATAAAAGTTGTAGAACTCTTTCTTATCTTTCCTACAAGGTAAAATACATAATTATTACACATCTAGAACTCAAGATATGACTAAAATACAGAAATAATGTAAGACCCAAATAATGGTAAAAAAATCAATTAAGTCCAATTTGAGTTTAAACTTACAAAATATAACCAAGCTCAATCAATTAAGTACATGAAGAGTGTAAATGACTAAAAATGAGAGTTTATTAATGTATTAAATATGTGATTATCACTTGGGAATCTGACTCTAAAAGACCCTGTTTGCCAATTTATAAGAAAATTGGATGAGAAGCTTATCCTCGACTCATAGAAGGCGTTTAAGCCGCTACTGGATGTGAAACTAGAGGCAGATGTGAGTCATATCCACAACAATCTGTACATATTATCTTTTTCTTCTTCATGTTTTCTAAAAAAAAAGAAAAAAATGTCTGAACAAGGGTGATCCGGAAGGAGTACCATGACTTTAATTAGTTGTGGAGTTCCAGCTTTTGGCTGACCCGTCATTGACTCGGGTGGACCTTTGTACGCTGGTCCTTAAAACAGTTCATGTGCCATGCTCTGTAGAGAGCCATACTCCATAACCCAATGTTTACCATCTAGGCACTGTGGAGTTGATGGATAGGCAGAAGCGTCCCACTCTGGTTATTAGTAAGAAGTAACCTGCAGCTGCCAAAGCGTATGAGGCATCTGAGCTTGATCTTCTCTTTTATTAGAAGGGTCTCTCAGCACCCTAGGATGGGACATTCTAGATCTTGGACATTACGGGTTTCAGATTTTAGCATCTTTGTTGATGTTACGAGCCCAAGTGTAAGCTCTCCAGGTTCCAGACCCAGGATGAAACCCACGATGGTTTCTTCTTTCTCTTTTCTTCTAATAAACGGACGTGAGTATCTACTGCACTGGTGACATGCAGTATAAAGATATGCCACTACTGCACTCATGACGCGCAGTATAAAGATACGCCATGAAAACTGTACATAAAGGTATGTCATCATTTGCTATTATATTTCTTTTATCTTTGTATGATTTTGTTGTATTTTGGTTTTAGACAGACGATCCTTTGAGCAGGGTCCTTCAGGAATTTCTAGACTTCTTTACCTTGATGGTTTTCTTGAAGTAAAAAAAAAAACAAAAAAAAATTCCTTTACCTTTGATCTTTGATCCTGATCCAGCAATCGCTCAGATAAATTGGTCAGCAAGAAGCACTGAGGGAAGCAAGATGAAAAGAAAGCCATATTTGACACTTCGTTTCTAGCTTTCATTTACTTTTGATTTTATTTGTCGTACTTTGTTTCTATTTAAATTTGTGTCAGATTTCTCCAACAGGTAATATATTCTATCCTTTACTCATCTATATTTTAACATCGAGGACAATGTTGTGATCTGGTTGGAGGGGAAGGATAGTTGACCCAAATTTTTTTTTCTTTTTTAGAAAATATGATATGATTGTCATGAACTTACTAAACTAATGAATGATGACAGAGTAAGGAGTAATTTTACTCCTGAGACGCATCTAAATTGGGAAGTATGTTTAGTGATATGACTGTCAGAAACTTATTTATAGTAAAACCAATTAAGGATGGCAGAGTAAGGAGTAAATTTTGGATATAATTTATTACTCTTGAGACGCATCTTAGTTGGGGTAGTAACTATTTAGTGTTTATTTGTGGAAGTAACAAAGTTTTGCTGTTTGATTTCCTTTGAAAGATTCAAGTGAATGCACTCCTACATCCTTTGAAGCAATTGAAATTTAAGGATCATAGCATGATTGAATAAATTATCTTCTTTCTTAAATTTCACATGCTTGGTTATGGGTGTTGAATTGGTGGATTGAGAATAATAGAAATATGCCTTGTGAGATTTTGAGCCTATTGATGAATGGATTGAATATCTGTATCATTCTCTTATTTCTTGTGTGATTTTCACTCATGGAATTGTTACTCTAGAATTTGCTTTGATTCTTTTTGAGGCTACATTTTCATATGCATACATAAATATGATTGAGACATTTTGAAATAGCTACTTTGACTAAATAACCATCTTTGTATATTTTCTCTTGTGTAACCCCTTTGAGCTTATTTGACCATTCCTTATTTTTAGCTCATTACGTGCCTTACAAAAAAAAAACATGTTTTACCCAACCTTAGGGAATAAGAGAGCATTGGCCTTGTTCTTGAATAAGTGTGGGGATGTGTGTGCAAAATGATAAAAAAAAAACTAACCACTGTTGCAATCAAATGATTATCAGAGTCTAGAATAAAGGTAGATGCTTGGAAACAACATGAAGAAAAGGAGAAGGTTCAGGTCTAACAATGAATTCAATTCACCAATTTAGGATTGATCTTCAACAAAACATTAGTCAAATATTAGTGATTGTCCTTTATGATGAATGTTCTCAAACATTTTCTCTAACTGTATCATAATGCTCTTTTATTCTCTTTAGTATTTATCTTCTCATATTTATATTATCTCCTCTCCTTTACCATGACCCTATTACAATCTTGAATAAAGTCCTCTTAATTTTTGTATGCATGTGGTTTGAGTAGCAGAGAAGTAGAAGATAAGCAAGTTTATGGTAGTACAATTATTCATGGGTTGAATAGAGTGAAATACTTACCTTTTAAACACTTGAAAGATTAAGAGTGAATTCTATGAGGATTTATCATTCTTGATTTATTCTTTTCAACTGAAGTTTCTTTGCTTGTTGGTTTGAGATGTGAAGAAATGTTACCTTATTAATGCTTTGATCTCTTGAATTTCTAGTTGCTCTTCTTGCTTCATCGAGTCTTTTAGAGTTTTTAGCTTTTGAGTCTATGTCATTTTTCTTTGTTTCCTAGCTTTGGTCTTATGTGTTTTGCCCAGGAGTGCAAAAGGCTAAGTATGGGAGAATTTGATAATGACATATTTTATACCTTAATAAACTCTCATTTTTAGTCATTTACACTCTCCATGCACTTAATTGATTAAGTCTGGTTATGTTTTGTAAGTTTGGACTCAAATTAGACTTAATTGATTTTTCTAGCATTATTTGGGTCTTACACTATTTCTGTATTTCTGCCATATCTTGAGTTCTAGATGTGTAAAAATTATGTATCTTACTTTGTAGGAAAGATAAGAGAAAGCTCTACAACTTTCATGAAAAGCTCTAAGTAAAATATGGACATCTAGAGGAGCTAAATAGGCTTAGAAGTCAGAACACGGGTTTTGTGACTGGAACCTGAACAGTGTGCAGTAATCAGAGCATAACGCGGGCTGTAGGAACTTTCTTGGGTTGAAATTTAGATACTTGAAAGTTAAGACCCATATCTACAACTTTTATTGGAACATAAGAGCTCATTTGGACAGATTGGAGGTGATATTAGGTCTGGAAGTTAAAACAGAGGTGCTGAAACTGGGCCTAAATAGTCTGTAGTAATTAGGTCATATCTTAGGCTGTAGGATGAATTTTTAGATGATTTTGTTGGCATTGGAAAGTTGAGACAAAATGGTACAACTTTCATAAAGACCACGTTGCTTCATTTTGATGGCATCCATGAGATCAGTACTGAATGATTTTTGAGACAAAGTATCTCAATAATTTTCCACTCACCAACTCACCATTTGACATTTTCCACTCATTCACCCACTCATCCACCTGCTCTTAATCACCCCCTTGTCATTTTATATCCCTAATCCTCTATAAAAGGCACCATTGGTTGATCATTTGGTGTTCTTGGTGTTAGGCTTAGTTTTTAGAAGTTATGGTTATACTTGTTTATTGTTTTCCTTTGTTGTAATTTTCTCTTACTCTAAATTGAAGCTATGTTCATCTTTCTCTTCTTCTTTCTTTCTTTCTTCTTATCTATGAGTAACTAAATCTTCATCTTGCTTGGGTGAAAGAGTGAAGCTCTTGGTAATGAAATAAGGTTAGATTATTCTATTTCTTGTGCTTCAATGATATATTATCAAATGGACATTATATGTGTTGTATTTTGTTTCCAATCAATTTAGAAACCTTCTTTGTATAATGGAGATCTTGATTTATTGTAGACAATAGGATTGACACAGTGAATGCTTGAACTCATTTACAAATGTTGGTAGATAATTAAAGGAATTATAATATGATTGCATATATAATTGAACTTTGAATGTTATATTTTCCGATTGGAACCTTCATTGTGTGTGGATTTCAATTGAGTTATAAAGAGAAATAATTTTGCCTTTAATTTATTACCAAGAGTGGATCTCCTAACCCAAGCAAGTTCTTAAATTCATTTGTGAACATATTTTATTACTTTTGGTGTTGTGACAAATCTTTTTCCTGCCTCAATTAATTTTTCTTTATCAATTCCCTGTGGATCGACCTCGGACTCCTGAGAAATTTATTACTTGAGACAACCTGCACTTGGGTTTGCATCCTTTTAAATCCCGTAATCAACCATTCTTAGCCACTTTAGGAGCATTGATAGATGTGCTTAGAGGAGAGCTTATTTTGAGGGTAGATAGAGATCAAGTGATTATTAATGTCTTTGATAAGTCTGTCCCAACATCAGATCTTCATGTTCTTGTTAATTGCATTCAAGGTAAAGTTCAAAAGGAGTCAGTTGGTAAGAACTCTGCACCATTGATTAATGTTGATTCTCCCACTTCTAAGATTATTGATGAAAAGGAGAAAGATCATCCTACTTCTGAGATTGCTGATAAAGAAAAAGGTCCTATCATCTCTTATAATTCATTGTAAAAAGGGCCGAAATCTTTTGATGAATTAAAACCTGATCTGTCATCTGTTGAAAGTTTGAGACCTCCATGGCCCGATGAGATTCCGCATGCTAAGCCAGTTTTGAATATTTTTGGAAAGGATTCTAAGTGTAGTGACCGAGTATGGAGGCAAAGATTTGACAAAAGAAAGATGTCTTCTTATTTCTCTTACTTCAAGCCACCATAAATAAAAGGCAACGTTGAGCTAATGACGTTAAACAAACGCTTTTTGGGAGGCAACCCAAATTTTCTCTCTTTTTCTCTTTTATTTTTATTTTTATTCTTATTTCCTTATTTCTTATTTTTATTGACTAATTTTTTTTTTGTTTTGTAGTTAGCTAATGTTGAGTCGGCTTAAGTGCCTTTCTGAGTTCGGAGCCTTTGTAGGGGGATGTATATAGTTGCCGGCTGCCAAAAAGAGTTTTTCTTTTTCTTTCTTTAATATGTTATTTTCACATTTTTTGTGTTTTATTTTCATCACCCATTTTGTGTTTTGAGTTGAAATTGTGCATACCAGTGTTGAATTGAATATCCAATGATTGCATAAATTGTGGATTGATTTGATTTTTTTTTGGACTATCACATGAGAATCCATGAGTTATGTTTATCTCTATTGTTTCAATTGTGTATAGATGTTCTTCCTATCTTTATGTTTGATAGAGCTTAGAATTTAATTGCATGTCAGACTTAGAGAAAGTTTATAAGAATACATGTGTATGAATGATTTGCATATAAAAGTTAGATTCTCTCTTGAGGCGAAATCCTAGGCAGTGCATGATTAAGGAAAAGATAAGGGTCTTCTTTGGACCGTTTGAGCCTTTCAAGGCAACCTGCGAACACAATATATCCTTAGGTCCTTTTTGCAGCCTTGATATTGTTTAGCCTCTATTTCTTTTCTTTACCCACATTTACCTTTCCCATACCCACATAAAAAAAGTTCTTTTTTACATAACCTTTGTTTAGTGCATATCGTGTGTTATTCTATTATTCAAGCTTTCATTATTTTGTGCATGGACTATTTATGGAACTGAAAAATAATTCAATTTTTTTTAAAAAAAAGTCCACTCAAAGTTTTGCAAAGAAATAAGTTTGGGGGTGGAAGTTGTTAAAAAAAATTCAAAAAAATTCAAAAAAGAAAGTCCACTCAAAGTTTTGCAAAAAAATAAGTTTGGGGGTGGAAGTTGTTAAAAAAAAAGAGAGGATGAATAAAGTGTTGATTCTTTTGCTCCGTTTTGCATTTGTTCTACATTCTGTGGCTTGAATTTTGAATATACATGATTATGTATCTCAACTTTTGATTTCATTATCCTATCCTTTCTTTATTAACTGTTACCATTGGCCTTACATTACAAGCTTCAAAAGACCCTTTTGATCTTTGATTATGTGTTGTTTACATTAGTGGAGAGAGAGATGAAGAACAACACTATGGATGTAACTTTGATGTGCATTTGCAGTTTTAAAAAAGAACCTATCTGGGTTTGCACTATGAAGAGATTGAGTCTTTCATTCATATTTTTGGAAAGTCATTTTTTGTATAAGAGTTGCATGTGAGAGACGATGTGATAAATGAATTATTCATGTGTGACACTTTGTAATTAGATTATGAAGCAAATTTTGAGGATATGAATGATTTTCAATATCCAGTATTGTCATGGTTGATTCTGTGTGTTTTGAGTCTCTTTGTTTAGTCTTTTTGTTTTTGTTTTTCTTTGCTTGAGGACAAGCAAAAACTTAAGTTTGGGAGAGTGATGAACTTGCAAAAATTCATATTTTTACGCTTCAAATCTTAGGTTTTCATTCTCTTTTAATCTTTTTGATTGAGTTTTATTCTCAAGTTTTATTATATTTTTATTATTTTAAATTGTGTTTTAATTACATGTTTTTATGTATTTTTTTTGTTGGTAATTACATATGGAAAAAGATTGGGCATTTGAAGAGCTGATAAAGAAGAAAAATTCATTTAGAAGCCTAACGCTTGAGCACTGGGCTAGTAGCACTTAAGCACGCAACCTGCGCTAGATGATTCATTTAAGTGACTCAGCGCTTGAGCGCTAGGCCACCAGTTCCTGAGCACTGAGAATGCAGCTGCCATCAAGAACGCAGCTGCCATCAAGAGACACAAGCCCTAATGTGGTGTGGGTGCAATTAGGCTTAAAGATTAGGAATTTTCTTCAACCTTTCCACCTTTCTACAATGGAGTTTGTCATATTCTTCCTTTTGTGTTCTTCTTTTTTTATGTGTAATTAAGCCTCTTTTGTTAGGAGGATGATGAATCTTGATACTTTGATGATATAACTTCTTTTATGGGTTTAATTTATGTTTCTATTTCATAATTTATGTATTTATTTCTATTCTTAATGCTTTTCTAAATCTGGCAAATTTGTGAATGATCTTTTGGGTTAATGTATGATTTGAGAAAATTTGCATGAACCTAGAACATGTGATAAACACCATAATTTCTATAATCGCTAGGAATAGACGTTGTGGGTTATGTGGTCTTTCTTTTAATTCCCTTATTCTTGATAATGCCTTTCTATTTGGGGTTAGACTAAGGGATTAGTTAATTCCAAATAGTGTAAAAGGATTAATATAGCAAAGGATTGTGTATTAATTAATTTTGGGAATTGACCATAAACAATTAAAATAGAACATAGTTAAACCAATATTTGAATATGCATTTAAAGAGTTTAAGTAAAGTCTGAATCATAACGTTTTAATACCATTGTTCTTCATCCCTTTGATTTATTGTTTTGTTTATTTATATTTCTTTTGCAACAATTCTCTTTATTTGTTAGCTTAAATAGTGTCAATTTGACAAATTTAGTAATTAATAACTTAATCCTCGTAGGATGATATTCTTACTCACTTTTTATTACTTTTGCGATTCGGTACACTTGCTGATTTCACAACAATAAATATGTTTCTAACTTATACACAAATAATGATTGAAGTAGATTTGGAATCCAAGCGAATTGGTCCAACTTAACTTAACGAGTTATATATTTTTTGATCCAAATGTGATTATGGATTGGGCTTGGTTGGGTTTTTCAAAATCCCTTGGGGTTCTGGGTATCCACATAACTTGCTCATTTTTCAAGTTAGGTTTTTGGATCCATTGTTTTCTATTGTTAATCTCATTATAGGTTGTTTAAATTGCTGAGAAATTATGCTATCTTTGAGTTGGAATCTCGAAACCTATACTAAACACACAACTAGAGACATAAAGTGCTATCCTATTTCACTACTTCAAAAGCGAGAAAGAACTTAAAAGGCCTACAGTTTATGAGTGAGAAATTTAGTAGATTGGTCATGGCATCCACCAAGGAACGTGAAAACTTCGTCTACATTGCCAAGATCATCAAACAAGCTGAGTTCTATATAAGTTCAACCATCCTCTTTCTCTCTCTCTAACACATTTTTGGTACTTAGTAGTTTCTCATAAAGTTTCCTGTAAAATGGTTCCCTATTCTTGATTCCCCTATAATGAGAATCTCAACTATTCTGAGATTAATTATTTAATAACTTAGTTGGAATTTCTCTTTTTTCCTTTTTTGGGTTCAATTGGATTTGGTTCTTTTACACCTCTGCAAAGGAGCGATGTTGATTAGTTCTTGGGTGTTTTCAACATTTTATTTCTGATTAATAAAATTTCTTCCATTTTATCTTTTTTTTTTCTCTTGATCTACACAAGAGGTGAAATGGCTTTTCTGAATTGGAATTTTTATAGAAGAAATGGTATAGACTCTCTTCTCCCTAAAGTCTATGAGATATTCTTGCATAAATACATTTCTAACTTAGACACAAATAATGATGACAATAAATTTGGTATAAAAAATGATTAGTCCAACTTAACTCGATAGGTCATAACTTTTTTTTTATCCAAATGAGATTTTGGATCGGGCTAGGTTAGGTTTTTCGAAACCCATTAGGCTTTTTAGGTATCCACCTGATCGACCTGTTTAATGTTCTAGTTTGGTTTTTGGGTTCCATTGTTTTCTATTGTACACCTTGCTGTGGTTTGTTTAAATTTTGAAAAATTATGGTTCATTTGAGTCGAAATCTCAAAACCAATATTAAATACACAACTAGAGATAGAAACTGCTCTCCTATTTTGCTATTTCTAGAGTGAGAAAGAACTAAAAGGGCCCACAATCTAGGGCTGAGAAAGCTAGTAGATTGACTATGAATCTGCCAAGGAATGAGAAAACTTCGTCTATGTAGCCAAGATCAGTGAACAAGTTGATCGCTATAAAGGTTCAACAATCCCCTTTCTTTCTCTCTTTCTTTCATCCTCTCTCTCTCTAACATATTTTTGGAACTTACTAGTTTATCATAAAGTTTCCTTTTTTTTTTTCCTTTTTGGGTTCTCTAATCTTGAATCCCATATAATGAGAATCTCAACTATGCTGAATTTAATTCTTTAATCACTTTGTTGAAATTTCTCCTTTTTTTCCTTTTCTATTTTCAACTGTATATGATTCTTTTACACCTTTGCACAACAAGTGGTGTTGATTTGCTCTTGGATGCCTTTACCATTTTGTTTTTGATTAATAAAATTTCTTCCATTCTATCTTTTTTTTTTCTCTCTCTTGATCCACACAAGAGGTGAAATGACTTTTGTGATTTAGATTTTTTAAAGAAGAAATGGTATAGACTCTCCTCTCCTTAAACTTTATTAGATATTTTTGTATAAATACGTTTCTAACTTAGACCCAAATAATGATGGCAATAGATTTGGTATTCCAACTAATTGGTCCAACTCAACTCGATGGATCATATCTTTTCTAATCGAAATGTAATTATGGATTTGGCCAGGTTAGGTTTTTAAAACCCATTGGGCTTCTTGGTATCCATCTGACTTGCTTTTTTTGTTTTTTCTAGTTAGGTTCTTGGGTTCCATTATTTTCTAATGTTAATCTCATTGTGGGTTGTTTAAATTATTGAGAAATTATGTTATCTTTGAATTGGAATCTTCGTACCAAGACTAAATACACAACTAAAGATAGAGAGTGCATGCTTTTCCATTTCGATATTTCCAGAGCGAGAAAGAACTTAAAGGACCTGTAGTTTAGGAGTGAGAAGACTTGTAGATCATCCATGGCATCCACCATGGAATATGAAAACTTCATCTACATTGCCAAGATAATTGAACAAGCCGAGTGCTATATGTATAGGTTCAACCATCCCTTTTCTCTCTCTCTCTATCATATTTTTGGAACTTACTAGTTTCTCCTAAAGTTTCATTTTTTATTTGGTTCCTTATTCTTGACTCCCTTATAATGAGAATCTTGACTATTCTAAGTTTAATTCTTTAATCATTTTGTTGAAATTTCTCTTTCTTTTTTTTTTCCTTTTCTAGGTTCAATTGTCTGTAGTTCTTTTACACCTCTACACAAGGAGCAATGTTTAATTGTTCATGAATGTCTTCAACATTTTGTTTCTAATTAATAAAATTTTTCTTTGTGTGATGTCTGCGGTGTTTTTTTCCTATATAGTTTTAAATTACGGTTGTAATTACACTGTGATTATAGAAATTGTAGATAACTGTAAGAAAATGTTGTTGATAAGGATGCAGTTGCAGTTGCATTGCCTTTTTAGAGACTTTCAAAATAGCAATATCGAGGCCGCAATTGTGGTTGCAAATAAAAATTTAAAACTAAGGTGCCTAAGACAATCCAATTTTGAATATAGCCAAGTCATACAATATTGGGTATGTCCTCCCAGTTGGTACATACATACAAACATACATTAATTCATTAATACATACATACATAGCTAATTGTTTCTAAAGCTGCCTATATGAAAGCACTCATTGTTCAGTTGATTTGACATTGACAAATTTTGGCTTTGAAGTTCTCTAGACATAATCTTCCCTTAGTTACCTAATAAGTATGATCCATAAATGATTGGTTCATAAAGACAACCTTAGCAACAATAAGCCATTTTATAATGCATTAGTGCTTTGTTTCTTGTTTGTGTTTGAGGTATCACACTTGTAGAGTGTATGTTTGATTTGCTGCTAGTGATAATGCACAATATTGAATTTTTGAACTGTTGTCAAAACACATAGTACTAGGAATTCTACTATATCTAATAATTGTTCCTTGCCATGTGTATTTGTTGGGTCTAGGAAACTTTGGTATCAAATGTTCTTTTCTAATCTTTTAATATATATTCTTATGATTAACATTGAGTGGTGAACAAAAGTTGTCTTTCAAATTTTGTTATGGTTATATCTATCATGTTGATGATCATAGTCTTTGCAATCAAAAAATAAAAAATAAAAACACAACTTTGGAACTTGCTCTATTTTTTGTTATAGGTTGTGTGCTAGCTTTTGAACTTTTATTTCTTGATTCTTGATTTAAAGCTTGTTCCTTTCAGTTGCTTTATTTTTGTCTTGTAGCTGACTTGGTGCCTACCTAAATTTTTAAACTTGAGTATAATTACATGTGATGGATGTATATATACACCAGTGTAGTTAAGCAATTTTCACTACTTAGTAACCTAAGATTGATGTATACCCAAAGACATAAAATACACTAAACCCAAAGAGGAAAAAGAGAACCCTTTAGATAAAAGTTGATGATTTTTACCAAAAGACAAAGAAGGTTGATAATTATAATGTCTAAATATTTCTAAGATATATAATTTAGGATTTCATTTGAGCACAACAAACTATAAAGGAATATCATTCATTAAAAATCTTAGAAAAATTTATTAATGAAATATTAATACATGATGTTGTATTTACTCAAGCTGTAAACCAGCCTTAGGTGGATACTATTTTATTGGCAACAAATTCTTATATTTTAAATTTAAAAATTTAGCATACAAAATATAAAAGAATAATATGAGTGGAAAACTAGACAGTTTCCTCCATTGGTTCAACGAAAGTAAACAAGTTAGAACAAGAAAATACTTAAAGGTTCAAGGGTCAAGCATAAGATGGACCATTCCACTTTGGGTCCATCAATTGACTCCTAAATCATAGTCGTTGGAGCAGTGGTTGAACAGACGAATGATTGGGATCACTTACCTACCAGTTGATCAGTAGGTAAGCACCATTCATTGACTTCATCTTTCCTGATTGGTCCTTGTATGAGTTGCTAGGTAAATTCTTTCTAGCCTTTAGCCTTCTACCACCATCGTTGGCTTGGAGATCATCAGTGGCGATCATCTACTTGAATGGCTACAAGGCAGTAGGCTTATTTTTTTTTGTTTTAAAAGACAATATATTGGGAAAAGTTAAAAAGCGTAGCTCAAACATGTTTAAAATTAGAGAACAACTACAAACGTTGCTTAAAACCTGTGTTAAAGTTATAATTAAAAGCAATTTATAAAAAAGGTTGTCTATACTACTTTAGGCAACGCTGAGGCCAAAAATTTCGATGCAAAACATAGACAGAGGATTAGAAAGTGACATTGTTTTAGAGATAACCAATTCCTTTAGTTTGGGAACTCCAATTGGTCATGTGCAATTTGAGCTACTTTAATTTATAGGTGAACCTAGTGAAAATTACACAGTGAAAATTGTATAGTTGTTGGGATGTTGCTACGAGGGATCAATGATGAAATTTATTTATTTTTTCTCAGATGAACTTACTCTTGATCTCACAAGGTCCAAAATTAGGTGAAGATGGGTGAAGAATAAGAGGAAATTTCACTATAGAATCCACAATGTTATCTTCTACTTCATAGCAGTTAACCATTGATTATAAAATAGTGCAGTTAGTTACTTAATGTCTACAGTCCAATTAATCTTAATTATCTAAACCAAATCAAACCACATGAACCCAACGTCCCCTAACAAACTTATCTTCTTCCTTCTTTCATCATTCAACCTCTGTTGCTACCATTCAATCCTTATTGTCATTGTTTAATCATTCAAAGTCATCATTGTTGTCACCGTTTGAAGCTTCCACCACTGTCAACGTCATTCAAAGCCACAGATGTTATTTCCATTCAAAGCCACTATTGTTATCATTGTTTATCCCTATGAACTGTGTAGTGGATCAGCTAAAAGAATATGCAATCCACGGATGTTGATGGTGGATATCTTAAATCTTAATTTATTTCAGCAGCTATTATCATTCAACCATTATCGACTACTAAGGGTTATTTTGGGGGTCCATCAAACATGAAGGGTCCATCCTAAAAGCCACTATGTTCAAGCTTGAAACACAAATAAGTTTAACAAAAATAAACCACTTGAAAGGATCATTAATTAAAAAATATAGAAATAGAATTTCAAAGCCAACATTCAACTTGTAACTGAAAATAGAACAAGTCCCAAAGTTGTTTTGCAAAGTCCAAATCCATCATCATCAACTGTTATAGTACAAAAGTAATCATAAAAAATTGAAAGACAACAACTTTGTTTGTTTTGGATTTCTCCCCATTTCAAATGGCAGTTGGGGAAATGGAAAGAATTTCACTTCCTATAAAGGTGCTTTGAAAATTGTGCATTGGAGGTTTGCATTGATAAAAATAATAAATAAGTAGTTACAATATAGAAATAACTAAAAAAAATTAAAAAGACTACATCTATGTTTGTTTTGGATCACCGATGCAAATAGAGTTAGGGAAAGGAAAGAATTTTACTTCCTTTAAAAGTTCTTTGAAAACTATGCATTGGAGGTTGCTTTAATAAAAGTCTAAAACAAACATAGATGTATCTTACGAAAGGAGTATCTTAATATGAGAGTGAGAGGGACAAATATTGACAATTGTGTCATTCATGTATGGTCAATATTAGAAGTTAAAGTACTGTAACTTTTATGTGAGTTTCAATCCTACCCATCAACGTAATATCTAATGGTCAAGATTTAATCATTTATCCTCTCACAATAAGACAATGCTCTCACTTGATATGCCCTATGTGTGTGTTTTGAAAATTTTGAATCATATATATGGTAAATCATGTATTTATATTTATTAATTGATAGAGAGTTATGGAAATCAGAGGTAGCAAAATTGGTCAATAGTAAACTCGACCCGACCTGCCAATGGTTGACTAAAAACAGTGCAGGACGGGTTGAACTATTTTTCTTATATGGGCTGGATTGAACAATCCACCCCATTTTGTGGTGAATTGACAGGTTAACTCACATAAAATTTTAAAAAATAAAAAAATGAAAAGTTGGCAGGTTAAGTAGGTTAACTCGCCTACAAATTGAAGAAAAAACCTAACTTACCACCAAAAATATTAAAAAAATAAAATAGAATAAAAAAGACCAAATGAGTCAACCTGTCTAGTCTTGCCCCACCCAGCTTTCTCCCCCGCCCCCCCAACTCACCCAACCCAACCCAACCCATAGGTTATATAGGATAGGTTAAAATGACTGCCTAAAAAATGGGTTGCAAAAATATAACCTAACTCGTTCAATTTTGATGAGTTAAATGGGTTGACTCGTTGGCTCCTACCTATTTTGTCATCTCTAATGAAAATATGTGTATTTATTAATGGATAAAGACTTAGAGGATTCAATATATCTAAGTTCATGCATCAAAATTTGTGTATATATCTATTAATGGATATAAAATTGAATAATTAATATGTCTAGGTTCATGCACCAAAATTTATGTAATATTCATGTATCTATTAATGAGTAAAGATTCAAATGGTCAAATCCTCTTAGCATCTTTTTAATTACTAAAAACAAAAATATTAAAAGAAAAAATAGAACCATTTAATATGTTGAGAATAAAAAAAGTATTTAATACTTTATTGTTTAGAAAATTATAAGTATTATTAGACCAAGTCATTAGAAGTATGAAGATTTATTATCAAGACATTAAAGGCCAAAAGATCACACACAACTTGTACCTGGGCAAGTTCCAAAGTCTGTAACTATTGATAATGGTTTTGGACTTTGCACTTAGAAAAACACACACCTTTGGAACTTGCTCTATGAGTAAAGTTATATCCTCCTAATAAATCCTCATAACATCCTCTTTTTTACTTAAAATTGAAAGTATAAAAAAATAGAGCCATTTAATATCTTGGATATTCAAAAAATATTTAACATTTTATTGTTTAAAAAAGTAGGTGGAATATTAGACTAATTCATTAGGAGGATGTTGAATTATTTATACACATAAAATAATGATCATGAGGGTTTTGGCTTTGTGCATGCAAAAAAAAAAAAACATAACTTTGGAACTTGTTATATATATATTTTTGTTTTAAGTTGTGTGCTAGCTTTAAAATTTCCATTTCTTAATTCTTTATTTTTAAAAATGATTCTATGTACTTCAAACAAATTAATTGAATAATTCTCCTAATTTCCTACATAAAATAATATTAAATACTTTCTAGATTTATAAAAGACTCAAAGATTTTTCTTTTTCTTTTAATATTTTTTTATTTTATGTAATTAGGAAAATTTGTTAGGAGCAGGGGTGAAAACATGTCAGATCAGGCTAGACTTTGCCTTAAACAGGTCTGACCTATGTCCCAATTATAAGGCATGAGCCTGACCTGTGAGCCTGTAATAGGCTAATTCCTGGCCTAGTCTTTTTAAAAGTTTGGCTTGGCCTGAAAGTCTACTTTGATGAGACCTTTAAATAGACTAACAAACTTACATTTAAATAGGTTACTATGCCTTTATATAGGTTCATAGACTTACTTTTAAATAGGCCAACATGCATTTACATAGGCTAACAGACCTAAGCCTTGAAATAGACCAATAAGTCTACTTAATGCAAATAGGCCTTTGTTATAATTTAACATTCACCTTATAATTTTATAGATGCTTACCACTTTCTTACTCTAGTCTTTGATTTATGTGGGACTTGGAGATATACTAAGTTGTAAAATTATTAGAAGCTTATATCTTCAAGTCCCACATCAATCAAAGACTAAATAAAGTAAGAAAGTAGTGAGCATCTATAAAAGTAAGAGATAAGTGTTAACTTATTATTTTTATTCTAATAAATATATTACATTAAATATATTAATAAATATATTATTTCTATTCTAACTTACTAACTTATGTTTTAATTATTGACTTTTATTAAAATTTAATTAAAACTATATTAATATATTATAATAAATTAATAATTATAATTATAATTATAATTATTGTAATAATATATATTATATTATATATAGTTAAATAGGCCAAGTGTAACATCTCAAAAATTAATAATTTTGTGATAAATAATCATTTTATAATATTTGTGACTTTTGAGAATTTTTTTAGATTTTTCTGAGAACGTAGAATATTTTAATATTATTTCTCATTTTACGTGTAAACTGAGCGGACCCGGAAAAATGAGATATTTTCCTCGAGAACCTTGATCTGTGAAAACGCCGACGGGGGATCTTACTAAACTCGAGGCTAAATGCGGTTTACGAAATTTCACGTTTTTAAAAAAAATTCATCTGACAAGAAGAAAAATTGTTGTGTAATTTTATTCGCTGGACAATTAATACTGACTTCTGTCAACTGTAACAATTGTCCATTGGATAATAGCATGCATTAGAAACCCTATCACCTTATCTTAATGCAATCCACTTTATGTCAAATTAAATCCACTTTAATTCAAATTAGTGTACTTTCTTCAAAGCTTCTTTAAGAAGCTTTGACTACCAAATGACTAAGATGCTCTTGGCTTGTTAAAGAAGCCATTCCCTCCCCTCTCTCCCCTCTCATTGCCGTGGCCTTGTTGGTGCCCAAAGGGAAGCAATTTTGCTTCCTACACTTAACCTAACTTATCCCAAAATATCTCACACTTTCACCAACACTTTCTCTCTCTTCAAGCTTCTTCTTCATTTTCTCCTCCTTCTCTCTTCTTCTTCCCTCTCAAGCACGAAATTGCAGCCCCATTAGGAGCCATTTCTCTTCACTTTTCTCTTCATAAACACCATTTCTACACTTCCCTCAACCTCCTCTACAACTTCTATTTGGAGGGTTTTCTTCAAAAACTAACTTTTCCCCCATTGTCATCCAAGGCAAAGCTTCAAGCTTTAAGGTAAAGGTTGCATTTTTCTTCCTTCTTCTCTTCATTTTTGTGTTCCATGGTCTCATTGGAGACCAAAGATTCATTCTTTACCATGTTTAATGTTGGTTCTTGATGATTGAAAATCCTAGGGTTTTGAAGGCTCAAAACCGAAATTCACCAAAAACCTAGAAGGAGACCATTTCATGATTCTTCCTTAAGGTAAGAGGGAGATCTACTCACTTCAACCATTATTGGTGGTGAGGAGACTTTTGTGTGGTTGTTGATGGAGAAATCCATCTTTGTATGCTTACTTTGTTTGGTGAGTTTTCATGTTTATGCATTCTTAATTGAGATTGATGTTTGTATAATGATTTTGAATGTGTTGGATATGTTGAACATGCTTGATCATGTTAGGGTTGTTAAATAGAAAATTTGGAGTTTCCTACCCTAATGTGAGTCCACGGTTTTGATGGGAATTTTGGGATGGAGATTGGTTTTTGTACACAATAAAATGAAGCTATGTAATTAAAGATTGAATGTTAATATTAGAATTTTAAGATGGAAATTTTTAAGGATCTAATAACCTAAAGTGAGGCCACGGTTTTGGCCTTAAAACCTAAGGGATTAGATTAAATTGTTGTGGAGTAAGATTTAAATGATTTGATATCAAGATACTAATACATAAGATGGAAAGAAAATTGGGACTTTGAAGACCTATGAAGGCCACGGTTTTAGAGAGAAAATATAGGGTTTAAATGATGCCTAGGTGCATCTTTGGAGATCTAAGATCTAGAGACATGTATAATCCATAATGAAGTGGAAAATTAAATTGGATGATAACACTTAAGAGGGCTATGATTTTGAAGGGCTACTTAACCTAAAATTTTCATAATTGACCAAAGACTTGAGACTTTGAAAATGAGAATCCATAATGTGGACCTTGTGATAATTGATAAACCATGAATATCTATTGTTGTTGAGGAATTGAATTAATTCCATGTGGAATAAAAGCTATGTAATTAGGTATCAAGAGACTAGTGCATAAAATAGAAGAAAATTTAGAACCTTGAAGGCTTGTGAGGCCACAGTTTTAAGGGTTGTTTAACCAAAGGAATTTCATAATTTATCAAGACTTAAGTTATTGGAAACGTTGAACCCTTAATGGGGAATGTTGATAATTGATGGACCATAAACATACATTGAGGTTGAGAAGTGGTTCTATATTGTTGTAAGACCCTATGTGGGGTTAAGTATTTGTTAATGGATTTCTTGATGAGATTATGATATATTGATATTGAGAATGAATTATATACCATTGTGGTATTGAATATGATAAATGTATCATTAACATGATATATTGACATTGAGAATGATTATATACCATTGTGGTATTGCATATGATGAATGCATCATTGATAAACATACATGATTGGACATTGTGTCATCATGCATATGTGTTGTCCGTTGGACATATTTGAGAAAGGTGATGTATGCCTAGGAGTTTGAATAACACCTTTGTGCGGGTGTGAATAGACTAAGCGTAGGGTCATAGTGGTTGGCCCTGGGGGCGTCGGGGTGCGGGTGCCTCATCATAGACAATTAAGAGCTCTTCTGTGCCGTGGCGTAGACCGATGCAAACACACCGACGATCCGGACTGAAACACTGTCCTATATCGCGATCAACTGTTGAGGTGCCATGTATAAGCCATTGTTGCGCAAATATTTTATGAGATGAAGCACACTATTTTTAAAGGCTAACGATATATTGACATTACTCCTTGATCATTCACTCTGAAAATGTTGATGTCTAGCTCCATGGAGTAGGATTTGTGGTACCAGTATGCATTGTGCAATATTCATTGTCAATCTTATAAATTGTCGAGCATGAACACTTGTGACTGTGAAAATATCTGTGCTATTTTTGTAATAATTATCTGGATATTGTACTGATTGCTTGAGATATTATTGCAACCTGTTTGTTGTTATTGATTCTTCCTATTGCTTATAATTGTACTGCTTTGCTATAAATTCTATTGTTACTGTTAATGAATATATGAACTGTATTGCTATGTGGGCTCTTTGTGCCATGTTATTTTTTTACTGCCATAATGGTAATGAAAGATGGGTGTCTCACCTCTTTATTTCATTACTCTGTCTTATGTTGCGTTGAATAAAGACTGTGAAGAGCCTAAGTTAGATTTACTTAGTTATTGTTGGAGAATCGACTTCTGTTTCATTGTGATGGCGTCTGGACAAGCTCCTCTGATTCGCACGTGGATACAGTTTCATGAAGGCTCGGAAGCCTGGCATTTCGACCGTGACGCAGGGCGTGTTACTTACATTGGGGACATAACTCTGGTTTAGAGTGGTAATGACCCTGGAGCTGGTACAAACATATCTTATGTTCCTGTACGTGCAGAGTTCCCTATACCCATTGGGGAGATATGGAGTAACCGCCGCCTCTTCCCTAGAGAGGTTTCGGTTATGACGCATGTTCGTGCTCCCGTCCATCTGGAAGTGTCGCAAGGGCGAGTATTACCTGTTGGGAATGCTGAAGAAGATCAAATGCAGGACCATTCCATTCATGTGTTAGATTTCGGGGAAGGCCAAACTTTTATATGGTAGTTATGTTATGCTATGTAAAACCTAAGTTTAACATTGTTGTAAGCTATTTTATGCATTGATTAAGGATATGTATTTTATATTAAACTGATGGTGTATTTGGAATGTAAGTCAATATAATTACATTTTATATCGTGGCTCGTATTTTCTATTTATGCATAATGGAAACTACTTTAAGATTTGAAAATTTCTATTATTGAGGTTGTGACACGCCTGAGTTTAGCGACTGTGGTGTAATGACGATTGTGCTGCGGTTATTAGATCTAGAGGTGTTATACGAAGCTGGCCTGTTAGGCTTAAAAAGGCCTATTAGATAACTTGAGGCTTGACTTTTTTTTAGTTAAATAGACTTTTTTAAAAAAGCCTTGACCTAACTTGTATAGTAAACAAGGCAGACTAAACCAGGCCTCATGCAGGTCAGGCCATAGGCCCCTGACGAGTAGCTTGACCTATTTTCACCCCTAGTTAGGAGTATGTAGTATCTCATATATATATATATATATATATATATATATATATATATATATATATATAGGTGACATCATTGTCTTATTATTTGGGGTGAAACAAGTAAATCTTGCTTATTCAATCTCACATGGATGATAGAAATAATTAAGAATCCTTGTCGTCATAAGGAGAGAAACTACTCTCATTCCCTATATGCACAAAATCTTTGTGGCTTCAATAGGGAAACCACAATACGTATAAGATGAGAATATAAGTTTCTCATTGTGTTTATAATATGAGTTAACTACCCATCATATAAAACCCATACACAAGGCCCATAAATCTAAAACAACATTATTCCCATGGGCTTAAGTGGTTATAATATCAGGCTAAGTCACCCTAAACAGGTATCTATTATCTCATTGCATAAACCCTACTTGTGCATTGCCTGACTTGAGCATTGGAGTTCTTTTGCAGGTACCCACCCCTTAGTTCGATACGCTTAGTAGAAGCTATATAAGGAAGAAACCATCATACGTGCTTGTCTCAGGTACACCTCTGGTTCTGCATCAAAACATTGGCACCGACTATTGGAACAATAAATTTCTAATCCCACCCGAATTATAATGAATACGAGACAAAATTCAAGAAGAGACGTTGGGAAAATCTCTGCTAATCAAAGGCAGGACCCTGCTACGCAATGCCCTCCTCCTATTCCACCACCTACCGTTGAAACCTCTGTTGTGAGAAACTTGGCACTCAACGCAGAAAACCAGCATGATGGGCACTTCACGTCGATCTCTAATGAGAGTCCTAACCCATCACACAGGGTTTCTGTAAGAGAGAGGCTTGGAATCCCAGCCCAAGGAGGTAACTCTAATGTTCAAGAGCATAGAATCCCAGTGCACCTACGCTTGGGAATGCCAAACATTGAAGCCGATGATTGTGCGTCTCGCTCTGAACACTCGAATCAATCTCATATGTCCCAACATCAATTCCAAGACAAGCTACAACAACACATGGTTGGAAGACATGCAAAGGGCTATACATGAAGACCAACCCAGGTTGCACTGCCGTGACGGGGGACGGAATGCAGATAATAACCAAAGGAGGGCATAGATTGATGCTATAGTATCCAATGTTAGGAATAATAACTTGAACCACAAAATTCAAGAGCACCTTTTTCTGATTAACTTATGGAGTACCGCGTTCTAAGGAATTTTAAATTCCTAACAAACTTGGAGATTTATGATAGGACCATGGACCCCCAAGAGCACGTGAATGCCTTTGAGCAATCCTTGTGTTTTCACAGGGGATCTATGGAGTTGCTATGCTATGCTTTCCCTCTTTCCCTCAAAAAGCAAACCCTCAAGTGGTTTTCCAGCTTACCACAAAGGTCTGTGGTGGACTGATCAGATATGAAACAGTGGTTCCTGCTCCAATACACCATTAGCAAAGAGATACCCAAATCCATCGAATCCCTAGCTAAGGTTCACCAAGGACGAGATGAGCCCCTTCGTGATTATGTAATGCAATTTACGGTATCATGTACTAATGTAGAAAACTTTGATGATAAGATAGCCCTTCATTATGACAAAAGTGGCCTTCGAGTGGGTTCTGAGTTTTTCGCATCCCTAGTAAAATAGAAGTCAGAGAACTTAGGTGCATTTCAGAGATGATCCCAGAAGTATGTCAACCTCGAGGAAGCAATAGAGCACCGGAGGAGATGGGATAAAGATGAGCCCTCTCATTAGAAGCCTAAACATAATTCCTCACGGCCCCGACGTTCCAAAGGTAGTCCACCCCATGAGAAACAATCTTGACGGAGGTGATGCAAACTGAGTTTTTGAATATCCAGAAGGCACCCCCCATTAAGAAACACAAGTAGAAGGACCACTTTAAGCACTGCACATGGCATAAAGGTTATGACTATGATGCTGAAGATTGCTACCAACAGCACGATGCCATTGAATTACTGATCAAGGTTGGACAATTACAACAGTATATCCTTCGTGTCCTGAATGATGAACACTATGGTAGGCGCAGAGATGACAAACAATGAAGCCCATCTCTTCATCACAGGAGAGGACTCGAAGTCCTAGGAGAAGATCCTAGACTCTACCCCATCGGGATAGTAATGATCAGCAGGATAGAAACAGGGAAGGCCCACCTAATAACAATGATGATTGTTGTTCCGAGCCAAATAGAACGATCAACACCATTGCGAGTGGATTCGCTGGAGGAAGGTCATCAAACGAAGCATGGAAAAAAGTGCTAAGGATGGTGGTGTTTAGTGTTTTCCATTTTGAACCCAGACCACAGGCTGCGAAAAGAAAGACACCTTTTATCTCCTTCTTGGACAAGGACTACGGTAGAATTATCATGGACCATGATAACCCGCTTGTTATCTCCAGAATAATTTCCAATGTCGAGGTCCACCAAATTTTTGTGGATCAAGGAAGCTCAACAGATATTATGTTCTTGGATTTTTATCAGAACCTAGAGCTCTCGCGATTAGACTTGACCCCTCATGATGGAGAACTAACAAGTTTCGTAAGTGAAAAGATTACCCTAGTAGGTTACTATGAGACCCACTTAACCCTAGGGTCCTCCAAACTTTTCAAGACACTCAAGGTAAGGCTTTTGGTCATGGACTGCTTTTCGGCTTATAACATCATCTTAGGTCACCCATCTCTAAATGTTCTCGGTGCCGTTGTGTCTACCACCCACCTCGTAATGAAATTTCCAAATAAGTACAACAAGGTTGTCACTGTTAAAGGTGACCAAGTTATCACCAGAAAAATGCTATAACGAGAGCTTGAGAATTTGCAGGGTGCCCAGAAGAGGAAAATTCATCATTCCCGACCCAGTCTTGGATTAGGTCAACATACTTATGACCGAGCTAGATGTTAGGGAAGAAATTCATGGTACCAAACCCCATCTAGAGGGTGAGTTACAACCTCTCTAACTTGGAGCCAAGCCAGATCGGGCTACAAAGATTAGAACACATTTAGAAGAAGATGAGAAACAACAATTGACAGAACTCTTGTTGAAGAACAAGGATCTTTTCACCTAGAAGTCATCTGATATGCCAGGGGTTGACCCCTCCTTCATCTACCATCGCTTGTCCATCGGAGAAGATATGAAGCTAGTCGCTCAAAAGAAAAGAAAGGTCAGCCCTGAAAGACAACAAGTCATTAAAGAGTAGGTAAAAGAATTATTAAGTAGTGGTTTTATCAGGGAGATTGCTTATATCACATGGTTATCCAATGCGGTCCTGCTGAAAAAATCTAATGAAAAATGGAGAATATGCGTAGATTATACAGATTTGAACAAAGTCTGCCCAAAAGATTTGTACCCACTTCCCAATGTGGACAAATTAGTTGACAACTCCTCAAGTTTCAGGTGGTTATCATTTATGGATGTCGGGTATAACCAAATTTTGATGTATCTCAGAGATGAGGATAAAATCGCCTTCATCACTGACAAAAGCTATTGTTATAGGGTTATGCCTTTCGAATGAAAAAAATGCATGAGCCACCTATCAGAGGATGATGAACAGGGTCTTCGAGAACCTAGTGAGGAAGATGCTAGAAGTCTACATTGATGAACAGGGCAGATCGCACATGACGGACCTTGAAGAGGTATTTGCACAGGTCCGGAAGTACAATATGAGGCTAAACCCGAAAAAATGCGGCTTCGGGGTCTAGGATGGTAAATTCTTGGGATTCATGCTAACTCACCGTGGAATTGAAGCTAATCCTGATAAGTGCCAAACTGTGCTCAATATGAGAAGCCCTTAGAATGTTAAAGAAGCACAATAGCTCAAGGGCAGGATAGTAGCTTTCACAAGATTTCTTACCAAGGCAGCCCATAAATCTCTTCTCCTATTCAAGCTACCTAAAAAGGGGAAAAACTTCGAATGGACCTAAGAATGCGAGGATGCCTTTTTATCCTTGAAAAACCTTTTGTCTTCCCCTCCTATCTTGACAAGACCGGAACCCGGAGAGACACTTTACTTATACCTCTCAGTCCACCAAGAGGTTATAAGCTCAGTGCTAATTTGGAGACGGATGAAGGACATAAGCTTGTGTACTTCGTGAGTAAGGTTCTGTAGGGCCCCAAGCTCAGATATCAGAAAATTGAGAAAGTTTCTTTCACACTAATTACCACGGCAAGAAGACGGCGGTTGTAACGCCCCTTTTTGGAAGGGAACGTCACATTGTCAGATAAAAATATATCAAATCCGTTTTAGATACAAGCCTAGAATTCCAAAAAAGCAAAAACTATACCTGCCCAAAAGATCATACATATACATCCCCAAGATATCAGAATATACAGCCCATCAAAATAAAACATCAGGTCCCCAAAATAAAACACTGGTAGCCATCAATAGCTACTAGTAATATCAGTCCCTCAGATGAGGAGGAATCGTGTCAGGATCCTCTACAAGATCCTCTGCGAGGTCCTCCTCGGGAACCTCCTCGGGGTCTTCCTCATCTGAGGAAACCGCCATAGGAACCACAGAGCCACGGGCCGGAGCCCGAGCAGTGGAATCAACAGAGTCCTCCTACGAGGTGTAGTAACGTTCACCCCACATCTCCTGGATGGGCAGATAAAACTCCAAACGAAGGCTGATGTAGTAGGTAAAGATCGGCGGCTCATGACGTCTCCAGGCCAAAGAGATCGATATGTCTATAAGGTAGACACAGCGGTCGGAACTCAGGTTAATGTGCCAGCATTCTGGCCCCCCAAGGAAGGTCAGACTTACGTCACCCAGAAATTCGCGCATGCATGTCTCCATGCTCCACAGTAGATGCTAATCGTGATCAGGCCATAAGCCGGGGAAATCGGGAGCTCCTGTAACACCCTTTCAAATAGCAACCGCAGCGCAATCATCATTACACCACAGTTACTAAATCTAAGTGTGTCACAGCTATGATAAATGTAACTTCTAAATCTCAAGAGTCTATATATATATATATATATATATATATATATATATATATATATATATATATATATATATATATATATATTTTTAACAATATACATAAGTAGAAAATACGAGTCTTGAATGAAATATAAATATACTCAACCTTTAATACAACCACTGAAATAAAATCATATTCCTTATATATATATTTTATAGTCAATTTACACAAATCACTGATGACAGAGAACATAATAATTATATAGTCCAATAAAATATAGCGGGAATAAAAACACTAAAAGGGAAAAAAGTAGTAACCTAGGGATGGATACTACCAGCATACAAAGCCGTAACCCTATATGTACATGACGCTCGGTGTCCCAGTTGACACGACAGGCATCAATGCCTCCACACGACTGCACTCTTACATAATCGAAGAAATCTTGTCCAGACGCTCAAGCCAATCAACCACTGTGTGGTCCCTCTTCATCTTCCTCACGATCTTTTATCAAATACAAATATAAAATAGGAACACAAAAATACAGGAAAAAGGTGATACACCCATCCTTCATTACCATTATTGGCAGTAAGAAAACAGCACGGCGCAAAGCGCCCACCAAGCAATACAATTTATATATTTATCAATAGTAGCAGTAGAATTTACAACACAAGCAGTTCAACAAGGTCTCAGATACTGAACAGTTAAAACATTTCATATAATCATAGCATCAAGATCATAATAGTATATTTATCATATAAAAGAATGACATAAGACATGCAGACTCACAATGCCGACTATCCATGCCAACTCACAATGCCGACTCACAATGCATGTGCACTTGGTACCAAGATTTTCTATTTAAAACATGAACATCCGGTAACATGAACGTTCCGGTAGTTTCTGCCCCCCTTAAACAGTGTATGTCGGACCACGAAAAGAATATGCTCGTCGGGGCACCCGCAAGGTGTTGCAAAGGTTCTTCATGGCCAGAAATCACAGGGGTATATATATACCAATGAATCACCACACCCTGATGCCCCCTAGACCCTTCCCACAGGATTGCACTATTCAAATCTCGTTCATTTACCATAAGGAGAGTAGTGATTGTTGGTTCCTTGTCAGTGCGTTGCAATTGGCTTTCCGGCCAGAGGTATTTTACAATGTGATAACATCATCACAAGAGGGATCACCGCACCCTGACGCACCCAGAGATCCATCATAGACCACACTATCCAATCCTCATTCCTAGGCTCATATCGCCTTTTAACAGTCAGAGACTGAGCAATTTATAAAAATACGTGCAGACTCATGCATGATCCTAGGCTCATTCAGCCCTTTAACAGTCATTGACTGAGCAAATGTCTAATGCATGATGGCTCCATGCACAATCATGTTCACAAACATTTCATAATACACAATCTTCCATAATATGCCACAATTAGGCCAATTCGAATATTGATAAGTCTTATGAGATTATCGTAGAGTTCCATTCTATTAAATTGATCGAGTTCTTTGATCTAGTCAATTATGCAATCTTTAGGCCAACTAACCCTTAGAAACTTTGGCCCCACGTGCCTTCAAGGTTCTAAATTCCTTTCCATATTATTCACTAGTCTCTTGATACTAATCATTTAATTTTGGTTCCATATGAGATTAATTCAATTTATCATCATCATTAAGTATTCATGGTTTATCAAATACCCTAATGTCCCTATTTGGGATCCTTATTTTCAAAATCTTAAGTCTTTGGTTAATTATGAGAAGGTTAGGGTAAATAACCCTTTAAACTATGGTCTTCCAAAATGTCATCATTCAATTTAATTCCTTTGCTTTATTAAGAATTAGGTAAATCTCTAATTCCTCAATCTCCAAGGATGCACCAAGGCATCACTGGTACCCAAATCTTTCTCTCTCTAAAACCGTGGCCTCTCAAGGTTCTTAGAATCTCTATTCCTCTCCATTTTATGCAATGGTTTCTAGTTATCAAATCACTTAGATTTTGTCCCCAAAAGTCAATTTCATCCCTTATGATTCCAAGTCAAAACCGTGGCCTTCCTTAATCCTTAAAATTTCATTATTTCACATATCATGTGTTAGTTACTTGATAATTAATTACGCACTTTTCATTTCTCACAAGATTAATTTATTTTGCCTAAGGTCCATGCCAAAACCATGGCTTCATAGGTCTTCTAAGTTCCACTTTTTATTTCTCATTTATGTATTAATTCCTTAAGATCAATTTACTTAAGCTTAATGTATTGAGGTCATTCCATTTGCCTTATTGCTCAAGCCAAAACCGTGGCCATCACTGAGTCTTCAAAGTCCAATCTTTCCTTCTCTTTTAGGTATTAACTTCTTGTTATTAATCCACTTAAGTTTTTAGTTCATTAAGATCAATCCAATTGCCCAAGATTCAATGCCAAAACCGTGGCTTCATGATGTCCAATGTCCAATTTTTCTTCCCACTTTTATACATTAGTTTTCTTAACACTAATTCACTTAAACTTAGTTCATCAAAATTAATCCATTTGTCTCTTTACCAAGACCAAAACCGTGGCACCCCTCTTGGATATTAAACTCTCAAAGTCTTCCATTCATTAGTGTTAATACTATCATTCAATCTTTGATTACATAAGTCTTATTTCACTTGTATACAAAAACCAATATTCACCCCTAATTTCTAATCAAAACCGTGGCACCATGTTGAGGTAGGAAACTCCAAATTTTTCATTTAGCAACCCCAACATGATCAAGCATAATCAATACATCAAATATATTCAAGAGCATAATCAAGTACTAATCAAATTCAAGAATACTAGATCATACAATTTTTACAATTCAAGTAAGCATACAAGAAGCATACAAGGATGGATTTATCCATCAACATACATACAAAGTCTCCTCACCACCATAAGTGGTTGAAGTGAGTAGTCTCCCTCTTACCTAGAGGAGACAATGCAAGAAAACAACTCCTTGGTTCCTTGATTTGCAATTTTCGGATTCCACCTTCAAGAGAACCATAAAATGGTCAACTTCTCATATTTACAAACTAAGGATTGAAAAGAATGATCCTTGGTCACCTATGTGACCAAGGAAAACGAAATTGAGAAGTGAATGTGAAGAATTTTACCTAAAGCCTTAAGCTTGAACTCCTTGAGATTCCTTTTTAGTGATTTTCGGATTCCACTCTCCCAAGAACCCTAGAGTGTTCAAAATCACTCAAATCACACATCAATGCTCAAAAAGAGAAGCCATTGGTCACATAGTAACCAAGGAAAACGAAAATGAGAAGAAAATGGAGAGAAATCAAGAATCTTTACCTTGGAAAACAATGGAGACAAGGTTGGATTTTGAGCAAACCTTCTAAATGAAACTTGTAGAGAAGATGAAGATGAGTGTATAAATGTGTTTAGTGAAGAGAAAAATAAAAAAGCTTGGTCATCCATGGAAGGGTGATTTTCGGATTTGGAGGAGGAGAGGTAGAAAAGTTGGATTTTTGAAGAGATTTCCTAAAGAGAAAGTGTAGAGGAGGTTGTGAGAAGTATAGAAATGGTGTTTATGGAGAGAAAAGTGAAGAGAAGCAATGGTGGTGGTGGCTGCCATTTTCGGATTCAAGAGGAGGAAGAAGAGAAGAGGTGGAGAGAAAATGGAGGTAGAAATGGAAAATGGAGAAACTTTCTACACAAAGAAGGTAGAGGAGGTGAAGGCAAGTGTAGAAATGGGCTTGGAAAGGAGAAAAGATGAACAAAAATGGAGGAGGAGGGGCTGCCATTTTCGTGCTCATGGTGGAGGTAGAGAGAAGGAGGAGAAAAAGATGAAGAAGATGAAGTGAAGAGAGAGAAAGTGATAGGTAAAGTGAATTAGGGTTTGATGGGTTTAGGTTTAGTGTGCAAGTCACAATTTTGCCCTCCTTGGCTAGTGTGGGCTGCTGAATAGAGGAGAGAGTGAGGGGAAAAATTTGGCTTCTCATGCAAGCCAAGGGTAATTGGGTCATTTGGTGGTCAAAGCTTTCTCAAAGAAACTTTGAAAAATCACATAAATTTGAATTAAAGTGGATTTGATTTGACATAAAGTGGATTGCATTAGGATAAGGTGATAGGATTTCTAATGCATGCTATTATCCAATGGAAAATAGTTATAATCGACAGAAATCAGTATTAATTTATTTGACAGATGAAATTTACACAGCGTTTTATTATTCTGACTGCTAAATTTCTCGAAAAATATGAAACCTCGTAAACTGTATCCAACCTCGGGTTTAGTAAGATCTCCCGTCGACATATCCATAGTTCAAGGTTCTCGGAGAAAATATCTCATTTCTCCGACTTCGCTTAGCGCGTATGCAAAACGATGAATATATCAAAATATTCGACGTTTTCAGAAAAATCCCAGAAAATTCTCAAAAATTACAAATAATATAAAATGACTATTCATCTTATCATTTTTCCAATTTTTGAAGCATTACAGTCGTTTTCTTGACTCTGCTCAATACGCATGCAAAACGAAGAATATATGAAAATATTCGTTGTTTTCGAAAAATTCTGAAAGAATTCTCATAAAACACAAATTTTAGAAAATGACTATTCGTAATAAAATTTTCTAACTTTGGGAGCGTTACAGTCATTTTGCTAACTCTGCCCAATGTGTACGTAAAACGAGAAATAATATTAAAATATTTCACGTTCTCAGAAAAATCCAGAAAAATTCCTAAAAATCTCAAATATTGTAAAATAATCATTTATCCTAAAATTATTAATTTTCGGGATGTTACAGCTCCAACCTCCTTGTTGTCTTTGATGGGACACAATATATAGGTAGAAAATGACAAAAATATAGTAAAGAGGTAAGATATCCTACCATCATTACCAATTATAGCAGCAAGAAATAAAATGGCACAACGTGCCCATATAACATTTCAAGAACAATAATAATAATGATAGACAGTAAATACATCAGTAAACAGGTAAACAATTCCAGGCAGTCATTCATCATAATAATAAATAAACAATTCAAATCCACATAAAGCAATAATTATCAGGTGGTATGACATCTCATGATGCATATGCACACAGTCCCCAAATTCCTACTCCATGGAGCTAGACACAAATAGTCGGAGAGAAAGATCAGGAGACACGTCTGCAACTCGACTGCCGAGGCCAAAGTGCTATAACTCAACAGTTTTTTACGTGCACATCCAGGCATTGTACAGACAGTCTACACTAGATCACGATATAGGACAGTGTCTCGGTCCAGACCGTCAGTGCGTTTGCATCAGTCTACCCCATGGGCAGGAGAGCTACCAACCGCCCGTTGCGAGGAACCCGCACCCCGACCTCCCCAAGGTCACACAACGACCCACACTAGTCTACTAGCACCCGCACTAAGGTGTGTTCAATCTCCTAGGGTCCAAAGGACATTCACAATGCATAAAGACTCTATGCGTAAATATGTATGATTATCATTACATACTATATCACAATATGCCGCAATTGGCCAAAAAGAGCATCAATACATCATTAGTCACTCACATGGACCCACACTATCATAATATTGAAATTAAATAGAGTAATACATTTTTAAGGTCTATTATGAATTCTTACTTGAAATTAGTCTTTCTTACAAAGTTTGTCTCTACTTGAATTCTCATAATTAGTTAAATTTTCTAATGTAATTTATTTCCATACACTTAGAAGGTTATTCTAAGATCTCAAAGTCTCTCACTCTCTTGTTCTTACCCTTGTAAAATTACCTTAAGTTTTATGACAAGTTTCATTCTTGGTTCTTTAAAATTTATGAATCTCAAGGTATATCTAATTCTTCCAATTTGCTAATTTTCTAACCTATTACCTATGATTTAATCCTTTGATTATCCAAGTTCCATGGTTACCAAAATTGCATAATTAAGCCCCAAAAAGGCCCTAGAGGACGTAGCCTCCCTAGGGAATTTAGTTCCCAATTTTTTCATTCCATTAATTGCATATTACACACTTGATTAATTAAGTCTTTCACTTGTTACAATTGTTCCCAAAGAACCCAAATTTTAGGCCCCAAAACCGTGGCTATACCTTCTAGATTGCCTCCCACAGTCGACTAGCATTTCCCCAAGTGTTGCTAACCATGAAATCCCTAAGACCACATCTATACCTTCTAGATAAAAAAGAAAAGTATCAGCGGTGACCTTAATCTCTTCCAGCTCCAGCTCAACCCCTTTGCATTTCCCCTTAGCCATAGCTTGATAACCATTTCCCAATTTGATCCTCATAGCTCAAGTTTCTTCTACTTGCTAACCCATTTTTGTCACCAGCTGTTTAGATATGAAATTGTCGGTTGCCACACTGTCCACCAATATGAGTATAAGTACCCCTTGATTTTCCCTTTGAGTTTCACGGTTTGTGGCTGCCCCCATTTCTCAATAGTCAGACTTCCCAAACTCATCACACTACATTCGCCATTTATCTCTCCTTTTTCCTCTATTTCAACGGCCAAAATGTTACCCTCTGTTTCACCTTCTTCTTCCTCATCTAACACCACTATTTTCAATTGTTTATTTGGGCATTGGTGGAGTGGGTGATAAGGTCCACCACACTTATAACATAAGCTTTTTTGCTTCCTTTCCATGAGCTATTGATAGGATAAATGTGTGACTCCCCTATCACGTAGACCTCATCGCCTCCTTTCTTCATTGTACTCTTGTTTTAGCTCAGACCCATATTGCCCTCCTCTAGAAGCATTTCCTCCTCCTGATCCCATCTCTTTGTCCCCACGAACCATTACCCAGTAAGAACCAGTGTTGCATCCCAAATTACGTGGGCTGGGTCGAAAAGGAATGCTCGACCCGAATCCAGTTCTAGTGCCCAAAACCTTTGTTTGGTTCGACCCACTTTCTTTCTCTCGTAACTCCTTCTCTACAGCCTGAGTCACGTTCATCAAACGCGATCACGACAGAGGACCCAGTGCGATGAGGCTTCGCACACGCCCACAAATGTCGTCCTTCAACCCATGGAGGAAATACCCAAAGTACTGGTCGTCAGGTAGCCTTTTCACCTAAGCTATGAGTCGTTCGAAGGTCTAGACATACTCGTCGATGGTCACCTTCTGACGAAGAGCAGTGAGTTGTTCAAACACATCGCCTTCACCCATTCCCCCGTTCCACTCGATCAATTCAACCTTTAGCTGTTCCCACGTCAATTCCACGTTGTCATCCAGTAATGAATTGAAGAAGTGGATTGTGGGATCATCCATACACAGCTGTGCTAAATTCATCCTCACCTCCGGACTTGTATCTTGCACACAAAAATATATCTCAACTCTAGTAATCCAACCAGCCAGGTCATCGCCATCGAACATCGGTAACTCCACCTTTTTTATCGATTGGCGAAACTCCTCCAACGCCTCACCTTGTAGCTTCTTCAGGCCCGACATGGATGAATCTTTCTTTGCTGATGAGTTTTTGTCCTCATCGTTATTCACAGTTTCACCTTGTTTCTGTTTTGTGCTATTGTCGCCACTCTCCTCCTCTGTTTGGAGTTTCTTGTCGAGACACTTGGCGAGCATCGCCATGAAAGTCTCTTGGTTTTCATCCGCCTTGTTCAACATAGTCGTAAGAGTTGTTTAGATACTGGTTAGCTCAGCCTCTAGAGCTACTACCTTCACCTCCATTTTGCCTCCTTTTTTTGCCTTCTTCTTTAGTGGCATTCACCACTTCACGTCTCCTTTTCGTGCTGATCCCCTCACAAATCCGGCAGGTCGGATTAGTTTGTTAGGAACCAGAATTCCTCAGCTCAATAAAACAGTAACAAAGACAATTACAAAAGGGAGAATGTATGCATTATTCATAAAAAAAAAGAATTACAATGGGAGGATATTTCTACTGCCACAGAGCTAGGCTCCTATAGAGAGCTAGTGCTCTCTATCCATAACTAACATAATGATTCATCCATCCTCCCGTCCTCACACACCCTTAGCCTATTTGTTATGTCATTCCTAACAATCTGTTACTACTCTCCTTATTGCTTTTCTCTCTTGGCTAGCTCCTCACGTTTTCTTGGCTGCCGCTTTGTTTCTCTTTGTGTAAACCTTCCAGTCCTTAGGCCCATGTGATAATTGTTGACCCAATTGTCCTTGTGGGCCTGCTAAATTGTTTTGGGCTCTAATAGAGTCTTCAAATATTAATGCAACTTCAATGTCCAGTGTAAGGTCTAGATCCTTGAATCTATTAACCATAATGAAAAGCAGATTGATGACAAAAAAAGAGGAGCGTAGAGTAATAAATTTACTACTAGGCCCCAAGTGGATTGGCTCCCCCTTATACACAAGAGCCAAAGAAAGGTAACACAGAGGAAAAACCACCATATTTCATTAAGTTCCCATTACAGCAATAGAGTCCCAATCCTCAAATAGAGATTGTGAAAAGTGACTATGAGCTCCAGCTTATTACAGGGATGACAAAAAATCTAAATCCAAAGAGGCAAAGAACGAATAAGGAGCATGACAAATTTGTTGATAACTAGATGCTAGCTAACTATGGAGTTAAGAAGATAGAGTGGGTGGATGAACAACTCCCTGTGCATAGAATGGTTTCCCAAAGTTCTTTGTTGCAGAATGTAGAACTTGAGCAATACACAAAGCATGACGATATAGCCGAGGAGGCAGGCTTAATCATGCCCCCACTGGGGCTATGATCATTATAAGTTGGAACTGTCATTGGTTGGCAGTGCCTGCGACAAGGAGCAAGCTTAAAAGCCTAATTAAACAGTATAAGCCTACCATCATTTTCCTTATGGAAACTAGAGCTAGTAAGTGAAGGTTAAAAAAGTTAAAGTTTTCTCTTCATTTTGATTATTGCTTTTGTGTTGAGGCCAGAGGCCTAGTTGGGGGACTCAGCCTGTTATGGAACAAGAGTGTGGTTTTAGATGTTATGTTACATAGCCTTAATAGGATTCACATTGTAGTAAGAGAGAAAGATGAAATTATAGATTGGGTTATTTCATTTGTCTATAGGAACCTAGCCTTTGCTCAAAGGAGGAACCTTTGGGGATCCTTAGCTAGATTACAAACTGATCATGATAAATTGTGGTGTTGCATGGGTGACTTTAATGTCATTCTATCCCAACATGAAAAGATTGGTCTCAAGCCACAACCAAACAATAAGATGGATGTTTTCCGGGATTTCCTGCAAAGAACGACCTTGATGGATCTATAACGACAGGGGTGTAAGTTTACCTAGTCCAGCATCCAGAGGGATGGTTTCATCACAAAGGAAAAGATAGATAAGGTTCTTGTGAATTAGGGATGAAAGGACTCTCACCCAATTGTTGTAACCAAGACCCTACTTGTAGTTAGCTTAGACCATAGTCCTCTAATTCTTGATATGTAGCCAAAAGGTAGTTCTGAATTTCATTTCAAGTATGAATTATTCTGAGATGATCACCCATAGTGTTCTATAGTGGTAAAAGATGGATGGAATGATGATAGAATTCTGAAGAGATATGGGAAGCATTGCTGAAAAAATCCAAATCGTTCAAAAAGAATCTATAGCAATAGGCAAATACTACCTTTAAACAAGCTGACAAGGAGATTTTTAGGATGAAGCAACAAATGAACATGATGCAGAATAACACAACACATGAGTTGAATGCAGAGGAATTCAATTCTGTTAGAGTGGAGATAATTAAATTATAGAGGCAAGATGAGAAATTTTAGGGGCATAAGTCAAGATTGAAATGGGGAATGGGAAATACTGGGTTTTTCTATGCCACAATTATTCAGAGACGAGACAAAAACATAATTCAGAAGGTCAAAAGTGATTTTGATGAATGGGTGAAAGGGCAGAAAGAGGTCACAAATGCTATTATGGAACATTATAGGTAGATTTACACCTTTAATAGCACACAAATGCAGAGTGATTGTGTACAAGCCATTGCAAAAAGTGTAATCACTGAGATGAATCAAGAATTACTCAAACCCATAATTGAGGAAGAGATAAGGATAGTTGTGTTCAGCTTAGGTAGCTTGTAAGCTCTTGGGGCTGATAGGCTTAATGAGCATTTCTACTAGCAGTATTAGGACCTCATCAAAAAGGATTTTTGCAAAGCAATAAGAGACTTCTTTGATACTAGGGTGATTCCTTAAGAAGTCAATGAGACCTAGATAATGCTCGTCCTTAAAATTCCTCTACCCAAATGTGTAAAACACTACAGGTCCATCAGTTGCTGCAATTTTTTGTGCAAAATTATAGCAAAAATAATGGTCCTTAGAATGAAAGGCATAGTGGAAGCTCTAGTCTCCCCAAACTAGAGTGCCTTCATAGGGGGGAAGACTTATCCAAGATAACATATTTATCACCCGTGAGGTGTTTCATACTTTAAAGGGCAAGCATAAGGGAGGTAGATAACCTTGCTATCAAGCTTGATATGAACAAAGCCTATGATAGGATGAAATGGAGCTTCCTAGAAGGTGTTTTGCGAACCTATGACTTTAATAACAAGTGGATAGCCCTCTTAATGGCATGCATTTCTTCAGTTTCCTACAAGTTTAAAATCAATGGGAACTTAAGCCAAAAGATCATCCCACAAAAGGGTGTAAGGTAGGGAGACCCTCTCTCCCCTTACCTATTCATTTTAGCTATGGATGTGTTATCTTTCTAAAAGCCCTAAGAGAATAAGACATTTCAAGGGTTAAACTAGCAACAGAAACTCCCTCAATTACCTATCTACTTTTTGTTGACAATTCAATAGTCTTTGCCAAAGCTAGTACTGAAGAAACCTAACAACTCATTAGAATTCTCAATGTTTCCTCCCCTGCCTCTGAACAAAAAGTTAATGTTGATAAATTAGGATTAATTTTTGGTAGGTATGTCCCACCACAACTCAGACTTCAAATATCATCCATTCTAAACATCCAACAATGAATAGAGCTAGGGAAGTACTTAGGACTTCCTATGGAGTGGAGAAGATCCAAACGAAGGACCTTATTGTAGATTCAGGAGAGAATTTTCTCTAAATTAGATGGATGGAAAGAAAAGATTCTTAATCAGGATGGTAAGGAAAATCTTATCAAAGTTGTCATGCAAGCTATACCTTCCTACATTATATCCATAGTCAGCTTCCACAAAAGTTTTTGTACCTCAATCACTTCTCAGATATCCAGGTTCTAGTAGACTACTTTATGGGAAACATTGTGGTATTCACTAGAAGAGATTGTCCCTAATCACTAAAAGTAAGGGAGAGGAAAGCCTTAGGTTCAAGGACTTTTTTCATATGAATACAGTGCTCCTAGCTAAACAAGTGTGGAGAGCTCACAAATTCCCTAATGTGTTATGGTTCAAGTTCCTAGAAGGGTTGTATTTTCCAAATGTAAACTTCTTATAGGCAAAGTACCTAGGAATGTTTCCTGGCTGTGGAACAATCTCTTGCAGGGAAGATATTTTATCACGAAGCATGGGAGATGGGTTATTGGCAATGGTTACTTAGTAAGGATTTGGGAGGACAATTGGTTGGGATGCGACATACCTCTACAAGACCAAGGGCTCAACCTAACCTAAAAAATGGCATATATTATTGATGAAGGGAATATGAGCTGGAATGCAATGAAGATCAAAGAGTTAACCCCCCTAGAGGTCGTTGTTAGGATCTTGTAGACCCCTATGCGGAGGTTAGAAAGGCCTGATAGGATTGTTTGGTTATTTTCTAAATTAGGAGAATATTCAATGAAGTTATGCTACCATGCAACGAGAAGTTCTAATTCTTCAAGTGAAAAAATTTCCTTATCCTTAGCCATTACTCCCACCCAAGTTTGGAAAACTATTTGGAACCTAAACATCTTTCCAAAAGTTAAGGTTTTCATTTAGAAATGTTGTCATAATTGTATCCCTGTCAAAGCTAACCAGTTTAGAAAAACAATTTATCTTGATCTTACTCACCCAATTTGCAATGAGCAACTAGAAATAGTAGAGCATGCCCTTCTTCTATGTTTGTGGACCAAACCAGTTTGATTTGGCTTGCAAGTTCAGTGCCTTCCAAATTCACACTCTGTAACTAAACTAGACCTATGGATTTGGGACAAAATCCAAGCCTTTCAAGAAAATAAACAATTCCTTGCAGAAAGCCTAGTAAGCATATTCCATATCCTATAGTCTATATGGAAGTCTAAGAATGAAGCATATCGCATAAATATAGATCTTAGCCCAATTTTCACAATGCACAAAGCAGAGTTCCTCAAAGCCAATCACAAAATCCCAATTCAAGAAATACCAACAACAAGGCATAGAAGAGTTACCTCCTACTGTAGACCACCTAATGGAACCTTGAAAGGCAATGTCGGCACAACTTTCAACCAGAACAAAGCCACTAGAGCCATAGGAGTCATATTCAGAGATGAAGAACGAAGACTAGTCACTAGGGACTCTAAACACATATTTGTGGCATCCAATTTGGTAGCTGAAGCAACAGTCTTGAGAGAAGCAATTCATTTTAGCAAGGAACATTGGCATACAAGAAGTATTTCTCGAATTAGATTACTTACCTCTGATTGAAGCTTGCTGTGGGATGGAGTTTATTTGGGAGATTGGCCCTGATATTGAAGATATCCAAGCCTTAAAATATGATGTCATCAAGTGTGGATTGCTCTGGACAAATCGTGAAGCAAATAGGGCTACACATGAGGTAGCAAAGTGTTAGGATGGGTTTAGAAATTGAATTCCCACTGTAAGTGGGAAAGCCACAAGAGAGGAGAAATGGGACTGTGGAAATTTTTTGCTTAATTCATTCATCCTGCATGAAAGGAATATAACACTGGATACTAACTAATTTCCTATTGTTAAGGATCATGTGACATTTGTCATCATCTCTTTATTTCTTATATATTCAGATATTAAGTTAAATTGCTGGATCACACAAAGCCTTCATATCGGATTAGACTTTTTTGCTCTCTCTCTCTTAGGCTTGTTACTGGTAATTGAAGGCCCAACTTCCTTGGGTGCTGATGGGTCAGCTATTAGTTCACCCATTTTCTCTGTAACATTACCGCCCGCCCCGAAGGAGATCTTGTCCTCAAGATCTAAGTTAGGATAAGTCTTAGTGAGTGTTTCTAGCTGTTCCCACGTGGCCTCTATCTTATCTTCCCCTTCCTATAGAACCAAAACCTCTTCGCAGAACCCTTGTTTTATGGCTACCCAGCGGCGGTCCAAGATGGCTGATGGAGTAGGGTGCACATGTGACTCTGTAGATGCCCCAGGCAGAGGAACGATCTGCGTTATGGGTTAGCTGTGACATGGCTTGAGGAGCGAAACATAGAAGACAGGGTGAACACGCGTTGTGGTTGGTAGTTCTAGCTCGTGTGCGACCGGACCCAGCAGCCAGAGGATACGAAACTGGCCATAGAAGCACTTAGCAAGCTTATGAGAAACGCAAGTCTTGACCGAAAGTTGACGATATGGCTGGAGTTTGAGGTAAACCCATTGCCCTGCCTCGAAAACTTTGTTTGTGTGTTTCGCATTAGCTTGCTAGACCATTCTATTGCGAGCTCTGTTGAGATTGAACTTCAAAAGTTTGAAAATTTGAGCTCTCTGTGACAGGGTGGCATCCAATGATCCGATCTTGGAGTTACCGGGAATGTAATCGGACAGAGAAGGCGGCGGTTTGCCATAGAGGGCCTCAAATGGGGTCATACCAATGGCGGAGTGAAATGAAGTGTTGTACCAGTACTCGACAAGGGGCAAGAAACGACTCCAATGATGGGGTTCTTCACTCACAAAGCATCTCAGGTATATCTTTAAACACCGATTAAGCACTTCGGTCTAGCCATCTGTTTGTGGGTGGTAAGAACTACTATAAGTAAGGGTTGTACCCAATGCTTTGAATAACTAGCGCCAAAATTTGCTAATGAAAACTCTGTCCCGATCACTGACAATCATTTTCGGTGCACCGTGTAGGCGATAAATTTCGGTCAAGAAGACAAATGTCAAGGAAGAGGCAGAGAAAGCAGTTGGTAATGCAACAAAGTAAGCAAATTTGGTCAAACGGTCCACAACCACCCATATTACAGTTTTGTTGGCAGAGCTTGGAAGGTGAGTGATGAAATCCATTGAAATTTCATCCCAAACTTTGCTAGGTATAAGAAGGGGTTGTAGCAAACCATAAGGGGATTGGGTGCTGTACTTATTATGCTAGCAAACTGAACACTTATTGACAAAATGTTTAACATTAGTATGCATGTCCGGCCAATAGAAAGTAGCAGATAACCGGGAGAGTGTGGTTTTGATTCCTGAGTGTCTCCCTAGTGGTGAGGAATGAAATTCTCCCAGTAGTTGTGGAATGAACCCCGAATCACGAGGAATGAAAATCCTGTCTTTAAAATACAATAACCCAGCTTTATAGGAAAACTTTTGTTGCATTGTGGAATCAGATTGTAACTTTAACAGTAATTCCTGACCTGCAAAATGATTAGTATAGAAATCCTTCAACTGGGAGAACATTGGAACTGTGGGAGAGTTGATGGTGACAAGAATGGGTTCACTGGGTGGCTCGTGCAAGCGGGATAGGGCATCCACGACGACATTCTCTTTGTCAGGTTTGTAGTGAACTTCAAAGTGGTAACCGATCAATTTTGATAACTATTTTTGTTGTTCTGGAGTTTGGATAGTTTGGGTCATGAGATTTTTAAGGCTTTTATGATCAGTAAAAAGCTTAAAAGTATTCCCCAATAGATACTGATGCTATTTTTTTACTGCTTCAATCATGGTGTATAGCTCTCGCACATAAGTAGAGGAGGCACAGAGACGTGGACCCCTTTTTTTTACTGAAGTACGCAATGGGGTGATTATTCTAGGACAAGATAACACCTACAACTACATTGGAGGCATCTGTTGTGACCTCAAAAGGTAATGAAAAATTGGGGTGGGCTAACACTAGTAGGGTGGTCATAGCGGATTTAAGTTGTTGAAAAACATGAGAAGCTGTAGAAGTCTAAGAAAATGTAGTGTTTTTGAGCAAGTCTGTGAGGGGACTAGCTATAGTAGCATAGTGGCGAACAAAATGCCTGTAGAAACCTATGAGGCCTAGGAAAGCCTTAAGTGTAGTGAGAGAAGTAGGAAGGGGCCAGTCTAGGATAGCCTGCAGCTTGCTTGGGTCGACTTGCACCCCTTGAGCAGAAATAATATGGCCTAAATAGTCCACCGAGGGCACCCCAAATTGACATTTAGACAGTTTGGCATAGAACTGATGGGTCAAAAGGAAGTGGAGAACATGCTCAACATGTAACAAATGATCAGGCTAAGTAGAGCTAAAAATAAGAATGTCATCAAAGAATACTAAAGCAAACTTGCACAAATAGGGCCTTAGGAGATTATTCATAGTAGCCTAAAAAGTGGAGGGCGAGTTGGTAAGGCTGAAAGGTATTACTAGGAACTCGTAGTGGCCATCAAACGTGTGAAAACCAGTTTTAGGGATGTCTTCCTGAGCCAAGCGGATTTGATGATAACTTGAGCAAAGATCGAGCTTAGAAAAATAGGAAGCACCATTGAGCTCATCAATAGTCAGAATAAGGAACCGATCGTGAACAATGATAGCATTCAGAGTCCTGTAATCCACACAAAAACGCCACAACTCATCTTTTTTTTTTACCAACAGGATTGGTGAATAGTATGGGCTAGTGCTAGGACGTATAATCCTTTCCTTCAATATGTCAGAAATAAGCTTAGCCATAACTTCCTTCTAAAAATGGGGGTAACGGTAGGGCTTAATATTGACAAGGGTGTAGTGAAGATATGAGAATATTGGTGTAGGATGTAGGCAAGATTTGAGGTAACAACATCAAGGAGAGCCTGATCCTCTGAAGTTAAGGTTATAACAGGTAAATTTGTGGGAAAATTTGGGTCAGATTGGGGGCTGGCAGGGATCATGAACATAGCATGACAGGTATCAATGGAATTATAGTGGATCATTCGGGTAATGTGGTGGAAAGTGACAGGGGAGATGGGGAAATTAGTCGAGCCATTGAGTGTTATTAATGAGCCCTTATAGTAAAACTGCATGGATGGTACAGTATAGTCCAAGACAAATGGCCTTAAGGTTTGTAACCACTAGACTCTAAGGACTATATCAGTTCCTTGTATAGGTAGAAGGTAGAATGAAATGCGAAAAATGTGGTTGTTGACTGAGAGAGGTACCTTGGAGCAGAAACCTGAACACTGTAAGTGTGCTTCCTTGCCCACCATGACTGAAAATGAGGAAAGAGTATGAATGAGACTTCCAAGGAAGGTAGCAATACGGGGCTGTATAATATTGTGGGAGTTGTCTGTGTCAATCAGAACAAAAACTAGGTGACCATAAATGGAAGCATTAAACCTTAAGGTTTGTGGTGAGGGGTGTCCTATCACAACTTGCATTGATAGGTGAAACTGTTCAGTGTTGGTTGGAGGTTCAGTAGGGGTGTTGGAAGTGGGTGTTAGAGGTGCTAGGATTGTTGTTGGAATAGGTTGGGTGGTGTTTGCCAGCAAATAGAGGTCGTCAAAAGAGGAGGATGCCCCATTATCAGGGGATCATATTCAGCTAGTAACAGCAAGAATTGCTTGGATTTACACCAATGTCCCGAGTGAAAGCGTTCATCACAGTTAAAACAAAGGCCTTTGGCTCGACGAGCCTGCCTTTCAATGGGTGACAAGCGGTGGATAGGGATGGTTTGTTGAGGTTGAAGTAGGGCTGGGAGGGCTAAACAAGATGATGGTGTGGGAAATAGAGGTGGTTTGTGGTAGGGGTAGTTGGTGGAAGAGTTTTTGGTGGATTAGTGCGTGGTATGACAGGAAACAGGGGTCAAGTGGCCTATATTTTGGCTTGTATCAACTTAGTGAGGCCGATAGCTTGTGCAATGGAAGAGGGCTATAGGATAGCCATTTCTTATAGCTTTTGAAGGTCGGAATAGTCCAAAATAAAGTACAATTTTGGGCCTTGTGTTCGAATAACACTGGCATTGGGAGGAAGACCAAGTTAACTAGATTGGTTTCTCAATCCTTGCCCGATTACATAGGCATTCAAATTCACGTTGATACTCCGTGACAGTGGTGGTTTGGTGAATTTTGAACAGCGCCTGTTGATGATTCTCGAAGCTGAAAGGGCCAAAATACAATTCTATGGCTCGGGTTAATGCCAGCCACGTAGATAACTGGTTGTTGTTGTGCATCCATTGGTACCATCCGAGGGCATCACCTGTCATGTAGCAAGGTATCTGAGAGAGTCACTGTTGCGGAGGAATGGAATAGTGAGCAAAATATTGTTCAACCTGGAAAATCCATTTGAGAGGATTGGTGCCATCAAATGGTTAAAGGTGCAATTTAGGGGGTCGAATGGGTTGCTCAGTGGTGAGTGGAGGGGTGGAGAAACGTGGGGAGTTGGGTCTAGATAACCTGAAAGGTATTAAGGTAGGATTCGTGACGATGGTCTTAGGTTGCTTTGAAGTCAGCAAAGGCAGAGGCTAAGGTAGTGATGAACTCCTGAATTTGGAGGAGGTCATTTTTTTCTGTTTGAGAGCAGGTCTGCATCTTGAGCAAAGGGATGAAAGCACTAATGTTAGGAAGGGTTTAGAAATTGAATTCCTACTGTAAGTGGGAAAGCCGCAAGAGAGGAGAAAGGGGTTGTGGAAAATTTTTGCTTAATTCATTCATCGTGCGTGAAAGGAATATAACCCTAAACCCTAACTAATTTCCAATTGTTAAGGATCATGTGACATCTGTCATCATCTCCTTATTTCTTACATAGTCAGAATATAACTACTGACTACTATAATTTTTATTCTAAATTGCAGATACTGAGTTAAATTGTTAGATCACACAAAGCCTTCATATCGAATTGGCCTTTTCTGCTCTCTCTTGGGCATGTTGCTGGCAATTGAAAGCCCTACTTCCTTGGGTGCTGATGGGTCAGCTATTGGTTCACCTATTTTCTCTATAACACAAAGCTTGCCTTTCAACGAAAACTTCCACCAAACTGGGTTCTCAACCTCCCTTCATCGTTGGCCGACCAGATTCATTTTGACAAGCTTAGGCGTTCTTTGAATCTTAGGTCTGTTTGGATATTTAGTGGTAAGTGGAATGAAATGGAATGAGATGAAATGATATGGAATGAAATGAGATGAAATAATATGGAATTGAATGAAATAGAATGGAATAGAGATTCCATAGCATTGTTTGGTAATTTATGATAGAATGGAGATAAGTTTTCATTCCATTGTTTGGAATAGTAATGAAATGGAGTGAAATGATAATGATTAATAAAGTAAAAATCTCATTCTATCTCATACCCCAAATTTGGAGGAAAAGAAAAAGTGAGGAATGGTATAGTATTGGATGGAAATCCAATACCATTCCATAACATCCTTATTTTTAAAACCCAAACAATGGAACTATACACCATTCTATTTCATTTCATTATTTACCACCAACCTAAACAAAGCTTCCTCTTTTCACACACCTAGTAATAGACTTTCTTTTTAATAAAAAATATAAAATTTTATAGTGAATTTTAAACATAAAATTTATTTTTGTTTTATTCTACATCATTACTCTTTCTTTATTGAGCTTTTACTGAATTTTGTGTTTAGTGGGTGCAAGTCTACAAATCTTATGGGGAAATAAAATAAATATAATATAATATTTAGAAACGTTCTTGCGGAGGCTGTTGGGAGCATTTGTCCTTATATGCTCAATGTAATTATAATAGGATATTTGTAAGAATTGTGCTGCATAATAAAAAGGCTTATATATTGCTGGTAAGGAGGCTGCCTATATGAACATGTCTTCTTACGGTTATATTATCTGTAACGGCTGGTGATGAACTTTGAGCCGAGAAAAAGACAGAACTTTGCTAGTTTTGAACTACGGTTGCTTGACTATTGATTCAAACCTTGTTACTTTCAATTGTTTTAAATTCTGTTTAACTTATATGAGACAAAAAAGTTTGAAACTTTCAATGTTTTTTTTTTTGTTCTAACTTGTGTGCATTTGTTGAAGCAAAGGACGAAACTTTGACTAGCTACCCGCCCATATTATTTTATTTTATTTTTCTGGGCTGAGTTTTTAATTTTCAATATAAGAATTTGTAGTAAACACAATTAAAGCTTCTCTTTTGTGTTGATTCTGCCTTTACATATGGATTATGTAAGGAAAATATTTTTTTACACCCAACCTATGATACCTTGTGAAATATCGTCTGAGTGAGTGTGATTCTCTTCTCGTATATCGTATGTATGATTTCGGGAGATGTACCATTTATACATATATGAATGGAATGTCATAAAGGGGTTGTATATTTTGTATGTTTAAGTAACGGAACTCATTTTATAAAAAATTAGTCATATATAAAATTACAAAGATCCACAAACGTAATGTTGATCCAGAAATCAAGATTAAATTTAAGTACAAATAGCGAAAGGTCCCAGATAATCGACATTCAACCATTCAAACCAAATAATTTTGGATCAATTACATAAACCTCATGAAACACAGAATTGAAGATACAACATGTTGCTTAAGCTTTATTCTATAAAGAAATAAAATTACAAAAGAAAACATTTAAAGCCACTTGAACTTCAAAGGATTCCTGACTTCTCACCCTGTAGGTTATAATTTTGAGATGAGCTAAGCAAAATGGGCACTCCCTGCAATAAGCATAGCACAAAGAAGACTTGTAGAAAGTAGTAGATTCCCGTAAACATAGGCTGCACAACTTTAAAGCACAAATTACAACCAGATTATAAAAGCAAATCAGTTATATTACGGTTACCAGTTGATCTACTTGTCGATTACAACCAGCCCACATTTTTCCCATGCAACTAGCACCTTTCGCTGGCTATCATAGAAACGCCCCTTTGGATCATAGTAGTACTGCACAAGAATGTATAGCTTTCTATATATTAACTAATGTTACAACAGATGAAAACTATTGTAACACATTGTCAATGTAAGGTTAGCTAGCTAAAACTTACCGTACATATCCCAATTTATATTAAATAATGTCAAAGAGTGAAAATGATCAAGAAGGCCGAAAAAGACTATCAGCCTCAAGTGTTGGCTAGATTTTAAACACACACACACATATACACTATATATATATATATATAAAGGAGCAAAGTATATATATATATATATATATAAAAGGAGCAAAGTGGATCATTACCCTGTACACTCTTCCACTCTGCACACGGCGTTCTTCTGCTACCCACCCGGGCAGCAACCACTCATAACCAGTTGAAGTCATGTCATGAAAGGTGCACTTAGTGCTACGGTGCAAGCGGTCTCGAGAGTGCAGTTTCTTGATTTTGTCTAAGGTCTTCCTTGTCAATGCAGAGATATCTCGAGTGTTGTTCTTCCTCTTGCCTTTTCCATTGCTTTGCTCACCAGGCTCCATTGTTAAGATTTTAGAGCTCAGATTGAAAATTGAGGCCGCAGTTACGCACAGCGGGGTAAGCCTTTATGTGATATACCCTTTTATGACAACATATATATAATCAAAAAAATCTGGCCTTAATATTGGAAGGATATCTGGTAACATGATCGTTTCTCGTAAGAAATGAGAAGAGTGAATTTTGACAATTAGATCTTTTAATAGTTAAGATTAGAATATAAAAGCATATGATTTTTTTAAGTGATCACATAATTTTTAAATAACTTTTAATTTTGACCTTCTATGTATGGTTGTATGGTCAAAATTTACTCCTCTCACTCTCTCGTAATAAAAACTCTTCTCACTAGATATACACCCTAACATATATATCCAATGTAGTATGCTAAAATCAGATTTTACTTTTTAAGCCAACACCATTAAAGTTCTTTTCTTTTGTGCCCTTATAAAGAACTGTATTAATTTGGCCAAATTATATATTTGCTGCTTATGATACATAAAAACTAAAATGTATGCTTTTATTTTTTAATTTGATATATTTTCTCCACAGATTATAATTATTTGAGTTTCTTAGATTTATAAACTAAAAATCTAAACATCTACCCACCTAGATTTTCAACTAGTGTACAAATCCTTTTATGCTAGTCATTTACATCTTTAAAAAATTGAAAATTAGAATATACAAAATTATTAAAAATTAGAGCAAAAAATACTTGATATACAAGCAATCAAAATCAAAACTTAAGTAATTGATTGAAAACGACTAAAGATTAAAGCTAGCTATTTTAATTTGAAAACAATTTGAGAAAAAATTAAAGTAAATATATAGATCTTTTGTAACAATAGGAAAGCAAGTAAAGGATAGGAATGAAAATTATGTGAATAACAAAAGATCCTTTGTAAATAAGCAAAATCTGAAGAGGGCTTGTAATAAACAAAAAAATTTCAGTCTTAGTCTCAAACTAAAAATTAATTAGGTTATAAATTTTATTAACATTGAAAATTTAGAGATAATAATAAACAAGCACAATGACAATACTAATTTGGACTCTTGTGGACTGCATATAACTGTTCGTGTAACCTGCGCCTCTGAAACGTATTTCATAATAAATTTACATTTTTTTAGTTGCTTTCATATTTTAAATATATATTATAGAATATTTTATTTTGAAAACTATAAATATATCTCTCATATTTAATTCAGCAATTATAGTGGTAGTTCTTTCAAACCATGTTGGCTGCACTTAGCATACTATTCCCTTTTCACACATCTTTCCAACCAAAAAAAATAATATATATTATAGTGGATTTCAAAAACAAAATTTTAAATTTTTTTAATCCTAAACCATTCTTTTTTTATTGAGCTTTTTTCTTAATTTAGTGTTCAGTGGGTGCAAGTGTACAAATTTTACAGGCGTAATAAGGTAAATATAATATAAAAAAATTGAAAGAGTCTCGTTATTTATATAATAAGATGAGACGACTAGATGAGACACTAACACAATATGGTAATCAATAAAGTGATAATTGATGATTTAAATTATTTATGTGGTGATTTTTTTTTATTACACATAATGAGTTAAAATTAGAATTCATTAAATCTTACACAAGGATCATCATTTATCTTAGAGGTGTTCATCGCTTACTGAGACACATTTTTAAACACAAATTAAGGATGTGATGATCAATGAAGCTATAAGTAGTGATCTTTATAACTTATGTAGTGACCTTTTATAAGTTCCAAAGTCTTAAGACCCACTACTAGAATTTTCGGATTTAGAGACATAATAAATTTCGCCTCTAAATGTGTAAAGTTTCACCTCTAAATATTTAGAGACGGAATTAGAGATGAAAATTGTTTCGTCTCTAAAATTGGCATATCTAAATATTTAGAGACGAAAAATGAGTTCTGTCTCTAAATTAGAGACGAAAAATGTCTGTTTTTAAATAAAAAAATTTTGTCTCTAATTAGAGACGAATATTGTCTTTGAAAAATAATAATGATTAAATTAGATACGGCATTGTTCCGTCTCTAATTCTGTCTCTAGATTAGAGACGGATTTTTTCCATCTCTAAATCCTTCTCTAATATCTTAAAAAATATTAAAAAAATAGACATCTGGTTGAGATTTGCCACAACTAGATGCCTTTAAAAAATTATATTGTCTTATGCATATAATTATCCAAAATCAAAATTTACCAAAAATTACAAATCATCAATCATTATAATTAACCAAGTAGTATAAAAATATCAAAATAGTTGAAAGTATATGAAATAGTTACAATATCTTATGCATACCATTAATTGCTATTACATTTTGCAAGTAGAATTCTCCCTAACTTATACAATTACAAGTAATGCAACTCAAATTTTTAAAAAAAAAAAGTAATAAAAAAATACACGTTACCATTTAAATAGAACTTAATGCAAGTAGCAATAGTTAGCAATGTACACTGCTACAAAAAACTAACTACTTAATTACCATCACATTCTACTAAATATTATACAATAGTTTCTGTCGACACAAGTAAAGCCATGAATAGCAATTGAGCAACAGTTCCAACAAATGAGAAAAAGATTCCATACTACATCAGTAGGATCACAGGAGGCCTTGAGAATGTTTTCTCTATAAACCAACTGCTAAATCAGAGGAAAATAAACACTTAAACTTCCACACATTTAACACAGGTAGTTTGTGCATATCAGTCATTATGCAGAGGGCTTATAATTAATTAAATGATTAAATAATTCAAAATAATGGAACAACCTGTGTAAGTTCAAGAAGCTATCCAGCCATCTTGCAATAAATTATACATAATTACAAATCAGAATCTTTCAAATTCTACTGAGCAACGCTGAGTAAGGCATACAAAAAATCGAAAGAGCAAACAATAACCCAGAACAACCCCATGAAACCATAAATGGTCATACATCACTTCCACAAACATACAACCACATAACCAACCAAACTCACATGTCCCTGAACTCAATCACCTCTACAATCTCTGGGTTAACAACAATTATAAAATTTACAGTTCCACCAAGACAACCATAATGTTTGTATTAAGATCCCATAATTAGTTGAAACAACATAAACCTGCCATGATGCTACACACATTACAGATAAGTCCCCTTACACTACATATGCACCAGTTATTATTTTAACTTCACAATTGGCTCTAAGATCATCCAATGGAAACACAACACTCAATCACATGCCATGAAAAGATAGATATAATATATAGTGTCCTGTTACCCATCCTTTCCTAATCACACTCCAATTAATAGCGACTTATAGTACAACAGCTATGTTCTGCCAACGTAAGTAAGCACGTTCAACAAAAATTACTACCCTAAGCAATCCCATCAATCTTCCATTAATGTAGAATAACAAATGAAGTTAAAAATATATATAAAAGGAAAAAATGGGCAACACAAGGCATACACTTACATATTACCTCAATCAAACCTGACTTACAACTAACTTACCCACTGACACTTGTCTCATTGACAACAAAATTTTTCATAGCTCCCTACATCATCAAAGCTTGTACTCTTTCAGACAAAATCAACATTGATATGCAACAAGGGCAATCATTACTAGGCCCAGGTAAAGAATTTGAAGGCACAATACATGTATAGTAAACTAATGCTAAATTTACCTGACTAGCACGAAGCTCAAGTGCAACCTCCTTTTGTGCAGCTAGCTTAATTTGAAAACATAATATAAATAAAGCATATTACACAGTATTGGATTGAATAATTTAAGGTAAGAAAACTAAAGAAAATTTACTAACAGTAAATTTGGATTGAATAATTTGTTTTCCACAACTCTTCTACCTTATTTATTTGCTGTGCACTTATCTAGCGTGCCCTTAACTGCTCCTGTTCGCTACATATGCACTTATCTACTAAATTTAGCTATTTTTTTTTTCCATTTTGCAAGCTAAAAATTATACAAAATGTAACTACCATATAGATACATACAACAAACTTAATGAAAGTAACACATCTAAGCATGGACCAACTAGAACCTCAGGAGCATAGTTGTTAGAATTGTACTGATGCTAGTGCCTCAAATACCACAGCGTGGCAATACAAATCAGATGGTGGATAGGAAAAGCTTCTGAACCACAACATGAATTGCTAAGTAGGAGCTACTTTATTCGTCTGTGTTAAAATTCAGGACATTCAGAACATGCCTGTTCCTGTGTTGTTTGCTACCATGCTACACTAGACCCAGTTTGTCTGTGTGAAGCATATGGAAAAATACATTATTTCTTTTTTGAATTTTTATGTTTGTTTCTTCCATTAAAAACCAGATACAAAAGTTAAAGTGAGAGTTCTTGGTGTTAAAATAGAAAAGGCTACTAGAAATGTCAAATAGGGCATTGTTTAGATAAAAAATCAGGAAAATACTAGAATACCAACTGCCCAGCTGCATCTCTTATTAGATATAATTTAGTAATTTATTTTCATAGTTTCAAGAGTTAATTACCTATGAATCTATGGTTTATACAAGACTTGTGATTAGTTTTGAAATCATTGGTATCATATTAAGTGCTATATTCAATATTAAACTAAGCCAAATCCTTGCATCAGTTAGAAAGTCAAATCTAAATCCTCAAAAGATTATCTCAAACGGCCTGACATTAGCACCAAAGTTCATAAATAAACTAAGCATGGGATACTTTTACCCCAACTAATCCAATTGAAAATTAACACACTAAATGTTTTTTATTCACTACTGGGGAAACCAAACAAGACTGACTTGAAATTAGTATATCTACTTTAGTATAATAAACTGATTTAACTATTGTGTAGAAGAGGAAAGAAATATGAAAGACCCCCGCAAGACAAGTGGACCTTAACATAACACAAATGGAGGGGAGGAAAATAGAGAGAGAGAGAGAGAGAGAGAGAGAGAGATGGAATTGGTTCAATATTTCAAGTCACCTTTCAAGTGTGCTAAACATGCACCTGTTATTTTAAGGAAGAATGGATTATGAAATGGAGAAGCAAAAATCTATAAAACTATATAGCTATGGTTTGTGAAAAAATCAATATGAGACATACCACATAAGCAAATATAGAACCATCATTGTTGAATGTACTGCAAGGTAGTGGGCTGACTACACCTTTGCATAGTCTGTAAAACACATTCACGTGTTAATAATAATGGTTCTATATTTGCTTATGCGGTATGTCTCATATTGATAATAATAACACCATTACCTTGCCACTAACAACAAGTACTTCAAAAAGATACTAAAGTGAAGGTGGACATAGAACACAATATATTACTTTCAAGATCTTGATACATGAGCGATACAGTAATCAGGGCTCTAAGAACCCAAAAAGGAACACAAACATCAAAATCTGATATTGAAAGGGATTCATCCTTCCATTTTCCTGTAAGTGATAAAAGGAAAATTAGAGAGTAAGTGTCCCCATCCTGGAAAAAAAATACTAGCAAGGGTAAAAAAAAATATTATCTTGTTGGTTACTGGGCACATGTCTGTTTTCAGCCATACATACAGTTGGATCCTACTATGAAATAAAGGTGCAAAAACCTTCATTCTATAAGGAAAAAATTGTGTATTTTGGAAATTCCAGAGATCAGCTTCAGCAAGGAAGGACAAGTGAGGGGGAGTTTTAGAGAAAAACAAAAACCTTGAGTCTCTGTTCACTGTCCTTATCCCAGAAATTAAAAGCACCATCAGATCCAGCAGTTACAAAAGTGTGATGTATCTGAATGCAAAGACATCAAATAAGATCTTACACAAGAATATTAAGTCAACAACTTTCAAAATGAAATTTAACTGATTTTGATATTATATGGTGTATTACTGCATAGAAATTATATGGTGTATTACTGCATAGAAATTTAACGAGTTGACCGAATATATCTCGTTATTCTCTTTGTGGTATTTGAAAGTAAAATTCTTGCTTTCTTATGAATCATTCAGGTGATGTACTCTAATCCTTCCCTCTATTGAGCCAACCCACAGAGAAACAACATAGTCAATATTGAATAATGTCAGCAATTTAATTTTTTGGAGCCCAAAACGTAATGTTTTCAATGAATATACAACAAGGATTTGACCAACAGTGATAATAATAACACCAAGAAAACAACAAAGCATATTATTAGTGACAAAGGAAACTGTTCAAATTGAAATAACAGACAGAATTGATGATGCCAGAGTTTGTATACAAACAGAACAAATCTGGCAAAGGAAAACAAAGACATATAATTCAATTTGCAATACTATAAGGTTATATCTCAATAAATAAGGCCTCAGCATTGTCATCTGACAGATGTTAGATCAAAATCCTTCTAGCAAATGATGCATTGGTAACCTAGTTGTTTACATGCTTAATGTAGATGTACTGATAATCACATATTTTATACATTAATAAACTCTCATTTTTAGTCATTTACACTCTCATTGTACTTAATCGATTAAACTTGGTTATGTTTTGTAAGTTTGGACTCAAATTAGACTTAATTGATTTTTCAGCATTATTTTGGTCTTACACTATTTCTATATTTCAGCCATATCTTGAATTCTAGATATCTTATAATTATGTATCTTACCTTGTAGGAAATATAAGAGAGAGCTCTACAACTTTCATGAAGAGCTCCAGGGAAAAATCGGACATCTAGTGGAGCTAATTATGCTTGAAGTCATAACACAAGTTTTGTGACTGGAACCTGAACTGTGTGCAGTAATCATTGCATAATTCAATTTTAAGGAATTGAAATGGGCTGAAATTTGACATCTGAAAGTTAAGACCCATATCTACAACCTTCATGAAGAACGCAAGAGCTCATTCGGACAACTTGGAAGTCATATTGGGTCTGGAAGTCAAAACAAAGGTGCTGAAATTAGGCCTAAGCAGTCTGCAGTAATTGGGTCTTATCATGGGATGTAGAACAATTTTTTGGATGATTTTGGTGGCATTGGAAAGCTGAGACAATTTCCCAGAACTTTCATGAAGATCACTTTGCTTCATTCTGACGTTATCCATGAGTTCATCACTGAATGATTTCAAAGACAAGAAATTTCAATAATTTTCCACTCACAAAAGTTCTTTGGATTTTTCACTCATCCACCCACTCATCCACTCACTCATTAATCAATTCCGTTGTCATTTTGTATCCCTAATCCTCTATAAAAGGGACCATAGGAAGATCATTTGAAAAATCTTGGGTTAGGGAGGAAGGTTATGCTTATGTTATTTACTTGTTGTAATTTTCTTTTGTTGTAAATAGAAGTTATGATCATCATCATCTTCTTCTCTTTTTCTTTCTTCTTGCTCATGGGTAACTAATCTTCATCTTGCTTGGGTGAAGGGGTGAAGCTTTTGGTAATAAAAATAAGGTTAGATTAATTTCTTTTTTGTACTTAAATGATATATTATCAAGTGACCATTATACGTGTTGTATTTTGTTTTCAATCAATTTAGAAACTCTCCTTGTAAAGTGGAGTTCTTGATTCATTGTAAACAAGTGGTTTAGCACAATGAATGCTTGAATCCATTTACAAGTGTAGGTGTTAGTAAATAATTAAAGGAACCATAATATAACTACATATATAATTCTAAATGGACTTTGAATGTTATATTCTCCAATTAGAACCTCTATTGTGCGTGAATTTCAATTGAATTATAAAAAGAATTAATCTTCTCCTTAATTTATTGCCAAAAATGGATCTCCTAACCCAAGCAAGTTCTTTAATTTAATTGTAAACAAGTTTTATTATTTTTATTATTGTGACAAAGTCTTCCCTTACCTCAAAGAATTTTTCTTCATCAATTCCCTGTGGATCGACCTCGGACTCCCGAGAAATTTATTACTTGAGACAACTTGCACTTAGGTTTGCATCCTTTAATGCGTATCAAGTTTTTGGCGCCGTTGCCGGGAACTTGATTTGAAGTTTTAATTTATTGAGGTTCTTTTTCTTTAATAAAATATATTCTCTCTTCTCCCTCACCGGAGCAAAAGATCGGCTTGCCGTTCTTTCGGTTTCTTTACTAACTCTCTAACTTTCTAACTTACTAACCTACTAACTTGCTAACATACTAACTTTCTAACTTTTATATTTATGTCATTTATTTGTGCTTACTAACTTTCTAACTTTTATATTTATGTCATTTATTTATGTTATCTAACATTTTAATTTATGTCATTTATTTTTCCTTTCTGACTTACTAACTTGTACATTATTTTTTTTATTTTTTATTTTTAAGTCATTTATTTATGCTTAATATTTAATGGCTGGTATAAACCACCTACTTGTACATTATTTTTTCTATTTTAAGTCATTTATTTATGTTTAATTGGTATCGTGATTTAGATTCTGGTCGTTTAGTTAAAATTAATCTTAGTACTTTATATATTGATTTGTTTGAATCACAATTTAAGTCGATCTTGATTTAAGATGGATGTCATTCTCTCAAATTTAAGAAAATATTATCCTTTCCTCTCTCAAAATGCTTTGACAAAAATCTACAAAGTTAGATGTGAAATATTGAGACTGTTAATGCACAAGGGTATACCGGAAGATGTATGCTGGATAATTGAAGAAAGGTCTGACTAGCAGGTGAGTTTTCAATTTCATTTGACTCATACATGCCAGGTCTTGGAAGAAGTTCATATTCTAAAAGGAGAAGAGCAAAAATGTTACAAGTCTGTCATAAATGTGCACGATGGAATTGTAACAAGAGGTATCGTTCTTTGGGGATGGTTTTCGCAAAAAGAGAAGATAAAATTTTTTTCATTAAGAATGGACTGAGTAAGGAGTCATTAGATGATATCTTATTGACTCTTGAGACGTATTCTTATGGACTTGTGCATCGTGAACTTCTTAATTTGTGGAATCTCTTCAAGGGTGAAGAAAAACGTTATAGTCTTGGGAATCTGACTCTAAAAGACCCTGTTTATCAATTTATAAGAAAATTGGATGGAAAGCTTATCCTCGACTCATAGAAGGCGTTTAAGCCGTTACTGGACGTTAAACTAGAGGCAGATGTGAGCCATATCCACAACAATATGTACATATCTGACTGCGGGATTAAAGGATGCAAACCCAAGTGCAGGTTATCTCAAGTAATAAATTTCTCGGGAGTCCGAGGTCGATCCACAGGAAATTGATGAAGAAAAATTAATTGAGGTAAGAAAAGGATTTGTCACAACACCAAAAGTAATAAAAGATGTTCACAAATGAATTTAAGAACTTGCTTGGGTTAGGAGATCCACTCTTGGTAATAAATTAAAGGTAAGATTATTTCTCTTTTTAACTCAATTGAAATCCACACACAACGGAGGTTCCAATCGAAAAATATAACATTCAAAGTTCAATTATATATGTAATCATATTATGATTCCTTTAATTATTTACCAACATTTATAAATGAGTTCATGCATTCACTGTGCCAATCCTATTGTCTACAATAAATTAAGATCTCCATTAACAAAGAAGGTTTCTAAATTGATTGGAAACAAAATACAACACATATAACGGTCATTTAACAATATATCATTTAAGCACAAGAAATAGAATAATCTAACCTTATTTCATTACCAAGAGCTTCACTCTTTTACCCAAGCAAGATGAAGATTTAGTTACTCATAGATAAGAAGAAAGAAAGAGAGAAGAAGAGAAAGATGAACATAGCTTCAATTTAGAACAAGAGAAAATTACAACAAAGGAAAACAATAAACAAGCATAACCATAACTTCTAAAAACTAAGTCTAACACCAAGTGCCTAACACTCCCCCCTCCACATCCAACTCATGGTACCTTTTATAGAGGAGTAGGGATACAAAATGACAAGGAGAATGATTAAGAGTAGGTGGATAAGTGGGTGGAGTGGTTGAATGAGTGGTTGTGTTGTCTCCGAAATAATTCATTGCTTAAGTCATTGATTCTGTCATTTTCGAGCCAAGTGGTCTTCATGAAAGTTCTAGGAAATTGTCTAAGCTTTCCAATGGCTCTAAAATCACCCAAAAATTCGTTCTACAGCCCAAGATATGACCCAATTACAACAGACTATTTAGGCCCAGTTTCAACACCTCTGTTTTGACTGTCAGACCTAATATCACCATTAAGGAGCCTGAATCAAGTTTTGTGTTCAACATGACAGTTTTAGATCTGGGTCTTAACTTTCAAATGTCCAAATTTCAGCCCAAGATAATTCTTGCAGCCCGAGTTATGCTCTGATTATCGTACACTTTTTCAGGTTTTAGACACAAAACTCATGTTTTGTCTTCCAAGCCCAATTAGCTCCACTAGATGTCTGATTGAGACTTTGAGCTCTTTATCAAAGTTGTAGAGCTCTCTCTTATCTTTCCTACAAGGTAAAATTCATAATTATCAGACATTTAGAACTCAAGATATGGCCGAAATACAGAAACATCGTAAGACCAAAATAGTACTGAAAAAATATCAATTAAGTCCAATTTGAGTCCAAACTTACAAAATATAACTAGGCTTAATCAATTAAGTACATGGAGAGTGTAAATGACTAAAAATGAGGGTTTATTAATGTATAAAATATGTGATCATCAATATCATCATCATCATTTCTTCTTCTTCTTCTTTTCTTCTTCTTCTTCTTCTTCTTTTTCTTCATGTTTTCTTAAAAAAAAGAAAACAAAAAGAAAAAAAAATGAACAAGGGCGATCCAGAAGGATTACCATGACTTTAATTAGTTGTGGAGCCTCAGCCTTTGGCTGATGCGTCATTAACTCGGGTGGACCTTTGCACGCTGGTCCTTAAAAAAGGTTCATGTATCATGCTCTGTAGAGAGCTGCACTCCACAACCCAATGTTTACCATCTAGGCACTGTGGAGTTGATGAACAGGCAGAAACGTCCCACTCTGGTTATTAGTGAGAAGTTACCTGCGGCTGCCAAAACGTATGAGGCATCTGAGCTTGATCTTCTCTTTTATTAAAAGGGACTCTTAACGCCCTGGGATAGGACGTTCTGGATCTTGGACATTACGAGTTTTAGATTTTAGCATCTTTGTTGATTTTACGAGCCCAAGTGTGAGCTTTCTAGGTTCCAGACTTAGGATGGAAACCCACGATGGTTTCTTCTTTCTCTTTTCTTCGAATAAACGGGCATGGGTGTCTACTGCACTGGTGACACACAGTATAAAGATATGCCACTACTGCACTCATGATGCACAGTATAAAGATACACCATGAAAAATGTACATAAAGGTATGTCATCATTTGCTATTATATTTCTTTTATCTTTGTATGATTTTGGACAGACGATCCTTTGAGCAGGGTCCTTCAAGGGTTTCTAGACTTCTTTACCCTGATGGTTTTCTTCTTTTTCAAAAAAAAAAATAAACAAAAAAACAAAAAACAATAAAAAAAACAAAAAAAGAAACAAAAAAAAAAGATTATGTGTTTCTTAATTTCAAACTTTTCTAACAACAACCAACCTACCCTTATAGGTGCTATTATTACCCTTTCTATTCTTTTTCCTATTTAAACACTCCATTTTCTCCACTTTCCTCTAACTCAGAATCATTCAAAGGGAAGGTGAGTATAGAAATGGAAGGTGTTTCTATTCATTGACTTAAAAATATCTGCGTATTTTGTGGGTCTAAATATGGGAAGAGTTTAGAGTTTGTAAACATAACTACCACTCTTGGTCGATCACTTGCTGCGAGAAATATTCATCTTGTATATGGGGGAGGTTGTCGTAGGTTAATGGGGGTTGTATCACTTACTGCATATATAGGAGGCAGTCAGGTTTTAGGTGTCATTCCTAGACCTTTTTCACTCAACAGAACATCACTGGAAAGACAATTGGGGAGGAACTTAAGGTATCATCTATGCATGAACGAATGAAGATAATGCTTAACAATTTTGATGCATTCATTGCCTTACCAGGTGATTTTGGTACTTTGGAAGAAATTTTTCAAATTGTCTCTTAGGCCCAACTAAACATCCATCATAAACTCATAGGTTTGTTGAATGTAAATAATTTCTTTGATATTTTGTTACTTTTTCTTGACCATGTTGTGGAACAGAAATTTATTACACCTTCGGCAAGACAACTTCTTGTGTCTGCTTCCACTATTGATGAGTTGATTGATAAATTAAAAGTTTTTATTTATAAACCTGACCCATCAATAGCTCAGATAGATTGGTCAGCAGGAAGCAGTGAGGGAAGCAGCTTGAAACAAAAGTTTGATCTGACACTTCGTTTATAACTTTTCTTTACCTTTGATTTTATGTACCGTACTTTGTGTCAGATTTCTCCAACAGGTAATATCTTCTATCTTTTACTCATCTGTATTTTAACATTGAGGACAATGTTGTGATTTGGTTAGGGAGAAGGATAGTTGACCAAAAAAAATTCTTTTTTAGGAAGTATGATATGATTGTCATGGACTTACTAAACTAATAAATGATGGTAGAGTAAGGAGTAATTTTACTCTTGAGACGCATCTAAATTGGGAAGTATGTTTAGTGATATGACTGTCAGAAACCTATTTGTAGTAAAACTAATTTAGGATGACAGAGTAAAAAGTAAATTTTGCCTTGGAGGTAAGTTTACTCTTGAGATGTATCTTAGTTAAGGAAATAATTAATTTGTGTAAAAGTAGTAAATGAATTCTTGGATCTTAACATAAATTGTCTTCTTTCTTAAAAATCACAAGCTTGGATATGAATATTGATATGGTGGATTAAGAATGATAGAAATATGCCTTGTGAGATTTTGAGCCTATTGATGAATGAATTGAATATTTGTATCATTCTCTTCTTTCTTGTATGATTTTTTTTCACTCATGGAATTGTTACTCTAGAACTTGCTTTGATTCTTTTTTAGGCTACATTTTCACATGCATACAGAAACATGATTGAAGCATTTTGAAATAGCTACTTTGACCAAATAGTCATCCTTGCATATTTTCCCTTGTGTAATCCCTTTGAGCTTATTTGGTCATTCCTTGTTTTTAGCTCATTACGTGCCTTAAAAAAAAAAAGAACATGTTTTTACCCAACCTTGAGGAATACGAGAGCATTGGCCTTATTCTTGAATAAGTGTGAGGGTGTGTGTGCAAAATATTAAAAAAAATATTGAAAAAGAAAGAAAGAGCTGACCACTGCAATCAAAGGATTATCAGAGTCTCCTAATACACCATGTGACATATTCATACTTAGAATAAATGTGGATGCTTGGAAACAACAGGAAGAGAAGGAGAAGGTTCAGGCCTAACAATGAATTCAAGTCACCAATTTGGGAATGATATTCAACAAAACATTAGCCAAATATTGGTCATTATCCTTTATGATGAATGTTCTCAAACATCTTCTCCACTCTAACTGTACCATAATGCTCTTTTATTCTTTTTGGTATTTATCTTCTCATATCGATATTATCCCCTCTCCTTTACCATGGCCCAATTACAACCTTAAATAAAGTTCTCTTGATTTTTGCGTGCATGTATTTTGAATAGCGGAGAAGTAGAAGATAAGCAAGTTTATAGTAGTACAATTATTCATGGGTTGAATAGAGTGAAATACTTACCTTGTAAACACTTGAGAGATTGAAAGTGAATTTTGTGAGGATCTATCATTTTTGATTCATTCTTTTCATCTGAAGTTTCCTTGCTTGTTGGTTTGAGATGTGAAGAAATGTTACCTCATTAATACTTTGATCCCTTGAATTTCTGGTTGCTCTTTTTGATTCATCGAGTCTTTTAGAGTTTTTAGCTTTTGAGTCTGTGTCGTTTTTCTTTGTTTCCTAACTTTGGTCTTATGTGTTTTGCCCAGAAGTGTAAAAAGTTAAGTGTGAGAGAATTTGATAATCACATATTTTATACATTAATAAACTCTCATTTTTAGTCATTTACACTCTCCAAGTACTTAATCGATTAAGCTTGATTATGTTTTGTAAGTTTGGACTCAAATTGGACTTAATTGATTTTTCAGCATTATTTTGGTCTTACACTGTTTCTGTATTTCGGCCATATCTTGAGTTCTAGACATCTTATAATTATGTATCTTACCTTTTAGGAAAGATAAGAGAGAGCTCTACAACTTTCTTGAAAGCTCCAGGGAAAAATCGAACATCTAGTGGAGCTAATTAGGCTTGGAACAGAACACAAGTTTTGTGACTGGAACCTGAACTATGTGCAGTAATCATTGTATAATTCGAGTTTAAAGAATTAAAATGGGCTGAAAATTTGGCATATGAAAGTTAAGACCCATATCTACAACTTTTATGAAGAACACAAGAGCTCATTCGGACAACTTGGAGGTCATATTGGGTCTGGAAGTCAAAACAGAGGTGCTGAAATTGGGCCTGAGTAGTCTATAGTAATTGGATCATATCTTGGGCTGTAGGATGAATATTTGGATGATTTTGGTGGCATTGGAAAGCTGGGACAATTTTCTAGAACTTTCATGAAGACCACTTTGCTTCATTTTGACGTTATCCATGAGTTCATCACTAAATGATTTTAGAGACAAGAAATTTCAAAAATTTTCCACTCACAAAAGTTCTTTGGCATTTTTCACTCATCCACCCACTCATCCACTCACTCATTAATCAATTCCCTTGTCATTTTGTATCCCTAGTCCTCTATAAAAGGGACCATAAGCAAATCATTTGAAAAATCTTAGGTTAGGGAAGAAGATTATGCTTATGTTATTTTCTTATTGTAATTTTCTTTTGTTGTAAATAGAAGTTATGATCATCTTCTTCTTCTCTCTTTCTTTCCTCTTACTTATGGGTAACTAATCTTCATCTTGCTTGGGTGAAGGGATAAAGCTTTTGGTAATAAAAATAATGTTAGATTAATTTCCTTCTTGTGCTTAAATGATATATTATCAAGTGACCATTATACGTGTTGTATTTTGTTTCCAATCAATTTAGAAACTTTCCTTGTAAAGTAGAATTCTTGATTCATCGTAGACAAATGGTTTGGCACAATGAATACTTGAACTCATTTACAATTATAGGTGTTGGTAAATAATTAAAGGAACTGTAATATAACTACATATATAATTCTAAATGGACTTTGAATATTATATTCTCCTATTGGAACCTCCGTTGTGCGTGGATTTCAATTGAGTTATAAAAAGAATTAATCTTATCCTTGATTTATTACCAAAAATGGATCTCCTAGACCAAGCAAGTTCTTTAATTTAATTATAAACAAGTTTTATTATCTTTATTATTGTGACAAAGCCTTCCCTTACCTCAAAGGATTTTTCTTCATCAATTCCCTGTAAATCGACCTCGAACTTCCGAGAAATTTATTACTTGAGACAATATGCACTTGAGTTTGCATCCTTTAATCCGCATCAAGTACCAATAGAGCATCCTCAAACTGTAGAGGCTCATTGCAACATGGACATATAAACCCCAAAACAAGAGGAGAATTGCCCTATATCACAGCAATAATGAAGTTAAAAAAAGTAAAAGGGTAACAAATAAGACTTGTATGAGTGTATTTGAATGTAAAGAGAAGTGAATACATACCATAAAACCTTGTTGATCTGGAAAAGCAGCAACACATCTTGTCTGATACTTCAAGGGTGATTCAATTCTATTGTACTCAGTTTGTTGGGATTTCAACAAAGATTAGAAGACAAACATATAATATTGACATTTATTGAAATAAATGGCTCCTCAAATATTAATATGAAATCAATGCTCCTTAATTTTTCCTCATTAAAATCATGGAAAACCAGAATTAGTAGAAAAAGTGAAATATAAACAAATCATAAGACCAGTAAACTTACATAAACATAGGCAAGATTGAAATGGCAAGTGCAAGGAAAATCCATACCAGTTCAGCCTTGCTAGCGGAAGCTCTGGCATTGAGGGATGTAGCCTTAACAGCAACAAACATGGGGTTAGACTGAGTGCTCTTTGACCGAGGCGTGGAGAGGAGAAAAGGCATTGTGGGAGAATGGACCTGTAGTTGAAGACATAGATGAGATGAGAAAGCAATTCCATATATATGGGTTTCAATGGTGCAGTAGGAAATGATGCGAATTGCAAGCCTTTTAATTCATGACCAGTTAGGACCTAATTGGGTGGCTAACCTTCCAAACTCAGTAGCAGCAAAGGTCTTGCAGGATGCGAGATCTTGTCAAACATGCTACTAGGAACTGAGTTTACAGACCAGAACAGAGGCCGAAGTGGGCGGAGTTACCATGGAGGGAGGCTTCTCGTCGATCTGGGTCACGTCTTCTCCCACGCACGTAGGTAATTGGGTCGCGTCTTCTCCCACGCAGAGTTCATTGTCGATCGAGGTTATGCTCTCCTAAACATGGTGAAGGCAAATAAAGAGGGCAGAGTTGCCATGGTGGGAGGCTTGCCATTGTCTTGGGTTGCATCTTCTCCTACACACAACGATTGGCTGCCCATGTGAAGGGTTTGGTCTGAAAAGAAGGAGGTGATGGGTGGGCAGCTAGAGTTTGGAGGAAAAAGAAAAGGCGAAGATGGAGATGGATCGAAAACAATGAGAATTTTCTGATTGAAGAATTAGTTTTCTGATGAGAAGCGTGATTTGTGATTTTGGAAGAATGATTTGGGAATTAGATTTAGATTGAAAAAATTAGAGACGAAAATATCTCGTCTCTATCTTCAAAAAAATAAAATTTATTAATTAAATTATATATTTAATTATATATATAATTTAGAGACGGAAGTTAAATAATTTAGAGATGGAACACATCTATCTTTAAATATATTTTAATTTTTAAAATATTTATTTAACTAAATACAAATGGAATTAGAGACGAAAAATTTAGAGACAGATAAATTGTGTCTCTAAATTTCGTCTTTAAGCATAGTTGACTTTAAATTGACTAAATAGAGACGAAATTAGAGACGAAAAATTCTGAGACAAATCAATTCTGTCTCTAAATTCCATCTCTAAATTCTAAATTTCATTTTCCCTCTCTAAATCATCAAATTTGTCTTTATTTCCATTTCTATTAGAGATGAAATTATTTTCGTCTCTAAATTCCATCTCTGAATAAGAATTTTTTAGTAGTGACCTATGCCTTTGTTCTTAATCTTTTTTATTTTATAAGATTTTGATGATAACAAACTGTTGTGTTCTAGTTGCTTACATCAGAAAGCTCCTATATCAGTTGCTCCACACTCTTAATGGATTCTATCTTTTGATTCATCTTTAATAATTCTAAAATGTGTGAGCTATTCTAATAATTTGTAGAAGAATGTCAAGGTTATAAAAGTTTTATTTTGAAGATAACACTTGACTTCAATGAAGCTCAAAGCAATTATAGTGCTCAAACAGTTATACTTCAAAAAGCTATTTGCTGAGAAAGCTCTGCATCGATCAGAAGCTAATTTGTTCAAAAAGTTCTCCATTAGAAAGTTATGTTCATGGGATTTCAATTTGGAAGATTAAAGTCTCTTAGGAATGTCTTTTAGAAAGTCAACTAACATGGAACATTCTCTTAAAAAAGTAAAAAAACAATTGTACCAACTCTCAGAAAGTTGCAAAAGCTGCCCCAAGAAGACAAAATAATGACTATATCTCTTCAACAAGCTTCAAGACAAAGTACAACTGCATTTAATGAAGCCCAACGTCTATAATCTCTTCAGGGCCTATAAATTGAAGTTGTGGAAGCTCATTAATGGCAGAGAACTCATGGTTGTTGAAATGCATTCAAATCTCTCAAGTTTCAACTCTATGTGAAATGTTTTCTTATCATATTAATTACTATTACATTGCTTTTTGATAATAATAGTCTATCTCTACTTGTACATTCTTTCAATATCTTGTAAGTAGAGTTCAATGCTCTATTTTTAAGTGTTGTAATCCACTCTTTGAGTGTGTGAGCGATCAAACACAACCCATCTTTCATATCTTTGTAACCTTAACTCATAGTGGTTTGTGGGGTTTATGGGAAAGTCTGAAGAGGCTAGGTATGAAAACAATACTTGTAATCTAGCTTAGAGAGGCTAGGGTGGAAGAAAGATTACTCGGTCATATAAAAATTTCAACTGTGTGCTGGGGACTGGAAGTAGATAAGTGGTTTGACTAAACTAGTATAAAATCCTATGCGTAAAGCTATCTCTAACCCTATCTTTTTACAATTTGAACTTATTCTTAATGTGAAGGCTTATGTTATAAAGATCATGAAGGTTTTGATGATAACAAAGTCAAACCAAGACCAAGTCCACAGGAAGATTAAATGGTATAGTTTATAGGACTTAGAGTCTTTGATGTAAGAAGTCTCTTAGATATCTCAATTTGACTTATAATGCTTTTGAAAGTTTTTCTTAAAAAATATTTTTAGTTAATGTGTAATTTCTTAACAAATGAAGTTTTTAACCTTGGATTATGATAATTAAGCTTAGTTCTTTTAAAATCCAAGTTCTCTAAAGTTTGAAATGTTTACCAAGCTGTTTTGGGCACAAAAATAGTTTCTAAGATGATTGTAATCTCATCTAATGGCATAATAATCAACTAACAACGTTTTTGGAAGCTGGTAATCGATTACAGTTGTGTGGGAACCTTATTTTCAAAAGTCAAAGGCTTGGTAATTGATTACCACAAGTTGGTAATCGATTACCACATGTTGGTAATCGATTACCACTGTTCTAGAGGCTTGGTAATCGATTGCCAGATGTTGGTAATCGATTACCACTTGCCCAGAAAGCCCAAAACATGTTCTAAGTGCTTGGTAATTGATTACCACCTCTTGGTAATCGATTACTACGAGCCTGAAAGTTAGCAACGAATCTTTTCTATGCATTTAATGCTAAAATTAATTACCCCCAATGGTTCTTTTTATCTGAACACTATAAATATATGCTTTTGGGGTATCTTTTACACAGAACAACCATTGATAAACATCTTTTACAAGGATTCAATTCATGATTCATCTTTTCAATCTTTGAGCTCTATTTTTGGTCAATTTCTTGAGATATCTTTGAGAGCTTCGTAGGTCTTCAATTTGTATTAATTACTTTTGTGAAAGTTTCTCTTCTTCTATACTTTGATTCATTATAAAGAGGGTGAGGTATCTCTCAAAGAAATTGTAAGGGTGAGGTATTCTTGTCTATTGAGGCTCAAGCACGAAGTTGAGATATCTCAAGATGTGAAGAATGCTCTAGTTTGTAAAGGTAGCAGGCACATGTTCAAGCCTGAAGTTATAGTAGAAAATCTCGGATGATTACTTGTGGCCTACGTCAGTCCTCAAGTAATCACCCGAGATTTTTCATTATAACTTTAGGCTTAAACATGTGCTTGCTAAATCGTACCCATTAAAAAATGGTGGTCTATTTATAGAAGATCATTATGATGAAAAACCATTTGAAGAACCCATTTTCTCTTATAGCTACTAAGCTCTTTACACAAGTGGTATTAGTATTAGACTCTTGTGTAAAGAGCTTAGTAGCTTCAAGAGAAAATAACTTCTTCAAATGGTTTTTTATGAAAAGGATCTTCTATAAATAGACCACGTTTTTTCAATAGGGATGATTATGATTATTGGAAAGAATGTATGACCATTATTATTAAAGTTATTGATGTAAATATGTGAGATGCTGTTGAAAATGGCTCCTTTGTTCCTACAAAAATTGTTGATGGTGTAAGAATCAATTCACCAAGAAGTGAATGGACAGATAAGAACAAGAAAAAAGTCCAATATAATTTGAAAGCGAAGAACATCATTACCATAACCTTAGGGTATAATGAATTCTTTTGGATTTCAAATTTCAAGACTGCCCAAGAAACGTGAGACACTTTACAAGTTACCCTTGAGGGTACTAGTGAGGTGAAAAGGTCAAGCATAAATACTCTTACTCACGAATATGAACTTTTTAGAATGAACCAAGGAGAAAACATTCAAGAAATGCAAAAGAGGTTCACTTATATTATAAATCATCTTGCTTTACTGGAAAAGATTTTTTCCAATGAAGATCTTATTAACAAGGTTTTGAGATGTTTGAACAGGAATTGGCAACCGAAAGTGATAGCTATTGCAGAATCAAGAAACCTTTTAACAATGACACTTGCTACTCTCTTTGGAAAGCTTCAAGAACATGATTTGGAGCTAAGCAAACTTAATCAAAATGAAGAACATGACAAGAAGAAGAAGGGAATCGCACTCAAGGCTGCTTCCTCTATAATTGATGATGATGATGGAGAAGACATGGAGAACCTTGAACTAAATGAGGAAAATCTCAATCTCCTTGTAAGAAGATTTGGAAAATTTCTAAAAAAAAAGGGATTAAAAAAAGACCACCATTCCCTCCAAAGAAGACCCATCACAAAGAGGAAGGAACATTATCAACTCCAACTTGTTACAAATGTAGAAAATCATGGTACATGAAGATAGAGTGTCCTATTTATCAAAAAGAAGATGGAGAAATTTAAAAAGAGACCCTCTAAGGAAATGAAAGGAAAGATAGTCTACATAGCATGAGATGATAATGATATAGACTCCATAGATAGCTCAGATAGTGAGGAAGCCCATCTATGTCTTATGGCCAGAGGAGAAGAAGAAGAACACGACATGGAGGTAATCTCTAACCTTGACTCTTCCTATAGTGAATTACAAGATGCCTTTGAAGAGTTGCAAGATGAATCCCTAAGGCTTACAAATTAGTTTCTGCATGAAAACAAAATTATTGTTTTAAACAAGGAGATTGAGGAACTTAAAATTGAAAATGAAATTTTAGGACTAATTGATGCTAACTCTTCTTACATAACGTGCTATTCATATGAAAATACATCTACATTTTTATCTTGCTCATCTTGTAAAGCTTTTGAGAAAGAAATCGAGGATTTGAAAAATACCCTTTCTAAATTCACATTTGGAAGAGACAATTTAAATATCTTGCTAGGAAAACAAATATATGTTTTTCAAAAGGTCGGCTTAAGGTATAAACCCAAAAATCAGTAAAAGTTTTACAAAAAATTCTTTGTTTTCTCAAGTACTTCAAGTAGTCATTTTATTAAATGTTTCCATTGTGGGAAGAAAATAAATAGTGCTTCAACATGTAATGTGAGGAAAAACATCAATACTAAAATTAGGACTAGAATGTTTGGGATCCCAATGGCACCATATCCAAAACTAACATAGAATGACTCAAAAAAATTTAGGTACCAAAAGTTAAAAACTAAATATGTATTATAGGTGTGCTTGAAGACCAATAACTCAAATTGGTATCTTAATAGTGGTTGTTCTAAGCACATGACCGAAGATGACTCCAAATTTTCATTTTTTGTTCCCAAGAATCATGGACATGTAACCTATGGAGACAATAATAAAGGAAAGATCCTTGGAGTTGGCAAAGTGGTAAAATCCCTTCCTCTTCTATTGATATTATTTTACTTGTTGAAGGACTTAAACATAATTTTCTTAGTATTAGTCAATTATGTAATAAAGAAAATATAGTTATATTTAATTCTAATTGTTGCATAATTGAAGAAAAAGATGAGAAGCAAGTTAAGTTTGTTGGTCATAGGGTAAATAACATATACATGATTAGCCTTGATGATATATCTTCAAATGATGTTAAATGCTTTATAAGTAAAGAAGATGATTTATAGTTATGACATAGAAGAATTGCACACATTCACATAAATTATTTAAACAAATTGGTCTTAAAAGAACTAGTAATTAGACTACCCAAGCTCACTTTGAAAAATATAAACTATGTGATGCAAGTCAAAAGGGAAAATAAGTAAATGTTTCTTTTAAAGCTAAAAATGTTGTTTCAACTTCTAGACCTTTACAACTTTTGCACATGGATCTTTTTGGACAATGAGCTTTGGTGGGAATTACTATGCATTAGTAGTTGTAAATGATTTTTCTAGGTTCACATAGATATTATTTCTATCTCACAAAAATGAAGTGTTTCAAGCTTTTAAGAAACTTGCCAAAATTATCCAAAATGAAAAAGGTTTTTGTATTACATTTATAAGAAGTGATCATGGTGGTGAGTTTGAAAACCATGAGTTTGAAACCTTTTGTGATGAACATGGCATTGAACATAATTTTTCAGCCCTTAGAACTCCACAACAAAATGTAGTTGTAGAAAGGAAAAATAGATCTTTAGAAGAAATAACAAGAACTATGCTAAATAAAGCTAACATTCCTAAGTACTCTTGGGCAGATGCGGTAAGTACCGCTTGTTATGTAATGAATAGGGCTCTAATAAGACCAATTTTAAAGAAAAACCCCTGTGGGTCATATAAAGGAAGAAAGCCAAATGTTTCACACTATCATGTCTTTGGATGTAAATGTTTTGTTTTAAACAATGGAAATGATAACTTAGGGAAGTTTGATGTTAAGTCTAGTGAAAGTATATTTCTTGGCTATTCTAATCATAACAAAACTTTTAGAATTTACAACAAAAAACTATGACCATAGAAGAATCCATTCATGTTTCTTTTGATGAAACTAAACCAAATAGACTGAGAAAAGATTTTGTTGATGATGTTGTAGAAATTTTGGAAAGAACACATTTGAACAACAAGGAGAAGGAAATTCAAGAAGACACCCCAAGATAAGAGGATTCACAAGTCATAGACCTTCCCAAGAAGTGGAGGACTTCAAGATATCATCCTCTTGACAATGTGATAAGTGATATATCAAAAAGAGTAATTACTAGAAACTCTCTTATAAATGCAAGTAACCACATGGCTTTCGTTTCACAAATTAAGCCTAAAAACCTAAATGAAGCCTTTGATGATGAACATTGGATCTTGGTCATGCGAGAGGAACTAAATCAATTTGAAAGAAATCAAGTATGGGAATTAGTTCTAAGGTCTAATGATCATCTTATAATTGACACCGAATAAGTCTTTAGAAACAAACTTGATGAAACTGGCCTAATAACAAAAAATAAAGCTAGGTTGGTAGCAAAAGACTATAATCAAGAAGAATGAATAAATTATGAAGAAACGTATGCACATGTAGCTAGATTAGAGGCCATTATAATGCTTCTTGCATTTGCAAGCATCATGGATTTTAAACTTTATCAAATGGATGTTAAATGTGCCTTTTTAAATGGTTTTATACAAGAAGAAGTGTATATGAAATAGTCCCCTGGTTTTGAAAGTCATGAACTGCCCAACCATGTTTTGAAGTTGAAAAAGGCCTTGTACGACTTAAAATAAGCTCCTAGAGCTTGGTATGAAAGGTTGAACAAGTTTTTGATAGAAAAAAGTTTTTCTAGAGGACAGGTTGACACAACATTTTTCATTAAACATAAAAAGCATGATATTCTTCTTGTACAAGTTTATGTTGATAATTTAATTTTTGGTGCTACTAATGAGTCCCTTTATAAGAAGTTTGCTAATACCATGCAAAATTAGTTTGAAATGTCAATGATGGGTGAACTCAATTTCTTCCTTGCGTTCCAAATCAAGCAAACTAAGGATGATACTTTCATAAGTCAAGCCAAATATTACAAGGAGATGCTCAAAAAATTTGGAATGGAAAATACCCAACACATGGCTACACCAATAGGCACTTTCTATTATTTGGACAAGGATGAATGAGGTAAACATGTAGAAATTACTAAATATAGAGATATGATTAGTTCTCTCCTTTATCTTACTGCTATAGGCCATATATAATGTATAGTGTGTGCATGTATGCTAGATATCAAGCTAATATTAGAGAATCACATTTAAGTGCTGTAAAAAGAATAATAAAATATCTTGTTGGCACTTCACAAATGAGCTTGTGGTATCCCAAAGGTGTCTCTTGTAGCCTAATTGGTTATTTCGATTCTGATTTTACTGGATGCAAACCACTTGCTCGAAAGCTCTTTAGTTTCTTGGCATATCATAAAGCAAAATAGTGTAACATTATCTACAGTTGAAGCTGAGTACATTACATCTGGAAGTTGTTGTGCACAAATCCTTTGGATGAAGCAACAACTTCTAAAATATGGACTTCAGCTTGATCACATCTCTTTAAGGTGTTATAACACTAGTGTAATCAATTTGTCTAAAAATCTCATCTTACACTCTAGGACTAAGCACATTGAAATAAGGCACCACTTCATAAGAGATCATGTGCAAAAAGGAGATTGCATGCTTGAATTTATTGAAACTAGTAAACAACTTGTTGATATCTTTACTAAACTATTGCCTAAAGAGACTTTCTATTATATAAGAAGAGAACTAGACATTTTAGATCAATCATGCATTTAAAATTAAGAATTCTTGCTGCATAATTTTCTGTATAATATTTCTTACTTTGATTATCTTTTGAATCTTATACTGACTTGAGCATCAGAGGTTCCCCTAAAATTATTTTGCAAGTACTCCCATCATGACTAAAGTCCGCCAAGTTGCTCAAGGATTGTCTGCACCATTGCCTACAAAATAAGTTTTGAAAATATGGGGTAAATCTTTTTGGAATTGGTTGATCTGTTGCAAAAATGGTGAAATTGCAAAATAAATGGTTTTTGGATCAAAACAAGCCTCCACAAGAAGGAAATTTGGTATGATAGGCTTTTAGAAGTGGTTTGATGTCTTTGGATACTGGCCTTCTTCTGTTTGAAGTGAGAAAATTGGTTTTGGAAGCTGGTAATCGATTACCAGGCATTGATTACTAAGGCTCTGCTAAGCGTAAACGTGCAAAATAGAAAGATGGTAATCAATTACCAAGTTCCCAGGTGCAAGTAATCAATTACATCCACATGGTGATCGATTACCACAAGGATTTAAAGCGTCCAGAAGTGCATTTTAGCCATTTTCACACAGCTCTTCCATTTTCTCTCTTTAGCCCACACACTATTTCTCTCAAATGTCTCCATTTCTCTCAATTTTCTTCACCAAATCTCACCATTTCACCTCCAAATCCCTAGAAATCACCCTCCCTACAAAGCCCCTAACTTTTTACATATTAAAACACTCAAAATCACCTACCAAATTTCCAAATACCGTACGTCTCACTCTCTCACTAGAACGCACACCCTAACCTTCAAATTTCTCACAAATCTTCATCCATTTCTATTTTTTCCTACCACCAAACACTCCTAAACACCTTCCCTACTACCTTTCTTTCATTCCATTCATCTCATTCCTCCCATGGTAGAATCCTCATGCAAAACAAAGAAGGCACGAACATGGGTGGCTACTAGGAAGGTTCCCCATGCTCCACTAGCCACCATTCTAGGGCTAGACCTCTCCGCTCACTTCAGCAACTCCAAGCAAGCAGAAATTTTTCGCCAGCAATTTTAGCTTAGGAAAATCATCCAACCGAGGCACCTGACTGCTACTTTTGCTCACAAGAGCCCTTACAAAGTTTTAGTTTATTGAAAAACCTTGACTTAATTAAATTTGTAAGCATTATGAGGGATGTGCGTCCATATTTAGTTAGTATCTTTTATGTCAACCTAAAATATAAGAATGCCTATTTTGGTAATTGAATTAAAGAAGATAAAAATAATTATTACTCATGCCATCTGGTATAGCTTAACTGGTCTGACGTTTAATGGAGTAAATTTTACTGGCTCTGCTGATGTCTGGGATAATGACTATGATCATAAAAATGCTCTGAAGCTTTTAAGGACTGGCTACATGAATACTAAAAGAGTTATGGCCAGTGGTCTCACCATGGAAAATAGGGTCTTGCATTATGTGTTGGTAGGGGCTTTAACACCTAGGGGAATTAATTACTCCCAGGTTCTGCATGATGACGTGCTCACATTATGGGCACTAAACACTGAACAACAAATCAACTGGGGCTATTATGTAATTCAACACATGTTGAAGGCTCAAAAGGAGCCTCATCCTTTGCCCTAAGTTATACTAATCACAAAGATCTTGGAGGTCTTTCATGATCCTTTGGCTAGTGAAGTAAAGGATACTACCAGTGTTAGTCCAAAGTCTATTGGTGATTATACCCTGCAGAAGCTCAAAATGAAGAAAATCGGTGATTGATGGTACTACCTACATCATGGGGTAGAAGGAAACATACCTCGGGGAGATGAGGAAGATATTGAGGATGAAGCACCACTAGCTACCCTAATAGAGACCACTCTAGATCTTTTGCTCTAAGAGATACAGAGCCTACGAACCTATGTTGATGCTAGACTAGATCGCCTCGAGGAGCGTGTGACTCGCACAGATCAGAATGTAGCTACCATACAGGCTATGTTAGCGGGTGGTAAATTTCATTAGGATTCCATCTTTGCTACTGCACCTTCTCCATTTGCACATGATGCCACTGCAGATTCTGATGGTGATGAAGCTGATGATAGTGAGGGGACTGACTGATGACAGGGCTTAGTCATAATCATTTTTATTTTGTCTTATCTATTGTCTAACCTTTAACATTTATTATTTTTGTATGTTTTGACTCTGATTATAAATTATATATGTTGCTTATACCTTGATGAAATTATGGCATGATTTTTGGGTACTCTATTTTGATGCTCTGATTAAGTATTTCAAAGTTAATTATTTTTTAGATATTGTCATGCTATTATTTGATCTATTTTGATGACACTAACGATGAATACTTATGTCTGCTTAGAACCGTCCTATCTTTTTATAATGCCAAAAAGGGGAGAATATGGATTACATGACTAAGGGGGAGTTTTTGCATGACAAAGTTTATGCCTTTGAACCCTACTTAATATGTTTTCCTACTTAATATGTTTGCGCATTAAATCTCTTTTATATATATATATATATATATATATATATATATATATATATATATATATATATATATATATATTGTAATTGGCATTAGCTAAAACCATTAAGCAATGGTTTTGATGATAACAAACAAGGACAAGAAATAAAAGTGCAATGATCAAGTCCCAAGGTCTTTCAAGAATAGCTAGTAGGACTTAGATATTGTGTAAAGGTAAAAAAGAATCACACTAAGCTCAAATATATTTTCAAATCTTTACAAATGATTCTTATATGCTAAAATGCCCAACAAACATATTTTGAAAATCTAATCTTGGGGTAGTTCAAATCTATGAAAAATAACAAAGTTTATGTTTTGAAAAGTTGACCTTTGGTCACTATTTTGATCATAACTTCCAAAAAATTTTGAGTTTTGTTCTGAAACTTATTCCATATGAAAATAGACTCAAACACCTTTCCAATGATTGGTCATTCGTTTAAAATGGATGAGAAATGAAGAAGTTATGATTATTTAAAGTTAGCTTTCAAAACCAGAATGCCATAACCAATTATTGCACAATTCAGAAGTGTTTTTCATGTTTTTAAAAGGTTCATAACAGATTATGAAATATCCATAACAGGTTATTGATCAAGTCAGAAACTTTTTAACATGTTTTTCTAAAGCTCATAACAGATTATGGATTTCCCATAACAGATTATGGATTTCTCATGACAGATTATGAATTTTCCATAAAAGATTATATGGCAAGTCAGAAACATGTTTTCATGTTTTAAAAGACTCATAACAGATAATGAAAATCTCATAACAGATTATGAAGTAGGACAGAAGCTTAGGAAATCATTTTCAAAAGCCATAATCGATTATGGCATTACCATAATAGATTATAGTCTATCTCAAAACACACTCCCAACAGTTCTATTGAGCACTAAATGCCCTAAATAATCCTCCAACAGCTCTTAAATGTCATGGGCTATAAATGGAAGTGTTTGGGCATTAGTTACATGTTGGAGAACAATCTGAAAATCATTCTTGAGCATTAAATTCGTGTTCCATCATTTCTTTCCCCAAAACTCTATTTTGAGCTTCAAAGTATGAATCCTTGATACCCATTGAGCTTCAATTTGTATTATCTACTCTTTGATAGAGTTTCTATCATTCAACCACTTTGTTTATCTTGTAAAGAGGTTGAAGTATCCTTCTAGTGAAAAAGGGTGAGGTATCCCTTGTTGAAAAGAAGGTGAGGTATCCTTCAAAGGTGTAAAGAGGGTAAGGTATCCCTCAAAGGTTGTAAAGGGTGTGGCATCCCTTGCTGTAAAGAAGGTGAGATATCCTTTAAAGGTTGTAAAGGGGGTGAGGTATCCTTCTAGTGAAAAAGGGTGAGGTATCCCAAGGTATGGTAAGTGCTCTAGTTTGTAAAGGTTGTCAAGCACCTGTTGAAGCTTGAAGATATAGTGGAAAATCTCTAGCGGTTGCTTGAGGACTAGACGTAGGCCACAAGTGGATTGGTGGCTGAACCAGGATAAACCTTGTGTTTGATCTTCTAAACTCATCTCTTTATATTTGTGCATTTATTTTATATGCTTGCTTCAATGTTATTCATCTTGGCATATTTAATTTGTGAGTGAAGTATTTAATCTCATTTATTTATTCACTTCAATCATCCAATAGCTTCAACGAAAATTGTTATTCAAACGTTTTGCGAAAAATTTATGAAAATATTTTACATACTCAATGATTGCGGGATTTAAAAGATGCAAACCCAAGTGCAGGTTGTCTCAAGTAATAAATTTCTCGGGAGTCCGAGGTCGATCCACAGGGAATTGATGAAAAGAAATTATTTGAGGTAAGAAAAGGATTTGTCACAACACCAAAAGTAATAAAAGATGTTCACAAATGAATTTAAGAACTTGCTTGGGTTAGGAAATCCACTATTGGTAATAAATTAAAGGCAAGATTATTTCTTTTTATAACTCAATTGAAATCCACACACAACGGAGGTTCCAATCAGAAAATATAACATTCAAAGTTCAATTATATATGTAATCATATTATGATTTCTTTAATTATCTACTAACATTTGTAAATAAGTTCAAGCATTCACTGTGTCAATCTTATTGTCTATAATAAATCAAGATCTCTATTATACAAAGAAGGTTTCTAAATTGATTGGAAACAAAATACAACACATATAATGTCCATTTGATAATATATCATTTAAGCACCGGAAATAAAATAATCTAACCTTATTTCATTACCAAGAGCTTCACTCTTTCACCCAAGCAAGATGAAGATTTAGTTACTCATAGATAAGAAGAAAGAAAGAGAGAAGAAGAGAAAGATGAACATAGCTTCAATTTAGAGCAAAAAAAAAATTACAACAAAGAAAAACAATAAATAAGCATAACCATAACTTCTAAAAACTAAGCCTAACACCAAGAGCACCAAATGATCAGCCAATGGTGCCTTTTATAGAGAATTATGGATACAAAATGACAAGGGGGCTGATTAAGAGTAGGTGGATGAATGGGTGAATGAGTGGAAAATGTCAAATGATGAGTTGGTGAGTGGAAAATTATTGAGATTCTTTGTCTTTGAAATCATTCAGTGCTGATCTCATGGATGTCATCAGAATAAAGCAACGTGGTCTTCATAAAAGTTGTATTATTTTGTCTCAGCTTTCCAATGCCACCAAGATCAACCAAAATTCGTCCTACAGCCCAAGATATGACCCAATTACTGTAAACTGTTCAGGCCCAGTTTCAGCACCTCTGTTTTGACTTCTAGACCCAATATCACCTCCACGCTGTCCGAATGAGCTCTTGTGTTCTCATAAAAGTTGTAGATATGTGTCTTAACTTTCAAATGTCCAAATTTCAGTCCAATATAATTCCTACAGCCCGAGTTATACTCTGATTACTGCACACTGTTCAGGTTTCAATCACAAAATTTGTACTCTGACTTCCAAGCCCATTTAGCTTCACTAGATGTCCAAATTTTACCTGGAGCTCTCATGAAAGTTGTAGAGCTCTCTCTTATCTTTCCTACAAAGTAAGATAAATAATTTTTACACATCTAGAACTCAAGATATGGCTGAAATACAGAAACAGTGTAAAACCTAAATAATGCTAGAAAAATCAATTAAGTCCAATTTGAGTCCAAACTTACGAAACATAACCAGGTTTAATCAATTAAGTACATGGAGAGTATAAATGACTAAAAATGAGGGTTTATTAATGTATAAAATATGTGATCATCAAATTCTCCCACGCTTAGCTTTTTGCACTCTTGGGCAAAACACATAAGACCAAAGTTAGGAAATAAAGAAAAACGACATAGACTCAAAAGTTAAAAACTGTAAAAGACTCGATGAAGCAAAAAGAGCAATCAGAAATTCAAGGGATCAAAGCATTAATAAGGTAACATTTCTTTTCATCTCAAACCAACAAGTAAGGAAACTTCAGTTGAAAAGAATGAATCAAGAATGATAGATCCTCATAGAATTCACTCTCAATCTCTCAAGTGTTTAAAAGGTAAGTATTTCACTCTATTCAACTCATGAACAATTGCATTACCATAAGCTTTCTTATCTTCTACTTCTCCGCTACTCAAAACATATGCATACAAAAATCAAAAGGACTTTATTCAAGGTTGTAATGGGGTCATGGTAAAGGAGAGGGGATAATATGGATATGAGAAGATAAATACCAAAGAGAATAAAAGAGCATTATGGTACAGTTAGAGTGGAGAAAATGTCTGAGAACATTCATCATAAAGGACAATCACCAATATTTGACTAATGTTTTGTTGAAGATCAATCCCAACTTGGTGAATTGAATTCATTGTTAGGCCTAAACCTTCTCATTTTTTTCCTGTTGTTTCCAAGCATCCACCTTTATTCTCTACTCTGATAATTCTTTGATTGCAACAGTGGTCAGTTCTTTTTTTTTTTATCATTTTGCACACACACCCCCACACTTATTCAAGAACAAACCCAATGCTCTTTTATTCCCTAAGGTTGGGTAAAACATATTTTTTTTAAGACACGTAATGAGCTAAAAACAAAGAATGGTCAAATAAGCTCAAAGGGGTTTTGCAAGGGAAAATATACAAGGATGGCTATTTGGTCAAAGTAGCTATTTCAAAATGTCTCAATCATATTTATGTATGCATGTGAAAATGTAGCCTAAAAAAGAATCAAAGCAAGTTCTAGAGTAACAATTCTATGAGTGAAAATCACACAAGAAAGAAGAGAATGGTACAGATATTCAATCTATTAATCAATAGGCTCAATATCTCACAAGGTATATTTCTATCACTCTCAATCCACCATATCAACATTCATATCTAAGCTTGTGATTTTTAAGAAAGAAGACAATTTATGCTAAGATCTAAGAATCCATTTGCTACTTCTGCACAAAATAATTATCTCCTCAACTAAGATGCGTCTCAAGAGTAAAATTACCTCCAAGGCAAAATTTACTCCTTACTCTGCCATCCTTAATTGGTTTTACCACGAATAAGTTTCTGATAGGCACATCACTAAACATACTTCCCAATTTAGATGCGTCTCAAAAGTAAAATTACTCCTTACTCTACCATCATTCATTAGTTTAGTAAGTCCATGACAATCATATCATTAGTTTTTTTGGTCAAGTCCATAGACACATTGTCCTCAATGTTAAAATATAGATGATTATTACATGTTGGAGAAATCTGACACAAATTTAAACAAAAACAATACGAAAAATAAAATCAAAGGTAAAGAAAAGTTATAAACGAAGTGTCAGATCTGACTTTCTTTTCATCCTGCTTCCTTCACTGCTTCTTGCTGACCAATCTATCTGAGCTATTGCTGGGTCAGGTTTATGAACAAAAGCTTCTAATTTATTAATCAACTTATCAATAATGGAAGTAGAGATAAGAAGTTGTCTTGCTGAAGGTGTGATAAATTTCTGTTCCACAGTATGGTCAAGAAAAAGTAACAAAATATCAAAGAAATTATTAACATTCAACAAACCTATGGGTTTATGGTTGATGTTTAGTTGGGCTCAAAAGACAATTTGAAAAACTTCTTCCAAGGTACCAAAATCACCTGGTAAGGCAATGAATGCATCAGAGTTTTCAAGCATTATCTTCATTCGTTCATGCATTGATGATACCTTAAGTTCCTCCCTAATTGTTTTTCCAGTGATGTTCTGTTGAGGGTAAGGTTCAGGAATGACACCTAAAACCTGACTGCCTCCTATATATGCAGCAAGTGATACAACCCCTATTAACCCACGGCAACCTCCCCCATATACAAGATGAATATTTCTCGCTGCAAGTGATCGACCAAGAGTGGTAGCTGCGTTTACAAACTCTAAACCCTTCCCATACTTTGTCCTACAAAATACACAGATATTTTTAAGTTGACGAACAGAAACACCTTCCATCTTTATACTCACATTTCTCTCTGAATGACTCTGAGTTTGAGGAAAGTGGAGAAAATAGAGTGTTTAAATAGGAAAAAGAATGAAAAAAATAATAATAGCACCTATAAGGGTAGGTTGGTTGTTGTCAGAAAAGTTTGAAATTAAGAAACACAAAATTTTTATTTGTTTTTTTTTTACTTCAAGAAAACCATCAGGGTAAAGAAGTCTAGAAACCCCTGAAGGACCTTGCTCAAAGGATCGTCTGTCCAAAACTAAAATATAGCAAAATCATACAAAGATAAAAGAAATATAATAGCAAATGTTGACATACCTTTATGTACAGTTTTCATAACGTATCTTTATACTGCGCGTCATGAGTGCAGTAGTGGCATATCTTTATACTGTGTGTCACCAGTGCAGTACACACTCACGTCCGTTTATTCGAAGAAAAGAGAAAGAAGAAACCATCGTGGGTTTCCATCCTGGGTCTGGAACCTGAAGAGCTCACACTTGGGCTCGTAACATTAACAAAGATGCTAAAATGTGAAACACGTAATGTCCAAAATCCAGAACGTCCCATCCCAGGGCGCTGAGAGCCCCTTCTAATAAAAGAGAGGGTTAAGCTCAGATGCCTCATATGCTTTGGCAACCGCGAGTTACTTCTCACTAATAACCAGAGTGGGACGTTTCTGCCTGTCCATCAACTTCACAGTGCCTAGATAGTAAACATTAGGTTATGGAGTGCGGCTCTCTACAGAGCATGGTACACGAACTTTTTTAAGGACCAGCGTGCAAAGGTCCACCCGAGTCAATGATGGGTCAGCCAAAGGCTGGGGCTTCACAACTAATTAAAGTCATGGTACTCCTTCCAGATTGCCCTTGTTCAAACATTTTTTTTCTATTTTTTTCTATTTTTTTTGCTTTTTTTTTAGAAAACATGAAGAAGAAGAAGAAGATAATATGTACAGATTATTGTGGATATGACTCACATCTGTCTCTAGTTTCACGTCCAGTAAAGGCTTAAACACCTTCTATGAATCGAGGATAAGCTTCCCATTTAATTTTCTTATAAATTGGCAAACAGGGTCTTTTAGAATCAGATTCCCAAGACTGTAGCGTTTTTCTTCATCTTTGAAGAGATTTCACAAATTAAGAAGTTCACGATGCACCAATCCTCAAGAATGCGTCTCAAGAGTTAATAAGATATCATCTAATGTCTCTTTACTCAGTCCATTCTTAATGAAGAAAATTTTATCTTCTCTGTTTGTGAAAACTATCCCCAAAGAACGACATCGCTTATTACAATTCCATCATCCACATTTATGACAGACTTGTAACCTTTTTGCTCTTCTTCTTTTAGAATACGAACTTCTTCCAAGACCTGGTATGTATGGGTCAAATGAAATTGAAGACTCACCTGCTAGTCGGACCTTTGCTTCAATTATCCAGCGTGTATCTTCTGGTATACCCTTGTTCATTAATACTCTCAATCTTTTACATCTAACTTTGTAGATTTTTTTAGAGCATTTTGAGGGAGAGAAGGAAAATATTTTCTCAAGTTTGGAAGAATGACATCCATTTTAAAGGAGAAGAAGGATTCAGTTGTTTTGAAAAACTGAAAAATAAACCGACTTGAGAGTCACGGAGTACCGTTATCCGCCACTTAACCGGTAACACAAAGAACTGCAAAAACAAGGCAACAAAATTAGAGTGAATTCTATTCATAACAAGGATCAAAAAGAGAGATGAATTCTACCTCATCAACTTGGTTTTCCAGAAATGGTTTGAGCTTTTGTCCATTGACTTTAAACACATTACCATTCCTAGGATTCTTAATATCTACGGCCCCATGAGGATACACATGTTTGACAACAAAAGGACCACTCCACCTAGATCTCAATTTTCTAGGGAATAGGGGCAGGCGAGAATTATAAAGCAGAACTTTTTGACCAATTTCAAAAGATTTTCTCAAAATTGTCTTGTCATGAAAAGCTTTTGTTCTGGCTTTATAAATCTTTGAGTTCTTATATGCATCATTTCTCAATTCCTCAAGTTCATTTAATTGTAATTTGCGTATCTTGCAAACATCATCAAGATTTAGATTGAAAGCTTTAATGGCCCAAAATGCTTTATGTTCTAATTCTACAGGCAAGTGACAAGGTTTTTCACAGACTAACCGATAGGGTGACATGCCCAAAGATGTTTTGAAAGCAATACGGTAAGCCCAAAGTGCATCGTTTAGTCTTAAAGACCAATCTTTACGATTTGGGTTAATCGTTTTTTTTTCAAAATTTGTTTAATCTCCCTATTTGCCAATTCAACTTGTCCACTTGTCTAAGGGTGATAAGGGGTGGTAATTTTGTGTGTAATACCATATTTCTTTATTAAAGATTCAAATAGTTTATTGCAAAAATGTGTTCCCCCATCACTGATGATAGCTCGAGGGATTCCAAATCAATACAAGATATTTTCTTTTAAAAATTTGAGAACAGTTTTATGATCATTGTATCGGCATGGAATCGCCTCAATTCATTTTGAGACATAATCAACTGCAATCAAAATATACACAAATCCAAATGAGGATGGAAATGGACCCATGAAATCAATTTCCTAACAATAAAAAATTTCAATGACAAGGATGGGGTTCAGAGGCATCATGTTTCTTTTTGAAATTGAGCCCATCTTTTGACAATTTTCACAACTTTTGCCAAAAGTATAGCAGTCCTTAAATAAAGTGGGCTAATAAAATCCGCATTGCAAGATTTTGCGGCTATTTTCTTTAAAGAAAATTGACCTCCACATGCTTATGAGTGACAAAATTTAATGACACTACCTACCTCACTGTCAGGCACACATCTCCGAAAGATTTGGTCAGGACAATATTTGAACAAGTATGGGTCATCCCAATAAAAAATTTTCACCTTTGTCAAATTTTTTTTTATCTTGGCGCGCCTATTGAGTTGGCATCTTTCCTGTTACAAGAAAGTTGACTATGTTAGCAAACCAAGGCATGAAATTAACAGAAAATAAAAATTCATCAGGAAAAGAATCATTGATGGGTGTGCTATCAAAAGGTGAGCCTATTGTAAGTCTAGACAAATGATAAGCGACAACATTTTCGGCTCCTTTCTTATCTTTTATTGTGATGTTGAATTCTTGAAGCAACAAGATCCATTGTATCAATCTTAGTTTGACATCTCGCTTAAACATCAAGTATCTAACAACAACATGATCGGTGAAAATCACAATAGAAGAACCAATTAAGTAAGATCGAAATTTGTCTAGTGCAAAAATTACAGCAAGTAGTTCTTTTTCAGTAGTGGTGTAATTCATTTGTACACTATTTAAAGTTCTACTTGCGTAACAAATCACGTGAGACTTACCTTCCTTTCTTTGGCCTAAAACAGCGCCCCACAGCATAGTCACTAGCATCACACATTAACTCAAAAGGCAAACACCAGTCAGGAGATTGCATGATAGGGGTAGATGTAAGAAGACCAATTAATTTTTCAAAAGATTTTTGACATTCTTAAGTCCAATCAAATGGTGCATCTTTCAACAAAAGACTACATAATGGTCTAGATATACCACTAAAGTCATTTATGAATCTTCTGTAAAATCTTGCATGTCCTAAAAAGGAACGAACTTCTCTGACTGTTTTTGGGGAAGACAAATGAGCAATTAATTCAACTTTGGCCTTATCAACTTCAATTCCTTTAGAAGATATCACATGACCTAACATTATTCTTGAGGTAACCATGTAATGACATTTTTCCCAATTTAATACAAATCCTTTTACTTCGTATCTTTTAAGAACTTTTTCCAAATTATAAAGACAATTTTCAAAAGAATTTCCAAAAACTGTCAGATCATCCATGAAAACCTCCAAATAATGCTCAATCATGTCACTAAAAATGCTTAACATGCATCTTTGAAATGTTGACGGAGCATTACAAAGGCCAAAAGATATTCTTCTATATGCAAAAGTACCAAAAGGACATGTAAAAGTGGTCTTTTCTTGATCTTCCAATGCAATTGGTATTTGATTATAACCTAAAAAACCATTAAGAAAACTGTAGTATAGATGTCCTACTACTCTTTCCAGAATTTGATCAAGAAATGGCAAGGGGAAATGATCTTTCCTAGTAACAACATTTAATTTTCTAAAATCAATACACATACGCCAACTAGATGAGACTCGCGTAGGTATTAATTTACCTTTATCATTTTTAATCACTGTTATTCCAGATTTCTTAGGCACAACTTGTGTAGGGCTTACCCATTGATTATCAGAGATAGGATAGATAATGCCAACATCAAGCAATTTAAGGACTTCAGCTCTTACTACCTCTTTCATGTATGGATTTAATCTTCTTTGAGGTTGTTGAGAAGTTTTAGCATTATCCTCTAAATGTATTCCATGTGTATAAATTAATGGATCAATACCTTTTATGTCCTTTAATGTCCATCCAATTGCACTTTTATGCCTTTTAAGTACTTCTATTAACATACCTTCTTATTCTTCAGTAAGAGATGAGGAAATTACCACTGGAAAGTTTTGCTCTTCTCCCAAAAATGTGTACTTCAACCCAGTAGGTAATGACTTTAGTTTTGGTATGGGTACTTCTTCATGGGCATTATCATTCATGGGTTTTAGCTCTTCAAATCTTGGCTTCCATCCCTTGTACTCCATTACCTATGTACAATCAAGCAAAGAGCATATTTTAGAGATATCATCTTCTAGTTGCATGCCTGACTCAAATGAATTGACTAAACAAATTTCTAATGGATCAGAAGAACTCCTTGTTTGAAGATGATCATCTATAATGGCTTCAATTCCTTCAACTTCCTTCTTTTCAACAAGGACTTCCTGTGGTTGCTTACACATGTTAAAAACATTGAGCTCAAGTGTCATGTTTCCAAATGTTAGCTTCACCACTCCATTTCTCTAATTTATCAAAGCATTTGATGTTGCTAAAAATGGACGGCTTAAAATAACAGGAATTGACTTGTAACTATCAACCATAGGTTTAGTATCCAAGACAATAAAATCCATAGGATATATGAATTTACCAACTTGAACCAACACATCTTTCAATTTTATGTTCTCCAATAATGCATGAAACTGTAGGACAACTAGGGTCTTTATATTTCAACACATTATTATTCTGAAGAATGGAGCTTACCTGTTCAGCCAAAAATACTTTCTTTTTCACATTTAGTTTCCTTTTAACAGTGCACAAGTCCTTCAAATATTTGGCATAAGAAGGAATCTGTTTGATAGCATCTAATAGAGGAATATTGATCTTTACTTGTTTCAAAATTTGAAAAATTTCAGTGTGGTGGTCCAATTTCTTTGGATTATTCAATGCTTGAGGAAATGGGGGTGAAGGCGAGAGTTTAGTCTCCTTTTGGTCAGCTTCTTCATTTTCTTAGGCAATTGGTTCATCTTCTTTCTCATAAGGTTCGGGAATTTATTTTTCAACAACCTTTCCACTCCTAAGAGTTATCACTGACTTGACTTAATCCATTTGTTGGTTTTCTGAACTCGCCTCATTTAGACTGTACTGACCCTTGGGATTTGGTTGAGGTTGAGAAGCAAATTTTTCTTTCTTGTGAATGGTGAGTGTAGAAGAAAGTTTAGCAAGAGTGTCTTTTATGTCATTCATGGTTTGATTGTTTTGTTTATTAATGGTCTCTTGCTTTTCTATGAATGCATGCAGTGTTTCTTCAAGGTTTTTCCTATATGGTGGGACATAAGGTGCATATCCTTGAGAATTTTGAGAGCCTTGTTATGCCTGAGGAGGTGGGGGTTGCACAAATTGTGACTGATTATTATTCCTCCAGCTGAAGTTCGGGTGATTTCTCCACCCCGGATTGTATGTATCTGAAAAAGAAGAAGTAAATGACTTTTTAAAATTATTCATTGTATTTACTTGCTCATGTACAACTTCTTTAAAAACAGGAATCTTAGGACATTCATGTGTTGAGTGTCCTAAGTCATCACAAATGCCACAAATTTCTTCATTTTGCACAGATTTGATTTCTTTTGCTTTTCTTAGTTCTATGGCTTCAACCTTTCTAGCCAAACTAGCAAACCTAGCATTTAGATCTTCCTCTTGACTAAGGTGGTATTTTTCTTTGTTAACTTGCAAGGTTAGATCTAATTGAATTTTCAGAAGGGTTAGCACCATGCCAAGATTGAGAATTTTCAGCCAACTAGTTTAAATAATTTAAAGCTTCATCAGGTTCTTTATCAAGAAACTCACAATTGCACATTGTTTCCACAAATTGTTTAGTTTCAAGTGTTAAACCTTTATAAAAGAAGCTTATAGTGCGCCATTTTTCAAAATCATGATGTGGGCAAAAATTTAACAAATCTTTAAACCATTCCCAACATTGAAAATATGCTTCATTTGAATTTTGGGAAAAATTTTGGATTTGTCTTTTCATAGCATTTGTTTTATGTGTTAGAAAAAATTTCTTTAAGAACTCACCTTGTATTTCTTGCCATGTGCCAATTAATCTTGGTTTCGAAGTGTTAAGCCAAGATCTTTATCTTTTAAAGAAAAAGGAAACAATTTAAGCTTAACAATCTCTTCAGTGCAATTTTGGTTATTGAAAGCAATACATATTTTCTCAAATTCTTTCAGATGTAAATATGGACTTTCAGATTCTAAACCATGAACATTAGGAAGTAAAGAAATTATACCTGGCTTGAATCTAAAATTATTGGCATTGAGTGGAAAGATAAAACATGATGGACTAGAATTTCAAGGTGGTTGCATATATTCACGCATGGTTCGCAATAGTTGATTTTCATGTTCATCATGTACACTTTCATTTTCAACCATTATGTCAATTGTGTGTGATTGTGATTCAAACAAATCAATATATAAAGTACCAGGATTAATTTTAACTAAACGACCAGAATTTAAATCACGATACCAATTAAGCATAAATAAATGACTTAAAATAGAAAAAATAATGTACAAGTCGGTAGTTTACACCAGCCATTAAATATTAACAAAGATGTGGTATAAACCAACCACCCAATAAATATTAACAAGTAAAAAGTTAGATAATTGATAAAGTAAAAAGTTAGATAACTGATAAATTAAAAAGTTAGATAATCAGAGATTAATAATTAGTAAGTTAAAAAGTGCAAAAAGTAAATTGCAAAAAATAAATTGAAGAAAGTAAATTGCAGAAAATAAAGTGCAGAAAGTAAATTACAGAAAATAAATTTAAAATATGAAAACCGGAGAGAGGTAGAGCCCCACCAGAGCCGGCGAAAGAGAAGAGAAGAAGAAAGATTATTTCGTTATGTTGGAAAGCAATAATAAATAACAGAAATTAAAAAGTTAGAGTACATAAATTAAAAGTTAGTAAGTAGAAAATAAATGATATAAATTAAAAGTTAGAAAGTTAGTATGTTAGCAAGTTAGTATGTTAGTAAGTTAGATAGTTAGAAAGTTAGAGAGTTAGTAAAGAAACCAAAGGATCAACAAGCCGATCTTTTGCTCCGGTGAGGGAGAAGAGAGAATAGATTTTATTAAAGAAAAAGAACCTCAATAAATTAAAACTTCTAATCAAGTCCCCAGCAACGGTGCCAAAAACTTAATTGTGGAATTTAAAGGATGCAAACCCAAGTACAGGTTGTCTCAAGTAATAAATTTCTCGGGAGTCCGAGGTCGATCCACAGGGAATTGATGAAGAGAAATTATTTGAGGTAAGAAAAAGATTTGTCACAACACCAAAAGTAATAAAAGATGTTCACAAATGAATTTAAGAACTTGCTTAGGTTAGGAGATCCACTCTTGGTAATAAATTAAAGGTAATATTATTTCTCTTTATAACTCAATTGAAATCCACACACAACGGAGGTTCCAATCGAAAAATATAACATTCAAAGTTCAATTATATATATAATCATATTATGATTCCTTTAATTATCTACCAACATTTGTAAATGAGTTCAAACATTCACTGTGCCAATCTTATTGTCTACAATAAATCAAGATCTCCATTATACAAAGAAGGTTTCTAAATTGATTGGAAACAAAATACAACACATATAATGTCCATTTGATAATATATCATTTAAGCATAAGAAATAGAATAATCTAACCTTATTTCATTACCAAGAGCTTCACTCTTTCACCCAAGCAAGATGAAGATTTAGTTACTCATAGATAAGAAGAAAGAAAGAGAGAAGAAGAGAAAGATGAACATAGCTTCAATTTAGAGCAAGAGAAAATTACAACAAAGGAAAACAATAAACAAGCATAACCATAACTTCTAAAAACTAAGCCTAACACCAAGAGCACCAAATGATCAGCCAATGGTGCCTTTTATAGAGGATTAGGGATACAAAATGACAAGGGGGCTGATTAAGAGTAGGTGGATGAGTGGGTGAATGAGTGGAAAATGCCAAATGGTGAGTTGGTGAGTGGAAAATTATTGAGATTCTTTGTCTCTGAAATCATTTAGTGCTGATCTCATGGATGCCATCAGAATGAAGCAACGTGGTCTTCATAAAAGTTGTAGCATTTTGTCTCAGCTTTCCAATGCCACCAAGATCAACCAAAAATTCGTCCTACAACCCAAGATATGACCCAATTACTGCAGACTGTTCAGGCCCAGTTTCAGCACCTCTGTTTTGACTTCTAGACCCAATATCACCTCCAAGCTGTTCGAATGAGCTCTTGTGTTCTTCATAAAAGTTGTAGATATAGGTCTTAACTTTCAAATTTCCAAATTTCAGCTCAAGATAATTCCTACTACCTGAGTTATGCCTTGATTACTGCACATTGTTCAGGTTTCAATCACAAAACCCGTACTCTGACTTCCAAGCCCATTTAGCTTCACTAGATGTCCGAATTTTACCTGGAGCTCTTCATGAAAGTTGTAGAGCTCTCTCTTAACTTTCGTACAAGGTAAGATACATAATTTTTAAACATCTAGAACTCAAGATATGGCGAAAATATAGAAATAGTGTAAGACTCAAATAATGCTGAAAAAATCAATTAAGTTCAATTTGAGTCCAAACTTACAAAACATTACCAGGCTTAATCAATTAAGTACATGGATAGTGTAAATGACTAAAAATGAGAGTTTATTAATGTATAAAATATGTGATCATCACTCAATGCACCCTCTCTTGAGTATTGAGGTCACTTGGTAACATATATATATATTAAATGCATTCTTTATTTGTTTTGGTTTGTCATCATAAAAAAGAGGGTAAATATGAATGCTTATGTCATGAAGATCAAGAAGGTTTTGATGATAACAAAGTCAAACCAAAACCAAGTTCATAGGAAGATTAAATGTTATAGTTTATAGGAGTTAGAATCTTTGATATGAGAAGTCTCTTAGATATCTCAATTTGACTTATAATGTTTTTGAAAGCTTTTCTTCAAAAATATTTTTAGTTAATGGGTAGTTTCTTAACAAATGAAGTTTTTAACCTTAGATTATGAAAATCAAGCTTATTTCCTTTAAAATCCAAGTTCTCTAAAGTTTGAAATGTTTACCAAGTTGTTTTGGACACAAAAATAAGTTCTATGATGATTGTAATCTCATCCAATGGCTTAGTAATCAACTAACAACTTTTTTTAGAAGCTGGTAATCGATTACCAAGGCCTGGTAATCGATTATAGTCATGTGGGAACCTTATTTTCAAAAGTCAGGGCTTTGGTAATCGATTACCACATATTGGTAATCGATTACCACTGTTCTAGAGGCTTGGTAATCGATTACCAGAGGTTGGTAAACGATTACCACTTGCCCATAAAGCTCAGAACATGTTCTAAGTGCTTGGTAATCGATTACTAGGAGCCTAAAAGTCAACAACGACTTTTTTCTATGCATTTAATGCTTAAATTAATTACCCCTAACAACTCTTTTTTTCAAAACACTATAAATACATGCTTTTGGGGCATCTTTTACATAGACCAACCATTGATAAACATATTTTACAAGGATTCAATTCGTGATTTATCTTTTCAATCTTTGGGCTCTGTTTTTGGTCAATTTCTTAAGATATCTTTGAGAGCTTCATAGGTCTTTAATTTGTATTAACTACTCTTGTTAAAGTTTCTCTTTTTCTATACTTTGATTCATTGTAAAAAGTGTAAGGTATCGGTCAAAGAAATTGCAAGGGTGATGTATCCCTGTTTGTTGAGGCTCAAGCACGAGGGTGAGGTATCTCAAGGTGTGAAGAGTGCTCTAGTTTGTAAAGGTAGCAGACACATGTTCAAGCCTGAAGTTATAGTGAAAAATCTTGAGTGATTACTTAATGACTGGACGTATGCCACAAGTGGTTGGTAGTTGAACCATGATAAATACTGTGTTTGTTCTTCTTAACTTCAACTCCTATATTTCTTATGCTTTAATTATATATTCTTACTTGATTTCTATCTTGGCTTATTTATTTTGCGAGTAAATCTCTCTATCTTCTCTATTCATTCACCTCAATCGATAAATAGCTTCAACGAAAATTACTTGTCAAGTGTTTACGAAAAGTTTTCTAAAAGATTTTTATAAACTCAATTCACCCCTTCTTGAGTATTGAGGCTACTTGGTAACACTTAACTCTAATACCTTAAGTTCTTCTAAGTAAAAAGATCTGTTTGTAAAAATTGCTTGTTTTTTTAACCCAATCAGTATCAAACATAGTTTTCAAACCCAGACCAGATTGGGTTAACTGGGAACTGGTCTGCCAGCCATTCCGATCAACCCTTTATTACCAGTGTTTCAAAAATTGACATCGAATCAAGTGAACTGGTCATGGTTTGGCAGGTGGAAATTCAACAATGCATGTTAAAAAGTTCAACCCACAAGGATCAAACCTAAGTTATGACCTTGACAAACATGTAACTTGCCATTAAGCTAAGACTTGTCTTTATATGTATTACTTCAATTATTATATTTTTAATGTGATGGAAACAAATTCCAAAACATGAGAAAATGAGATTTGAACCCAAGTCTCTTAGGCAAGTGAAATGCACTCTACCCCCAACTAGCTGTATTGTGTGTTTTCTTTAATGTAATATTTTTAGTATTGTATCTTTTTATTCTAAATGTTTAAATTGTTGTAATATTTTGTGTATTGTATTTTATATATTTGAATAAATATATTTAAATTAATTTAATTTGTGAAAGTATATATAGTATAACATATATTCAATTATATTTATGCAAAGATATGATTTATTTATTATGTTTCTATAATGTATATATGTCATGACGAATGAATTGTTTTCATCATAATTCATAAGATATATTTTAATATTTCTTTTTATAATTTCACTTATATACTTAACATATATGTATTATATATATATATATATATATATATATATATATATATATATATATATATATATATATATATATATATATATTCTCATATATGTATTAGGTTTATGATATTTTTCTTTTTAATAACTTGGTTTTTGAACTAAGCTTTTTGAACTAAGCTTTTTGAAGTCTTTTACCAATACTCTGATCATATTATCCAAGTCTACACACTTGAGAAAGCTAGTTTAAGTTTCAGATAAAGGTTTAGAATTTTAAACAAGAAGCACAATTCAACCCTCATTCTTGTGCAGAAGCCATCTTCAATTAGTATATGAGCTCAAGCTCTAGGTTGAGTGCCTAACAAGCGTAGAGGAAAAGATCTTGTTAGTAAAATGGCTGATTAGAATGTCGCTATGTTTTTTCGTAAAGGTTCCTCACTAAATAGACCTCCTGCTTTTAATGGAAAGGACTATCACTACTGGAAGGACAAAATGAGATTGTTCATAGAATTTGCACATGTTGATGTGTGGGATATCATTAAGATTGGTCCCTATAGAAAGTGGCAACAGCACGAGAAGAGGGTGTTGAATTGTGCTTTTAAATTCTAAAGGAGTCTTAAAAAACTTTTACAACATTTCAAGTTTCACAGTGTGGATGTATCAGAGTATAGATCAGAAGTTTATAAGAGCAAGAGAGTTATTTGAGAAGAATGAACCTGATTTATTTTTTAACTTACAACTTAGGCCTTGTTGAAATTAATAACTAGTTTCAATATGAAGATGTGTGCTAAATACAAGAACTAAGTGATCAGAAAGATAAGAGTTTAGAGTTAAGAAGATTCAGACTCAATAGTTTATATTGGTTCAGTCAAACCACTTGCCTATATCCAGTTCCTAATCAGGAACCAAAATTTTATATTGTCATGAGTATTCTTTGATCAACCATAGCTTCTCTATGCTATATTACAAGTAGTATTTGTTCCACCCTAGCCTCTTCAAGCTAGATTACCACTAAGATCACTAATGGATCATGATATAAAGAGAAGATTGGGTTTGTGTATCTCTCAACACTCAAAGAGTGAATTTAAGCAAATGAATACATAGATAAGAATAAGATTCTAACTCTCAAAGAGTGAATATATGCAAATACAAATTTGAGAGAATGGGTTTCTCTTTTTAGAAGATTGAACAGAAGTAGGTTTTAGTAAAGAAACTTGATCAGAAGCTTAATTTGGTCATTCAGAAGTTTGATCAGAAGTTTGGTAGAATAACAGTTAGCTTCATGACTTCTAACTTCTAGGCTTCTTCAATTTATAAGCATTTAAAAACTAGTTGTTTGTAGTCCCAAAGGTTACTGTTTAGAGTACAATTATCGTTTTCTTGTCCTATAGTGACTAGTCAGCTTTTCTTTAAAAACTTGTCTTTTTTTGCGATAAACAGAAGTTTCAAACTTCTGATTCTTTCTAACTTGGACTTTTCTATTTTTGTATAGGATTCATCTTCTAAACTTAGATGCTTCGAAAAAGATTCATTCTTCTGATGCTTGATGTTTCTGATAAGTTTATCTTCTGATGTTGTTCCTTTCTAATTGTAGTTTTCTGATTGACTTTACTTCTTAAGACTTGTCTTATGATAAACTTGGTTTTTGAAGCTTCTCTTCTAATGAACTAGGTTTCTAAAGTTTGTCTTTTGATGAAGTTGGTTTTTGAAGCTTGTCTTATGATGAACTTTGACTTCAAAAACTTATCTTCTGAGGAACTTTTCTTTTAGAACCTTTACCTTTGAAGAGTTTTCCGCGACTTCCTCATGAAATTGGTTCTATATTCAGTCTTTTTCTGAAAATCTTTTAAGATAGCTTTTGACTTTAACAAGACTCTCATCAGACAGTACTTGGATAACTTGATTTATGAAAAATAAGTCTGAGGCTTTTCTGAATCAGTTCTTTCAAACACTTAAGACAGAAGGTTACAAGAAAAGATTCTAAAGTTAAGTTTGTTAATCATCAAAACTCAAAAGTTACTAAAGAACTTTAGTAAGTGAATGTTTCTGAAGGGCTTTGGAGCTTACACTTATGTTCCAAAGACATCTACTAATGATGGCACAAAAATTGACACGCCTAGAGAATGGTGGATTGATGCTGAGAAAACAAAATATCAGTTGAATACAAAAGCAAAATTCTTTTTCACTTACTCTCTAAGCAGAATTCAATATGATAAAGTTCATGGATGTGCTACTATAAAAGAAATATAGGATACTCTAGTTGTTGCTCATGAGGGAACTGATCAAGTTAAGGAATCTAAGATCAATATGCTAGTTCATCAATATGAACTTTTCAAGATGTATGATCATGAAACCATTGATGAAATGTTTGGAAGATTCTAAATTATTATTAATGGTCTAAAATCCTTAGGAAGAACTAACGACATTCAGGATCATGTGAGAATAATCTTGAGAAGTTTACTAAAGGTCTGGAGTCCTAAAGTAATTGCCATCCAAGAAGCCAAAGATTTGTGTACTCTCAGACTAGATCAGTTACTTGGCTTTATGAAGACTCGTGAACTTGAGCTTGTTGAAACTAAAGAAAATATTCCTCGAAGAGGAAACTCCATAGCCCTAAAGGCTAATAAAAAAACTTCCAAATCCACATCTCAAACCACCACTTTAAATGATGTTGAAGACTTTGAGGTTTCTAATGAATTAGATAATGATGATTTAGAAGATGATGAGCTATTCTTTTGTAACATCCCAAATCTGATACTAGTAGTATAATTGGAATTATACATAAGCAACTAGATTTAGGCACGTTACTACCTGCTAAAGTAGTCTATAATTTGAATTAAAAACATATATATATATATATATATATATATATATATATATATATATATATATAATGTTGTTGAAGACTTTGAGGTTTCTAGTGAATTAGATAATGATGATTTAGAAGATGATGAGCTATTCTTTTGTAACATCCCAAATCGATACTAGTAGTATAACTAGAATTATACATAAGCAACTAGATTTAGGCACGTTACTACATGCTAAAACAATCTATAATTTGAATTAAAAACATATAATATATATATATATATATATATATATATATATATATATATATATATATATATATATATATATATATATGAGCCTCATGAGGGATAATTATTATACAATTTCTATATTTCTCATAAATATAACATGTATATAGGCTACAACTAGGCCTTCCAAGGCACAAATATACATACAAAGTTACAAAAAAATTTAATACTAAATGATAACAATGTATTTTATTCATTTAATAATCCTCTCACTAGGTTTTTTAAGGTTCAATTTAGCTTAATTAAGTTAATTTTGTCACATTTTATGAAATTAAGCTTAATTGGTTCATTGAAGAAATTATTGCTTGAATTATCATTAATTTGGGTGATTGCATTCTTAAGTAAAGTGGGCACAATTTGAGGTATCTAATTAATGTGATTCTGGTCTTATTTAAAAGTTTAGATAAACCTATACTAACTATTCACTTGATAGCAAGAGCCACATTGATAGCAATATATTTCATTCATTGTATAATAGTCTCACTTGACTTTTTTAGTAAACTAGCTATAATTTGAGTTTCAAAGATTCGATGGATGTGATTTTGGTCTTGTTTTAAAGCTAAGACAAATTTCTACAACTTTTATGAAGGTCTCAAGACTGCATACACACGTTTGGATAACTCAAATTGGAATTGAAGCAAAATCTAGAGTTTTGAACCTGACAGCTTGACCTCTATGCACTCATTAGGCTATATCTCGGGTTATAGGAGTTCAACAATTCTGAAATTTTGATAGTGGAAGGTTAAGACCCATATCTACAACTTTCATGAAGAACACAAAATTCAGTTCAGATTCCTTGAAGGTGATATTGGGCTTGGAAGTCAGAACAGAGGTGCTGAAGTTGGGCCTGACCCATGAGCAGTAATTGGGTCATATCTCGGGCTGTAGGTGGTGGATTTGGATGAAATCAGTGTCTATGGAAAGCTAAGACAATTTCCTAGAACTTTCATGAGGACCACTTGGTTAAAAAATGACGCATGTCATGAGTTCAGAAGGGAAACATTTCGGAGACAAGAATCCACCCATTTATTATCATCAAACAACTATTTTGGCATTTTGTTCTCATCATCCATCATCTCTTTTGGCATTTTGAACTCTTATAACTCTATAAAAGGAGGCAAAAGCTGATCATTTAAGGGTGTTAGCTTAGAATTTACTTTCATGCTTGTATGCTAATTGTTTCCTTTATGTAGTTTTCTATTTTTCTTAATTGAAGTTATGTTCATCTTCTTCTCCTTCTTTATTTATTTCTTCTTGATTCATGAGTAACTAATTTTCATTTTGCTTGGGTGAAAGGGTGAAACTCTTGGTAATATGTTGAGGTTAAATTAATTTTCTTCTTGTGCTTGAATGATAAATTTTTATGTGATCTTTATATGTGTTGTATATTGTTTCCGATCAATTTAGAAACTCTTCTTGTATAATGAATATCTTGATTCATTGTAGACAAGACGTTGGCATAGTGGATGTTTGAGATCATTTGCAAGATTTGGTAGATAATTATTGGAACCATAATATGATTACATATATAATTTTAATTGAACTTTGAATGCTAAATCTTTTGATTGGAACCTTCATTATGTATGATTTCAATTGAGTTATTCAAAGAAATAATCTTATCTTTAATTTATTACTAAGAGTGGATCTCCTAATCCAAGTAAATCCTTTTCATCTATGAACAACTTTTATCACCTTTAGTATTGTGACAAATCTACTCCTTACCTCAAATAATTGGTCTTCATCAATTCCCTGTGGATCGACCTCGGACTCCTGAGAATTTACTACTTGAAACAACCTGCACTTGGGTTTGAAGTTGATTTGAAGTTCTAATTTATTGAGATTCTCTTTCTGTAAGTAAACTTCACCAACATGTATATTCTTTCTCTACTCTTTTCACTTTTTAATTTTTTTTTATCAAAAATGGCATGCAAGGGCATCACTGCAAAGCAAGAAATCCCAACTAGGTTGGCACTCCAGGCAATGCCAATCATCTGCAGCACGCCAAAATAAAATTAACTAAAAAAAGGAGTACAAAAGCATGGGGGGACATAAACCAAACCCATGGCAGAAAGAGCATTAAGAGAATCTATAACAAGGAAGACCAACCCTATCACGGAAGAAATCACCCGTAATAAAGCTAGGAATTAAATCCCACCACAAAAAACCCTGGATGGAAGTGGCATGATTTGCCAACTTATCAGCATAGACATTTCCTTCTCTGTATATATGAGAACATATGAAGGACATATTTCTGGTTAAAACTAAACAATTGAGCCATCTATTTCTAAGCTTCCAAGGCACAGTCGTCAGTGAGTTGAAGGCATCAATAACAAGCTTGGAGTCGCATTCCAGCCAAAGTCTATGCCACCTTTATCAAATTATGGCACCAAGAAACTCAGCATAAATAGCATAAGAAATACCAAAGTTAAAAGCAAAACAACCAAGAGTTTCAGAATTGGAACCTCGAAAGATACCACCACAAGCAGCCATACCAGGGGAGCCCTTAGCAGCTCCATCAGTGTTAACTTTGACCCAATAAATATGTGGAGGGTTCCAAGTAACCTCAATAATCCTAGGAGTTACTGAACGATGAACATGAACATTAAATTTATTTAGAATGGTAAGTTCCAAAGTATCTGAAGAGGTGGATCCTTTTGAAAGATTCCCAATGAAGGAAACATTCGCATAAATCATGTTAATAGCAGAATGAAGAGGGATGATTCTACCTTCAAATCTAATGTAATTTCTGATATACCAGATAGTCCAAATGGAATACACAATGCATGCTAAAATGACATCTTTTGTTTGAGAACCCCAATTTCTATTACACAAGGTTAAAATAGAAAGGATAGAACTAGTATCAATAGGCATACTGAGGCAGTTACTAAGCCAAGACCAGATCTTTAAATGGCAATGGAGAAATAAATGATCGAAGTTTCATAGCTAGACTTACATAAGCAAAGCACATGGAAACCAAATTGCAGCCCCTCAACCACAATTGATCGTCAAGTAGGGACCTTCCTATTAATTAATCTCCAAAGAAGAAAAGATTTAGAAGGAGGGATTACACAATTCCAAATCAATTTACCCCAAAGGTACGTACTTCTGTTGTGCAAAAGCGATAAGCATCTTTTAAGGAAAGACAGCCAGAAATTGAAGGGTTCCAAATTAAAGTATCAACAGCATGAAATTTAGGAATAGTGATCTCATGCAATTCAAAATAAAGCTGAGGATATTTCTGCAGCATCTCATCAGGTAAACACCACCCACCATCTTTTATAAAATTAGAAACAGAAGCTTTTAAAAGAGAGTGACAATCAGCAGGAATGTTAAGCAAATCCACTAAAGGTTGTGAAAGCCAGGTATCACACCAGAAATTAATAGACTTACCATCTCCAATCTGCCACCTAGAATTGGAGGTAACAGTATTGAAATAACATTTCAAACCAGACCAAATGGAGGAACTAATATGATGTTGAATAACATTACCATTCTTTATAGCTCTGGCTCGAAGAAGGACAACCCAATGATTATTAGAGGTAATAAGATCCCAACACAACTTGAGCATAGTGCATTATTAATGGATCTGAGAGATCTTATACCTAAACCTCCCTCCTGCCAAGGAGAGCAAACCAAATTCCAAGGAACAGTGCAAATTTTTTTAACTAACTTACTAATTAACTTACTAACTTACTAACTTATTAACTAACTTTTATATTTATGTCATTTTTTTTTACTTTTTAATTTTTATTTATTTATTTACGTCATTTATTTACGTTTTTTAATTTTTAATTTTCATTTTTTTTTTTTAATTTTATTTATTTATTTGTGCTTTCTGCTTTTATTTTCTTTTATTTACGCTTTATGCTTGCTAACTATCTAATATTTTAACTTATGTCATTTATTTACGCTCTTTAACTTTTAAATTTTTGTTATTTATTATTGCTTTCTAACATAATGAATTAATCTTTCTTCTTCTCTTCTCTTTCGCCAGCTCTGTTGGGGCTCTGCCTCTCTTCGGTTTTCATATTTTAAATTTATTTTCTGTAATTTACTTTCTGCACTTTACTTTCTACACTTTATTTTCTGTATTTTACTTTCTGCACTTTCTAACTTACTAATTATTATCTTTCTAACTATCTAACTTTTTAATTTATCAGTTATCTAACTTTTTACTTATTAATATTTATTGGGTGGTTGGTTTATACCACACCCTTGCTAATATTCAATGGCTGGTGTAAACCACCGACTTGTACTTTTTTTTAATTTTACGTTACTTATTTATGCTTAACTGGTATCGTGATTCAAATTCTGGTCGTTTGGTTAAAATTAATCTTGGTACTTTATACATTGATTTGTTTAAATCACAATCACACACAATTAGCACAATGACTGAAATTGAAGGTGCACATGTTGAACATGAAAATCAAACACAACGAGCTGAAAACGAAAATGTATATGATGAACAATAAAATCAACCGTTGCAAACTATGCGTGCATTTTTGCAACCACCTCGAAATTCTAGTTCATCATGTTTTTTCTTTCCACTCACTGCTAATAATTTTATATTTAAGCTGGGTATGATTTCTTTACTTCCTAATTTTCATGGTTTAGAATCCGAAAGCCCATATTTACATCTAAAAGAATTTGAGGAAGTCTGTATTGCTTTCAATGATCAAAATTACACTGAAGAGATTGTTAAGTTTAAATTGTTTCCTTTTTCTTTGAAAGATAAAGCAAAAACTTGGTTAACGCTTTGAAACCTAGATCAATTGGCATATGGCAAGAAATGCAAGGTGAGTTTTTAAAGAAATTTTTTCTAACACATAAAACTAATGCTTTGAAAAGACAAATCCAAAATTTTTCCCAAAATTCAAATGAAGCATATTTTCAAAGTTGGAAACGTTTTAAAGATTTCTTAAATTCTTGCCCACATCATGGTTTTGAAAAATGGCGGACTATAAGCCTCTTTTATGAAGGTTTAACACCTGAAACCAAACAATTTGTGGAAATAATGTGTAATGGCAAGTTTCTTGATAAAGAACCCGAAGAGACTTTAGATTATTTAAACCATTTGGCTAAAAATTCTCAATCTTGGTATGGTACTAATCATTCTGAAAATTCAATTAGATATAACCTTGCAAATGCTGGTAAAGGAAAATATCATCTTAGTCAAGAAAAAAATCTAAATGCAAGGTACGCTAGTTTGGCTAGAAAGGTTGAATCCATGGAATTAGGGAAAGTAAAAGAAGTCAAATTGTACAAAATAAAGAAATTTGTAGTATTTGTGATGAATTAGGACACTCAACAAATGAATGTCATAATATTCCTATTTTGAAAGAAGTTGTGCATGAGCAAGTAAATGCAATGAACAATTTTAAAAATTCATTCACCTCTTCTTTTTCAAATTCTTACAATTCGGGATGGAGAAATCACCCAAACTTCAGTTGAAAGAATAATAATCAAGCACAATTTATGCAACCACTAGCTCCTCAGGAACAACAGGATTCTCAAAATTCTCAAGGATATGCACCTTATGTCCCACCATATAGGAAAAACCTTGAAGGAACATTGAATGCATTCATAGAAAAGCAAGATGCCATCAATAAACAAAACACTCAAACCATGATTGACATAAAAGACACTCTTTCCTAACTTACTTCTGCACTCACTATTCATAAGAAAGGAAAATTTTCTTCTCAACCTCAACCGAATCCCAAAGGTCTATATAGTCTAAATGAGGGTAGCTCAGAAAACCAACAAATAAATCAAGTCAATTATGTGATAACTCTTAAGAGTGGAAAAGTTGTTGAAAAAGAAATTTCTGAACCTTGTGAGAAAGATGGTGAATCAATTCCCTAAGATAAAGAAGAGGTTGATAAGCCATCTGACCAAAATAAGACCAAACTCTTATCTCCTCCACCCTAATTTCCTCAAGCATTAAGCAAACCAAGAAAATTGGACCACCAAACTGAAATTTTTGAAATTTTTAAACAAGTGAAGATCAATATTCCGTTGTTAGATGCTATCAAACAGTTTCCTTCTTATGCCAAATTTTCGAAGGACTTATGCACTGTTAAAAGGAAATTAAATATGAAAAAGAATGCCTTTTTGACCGAATAGGTAAGTTCCATTATTCAAAGCAATAATGTTTTGAAACAAAAAGACCCGAGTTATCCTATGGTTTCATGCATTATTAGAGAACATAAAATTGATCAAGCTTTACTTGATCTTGGTGCTAGTGTTAATTTGCTTCCATATTCAGTTTGTCAACAACTCAATCTTGGTGAGTTAAAACTAACTTTTGTAACTCTTCTACTTGCTGATAGATCAATTAAAATTTCAAAAGGAATAGTGGAAAATGTGTTAGTACAAGTTGATAAATTATTTATCTTGTGGATTTTATTGTCCTGGAAACGAACCTATGGTTAATAGTTCTATGTCAATTCATGTTATTTTAGGTCGTCCATTTTTAGCAACATCTAATGCTTTGATAAATTGTAGAAATGGAATGATGAAGTTAACATTTGGAAACATGACACTTAAGCGTAATGTTTTCAACATATGCAAGCAACCATATGAAGTCAATGATGAAAATGAGGAAGCTGACGGGATTGAGTCCATTGTAGATGATCATCTTCTAAAAGGGAGTTCTTCAGACCCATTAGAAGTTTATTTAATTAATTCATTTAATTCAAGTATGCAAGTAGATGATGATATTTCAGTCCATATGCTTTTTGCTTGATTAAACATAGGCAATGGAATACAAAGGATGGAAGCTGAGATTCGAAGAGGTACAACCCATGAATGATAATATTCATAAAGAAGTACCCACGCTAGAACTAAAGCCATTACCTGCTCGGTTGAAGTACACATTTTTGGGAGAAGACCAAAGCTTACTAGTAGATGATGATAATTTTGAAATATGCTCTTTACTTGATTGTACACATGTAATGGAATACAAGGGATGGAAGCCGAGATTCGAAGAGCTATAACCCATGAATGATAATATTCATGAAGAAGTACCCACACTGGAACTAAAGCCATTACCTGCTGGGTTGAAATACACATTTTTGGGAGAAGACCAAAGTTTTCCAGTAGTAATTTCATCAATCCTTACTGAAGAACAAGAAGGTATGTTAATAGAAGTACTTAAAAGACACAAAAGTGTAGTCATTAATCCATTAATTTGTACACATAGAATATATTTAGAGGATAAAGAATATATTTAGAGGATAATGCTAAAATATCACAACAACCTCAAAGAAGATTAAATCCATACATGAAAGAGGTAGTTAGGGCTGAATTTCTTAAATTACTTGATGTTGGAATTTTTACCCTATTTTCGATAGTCAGTGGGTAAGCCCTACACAAGTTGTGCGTAAGAAATCTAGAATAACAATGGTTGAAAATGAAAAAAAGTGAGTTAATACCTATGTGAGTTTCATCTAGTTGGCGTATGTGTATTGATTTTAGAAAATTGAATATAACCACTAGGAAAGATCATTTCCCCTTACCATTTCTTGATCAAATTCTAGAAAGAGTAGCAAGACATCCTTACTATTATTTTCTTGATGGTTATTCGGGATATAATCAAATATCAATTGCATCAGAGGATCAAGAAAAGACTATTTTTACGTGTCCCTTTGGCACTTTTGCATATGGAAGAATGTCTTTCGGTCTTTGTAATGCTCTGGAAACTTTTCAAAGATGTATGCTAAGTATTTTTAGTGACATGATTGAGCATTATTTAGAGGTTTTCATGGATGATTTGACAGTTTTTGAAAATTCTTTTGAAAATTATTTTAATAATTTGGATAAAGTTCTTAAAAGATGTGAAGAAAAAAGATTTGTTTTAAATTAGGAAAAATGTCATTACATGGTTACTTCAGGAATCGTGTTAGGTTATATGATATCTTCTGAAGGAATTAAAGTTAATAAGGCAAAAGTTGAATTAATTGCTCATTTGCCTTCCCCAAAAATAGTCAGAGAAGTTCATTCGTTTTTAGGACATGCAGGATTCTATGGAAGATTCATTAAGGACTGTAGTGTCATATCTAGACCATTATGCAATCTTCTGATAAAAGATGCACCATTTGATTGGACTAAAAAATGCCAAAAATATTTTAAAAAATTAATTAGTCTTCTGACATCAGCTCCTATCATGCAATCCCCTGACTGATCTTTACCTTTTGAATTAATGTGTGATGTAAGTGATTTTGCTGTTGACGTTGTTTTAGGCCAAAGAAAGGAATGTAAGCCTAATGTGATTTGTTACGCAAGTAGAACTTTAAATAGTACACAAATGAATTATACCACTACTGAAAAAGAACTGCTTGTTATAATTTTTGTATTGGATAAATTTCGAGCTCATTTAATTGGTTCTTCTACTATTGTTTTTACTGATCATGCTGCTATTAGATATTTAATGTCTAAGTAGGATGTCAAACCTAGGTTGATACGGTGGATCTTTTTGCTTCAAGAATTCAACATTATAATAAAAGATAAGAAAGGAGCCAAAAATGTTATTGCAGATCATTTGTCCAGACTTACAACAGACTCACCTTTTGATAGCACACCTATCAATGATTCTTTTCCTGATGAGTTTTTATTTTCTATCAATTTCATGCCTTGGTTTGCTAATATAGTCAATTTTCTTATGACAAAAAAAGATGCCGCCTCAATGGTCACATCAAGACAGAAAAAAGTTTTTGACTAAGGTAAAAAAATTTTATTGGGATGACCCATATTTGTTTAAATATTGTCCTGATCAAATCTTTCGGAGATGTGTACCTGACAATGAGGTAGGTAGTGTCATTAAATTTTGTCACTTAGAAGCATGTGGAGGTCATTTTTCTTCAAAGAAAACAACTGCGAAAATGTTGCAGTGTGAATTTTACTGGCCCACTTTATTTAAGGACAACTATACTTTTTTCAAAAGTTACGAAAATTGTCAAAAATTAGGTTCTATTTCTAAAAGAAATATGATGTCTCTAAACCCTATCCTTGTCATTGAAATTTTTTATTGTTGGAGAATTGATTTCATGGATCCATTTCCATCCTCATTTGGATTTGTGTATATTTTGGTTGCAGTTGATTATGTCTCAAAATGGATTGAGGCGATTCCATGTCGACAAAATGATCATAAAACTGTTCTCAAATTTTTAAAAGAAAATGTCTTGAGTCAATTTGGAATCCCTTGAGCTATCATCAATGATGGGGGAACACATTTTTGTAATAAACCATTTGAATCTTTAATGAAGAAATATAGTATTACCTATAAAGTTCCCACCCCTTATCACTCTCAGACAAGTTGACAAGTAGAATTAGCAAATAGGAAAATTAAACAAATTTTGGAAAAAATGGTTAACCCAAATCGTAAAGATTGGTCTTTAAGACTAAACGATGCACTTTGGGCTTACCGTACTACTTTTAAAACATCTTTAGGCATGTCACCCTATTAGTTTGTCTATGAAAAACCTTGTCACTTGCCTGTAGAACTGGAGCATAAAGCAATTTGAGCCATTAAAGCTTTCAATTTCAATCTTGATTATGCTTGCAAGTTATGCAAATTGCAAATAAATGAACTTAAGGAATTGAGAAATGATGCATATGAAAACTCAAAAATTTATAAAGAAAGAACAAAAGCTTTTCATGGCAAATCTATTTTGAGAAAATCTTTTGAAATTGGTCAAAAAGTTATGCTTTATAATTCTCGTCTTCACCTATTCCTTGGAAAATTGAGATCAAAGTGGACAGACCCTTTTACTGTCAAACATATATATCCTTATGGGGCTATAGACATTGAGAATCCTAGGAATGGTAATGTGTTTAAGGTCAATGGACAAAGACTTAAACCATTTCTAGAAAATCATGCAGCTGAGGTAGAATTCATTTCTCTTTCTGATCATTGTTATGAGAATAATTTACTCTAATTTTGTAGTTTTATTTTGTTTTGCAGTTCTTTAGCTCCCCGGTTAAATGGCAGATGACGGTACTCCGTGATTTGTTTTTTTCAGTTTCCCAAAATAACTGATTCCTTCTTCTTCAAAATGGATATCTTTCTCTCAAACCTGAGAAAACATTTTCCTTCTTTTCCTCAAAATGCTCTAACAAAAATTTATGAAGTTAGATGTGAAAGATTGAGATTGTTAATGTACAAGAGTATACCAAAAGATGTACGTTGGATAATCAAAGCAAAGGTCTGACTAGCAGGTGAGTCTTTAATTTCATTTAACTCATACATGCCAGGTCTTGGTAGAAGTTCATATTCTAAAAGGAGAAGAGCAAAAAGATTACAAGTCTGTCACAAATGTGCATGATGGAATTGTAACAAGCGATGTCATTCTTTGGGGATGGTTTCTGCAAACAGAGAAGATAAAATTTTCTTCATTAAGAATGGACTGAGTAAGGAGTCATTAGATGATATCTTATTGACTCTTGATACGCATTCTTGTGGTTTTGTGCATCGTGAACTTCTTAACTTGTGGAATCTCTTCAAGGAGGAACAAAAGCAATACAGTCTTGGGAATCTGACTCTAAAAGACCTTGTTTGCCAATTTATAAGAAAATTGGATGGGAAGCTTATCCTCGACTCATAGAAGGTGTTTAAGCCGTTTCTGGATGTGAAACCAGAGGCAGATGTGAGCCACATCCACAACAACATGTACATATTTTCTTCTTCTTCTTTCTTCTTCTTCTTCTTCTTCTTATTCTTCTTCTTCTTCTTCTTCTTTATGTTCATCAAAAAAAAGAAAAAAAAAGAAAAAAAAAGTATGTATACATCTTGGGTTTGGCTTTGGTAACACAAAACGTGAATAGGGAAATGCACGCATCCTGATCTAGCCTTCTTAATTGAAAAACAAAGTAGGTAGATTGTGTCCCACATGTAAGGCAGTCAGTCGCATTATGGCCACTTGTCCCTTTTGGGAGCCCTATGTTACGTTGGTCTTGAATGGGTCTAATATTGGTCAACAATGCTTTAGCACAAAGCCGAAAGAGCATACTACCTCCATCCCAATCTCAAGTAAGTATATACTCACTTTTTATCAGGTTTCTAATAACTTAAAAAAAAAAAAGGGCGACACTACGATTGTACTTGGTCTTTAATTAGATTAGGAGCCCTGGGCAGATGCCCATCCTATCATAGACTCAGGAGAAGACCTTCACATGCCAGTATGTAAATAAAGTTCGAGTGCCATGCTCTGTAGAGAGCCGCGTGCTACATTCCCAGTTCTTGAAACCAAGGCTCTGTAGCATTGATGGATAGAAAGAAACGTCCCATCTTTACAATGAACGAAAACTGTTAACTGAGCTATATACTTACTTTAATTAGTAGGCCTCTATGGCAAGTTCTGATTGGCTGTGGTCAGGTACCATCTTCTTAGAATACAGGCCTTTAATTAGGTTTACAGGAAGATAGAGGAATGTTATTCTGTAAGCAGGACGGAAAGGATTCAAAGGTTCTTGTTGTCGATTCGGCAATCCTTGTGGAGTTCTTATATTGCACTGGTGACACGCAACTCAAAGACATGCCACTACTACACTCATGACACGCAGTATAAAGATACGCCATGAAAACTGTACAATCAGATATGTCCTCATTTATTATTATATTTCTTTTATCTTTGTATGATTTTGTTGTATTTTGGTTTTTGGACAGATGATCCTTTGAGTAGGGTCTTTCAGAGGTTTCTAGACTTCTTTACCATGATGGTTTTCTTGAAGTTAAAAAAAACAAAAAACAAAACAAAACAAATTAAAAAAAAACAAACACAAAAAAAAAAAAAAAAAAAAAGATTCTGTGTTTCTTAATTTCAAACTTTTCTGACAACAGCCAACCTACCCATATAGGTGCTATGATTACTTTTTCCCTTCTTTTCCCTATTTAAACACTTCATTCTCTTCACTTTCCTCTAACTCATAATCATTCAGAGGGAAGGTAAAATTATGGGACCTCCTGTTCCTAACCTTAAAAATGTCTGTGTTTTTTGTAGGTCAAGTTATGGGAAGGGTTTAGAGTTTGTAAATGCAACAAGCGCTCTTGGTTGAACACTTGCTGCAAGGAATATTCATGTTGTATATGGGAAAAGTTGTTGTGGGTTAATGGGGGTTGTATCACTCTCTTCATTTGCAGGAGGCTGTCAGGTTTTAGGTGTCATTCCTGGACCTTTAGCTCAAAAGAACATCACTAGAAAGACAGTTTGAGAAGAAATTCAAGTATCATCTATACATGGACGAATGAAAATAATGCTTGACAACTCTGATGCATTCATTGCCTTACCAGATGGTTTTGGTACTTTGGAAGAAATTTTTCAAATTGTCTCTTGGGTCCAACTGAACATCCACCATAAACCCATTGGTTTGTAGAATGTTAATAATTTCTTTGATTTTTCGTTTATTTTTCTTGACAAAGCTATGGAACAGAAATTTATCACACCTTCGGCAAGAAAACTTCTTATCTCTGCCTCCACTATTGATGAGCTGATTGATAAATTAGAAACTTTTGTTTATGAACTTGATAAAACAATAGCTCAGATAGATTGGTCAGCAGGAAGTAGTGCAGGAAGCAGTATGCAAAGAGAGCTAGATCTGACACTTTATCTTTAATTTTCCTTTACCTTTGATTTATTTATCATACTTTGTTTCTGTTTAAATTTGTGTCAGATTTCTCCAAACAGGTACTATCTTCTATCCTTTACTCATCTATATTTTAACATTGCAGACAATGTTGTGATCTGGTTGGGGGGAGGATAGTTAAAAAAAAAGTAAGGAATTATGATATGATTGTCATGAACTTACTAAACTAATGAATAATGGTAGAGTAAGGAGTAATTTTACTCCTGAGACGCATTTAAATTGGGAAGTATGTTTAGTGAGATGACTGTCAGAAACCTACAACAAAACCAATTAAGGATGACAGAGTAAGGAGTAAATTTTGCCCTGGAGGTAATTTTACTCTTGAGACGCATCTTAGTTGAGGAAATAATTGTTTTAGAAGTAGCAAAAAGCATATCTTGGGTCATAGCATAAATTTTTCTTCTTTCTTAAAAATCACATGTTTGGATATGAATGTTGAATTGATGGATTGAGAATGATAGAAATATGCCTTGTGAGATTTTGAGCCTATTGATGAATGGATTGAACATTTGTACCATTCTCTTCTTTCTTGTATGATTTTCACTCATAAAATTGTTACTCTAGAACTTGCTTTGATTCTTTTTGAGGCTACATTTTCACATGCATACATAAATATGATTGAGATATTTTGAAATAGCTACTTTGACTAAATAGTCATCCTTGTATATTTTCCCTTGTGTAACCCTTTTGAGCTTATTTGACCATTTCTTTTTTTTAGCTCATTACGTGCCTTTAAAAAAAAGAGAGAACATGTTTTTACTCAACCTTAGGGAATAAGAGAGCATTGGTCTTGTTCTTGAACAAATGTGGGGGTATGTGTGCAAAATGTTGAAAAAAAAAAGAAAAAAAAAAGAAAGAAAGAGCCAACCACCGCTGCAATCAAAGGATTATCAGAGTCGAGAATAAAGGTGGATGCTTGGAAACAACAGGAAGAGAAGGAGAAGGTTCATGCCTAACAATGAATTCAACCCACCAATTTGGGATTGAACTTGAACAAAACATTACTTAAATATTGGTCATTGTCCTTTATGATGAATGTTCTCAAATATCTTCTTCACTCTAATTGTACCATAATGCTATTTTATTCTTTTTGGTATTTATCTTCTCATATCCATATTATCCCCTCGCCTTTACCATGACCCCATTACAACCTTGAATAAAGTCCTCATGATTTGTGTGTGCAAGTGTTCTGAGTAGTGAAGAAGTAGAAGATAAGCAAGCTTATGGTAGTGCAATTTTTCATGGGTTGAATTGAGTGAAATACTTACCTTTTTTATGCTTGAAAGATTAAGAGTGAATCTTGTGAGGATCTTTCATTCTTGATTCGTTCTTTTTAACTGAAGTTTCCTTGCTTGATGGTTTGAGATGTGAAGAAATATTACCTCAAAAATGCTTTGAACCCTTGAATAACTAGTTGCTCTTCTTGTTTCATTAAATCTTTTAGAGTTTTTAGCTTTTGAGTCTGTGTCGTTTTTCTTTATTTCTTAGTTTTTTCTTATATGTTTTGCCCAGGAGTGCAAAAGTTTAGTGTGGGAAAATTTGATAACAATGTATTTTATTCATTTTATAATCCTCTCACTAGGCTTTTTAAGGTTCAATTTGGCTTAATTAAGTTAATTTTGTCACATTTTATGAAATTAAGCTTAATTGGATCATTGAAAAAATTATTGCTTGAATTATCATTAATTTGGGTGATTGCATTCTTAAGTAAAGTGACCACAATTTGAGTTATAATTATCTGATTAATGTGATTTTGGTCTTGTTGGAAAGTTTAGATAAATCTCTAATAACTATTCACTTGATAGCAAGAGCCACATTGATAGGAATATATTTCATTTATTGTATAATCTTCTCACTTGGATTTTTCGGTAAACTAGCTATAATTTGAGTTTTAAATATTCGATGGATGTGATTTTGGTCTTGTTTTAAAGTTAAGACAAATTTCTACAACTTTCATGAAGGCCTCAAGACTGCATACACACGTTTGGATAACTCAAATTAGAGTTGAAGCAAAATCTAGAGTTTTGAACCTGACAGCTTGACCTCTATGCACTCATTAGGCTATATCTCGGGTTATAGGAGTTCAAAAATTCTAAAATTTTGATAATAGAATATTAAGACCCATATCTACAACTTTCATGAAGAACACAAAATTTAGTTCGGATTCCTTGAAGGTGATATTGGGCTTGGAATTCAGAACAGAGGTGCTAGAGTTGGGCCTAACCCATGAGCAGTAATTGAGCCATATCTCGTGCTGTAGGTGGTGGATTTGGATGAAATTGGTGTCTATGGAAAGCTAAGACAATTTCCTAGAACTTTCATGAGACCACTTAGCTAAAAAATTATGCATGCCATGAGTTTAGAAGGGAAATATTTCGGAGACAAGAATCCACCCATTTATCATCATCAAACAACTATTTTGACATTTTGTTCTCATTATCCATCATCTCTTTTGGCATTTTGAACTCTTCTAACTCTATAAAAGGAGGCAAAGACTGATCATTTAAGGGTGTTAGCTTAGAGTTTACTTTCATACTTGTATGTTAATTGTTTCCTTTATGTAGTTTTCTATTATTCTTAATTGAAGTTATGTTAATCATCTTCTTCTTCTCTATTTATTTCTTCTTGATTCATGAGTAACTAATTTTCATTTTGCTTGGGTGAAAGGGTGAAACTCTTGGTAATATGTTGAGGTTAGATTAATTTTCTTCTTGTGCTTGAATGATAAATTTTTATGTGATCTTTATATGTGTTGTATGTTGTTTCCGATCAATTTAGAAACTCTTCTTGTATAATGAATATCTTGATTCATTGTAGACAAGACGTTGGCATAGTGGATGTTTGAGATCATTTACAAGTATTGGTAGATAATTATTGGAACCATAATATGATTACATGTATAATTTTAATTGAACTTTGAATACTAAATCTTTCGATTGGAACTTTCATTATGTATGATTTCAATTGAGGTATTAAAAGAAATAATCTTATCTTTAATTTATTACTAAGAGTGGATCTCCTAATCCAAGTAAATCCTTTTCATCTGTGAACAACTTTTATCACCTTTAGTATTGTAACAAATCTGCTCCTTACCTCAAATAATTTGTCTTCATCAATTCCTTGTGGATCGACCTCGGACTCCCGAGAATTTACTACTTGAAACAACCTGTACTTGGGTTTGAAAACTTTTAAATATCCCATCACTAAACTAGATAAACAACTATTTTTTAAAAAGGTAAACTAAGCTCCATAGGTTCTTATTCAGCGCGTTACATTCCAGAAGTCTCCTTCCTTGGAATTATTATGAAAATTCAATTCACAGGGTGAGAATCTTAGATTCTTAGTAGATCAAATATATAAACCATGTCATCATAATGATTCGAACTACTATGGGGAATAATCAAATAAATCACAAGTTATTATAGAAAGGTGGCTAAAGCCAAAAGGGTTTTATTTCTCTTCCCGAAGCAGAAATCCCAATTGTAGACATTTATCAAATATCATTTGCATAAGTAATCTATACCTCGTTATCATATTAATGAATCAAAGACAATAAGCTCAAAATTAAGTAAATCTACTCATTCAAGTATCAATCATCAATCAATCATATCTCAAGTATCAAGAGGTAGAGAGGGAATATTCATCCTCATACTACCTTAATAATGATAGAATGTCCATCATCAATCTAGAGATTCATATAGAGAGGGAATCATCATTCCTCACACAACAAATCATCTAGTGTCATCTTAAGTAGAGAGGGAATGTACATCCTCAACTACTTTGATAGGGAGGGAATCATCCTTCCTTACACTATCAATCAATCAATAGGGAGAGAATCATCTGTTCTCACACTATTAGCCATCTAGGATCACCTCAAGCAAAGAGGGAGTGTTCATCCTCAACTACTTACTACCTAGGGCAGGCTCAGGTAAAGAGAGAAGGAACGTCCATCCTCATTCTAAATTACTCTAGTAGCAAGGGAATCATCCTTCCTCGCACTACTTAGATTAACCCTAGGTACGTATGAGGATCATCTCCTATATCAATCATTTAAACATAACACACACTTACAATTTTTCAATAAGACTAGTGCACATATCTCAAGCACACAAGGTGTGCAATCATAATATAAATCAACTCATTTAGTGAATTTAATCAAAGTTCATCATAATAGACACTATGGAACTCCCTTCACTCAAAATAAGGATTTACTAAGCTAGTAACAAGGTTTAATAACCAATAATAACTCCAATTTCTTTTATTTTATAACAGGATAATTGGTTACCCTTCATCTCTAACTAATTATCACTAGCCAACAACGACATTGCCAGAGCCTATAACTAATTGTCATTGCTAGTTAACTGGTTATGAACATGTTATGACATTTTGAGAGCTCATCAATTATCTCATAGTTATAACCGATTATTTGGCTAACATAATATTCTGGAAGAAGCAAATAATCGATTATCACTTGGCTATAATTAATTATTTGACTAGTATATCATTTTGTAAGTCAAATAATCGATTAGTCCCTCTCCATAATCGGTTATTTGACATGTTTAAAGCAAAAAACAGAGCATAACTCAACATCTTCCATTCCTTCTATCATTTTCATTAACTTATCATAAAAAACCAACATCCATACATATACAACCATTACCTAAGTGAAAAACAAATAAGAAACAATCTCAAGAATTTTTAAAACAAAACCAAATGGCTTAACAACAAGACGTAGCCATCAACCTATAGTTTCACTTACATGTTTATGAAGACTTCAAGCCATAACTAAGCTCAACAACCATAAACACAACATTCACACAAACTATAATCTTCTTTAAACTCAAAACTCATATCAAGTTCCACTCAATAAACCATTGAAATCAAGAAGAGAAGATTAAAGTAAGAAAACACATAACCCCTACCTCTATTCCTATGTGGTTCCTTCTCTATTAATTTTTTCCTTATCCATTCTTCCTATTTTTTCTTTTCTTTTTGTCCTATGTTTCCTGCTTCTATCTCTCTATTTCTTTCTTTCTCTTTCTCTTTCTCTACAACTCTTCCAACGTGAAGAGAGTGAGATAAGATGAAATAAAGTCAATGGAATAGGGATATGGGTGGTGGGAAAAAGATGGAAAGATAAGGTTAAGCTGAGATATTTGTCAGGAAAGATTATATCTCTTAGGGACACTTTAATTTTTCATTAACAAGTTTCCTAACCTTCATAAGTGTTATAGAAAATTCTATATGGAAATAAATTGTCTTCTTGATAAGTTAATGAAAATTCTATATGGGAAACTATAAATGAATAAATTGTTTCAATTTGACAGTTACATGGGAATGAATATGGAAATAAACATTAAAGTGATGGGTATGTATCCATTCTCCATTATGTTACTATAAATGGACAAGAAATTAAATTGAGCCAAAATGCTTAATCAGGAAGCATGAAATGAATAAGCTACCATAGAAGCATATATATTGATGACCATCTTATTTGATAAATATTTGAACAACTTACCATTCTTTGGCAGAATAGTTCCAAACGAGATACTTTTCATACACATGGTAATATGTTATAATTATAATTATCTAGAATTGATAGTTTACACTTTACAAACACATGGTAATATGTTCTTACCATTCATGCCTTGGATGTTGTTTTAAAATTCAAGATATCACAATTGCAGCTTCTTCTCAATTATTGTACTTTATTATACATGCTTTCTTATAAGTGTGCATAATGTTACCATGGTTCCATATATTTGATGAGTGATATCATATCTTAGATTATCAGTATCTTTATCGATCATTTATCTATGGCTTTAATCTTGTAAGTTGCTTCCCTCTCTCAGCAACAACTATCTTATTTTCAGTCTATTTTCTGTTGTCATGAATTGAAGGATAAGGTAAGAAAGATATTCTTTAGAGATCTTTTTTAGTTTTCATTTTGAAGTCTCCAATCCGGCATGCCCTTATTTTTAATATCTCATCTTGTTTTAGAGATGGATAAAAGTTAGATTTTAAAGCCATGAACTACACCGAAATATATGGAAGGGCTGTTGAATATTTTAGACTTTGCATTTGCTAATGCAAAGTCTAATAATATGATAAAGTGTCCTTCTTCTCACTGTGGGTTTAGACTATTTCAAACTAGAGAAGAAATGTATGACCATTTGCTTTTAAGACCATTTCCAGCAAGTCACACTATTTGGTTATTACATGGTGAGAGAGATGTAGGAGCAACTTCTTGTTGTAGACATGAAATGCAACATGCTGAAACTCATGAAGATCTAATGCAAGACACGATTCATGATGCTTTCAACTTCTCTAGACAACATGCTAACAAAGAACATTCCATATCACATGGACCAATGAATGAAGGTGAACGAAGGATATCGCATTTACATGATGGTCTAAGTAATAAAGCTAAAGAGTTTTATGAGTTAGTTAAAGATAGGGAATAAGAACTTTATGAAGGATGCTCAAAGTACTCAAAATTGTCTTTTTTTTTAATGAAATTGTATCACATTAAGTGCAGTTGTGGTATGAGTGACAAGGCCATGTCAATGATAATAGAGCTATTGCGTGATGTTTTTTAGCATGCAAAGTTTTCCCAAATCATTATATGAGGCCAAGGCACCATAAAAAACTTGGTCTTAGTTATAAGAAGATACATGTATATCCAAATTATTGCATGTTATATAGGGGATCAAATAAAAGGAGACAAGAATGCAAGCGATGCAACACATCTAGATGGAAGCCAAAAACTAAGAAAAATTCTTCTAATGAGCTTGAAGTTGATAAAAACAAAAAACTACAACCTACAAAGGTGCTTTGTTATTTCCCTCTGATACCACGATTGCAAAGATTATTCATGTCTAGTAAGACATCTGCTGATATGAGATGGCATGATATGGATCATAATAAAGATGGCTTCTTGAAGCATCCAAGAGACGTGGATGCATAGAAAATATTTGACTCCATATCTCCTAACTTTTCTTTGGATGCACATAATGTTCGCCTAACCCTAGCAAGTGATGGATTTAATCATTTTGGAAATATGAGCACTAATTACAATATTAGACCTATGGTTCTCATTCCATACAACACCCCTTCTTGGAAATACATGAAACAAACTTCCTTTATTCTCTCAATGATCATTCCAGGTAAGCAAATGCTAGGGAATGCCATTTATGTCTACTTACAACCTTTGATCGATGAGCTAAAGAAGTTATGGGATGGTGTCGAAACATTTGATGTTTCATTAAATGAAACTTTTAAAATGCGACCAGCGTTGATGTGGACAATTAGTGATTTTCCAGGATATGAGACCTTATCTGGGTGGAAGACATATAGTAAGCTTTCTTGTCCCACATGCAACACTGATGTTGAACCTTATTGACTTCATCATAGTATAAAGTGGTGCTTTATGGGCCATCATCATTTTCTAAATGTTGGTCACAGGTTTAGATTGGACATGGTCTAATTTGATGGTTAGGTTGACAAAAGAAATCCATTTGTACAATTATCAGGCTCAAACATTTTAAGACAAGTTGTGAAATATTCGAGTTTCATTTGGAAAAACACTAGAGGTTGAAGTTAGAGGGAAAAGAGGACATGGACAACAAAATGCCCAAGGAGGTGATTCACATTGGAGAAAGAAGAGTGTGTGTGACAATGTATATTAAGAAGAATATGTGTGACAGTGTAATATACACTTTGCTTAATGAAAATGGGAAGTCAAAAGACCACCTCAATGCCCGAAAAGACCTATAATCAATGGGCATAAGATCTGATCTTTGGCCATATGAGAAAGGAAAATATCCTCCTGTTATTTTTACTATGTCAAATGCACAGAAGAATATATATTTCTTTGGACTTTCAAGAATGTGGTTGTTCCATATGGTTACTCAAGCAACATTTCTAGATGTGTTGATTTAAAGCAACATAAGTTGTTTGGGTTGAAAAGTCATGATTCTCATATTCTCTTGGAGAAACTACTACCAATATCATTGAGGAATGCAATACCTGGCTTAGTGTCTGTAGTTTTAATTGATTTTTGTTCATTCTTTCGGCAATTATGTGGCAAAGTGTTGAATCTTGGGGATCATGATGACCTCCAAAATCAAATCGTTCTCATTTTGTGTCATTTGAAAATGACATTCCCTCCATCTTTTTTCACAGTAATGGTTCATTTAGTTGTTTATTTAGTTGATGAAGTAAAACGTGGTGGCCCAGTGCATTATCGATAGATGTATCCTATAGAAAGGTAAACATAATATACTAAATTCTTTATTCACTTTCTTTAGCTAAATAAACTGCGTTACTTGTGTAACACCTCAAATTTTATTTTTTCTAAATATATATGATTTTTATAATTTTTATGTTTTTTGTGAATTTTTGTGATATTTTAGATATTTTGAATATTTTAATATATTTTAGATATTTTAAGATATTTTGAATATTTTATTATATTTTAGATATTTTGAGATATTTTGAATATTTTATTATATTTTTTATTTTGGAATATTTTGAATATTTAATATATTTTTTATATGTTTGGAATATTTAGAAAATTTAAAATATTTTTTATATTTTGGTAAAAATTTTTGGGCTGAGAAAAATAAAAATTTTTCGGAGTCGAAAAATTTTGTACTGTTGATCTGGGGCCGAGAGAACTTACTCAACCCGAAACCGAAAATATTTTTTGAAGTTTTGTTTTTCTACATTTTTATTTGACAAAATAAAATCGGGGTATGTTTTATTATCCATTGGATAAAAGCTTCCAGAAAAATATCTAGTGGATGATTCTAGACGCAAGTCTAGTCACCCACTCTAGAATGTTCTAGACGATGACTCATCGTTTGGTGACTCACCTAGATAACTAGCCTAGTGACTCACATGTCCTAGACTATTCTAGAAGATTCTAGTGTATGTGACTCACCTTGTATGCACCAATGAGGAGCTGGTCAAATTTGGCGATTGTGACTCATCGTGATGGACCAATAGGAGTTGGACACCTTACATGGATACCTCACGCTATGACTTATCATATTCTGGAAACTTGTAGAACGATGAATCGCCATATTCTAGAAGTGGTAGAATGGTGACTCACCCTGTGACTCGCCATAGTGAGTCACACGTTCTAGAAGGTTCTCTTGGTGACTCAGCTAGTGACTCAGTGCTACGACTCATCATGCTGACTCATCTATTCTAGAAATTTCTCTTTGATGACTCACTCTGTGACTCATCAAGGATAATCAGTAGAAAAATGATCAACAATAATTGCTACCTAACTGGAACAAGAGAAAAATATAGGTATATTTTATTATCCATTAGACAATAGATACTGACTTTATAAGTAGTAATTATTATCCATTGGTTAAAGTATACTAGAAAATATCTTAAAAACTAATCATGATAACCTTTATGATGGACCAATGGGAGAGCTTGCTTACCTAGTAAGTTTTGAAGAAAAGTCAATAATAGCGGCTTGCACAAAAATGGACCAATGAGAGGCTTTCTTGGTGGCTAAGCAAGGAGGAAGTTTAAGAGAAGTTGGATACTCTTTCTTAGAAATATCTTTTGTAAATATCTTCTTGAAAATATCTTCTTGATAAATATCTCCTTGATAAATATCTTGTTTGAAATATCTTGGATAAATATCTTTGTAAAATATTTTGATTAAATATCTTAGTAGATGTTTTGATTAAATATCTTGGTTAGATATTTTGCTTTGATGAAAATATCTTAATCAAAATATCCTAAGCTTTCATCTTTTTCATAAAGTTTATAAATAGAAGGGCTTTGGTTCTATTCATCCCTATTGCTCTTGCATAAAATTCTCACCCATTCTCTCATCTAACCTCACGACCATGCTTGTTTAAGGAGGCCAAGTTTGTGTTTTATTTCATCTTGTCCATCATTCTCTCAAAACAACCAAAAGCTAAACACAAAATCCTTACATTTTCTTCCATTGAAGCTCACGACCAAGGCCAAGAAAACCACCCTTCACTCTTCAATAATTTTAACTAACCATAGATCTTGAATCTCCATGCAATTCTAAGAAACTTTCATGTTGAGACCATCTTCCAAATCATCTATCTTCAAGCACTTTTTCTAATATCTAAGTTTAAAGGATAAAAGGTGAAGTTCTTGATATTCTTTTCTAATCTTATATTCAAAGTTCTAAACTATGATTTGAATCTATGATCATCCTAGTTATGCCTTAGATGTTAATATATTGGTATTTGTTTTTGTTTTCAAGAATCTCTTAGTGGTGAAGGATTGATTCAAGAGGACAAGCAAGGAGCTTAGGAAGCATCACAATAAGGTAAGAGGGAGATTAACCTCATTGACCATCCATGGTGGTGAGGAACGAATTGTGTGTGTATGTGTGAATAATTCATGCTAGGATTTATTCACTTATTGTATAATTTCACTTTTTTGTGTTTGATTACTTTATGTGATTTATAGTTTTAATAGTATGTATGATATTTATTATGGTTGCTTATTAGCTATATGTGATGTGTGATTTTGATAGTATGATGTTGATGTTGTGAATGATTATTGGATGTTTATTGTGATGTTCATAGTATGTATGAAATTATTATGATAGGACTAGGATAATTTATATATGTTGTATATGTGAATCACATGGAAAAGAAATGATTTTTTTGGTTCCAAAGACCACTTGAGGCTCACGATCTCTAAGCCCAAAATAGGGATATTCAAGATGGAAATATTTTACTAATGGTGAACTTAATGGATTTTGTAACAAGAGTACGAATTAAGGATTTTCAAGTTTGGAAAGGAAAAATAATAATTTTTGGTCCCAATGACCTAAGAGGCCCACAACCTTCATGCCTTTTTGGGGTAAACCAAGTGAAAATATTGTATTCAAATATGAACTTAGTTGATTTTATAACAAGGTTACGGATTAAGATTTTACAAGTTAAGGAAGGAAGTGAATAGAGCTTTAATATTGGAAAATGATTGATTTTCAGTTAAGAGGAAAGGAAATGGATAAGATTTTATTATTGGGAAAGGAATGGATTTTTTAATCATGAGAAAAGAATTAAGTTTAAAGGATATTTTTGAAATATTAGTTGATAAGGAATCTGATTAAATTGAGGATTTTTAAATGAATATGAAAACATATAGTTTTTATTGGACAAATGATGATTTTTGGGAAATAGAAATGGAAAAGGAGTTTTAAAGGGTGATGTTGAGATTTAAGTATTTTATTTAAGAAAGACGTGGAACAAAGTTTTATTGTAGAACATTAAGCAAATTTTAGTTATGATTGTTGGAAATCAATTTTGAAAGTGTTTTAGAACTTAAAGTATTTTATTTAAAAGGGTTTTAGAAAAGGAAGTAGAAGGAAGTTTTAGTAGATTAAGAATAAAGCAGTTTTTATGGAAAATGTCAGAAACTATTACGTAAAGGGATTTTTTATGGGAGAAATTGGATTTAAGGTCCAAGTTATATTTTAAACTTAGAAAGTTTTGAAATTAAATTTAGAACATTAAGAAATATTTTTATATGGTGAAAAATAGTAGAAAAACCTTACGCATTTCAAAAACGTGGATTTTTGAGCTATGCGATTTAGAAAATGTCTAAATATTTTTACGCGGTTGAGAAAACGTTAGAAAATGGTTATGTGATTGAAAAACGTAACAAAGATGTTACAAGATTGTGAAAATGTGATAAAAATATTATGTAATTGAGAATGATAGCAGTCGTTGTAGGACTGATGTACCGGACCTAGATGGATCAGTAGTATTATGTAATTGTATGGACGGTTTTATAATATCATTAATACTAATGGTATTAGACAATTGTATGGGCAGTTGTTTTAATATCATTGGGAACAACACAATGGTGATTTGTGTTATGCATTGAGTTATCATGCATTGAATACGACTTTTGCTGCCTAGGAGTGAATGAGAATTGAGTAGTGTGTTCCACGATGGATCTTGGGGAGGCGTCGAGGCGCGATGATTCACTAGTGATCCTTTTATCACATTATACACCTCTGGCCATGATGAACTGTTGCAACGCATCAGCGGATACCCGACAAACACTATTCCTTTCACAGTCTGGCATAGATTGTCATTGAGGCTGGAAGATCTTCTGGAACGTTCATATCTAAAATTGAGTTTAGCTCCATGGAGTAGGAACTTATGCATTGTGCATATGCATGGTCAGTATACATATCATTGATATTTATAGTCGTAGTAATGTTGATATCTGTATTGTTGTGATATGTGTTTATGGAAGTTATTTATTAATTGATAGTATGACTATATTTACGATTTCTGTGATATTTATATTATCTGTTAAATATATATGTAGAAGTATCTGTTGAATTATTTGTATTAAATTATCTGTTACTTGGTAACATGAATATACTTGTTACTCTGTGTTTAAATGGCATTATTGTCATTTGTACTATTTCTCCACTGCTATGCTGGTATGTGATGTAGGGGATCTCACCTCTTCATTGTTTTGTTATGTTTTATGTTTATGTTCTATTAAGATTGTGGTGGATGCGAAGCGGAGATCTTCTTGGTTTTCGCTAGGAAGCAATGTTGTGAAAGTTTCATCGTTTGGCGTATCCGTCTGGATGTGGATGTTTAGAGTTGTGTCAAGTCTTTTACTGTGCTATTGAGTGAGACCCATCATAGGGTTACTACTATTTTCTTCTTGAGTATGAGAGTTCGAAATTATTTTTTGTCAAGAACAAGTATAATATAGTTATTTTAATGTTGTTGGATATTATGCGTCATAAGTAATGTGTTTTAATCAGTTCAAAGTATTACAGTATTTTCTATATCCTTAGTAAGTTTAAGTTATCGACAAAAGAAATTTTATAACTCATATTTCATAACATTAAAGATTTTACAATTTAATTATAGTTTGGTAAGTTCATAGTATAAAATATAATGCCCTACGGAGGGTGTTACAGCCTGAATCAATAATCTTTTGATCATAAAGGTACTTAGGGCATTTGAAGTCTTATATGCGTAATAAGGTAAAGTAGCAGGCTATATCGCTTAAGGTTACTTGTGGATGTGTTAGGATGAATTATTCATCACTTGAACACCTTGGTTCCCATTGGAGTTGAATTTGGGGGTTTAGGTTTTAAGGTGGATGAAGGGTCCATCAATCCATGATTTTGATCCATGTAAGTAATTTAAGAGTTGTATAAGTGTTACAACATGTTTATAGACCTTGTATGATGTTGGGAAACATTTGGAATTGATGGTTGGATGAAGAAATGGGAGTATGTTCCTAATGGAACAGTACCCCGTACTTGTAAAATCCAGCTCTGGGTCGCAGACATGGCCTGTGTCTGATAACACGCCCCCCTCCCCCGCGTGTCTTGCTCTGTTACTGTAATTTCATGAATTTGAGTAGGCAAAGAAGGACACGCCCCCTCCCCAGGTGTCTTGCGACATAGGCTATGTAGCGACATTCTTTGAAAAAAAGAATAGGGCATTCTGAATAGCCTATGGTTTTAGTTATATAACTTGAGCTACAGACATCGTATTGACATGAGACCAGTGGCATTTTGAAGCTAACATGTAAGGTTTTTAAATTGTAAAATTTCAGAATGATTGAAGTTTGGATGTACCTCTGGTGCATTCATGGAAATCAGCCTTTTTAGGCAACGATAATGGTGTTTTGGTGAGGGTTTGAACCCTAGGAACACAAAATGCAGGTAAATCAATTGTGATGCTAATTATTGTAAGTAATTAGTGATTGTGTTACACGAGTTTTTGTGAAACATTTGAAGGTAGGTAATATTCTCTTTATGCTGATTGAACCATATTGAGGTGAGTAATATCCTCTCTATTTTGTTGAGAAAAGGGGGTGAGTAATATCCTCTTTATATTAATTGAACAGTGAGGTAAGTAATTCCTATTTATTTTAAGGTAAGTAATTCGTCATTATGATTGTTGATTAGTTGAGGTGAGTAATATCCTCCCTATAATTTGTAGAATATTGAGGTGAGTAATATCCTTTGTATGTGTTGATGGGTAGTGTAGGTGAATCATATCCTAACTATGCCTGATCATTCATGACATACCATAACATATCCTAGAGTAGTTGAGGTGGGTAATATCCTCAATATGTTAGAGGGCTCATGATATTCTTAATTGCATTCACTATTAGGGCTTACATAAACATATACATTAGACATAATTAGGCATAACATGACAACTATATGGGCGGTTATCACCATGACATAAACACATGGCATTTACAATTGTATGGGAAATTGTGTACTTCTGTGATTGAAGTGTTTACTTAATGGTTGTGTAATTTGTATGATTGAATAAAATACTAGTATTGGAATACTTCTACTGAGAATTTTTATTTCTCACCTCATTTGTGTTGCCATGTAAATCCAGGTACAAGTTCTTCTCAAGGGACGAAGAAGATGTATGAGGATTAGCATAATATAGATGTTGTTTTGGATTGAGCTTGTATATAATTTATATTTGCTTAGTTTGATTTGATTTATGTATAACAGTATGCCCTTTTGTGACTGTGATGTATATATATAATTGTTGGTATCGTGGCTCTCCATAATTATTTATATTTGTGAATATTATGGGCTTGGTTGTTAGTGGTAACATTTTCAATACTGAATATTCTTATGTAGATCAAGTCTAACGGGATATCATAATTGGGATGTTACATTATGGTATTAGAGAAGTTCATTATGTTGAGTCGGGGTATGGACTGACTATGCTTAGGCATGTTTAGAGTTGGTTATGCATTTCTTGTCTCTTATGTGTGATGTTTGTGTGAAATTACATGACTTGCCCTTTGTAGTGTGTTATTAGCTACTGTTGCACAGTTACATGATGTTGAGACTATAACTCAATATGTGTTGTTTCTGTGTGTACGAGAAACTGTGGCACCTAAAAGGCAAACCAGAGGAATCAGGAACACACCTGGTGAAGATACCAATATGGCCGCAGCTTTTGTGGCGATGGCCAATGCCATGATATAGTAGATAGAGCAAGCAGCCGCTACTGCCAACACAATGAGAGAACAAGCATAAGTAACTGCAAGAGTGTTAGAGAGGTTGGGACCTCAACAACTAGTACCACCACCAGTACAGGAGGTACTAGTTGGGAGAAGCCATAATTTTCTAGATATTTCAGAATTCAGAAGGATGAATTCTCCGATGTGTAAGGGCGACTACGATCCAATGAAAGTTAAGGAGTGGTTGGCCAAGTTGGAAAAGATCTTTGACGTAATGGTTTGCTCGGATGAGCAAAGAGTTTTCGTCGTTTCCTTTATGTTGGGAGGAGAAGCAGAACAGTTGTGGCGAAGTGCAAAGAGACTATTGGTAATAACTGGGACGTTGATCGTATGGGAAATGTTCAAGGATACCTTTTTGGAATAGAACTTTCCAAGAAGCCTACAACAGGACAAGGAAATAGAATTTCTTAGTCTTCAACAAGGTGATATGATCATTGGGCAGTATGAGGCTAAATTGCATGAGTTGTCCAAGTTTTCTTCTCAGTTTAGACTTAATCAAATGAGAACTGGAAATGCATCAGGTTTGAATTCAGACTGAGGGGAAATATAAAAATGACAGCGAGGTCTTTGGAAATCAGGGATTTTCCATCCTTGGTGAATTAGTGCAGAATTGTGGAGTCTGATAATCTCCAATTTCAGGAAAAGCAAAGATTGATGATCAACAGAAGATTGTGGATATGGAAAAGGTATTTCTAAATCAGGTCTCCCACAAGAGAAAGGCGAGTAAGTTCAGATGGATGATCGACAGGAAAAGTGTACCAAGTGTCGCAGGTATCATGGGAACAAAGTTTGTACACTTGACTAGATCAAATGTTTTCAGTGTGGCAAGTTGGGACACTATGCTAGGAATTGTCCTCAGAAGAAAGAGGCAAAGTCAGATGTTAGACCAGGAAAAGTCTATTGGTTGGAGGGCAAGGAGACAACACAGTCTCCGGGTTCAGGAAAAAGTGAGTACATTGTTGTACATGTTTAATAGCTTTGTTTTCTTAAGATTTGGTTGTATACGTGTTTGCATGTCAGTTGTTAGGACTTCTTATATTAGGTAAAGCAAATTTTGGAGGGAAAATTCTAAAAAGAAGGGGAGAATATAACACCCTGGATAATCATAATAGACTCATAAATGGTTACAAAAGTAGCCTAATACTAATTTGTCATGCTTGTAGAATTTGATGGTCGTCTAAGCACATTTAGTCATTTTGCTATACCACTATGTGTAACATATAGTTATTTTTAGCCCCAGTCTTGACTTAAACTGCTTAGTTAATGGGAATAAGTGTGGAGAACTTGTTTCTAGGTCACAAATGTGTTAAAGATTTTATGGTTAAAGTTTGAGGTTAATTGGAGTTAGTTTGGTATTTTTAAGCATACTAGTTGTGTGTTTTAATATCGGATTGACCCTCAGCAGATATGGAAAATTATGAAAATGGTGAAAACAAATTTTTAATGAATCACATGATTTAATTTAAGTCTGTTGGAAGTTATAGAACTGATTTTGGTAAAATTTGAGTGTTCTTAACAAATCGAGATTTTAGTGCTTATCTAAGAGAAGCCAAATTTGACTTCTTTTTATAAGTATCCTATAGCAGAGAAAGAAAACAAAAATAGAAGAAAGAAAAGAAAAGAAAAAGAAAGAGAAAGAGGAAGGAAAGAAGACCAAAGAGGGGGGGAGCAACCACCAAGGAAGAATCAAGGCAAGCCTATAGGAAAGCTTGAATCTCTATAGCATGTCATCATCTTCAAGATCTTTAGGTAGGAGAAACTTTGTTTGGATAGCTTGTTGTCTTTTTCTTCATTTGAACAGTGATTTTGTGATTCTTGAGTTGAATCTTGATAAGGATAGTTTGGTTGAGTAAGAAACTAATTTGTGGATGTGTTAGGATGAATTATTCATCACTTGAACACCTTGGTTCCCATTGGAGTTGAATTTGGGGTTTAGGTTTTAAGATGGATGCAGGGTTCATCAATCCATGATTTTGATCCATGTGAGTAATTTAAGAGTTGTATAAGGGTTACAACATGTTTATAGACCTTGTATGATGTTGGAAAACATTTGAAATTGATGGTTGGATGAAGAAATAGGAGTATATTCTAATGGAACAGTACCCGGTACATGCAAAATCCAGTTATAGGTCGCAGACACGGTCCGTGTCTGATGACACGCCCTTGCCCCCCGGCGTGTCTTGCTTTGTTAGTGTAATTTCACGGATTTGAGTAGGCAGAGAGGGACACGCCCCCTCCCCCGGTGCCTTGCAAGGTAGGCTGTGTCGTGACATTTTTGAAAAATAGAATAGGGCATTCTGAACAGCCTGTGGTTTTAGTTGTATAACTTGAGCTATAGACATCGTATTGGCATGAAACTAGTGGCATTTTGAAGCAAACATGTAAGGTTTTTACACTGTAAAATTTCAGAATGATTGAAGTTTGGATGTACCTCTGGTGCATTCATGGAAATCAGCATTTTTAGATAACGATAGAGGTGTTTTGGTGAGGGTTTGAACCCTAGGAACACAAAATGCATGTAAATCAATTATGATGCTAATTATTGTAAGTAATTAGTGATTGTGTTACACGAGTTTTTATGAAACATTTTAAGGTGGGTAATATTCTCTTTATGTTGATTGAACCATATTGAGATGAGTAATATTCTCTCTATTTTGTTGAGAAAAGGGGGTGAGTAATATCCTCTTTATATTAATTGAATAGTGAGGTAAGTAATTCCTCTTTATTTTAAGGTAAGTAATTCTTCATTATGATTGTTGATTAGTTGAGGTGAGTAATATCCTCCCTATAATTTGTAGAATAGTGAGGTGAGTAATATCCTTTGTATGTGTTGATGGGTAGTGTAGGTGAGTCATATCCTAACTATGCCTGATCATTCATGACATACCATAACATATCCAAGAATAGTTGAGGTGGGTAATATCCTCAATACGTTAGAGGGCTCATGACATTCTTAATTGCATTCACTATTAGGGCTTACATAAACATATACATTAGACATAATTAGGCATAACATGACAACTGTATGGGCGATTGTCACCATGACATAAACACAAGGCATTTACAATTGTATGAGAAATTGTGTACTTCTGTGATTGAAGTGTTTACTTAATGGTTGTGTAATTAGTATGACTGCATAAAATGCTGGTATTGGAATACTTCTATTAAGAATTTTGATTTCTCACCTCATTTGTGTTGCCATGTAAATCCAGGTACAAGTTCTTCAAAATGAAAAAAGAAGATGTATGAGGATTAGCATAATATAGATGTTGTTTTGGATTGAGCTTGTACATAGTTTATATTTTCTTAGTTTGATTTGATTTATGTATAACAGTATGCCCTTTTGTGACTGTGATGTATATATATAACTGATGGTATCGTGGCTCTCAAAAGTCTAATCATAGTGTATCGAAATTTGTGGGCGACATGTGGCTCTCCATAGTTATTTATTTATGTGAATATTATAGGCTTGGTTGTTAGTGGTAACATTTTCAATACTGAATGTTCTTGTGTAGATCAAGTCTAATGGTATATTAGAATTTGGATGTTACATTATGGTATTAGAGAAGTTCATCATGTTGAGTCGGGGTATGGACTGATAATGCTTAGGCATGTTTAGAGTTGGTTGTGCATTACTTGTCTCTTATGTGTAATGTTTGAGTGAAATTGCATGACTTACCCTGTGTAGTGTGTTGTTAGCTACTGTTGCACGGTTACATGATGTTGAGACTGCAGCTCAATATATATTGTTTATGTGTGTACGGGAAACTATGACACCTAAAAGGTAAACCAGAGGAATCAGGAACACACCTGGTGAAGATACTAATATGGCCGCAACTTTTGTGGCGATGGCCAATGCCATGATGCAGCAGACAGAGCAAGCAGCCGCTACTGCCAACGCAATGAGAGAGCAGGCAGATGTAACTGCAAGAGTGTTAGAGAGGTTGGGACATCAACAACTAGTACCACCACCAGCACAGGAGGTACTAGTTGGGAGAAGCCAAAATTTTCTGGATATTTCAGAATTCAGAAAGATGAATCCTCTGATGTTTAGGGGCGACTACGATCTAATGAAAGTTGAGGAGTGGTTGGCCGAGTTGGAAAAAATCTTGGAGGTAATGGTTTGCTCGGATGAGCAAAGAGTTTCTGTCATTTCCTTTATGTTGGGAGGAGAAGCAAAACAGTGGTGGCAAATGGCTAAGAGACTGATGGTAACAGCTAGGATACTGATCGCATGGGAAATGTTCAAGGATACCTTTTTGGAATAGTACTTTCCAAGAAGCCTACAAGAGGACAAGGAAATGGAATTTCTTAGTCTTCAACAAAGTGATATGACCATTGTGCAGTATGAGGCTAAATTTCATAAGTTGTCTAAGTTTTCTTCTCAGTTTAGACTCAATCCAAATGAGAACTAGAAGTGTTTTAGGTTTGAATCCGGACTAAGGTAAAATATAAAAAGGGCAGCGAGGTCTTTAGAAATCAGGGATTTTCCATCCTTGGTGAATAAATACAGAATTGTGGAGTCTGATAATCTCCAACTTCAGGCGAAGCGAAGATTGATGATCGACAGAAGATTGTGGATATGGAAAAGGTATTTCTAAATCAAGTCACCCACAAGAGAAAAGCGAGTGAGTTCAGATGGATGATCGACATGAGAAGTGTACCAAGTGTGGCAGGTATCACAAGGACAAAGTTTGTATACTTGACTAGATCAAATGTTTAGGCAAGTTGGGACACTATGCTAGGAATTATCCTCAGAAGAAAGAGGCAAAGTCAGATGTTAGACCAGGCAGAGTCTACTGGTTGGAGGGCAAGGAGACAACACAGTCTCCGGGTTCAGGAAAAGGTGAGTACATTATTGTACATGTTTAATAACTTTGTTTTCTTAAGATTTGGTTGTATATGTGTTTGCATGTCAATTGTTAGGACTTCTTATATTAGGTAAACCAAATTTTGGGGGTAAAATTTTAAAAAGAATGGGAGAATATAACACCCCGGATCATCATGATAGACTCGTAAATGGTTACGGAGGTAGCCTAATACTAATTTGTCATGCCTATAAAATTTGATGGTCGTCTGAGCACATTTAGTCATTTTGCTATGGCACTATGTGTAGCATATAGTTATTTTTAGCCCCAGTCTTGACTTAAACTACTTAGTTAATGGGAATAAGTGTGGAGAACTTGTTTCTAGGTCACAAATGTGTTGAAGATGTTATGGTTAAAGTTTGAGGTTAATCGGAGTTAGATTGGTATTTTTAAGCATACTAGTTGTGTGTTTTAATGTCGGATTGACCCCCAGCAGATATGAAAAATTATGAAAAATGGTGAAAATAGATTTTTAATGAATCATATGATTTAATTTAAGTCTGTTGGAAGTTATAGAACTGGATTTGGTGAAATTTAAGTGTTCTTAACAGATCGAAGTTTTAGTGCTTATCTAAGAGAAGCCAAATTTGACTTCTTTTTATTAGTATCCTACGGCAGAGAAAGAAAACAAAAATAAAAGAAAGAAAAGAGAAAAGGAAAAAGAAGAGAAAGAGGAAGGAAAGAAGACCAAAGAAGGGGATGAGCAACCACCAAGGAAGAATCAAGGCAAGCCTAGAGGAAAACTTGAATCTATATAGCATATCATCATCTTCAAGATCTTGAGATAGGGGGAAACTTTGTTTGGATAGCTTGTTGTCTTTTTCTTCATTTGGTTCTTGAGGGGCTTGATGAAGAAATGAAGGTTTGAATAGTGTTTTTTATGATTCTTGAGTTGAATCTAGATAACGATAGTTTGGTTGAGTAAGAAATTGATTTGTGGATGTGTTAGGATGAATTATTCATCACTTGAACACCTTGGTTCCCATTGAAGTTGAATTTGGGGGTTTAGGTTTTAAGGTGGATGAAGGGTTCATCAATCCATGATTTTGATCCTTGTGAGTAATTTAAGAGTTGTATAAGTGTTACAACATGTTGATAGACCTTGTATGATATTGGAAAACATTTAGAATTGATGGTTGGATGAATAAGTGGGAGTATGTTCCTAATGGAATAGTATCCCGTGTCTGCAAAATTTTGCAGAATCTAGTTTTGGGTCGCAGACACGGCTCGTGCCAAATGACACCCCCCACGTGTCTTGCTCTATTTGTGAAATTTCAAGGATTTGAGTAAGCAGATAGGGACACGCGCCCCTCCCCCCGGTGTCTTGCAACACAGTATGTTCGCAACATTCTTTAAAAAATAGAATAGGGCATTCTGAATAGCCTGTGGTTTTAGTTGTATAACTTGAGCTACAAACATCGTATTGGCATGTGACCAGTGGCATTTTGAAGCTAACATGTAAGGTTTTTAGACTGTGAAATTTTAGAATGATTAAAGTTTGGATGTACCTCTGGTACATTCATGGAAATCAGCCTTTTTAGGCAACGATAGAGGTGTTTTAGTGAGGGTTTGAACCCTAAGAACACTAGATGCATGTAAATCAATTGTGATGCTAACTATTGTAGGTAATTAGTGATTATGTTGCACCAAATTTTGCTAAACATTTTTAGGTGAGTAATATTCTCTTTATGTTGATTGAACTGTATTGAGGTGAGTAATATCATCTCTATGTTGTTGAGTAAGGAGGTGAGTAATATCTTCTTTATATTAATTGAATGGTGAGGTAAGTAATTCCTCTTTATGTTGAGATAAGTAGTTCCTCATCATGGTTGTTGATTAGTTGAGGTGAGTAATATCCTCCCTATAATTTGTAGAACATTGAGGTGAGTAATATCCTTTGTATGTGTTGATGGGTAGTGTAGGTGAGTTATATCCTCACTATGCTTGATAATTCATAACATACTATAGCATATCCCAAAGTAGTTGAGGTGGGTAATATCCTTAACACGTCTGAGGGCTCATGACATTCTTAATTACATTTACTATTAGGGCTTGCATAGACATATACATTTGACATAATTAGGCATAATATGACAATTGTATGGGCGGTTGTCACCATGACATGAACTCATGACATTTACAATTGTATAGGAAATTGTATACTTCTGTAATTGAAGTGTTAACTTGATGGTTGTGTAATCTGTATGATTGTATAAAATGCTAGTATTGGAATACTTCTACTGAGAATTTTGATTTCTCACCCCCTTTGTGTTGCCATGTAAATCCTTGTACAAATTCTTCAAAATAGAAGAAGAAGATGTATGAGGACTAGCAAAGTATAGATGTTGTTTTGGACTGAGCTTGTATATAGTTTATATTTTCTTACTTTGATTTAAGTTATGTATAACAGTATGCCCTTTTATGGGTGTGATGTATATATATAATTGTTGGTATCGTGGCTCTCCATAATTATTTATTTATGTGAATATTATGGACTTGATTGTTGTGGTAACATTTTCAATACTGAATATTTTTATGTAGATCAAGTCTAATGAGATATCAAAATTGGGATGTTATAGTGGACTCGTTCTTTCAATAAGTAAATCATAAAAGTTTACGCAAATCTCATTATAACTCAACAATTCTACTTCATATTCTATTAAATTAATTTCTACATATAGGGAATTTAGGATAGAGACAAAAAGAAGGTTAAGGAGTCGTACACAGTTATAATCTAGGATAGATAAAGTTGTACACAAAGAATTTACTAGTTGGTTTCAAAAGTGAGTAAGTGGAAGTTATGTTATCATCTATCTTCATATTTAGAGGTTTAATAAAGCATGTAACTAATATGGTTCATTCTCGACGTTAGATTATGAATGAAGTCAACGAACATTGAAATGAAATTATGTAGCTTGCACTTGGACCACTTGACCAAGCCAAACGATTTAGTGCATACAATGTGAATGAAATTAAATTCAGAACTCTAAGATGAGAGCATGGGTTGAAAACTCAAAATAATGGAGTGTTTGGTACATTTGATACTATCGTGACAACAATATGATGATAAGAGGTGTTTCGTATTACAAAAAATTGTTAGATATAATTGAGTTGAACTACAACGGTCAATTCATGGTTACCTTGTTCAAATGTCAATGGACCAATACCACAACTAATAGAGGCATAAAAAATATGAGTTAGGCTTTACTTGTATTAATTTTTCCTGTTTGATACATCTTAGTGATCGAGAAGATCATGAGCCATATATATTGGCATAGGAGGCCCAACTTATATATTATGTTGATGATGAAATGGAAAAAGAATGGAGTATTGTTGTCCATCTAAAACCAAGATACTTGTATTACATGGGAGAAGAAAAAGATGAAGAGCCAATCTATGATATTGTTCCTTCTCCGCAACAAAACTTGGATAGGTGGTTTCAAGAAAGCAATCAAGATTTACGATTAACAAAGGATGATATAGAAGATGAACCTCCAATAAATGCTAATGTTGACAATATCGATGCGAGTGAGGATTTTGTTTAATTTTTTATTTGTTGTAGTTAGGTATTTATGTACTTGGTCAGATTTAATTTCATAGCATTGAATTGCATATGTTTTATAATATGCATATCAATTTTATATTTCTATTGTTTATTGACTATTGGTTAACAATATTTCTTTGAATATAATGCTTATTGACTATTGTTTTGATAATATTTTATTTTTTTCAAAGTCTAACTTGGTTATAGAGTTGTAGCAATGCCTAGGAGTAAACGCTTCAAGGCTACACCACCTGTTACAGATGGTAATGCTCATTTTGTGCCATAATGGACCTTATTTTGTGCCATCGACTCATAGTGGAGCTCATTATATACCACTGACTCATAATGGACTTTGTTCTGTACCACTGACTCATAATGGTGTCTATTTTGTACCATTAACTCATAGTGGAGCTTGTTTTGTACCATCGATTCATATTGGTGCCCGTTCTGTACCACTGACTCATAGTAAAGTTGGTTCTGTACCATCGACTCATGTTGGAGCTTGCTCTAGGCTGCACTCAGATGGTAATGCCCAATCTGTGCCATTGACTCATAGTGGGGCTCATTTTGGGCCATCCTCAAATGCCTTTTTTTATGCCATTCACTTATTCATCTGAGTCTGAGTTTGAGCCTAAGTATATTGGTTCGTTTGATGAGTTTGAGAATGATCTTATACCTACATCTAGTGAGATAGTTACTCGCTATCGTAAGAATAACAACTATTGGATCGTCAATGTTATTGCTAAGAATCACAGTTCTTGTATTTTTATTTGCTTAACGACTATATGTATTTTAAATATTACAATTCTTGTTTTAGATGAGGATGACACCATCAAAGAAGGACCATTGAATATGCAAGATATTTGGTCACTCCCTACAGGTAAAAAGGTTATAATCACATACAATAAGCTTGGTCAACCCATAGATGACGCAGATGGCCTTTTGGGTGGCTTTTTGAGAGATTTAGGATATAATTATTCTAAGTTTCTCATGCGTTATGTCTCTTGGCGTAAGGTTTCGGGTACATATAAGGAGAAAGTGTATGATGCTATTATAAAGGTACATATAAATTATATATTTACATTTTATGATTTGTATGACTTAGTTACCAATATCTTTTTTTATGCAAAAAAAATTTCATATAGAGGACAGTTGGTTGAAAGGATATATCATGAAAAGTATTGGGAAGAAGTAGAAAGATACCAGGCATAATATGTTTCATCAATTTTATGATAAAACATTGACTATGGAGGAAAATGTTGTAAGACACCCTAATGGAATTGATCGCGATCATTGGACATGGTTTATTGAATATAGCAAGGATAGGAAAACACAAGTATCATATCCAAAACAAACATGGTCATTTAATGTAAAATGATAAAATTGGTTCATAATTGCATTGTTGTTAATGCAAGCACAAGAGATATACAAAAAAGAATGCTGAAAATCAGAAGAAGCAATTGTACACACACATAGGTGATTCAAAAAGCATACCTAGGAGAAAAGCTGAAGAGGTTATTAATGTTAAAGCTCTTTGATTCTTTATATTTGATTTTTTATCTTATTTAATTTTTAAGTATATGATTGTGCTAATAATGACATAAGAATAGCAACGTGGGAGCCGCAATGGTAGAGGAGAGATGTTGACTATAGTACACAAGCGAAAAGATGGTTCTTATGTCAATGATGAGGCCAAAATTGTTGGTGTAAGTACTTTAAGAAATTAATGTTGCTTAATTTTTTTTTATTAATATTTTACTCAATGTATAAATCTAAACTTTAATGGTTGAAATCTTACATATTTGTAGGAGAAAATTATGAATATTGAGTGTCAAGATGGCTCATCACAACGAATTTCACAAGATGATTCACTTGCTCAGGTTCTAAGGAAGAAGCACTCTGGCCGAGTTCGGGGTGTGGGTTTTGGGTCATCTCTTACTCAAATATTTGGCCACGCAACTTATCAGTTTAGTGGAATATCTTTAACTCTACTAATTCAAACAAAGGTGGATGAGATGAAGTCTGTAACACCCCAATTTTTAGAAAATGTCCCGAATGTTCTGTTTGCTGTTTTTCAAGCTTTTGTATAAATGACTGTTATGTCCCTATTTTACTGTTTCTTATTTTTCTGTATGAAATACAAATATGTTTTACAGGCTAAAATTTTATTTGATCATTTTACGTATTTTGCTTCGAGATAGTAAAATAAAAATTTTCTTGAAATCTCTTGTTTTAATTTTTCTGGGTGATATACAGACAATTAATACTGTCTGTAATTTTATTTGAACGTTTTGGATGATTTGCTTTGTTGTGGGGAAAAATGAAAAAATGACTGTTATGTCCGATTGTACTGTTTTTAATTTTTCTATATGTTACAGTGCTTAATATTACTGTCTGTGATTTTATTTGGATTTTTTGTGCGATTTGCTCCGGGACAGGAAAATAATATTTTTCCGGGCCGGGGAAATCTTGTTTTAATTATACAGACTGGGGGATCTTACTAAACCTAATTCTGAATGAGACGATAATTAATCTTTTAATTTTTAGGATTTAACTGTCCAATAAAATATTTTTTATATTATTTTATTAGTCAGTATAATTAGATGACAGTGGACCAGAAAATATTTTACGGGACCCACGTTTAGCTAATACAGTTAAGTTAGTAGCTTAATTAAGCATCATTAGTGAAGGAATTCTCTAGAACAAGTGACTAAGCTTGATGACTAGGTTAATTAGTGACTAAGCATGGTGACTAAGGCTAATGACAAGGCAAGGATGAACCAATGGGAGCCAAGCTTGCTAACCAAGTTTTGATCTTAACCTTTGATGCATTCTAAGGCTTGGATGAAGCCAAATCCATGACACCTTGCATGGCATTGAAGGCTACGGCCAAGCCACTTTGGAAGACCAAAAATCACTTTGTCTTCATGCAAATTTCTCTCTTCTCTCTCTTCCAAAAACCCTAAACACCATTGATGTTTTCTTGAAGCTCCATTCGGCCAAGCCTTGTTCTACACCATCCAACCACCCAAAATTCTATCCAACCAAGTTTTCTAAACCTAAACACAATCCTAAGAACATCTCTAGTTGAGAGTTCTTGCAAAATCTTCCATTTAAAGCTTGGAAACCAACTTGGAAAATTTTACCTAGAAGGTGAAATTTCTAGTTTTCTATTTCTAAACTCTTTTTCAAAGTTCTAAGCCATGATTTCTCCATGGTTTAAGCTCTCTTTCTATGGTTAGTAACTTGTAGATTTTTGTTTAAGTTTGTTAGGTGACTTGAAGGAGAAAACCGAAACATAAGGAAAGGTGTGAAAGAGTTTTAGTCTTCATTTAAGGAAAGAGGAAGACTAATCTTATCATCTATGGATGGTGGTAAGAAGATGGAGTGTGATTTTTGTGATTGTAGAATCCATAAGGATTCATTTGTGTGATTGTTAGTAGCTTGTTTATGTGTTTGTGTATTTGTTAGTAGCTTTCCTATTTGATGTTTGTAATAATTTGCATGTCTACAAGCTTTGATTTCATGTCTACAAGCTTTGATTTAGGTTATATGTGTTAGAAATATATTGCATGTGTTAGAAATGTATGATAATTTATAGGATGTGAATAATATGTCAAGGATTGCATGAGTGTTCCAAAGAACACAAACCTTGAGGCTTACGGCCATGACCAAAATGGAGAACCAAAATGTTCTCTTAATTTTCCTAAAATGAGATTTAATTAACCTAGGAACATTAACAAGGTATCACATTGTTTAGATTAAGGAAAATGAATTTAGAAATCTAATGACATAATTTTATGTTTTGGCCAACATGCCAAACCACTTATATATGATTTCTAAGATCAAATTCCAAACCTTTTTCAATCAAAATAATGCAATATATGTTAAAAAGGAATTTTTTTTAAAAGGAATTTTAAAGAAATTAATTGATTAGAATTAAGTGTCTTGAATTAAAACTAATGATTTTATTGTTAGAAATGAAATACAGTAACTTTTCAGAATTTCTAACATATGGCTCATGCTGTATTTTGAAGCATGTTAGTAGTTTTCAAAAGAATTAATTATATGGTTTAAAAAATTAAATAAACAGAATTTTTACGGAAAAAAAAATTAGGAAATCATTTATATAAATTTTCTAAACAAAATACTGTCAATTTTTAGTAAAAATTGACAAATAAGATAGAAAAAAATGTCCAAAAGATAGTATACGATATAGAAAATATTTTACGTAGTTTAAATGTATTATTTATTATTTACTGTTTATTTAAACAATAATTTAAACAGTAATTTTAAGGAGTTTGGACAAGAAAATGATTTAAAAATCTTACGCGATTGAGAAAATGTATTAAAAACTCTACGCGATTTTGAAAACAGAAAAATAAATTTACACGATTTAAAAACGTTTGTAAAAACGACGAGATTGTGAAAACGCGATAAAATTTCTACGCGATTGACCGAAACGGTATTTTCTATATTCTTTCTGGATTTTACGTATTTTTCTCTTCGGGCTATGAGGTGAACCAAGACAGCTTTGGAACAAGATTTGTCCTGGGACTTATGTATCTTTTATCTTTGAGGATATCTTGGTTATGCCAGTTTTTGGTGGATTGGTTGACAAGGTGAATCACATCGTGTTGTCGATGCGATAAACGTAGTGTGGTTCATTATCTTTATGAACTTGGAGACGTTAGTGTACGAGATTCCACATATGGACAGTCGGTCGCTCCGCTGGGCCGTGGTAACCGATAGCACACTAATGAACTCGACACGCACTATTTTTAATCAAGATTTCGTAAAGTCTAATAGCACATTGCCTGTAGTGCCACAATGTGAGACCGTGAACTACACCATGCTTTGGATGATGGATTCCATATGACATGGGGCTATAGACACAAAGTGTGACAGCGTAATAGTTTGGTTGGGCAGCCGTGGTACCAATAGATTTTACGAGTCATTCTCTCTCTCTGATATCTATATGTGTTTTAGCTCCATGGAGTAGGATCGTGTCATGTTACATTTAATTATATCTTGAACATTATTTATTTTATCTGTTTATTTATTTATTTATTTGGTTATTGTTACGAGGAATTGTCTGTTTGAATTTATTTTATACGTGATGTTATATTGCATGTGTTATTGATTTATCGTGAAATCATGTGTTGTTATGATAATTAGATTTTTACACTATACTGTTATTAAATTAATGTTATAGCTTTTCATATTGCATAAACTGTATATCTGTTGTTTGTCGTTTTCTTATTTGCCATGTTTGTGATGATTTTAGATTGTCTTACCTCTTTATTGTATATGTTTTCTGTATATTTATTTTACGTGATAAAGAGTTTGAGGAAGAGGACCAGCCTCTTGAGATTTTGTATCCTGAAGAGGAAGAAGTGCAACAAGCCGAAGATCAGTACAAAGACCGAGAACCATCTGATCATTCATATCCATTGGATTGATTAGTTTGGGTATGGCGGTGCCAGGATTTTTGGGGTTTGTGCAGCTAGAGTTTCACGGTGGATCGTTAGCTTGGCATATGCGAGGAGACAGAGACTCCGTGACGTATATGGGACGGCTGACTGTGTCCCTACGTCATAGGTTTGATGAAGAGCCAGTAATGACGACTACTGTGTTTCTGCACTTAGAGTTACCTTTATCCATTAGGCGTCATTGGGGTGGTGTATCCACTGAGCCTAGTGAGATGACCCTCATATCGACTGCGCGGTCTCATGTCCGCCGAGTGTCGAGGCATCCTGGATATTTATCTTCTGATGAGTTTCCTGAGAGTGATCCATCAGAGGATTAAATATTTATGATGTATTTTTTGGCGCGTCTGCGTATGTATATATTGACTCTTTACTGTTTTTCTTTACTTGTTTCGTTTAAATATTTGTAGTTGTAGTTGTAAATTATTTGTATAACTTATAACTTGGACCATATGTATATTATGAGTGATGTTGTTCTTTTACTTTATGTTTCCGCATTATTTTATTTAATAATATTCTTTTAACAGGGAATTATTTTACAACCCATATTAATACGTAATAAATGTTTTACAACTTGGGTAGATTTTATTTATTTCTCTTTATATATTTGACATCCCCACAAGGGTGTTACATTAGTTGGTATCAGAGCCCAAGTTAGAGTCTTTTGGGGTTGTGCTTGGGTCTGTTTTTGTTTGTGCTGTGTGATTCTCTGTGATTTACTTCTGAAAGGATGTATCTAATTTTGTTTTGTTCTATTTGAAGAAAGAAGATGTTTGGACGAGGTAGAGGACGTGCGAATGTAAATCGTGATGTGGATCCTATGATTGCGGCTGTTGAAGCTATGCAGCGGATGGCTGAAGTAATGATGCGAGTTTGAGAGCGACTCAACGAAGATGCTACTCGATGCCCTAAATTTATCTGAATTTAGGCGCCACAATCCGCCACGGTTTAGAGGCGAGGTTGATCCGAGAGAAGGCAAGTCAATGGATACAAGACTTGGAAAGAATTTTTGAAGGAATGAGATGCACAGATGATAAGAAGGTAACTTATGCTGTCTTTATGCTAAGAGGAGATGGAGAACATTGGTGGAGAGGAACTCGCCAAGTTTTACAAGCTGAAGGAACTGAAATTACGTGGGAAGTGTTTTCTGATGCTTTTCTGGAAAAGTATTTTCCTGCAAGTGCTAGGCATGCCAAGGAAATGGAATTTCTTGGTTTGCGACAGGGAAATATGACGGTGAATGAGTATGCGACAAAATTTGAGAATTTGTCTCAATTCTCGGATTATGCTCAAACTCGACCGGATGATTCATGGAGATGTCGGAAGTTTGAATCGGGCTTAAGAGTGGAACTGAAGCGAGGGATGATATCCTTGAGGATAAATCAATTTCATGCTTTGGTTGATGCATGTGCGCGACTTGAAGAATTAGAGCCGTCAAGAGATCAGAGGAATCGTAACTTTGGGCCGACAAGGTTTCAGAGAAGTGGAGGAAGTAATACGAATCGGTTTCAGCGCAAGCCGTATTCCAGACCATCAGGGAGTCAATCTCAACGACCACCAGTTGGGGGAAGTGTAAGTGGTAGTGGAACTGGACAAAAAGTGGCGTTTACGCCAACGTGTTTTAAGTGCGGAAAGAAAGGTCATATCTCTCCGGAGTGTACGGTTAAGGGGACAGTTTGTTTTAACTGTAAGCAACCTGGGCATATATCGAAGGATTGTACTCAGCCGAAAAGGAAGCCTGCTGTTCGTTATGTTCGTGCTAATCAACAGAAGTCAGGGAATACTCAACCGAGATCTGGAGGGCGAGTATATACTATGACGGGAACAGAAATTTCTCAATCTGATGATCTTATACAAGGAGAAGGTGACATTGGAGGTAACCATCTGACTGTGTTATATGACTCTGGTGCTACACATTCGTTTATTGCATATGATTGTGTGGAAAGATTGAAGTTGCCTGTGTCTTCTTTGAATGTTAAATTGAGTGTTTCTACGCCAACTGCTAAACCTGTGATTGCATCAAAGATATGTTTGGATTGCCCTGTTGTTGTGAAGGATCGTAAGTTTTTGGTCAACTTGATTTGTTTACCTCTTGTTGAGATAGATGTAATCTTAGGGATGGACTGGTTATCTTCTAACCATATCCTTATAGATTGTGCAAGCAAAACCATAGTTTTTCCTAAGGAAGAAAAGTCTGGATTCTTAGCTATCTTTGTTAAGGTCAAGTCTTTGTTAAGAGAGGGAGCACAGGGATATGTGGTATTGTCTTCTCTAGAGGTTAAGAAAGAGAAGGATGTGAATACTATTCCTGTTGTCAACAAGTTTCCAGAGGTTTTTCCTGATGACGTACCTGGTTTGCCACCTGAGAGGGAGATCGAGTTTTCAATTGATTTAGTACCTGGAGCAGGTCCTATCTCAATTGCACCGTACCGTATGTCGCCAGCAGAGTTGGAGGAGCTGAAGAAGCAATTGGTGGAGTTGTTGGAGAAGCAGTTTGTGCGACCAAGTGTTTCGCCATGGGGTGCGCCAGTGCTTTTGGTCAAGAAGAAGGACGGAACTTCTCGGCTTTGTGTGGATTATCGTCAGCTGAACAAGGTGACTATCAAGAATAAATATCTGTTTCCAAGAATTGACGATTTGATGGATCAGTTAAGAGGAGTTGTGGTATTTTCCAAGATAGATCTGAGATCGGGTTATCACCAGATTCGTGTTAAGGGGGAAGATGTACCGAAAACCGCTTTTTGAACTCGTTATGGGCATTATGAGTATCAGGTAATGCCATTCGGGGTGACGAATGCTCCTGCCATATTTATGGATTATATGAACAGGATTTTTCGTCCGTATCTAGACAGGTTTGTCGTTGTCTTCATCGATGACATTCTGATCTATTCTCAATCTAAGGAAGAGCATGCTGAACATCTTGGTATTGTTCTTTAGATTTTGAGAGAAAAGCAGCTGTATGCGAAGTTAGCTAAATGTGAGTTCTGGTTGGAAAAAGTTTAGTTTTTAGGTCACGTGATTTCAAAAGAAGGTATTGCGGTAGACCCATCAAAAGTGGAGACTGTTTTACAGTGGGAAAGGCCTAAGACGGTAACAGAAGTTCGAAGTTTCGTTAGACTTGCTAGTTATTATCGAAGGTTTTTCGAAGGTTTTTCGAAGATTGCTGGACCGCTTACACAACTTACGAGGAAAAGTCAAGCTTTTGAGTGGACGGAAGAACGTGAAGCCAGTTTTCAAGAGTTGAAGAAGAGGTTAACAACTGCACCTGTGTTGATCTTGCCAGATTCTAAGGGAACTTTTGACGTGTATTGTGATGCTTCTTATCAAGGGTTAGGTTGCGTTTTGATGCAGAATCGGAATGTTGTGGCGTATGCTTCTCATCAGTTAAAGGTTCATGAGAGGAACTATTCAACGCACGATTTGGAATTGGCTGCAGTGGTTTTTGCTCTGAAAGTGTGGAGGCATTTTCTGTATGGAGCGTTGTTCAATGTCTTTAGTGATCACAAGAGTCTAAAGTATTTGTTTGATCAGAAAGAATTGAATATGAGGCAAAGCGATGGTTGGAATTCTTAAAGGATTATGATTTTCAACTTCAATTCCACCGGGAAAAGCTAATGTGGTAGGCGATGCCTTAAGCGAGAAAGGTGCTTAGTGTTTCGGCAATGATGATCAAGGAGGAAGAGTTGATCAATAAGTTTCGAGATCTATGGTTGTCTGTGGAGTTTCTACACGAAAAGTTCGTTTATTTAAGGTCGTGATCATAAACGAATTTCTTGATGTTGTCCGAGATAAACAAAAGGAAGACGTGTTTTTGCAAAATGAGAAGGAATTGCTAAAGCAAGGTCATAAAGCGACGGTAGAAGAAGAAGCAGATGGAATCTTAAGGTTTAAGGGAAGAATTTGTATGCCTGATGATTCTGAATTGAAGAAGTCGATTCTAGATGAAGCTCATACTAGTGATCTTAGTTTACATCCGGGGATGACCAAGATGTATCAAGACTTGAAAAGGTTGTTTTGGTGGCCAATGATGAAAAGAGACGTAGCAGAGTATGTGGAATCTTGTCTGGTTTGTCAGAAAGCGAAAGTGGAACATCGAGACCAGTGGAATGTTGCAACCGTTATCTATTCCAGAATGGAAATGGGATAGTATCTCTATGGATTTCGTTACTGGTTTGCCAAAGACGAGGAAAGGTCATGATTCAATATGGGTTATAGTCGATAGGCTTACTAAATCGGCTCATTTCTTACCAATTAATATCAAGTATTCGTTGGAAAGATTAACCCAGTTGTACATCAGCGAGATTGTTAGATTACATGGTGTACCTACATGTATAGTTTCTGATCGAGATCCGAGGTTTACGTCAAGGTTTTGGCGAAGTCTGCAAGAAGCTATGGGAACTAAGTTGCGACTGAGTTCGGCGTATCATCCGCATCGATGGTCGAGACGAGAGAGACTATATAGTCTTTGGAGGATCTGTTGCGTACTTGTGTTTTGGAGCAACGAGGAAGTTGGGATGAATTTTTATCTTTGATAGAATTCACCTACAACAATAGTTTTCACTCAAGTATAGGGATGACACCCTATGAGGCATTGTACGGAAGACGATGTCGAACCCCGTTATGTTGGTATCAGGATGGGGAAAGCATGACTGTTGAACCAGATCTTGTACAACAGACTACGGAGAAGGTAAAGATGATACAAGAGAAGATGAGAACGACGCAAAGCAGACAGAAGAGTTATGAGGATAAACGAAGACGAGCTCTTGAGTTTGAGGAGGGTGAGCATGTGTTTCTAAGAGTTACTCCTAGGACCGGTGTCGGAAGAGTTATTAAGTCTAAGAAGCTTACTCCTAAGTTTATTGGACCGTATCAGATTATCCGACGTATAGGTCCTGTGGCGTATCAGATTGCTTTGCCGCCTTTTCTATCCAATTTGCATGATGTATTTCATGTGTCTCAGCTCAGGAAGTATATACCGGATCCAACGCATGTTATACAACCAGATGAAGTACAGTTGAAGGAGAATTTAACTTACGAGACTTTACCTGTTAGAATCGAGGACAGAAAGGTAAAGCAGCTTCGAGGGAAGATGATCGAGTTAGTGAAGGTTATATGGAATGACGTGACGGGTGATGCTACCTGGGAGCTGGAGGATAAAATGAGGGATCAGTATCCTCATTTGTTTTGATGAGCAGCGAATTTCGAGGACGAAATTTTTATTTGTTGGGGATAGTTGTAACACCCCAATTTTTAGAAAATGTCCCGAATGTTCTGTTTGCTGTTTTTCAAGCTTTTGTGTAAATGACCGTTATGTCCCTGTTTTACTGTTTCTTGTTTTTCTGTATGAAATACAAATATGTTTTACAAGCTAAAATTTTATTTGATCGTTTTACGTATTTTGCTTCGAGACGGTAAAATAAAAATTTTCTCGAATCTTGTTTTAATTTTTTTTGGGTGATATACTGAGACAATTAATACTACGTAATTTTATTTGAACGTTTTGGATGATTTGCTTTCGTGGGGAAAAATGAAAAAATGACCGTTATGTCCCGATTGTACTGTTTTTAATTTTTCTATATGTTACAGTGCTTAATATTACTGTTTATGATTTTATTTGGACTTTGTGTGCGATTTGCTCCGGGACAGGAAAATAATATTTTTCTAGGCCAGGAAATCTTGTTTTAATTATTCAACCGGGGATCTTACTAAACCCAATCTTGAATGAGACGATAATTAATCTTTTAATTTTTAGGATTTAAGCTGTCCAATAAAATAATTTTGTATATTATTTTATTAGTCAGTATAATTAGATGACAGTGGACCCGAAAATGTTTTGCGGGACCCACGTTTAGCTAATACAGTTAAGTTAGTAGCTTAATTAAGCATCATTAGTGAAGGAATTCTCTAGAACAAGTGACTAAGCTTGATGACTAGGTTAATTAGTGACTAAGCATGGTGACTAAGGCTAATGACAAGGCAAGGATGAACCAATGGGAGCCAAGCTTGCTAACCAAGTTTTGATCTTAACCTTTGATGCATTCTAAGGCTTGGATGAAGCCAAATCCATGACACCTTGCATGGCATTGAAGGCTACGGCCAAGCCACTTTGGAAGACCAAAAATCACTTTGTCTTCATGCAAATTTCTCTCTTCTCTCTCTTCCAAAAACCCTAAACACCATTGATGTTTTCTTGAAGCTCCATTCGGCCAAGCCTTGTTCTACACCATCCAACCACCCAAAATTCTATCCAACCAAGTTTTCTAAACCTAAACACAATCCTAAGAACATCTCTAGTTGAGAGTTCTTGCAAAATCTTCCATTTAAAGCTTGGAAACCAACTTGGAAAATTTTACCTAGAAGGTGAAATTTCTAGTTTTCTATTTCTAAACTCTTTTTCAAAGTTCTAAGCCATGATTTCTCCATGGTTTAAGCTCTCTTTCTATGGTTAGTAACTTGTATATTTTTGTTTAAGTTTGTTAGGTGACTTGAAGGAGAAAATCGAAACATAAGGAAAGGTGTGAAAGAGTTTTAGTCTTCATTTAAGGTAAGAAGAAGACTAATCTTATCATCTATGGATGGTGGTAAGAAGATGGAGTGTGATTTTTGTGATTGTAGAATCCATAAGGATTCATTTGTGTGATTGTTAGTAGCTTGTTTATGTGTTTGTGTATTTGTTAGTAGCTTTCCTATTTGATGTTTGTAATAATTTGCATGTCTACAAGCTTTGATTTCATGTCTACAAGCTTTGATTTAGGTTATATGTGTTAGAAATATATTGCATGTGTTAGAAATGTATGATAATTTATAGGATGTGAATAATATGTCAAAGATTGCATGAGTGTTCCAAAGAACACAAACCTTGAGGCTTACGGCCATGACCAAAATGGAGAACCAAAATGTTCTCTTAATTTTCCTAAAATGAGATTTAATTAACCTAGGAACATTAACAAGGTATCACATTGTTTAGATTAAGGAAAATGAATTTAGAAATCTAATGACATAATTTTATGTTTAGGCCAACATGCCAAACCACTTATATATGATTTCTAAGATCAAATTCCAAACCTTTTTCAATCAAAATAATGCAATATATGTTAAAAAGGAATTTTTTTTAAAAGGAATTTTAAAGAAATTAATTGATTAGAATTAAGTGTCTTGAATTAAAACTATTGATTTTATTGTTAGAAATGAAATACTGATAACTTTTGAAAATTCTAACATATGGCTCATGCTTTGTATTTTGAAGCATGTTAGTAGTTTTCAAAAGAATTAATTATATGGTTTAAAAATTAAATAAACAGAATTTTTACGAAAAAAATTAGGAAATCATTTATATAAATTTTCTAAACAAAATACTTTCAATTTTTAGTAAAAATGGACAAATAAGATAGAAAAAAAATGTCCAAAAGACAGTATACGGTATAGAAAATATTTTACGTAGTTTAAATGTATTATTTATTATTTCTGTTTATTTAAACAATAATTTAAACAGTAATTTTAAGGAGTTTGGACAAGAAAATGATTTAAAAATCTTACGCGATTGAGAAAATGTATTAAAAACTCTACGCAATTTTGAGAACAGAAAAATAAATTTACGCGATTTAAAAACGTTTGTAAAAACGACGAGATTGTGAAAACGCGATAAAATTTCTACGCGATTGACCAAAACGGTATTTTCCATATTCTTTCTCATTTTACGTATTTTTCTGTCGGGCTATGAGGTGAACCCGTACAGGCTTTGGAACAGTATTTGTCCGGTGGGACTTACTGTATCTTTTTATCTTTGAGGATATCTTGGTTATGCCAGTTTTTGGTGGATTGGTTGACGAGGTGAATCACATCGTGTTGTCGATGCGATAAACATAGTGTGGTTCATTATCTTTATGAACTTGGAGACGTTAGTGTACGAGATTCCACATATGGACAGTCGGTCGCTCCGCTGGGACGTGATAACCGATAGCACACTAATGAACTCGACACGCACTATTTTTAATCAAGATTTCGTAAAGTCTAATAGCACATTGCCTGTAGTGCCACAATGTGAGACCGTGAACTACACCATGCTTTGGATGATGGATTCCATATGACATGGGGCTATAGACGCAAAGTGTGACAGCGCAATAGTTTGGTTGGGCAGCCGTGGTACCAATAGATTTTGCGAGTCATTCTCTCTCTGATATCTATATGTGTTTTAGCTCCATGGAGTAGGATCGTGTCATGTTGCATTTAATTATATCTTAAACATTATTTATTTTATCTGTTTATTTATTTATTTATTTGGTTATTGTTAAGAAATTGTCTGCTTTCTTAATTTATTTTATCTGTGATGTTATATTGCATGTGTTATTGATTTATCTGTGAAATCATGTGTTGTTATGATAATTAGATTTTTACACTATACTGTTATTAAATTAATGTTATAGCTTTTCATATTGCATGAACTGTATATCTGTTGTTTGTCGTTTTCTTATTTGTCATGTTTGTGATGATTTTAGATTGTCTTACCTCTTTATTGTATGTGTTTTCTGTATATTTATTTTACGTGGTAAAGAGTTTGAGGAAGAGGACCAGCCTCTCGAGATTTTGTATCCTGAGGAGGAAGAAGAGCAACAAACCGAAGATCAGTACGAAGACCGAGAACCATCTGATCATCCATATCCATTGGATTGATTAGTTTGGGTATGGCGGTGCCAGGATTTTTGGGGTTTGTGCAGCTAGAGTTTCACGGTGGATCGTTAGCTTGGCATATGCGAGGAGACAGAGACTCCGTGACGTATGTGGGACGGCTGACTGTGTCCCTACATCATAGGTTTGATGAAGAGCCAGTGATGATGACTACTGTGTTTCTGCACTTAGAGTTACCTTTATCCATTAGGCATCATTGGGGTGGTGTATCCACTGAGCCTAGTGAGATGACCCTCGTATCGACTGCGCGGTCTCATGTCCGCCGAGTGTCGAGGCATCCTGGATATTTATCTTCTGATGAGTTTCATGAGAGTAATCCATCGAGATTAAATATTTATGATGTATTTTTGGGCGCGTCTGCGTATGTATATATTGACTCTTTCTTGTTTTTCTTTCTTTGTTTAGCTGTTTAAATATTTGTAGTTGTAGTTGTAAATTATTTGCATAACTTATAACTTGGACCATATGTATATTATGAGTGATGTTGTTCTGTTTACTTTATGTTTCCGCATTATTTTATTTAATAATATTATGTTTAACAGGAATTATTTTACAACTCATATTAATACGTAATAAATGTTTTACAACTTGGATAGATTTTATTTATTTCTCTTTATATATGTGACATCCCCACAAGGGTGTTACAAAGTCGGAGTTAAAAGTTGAGAAATTAAAGGTGTAGAAGCTTGAATCAATGGTGAAAATTGAGAGATTGAGAAGGCAAGCATTTTAATGTGCTATAACAAGATATTTACTTCAACAAGAAAGGGATTTGCCTTTTGAGTTGGCTGCTATGGTTAATGCAATGGTATGTATTTTAAATTTCATGATATCATTGTGAAAAGTGAAGTATGATCCTAGTATGTTTTGGTTGATTTTGGCTGAGAGCTTTGGAGATATTCTTCATGCTTAGGTGACCAAATACCACTTGTTTAATGAAAACTTTGAGTCATGGATTATATTGAACTTGTTTATGTTCCCATTGTTTTGTTTTGATTTTATTCTTGATTGTGATATGTTGAGGTATTTTCTAAAATGCTTGTAGTTGGTTCTGGTATTTTCTATTCTGGTTAATACAGTCTTGTTTGTCTTGTTTGAAACCTTAATAGTATCTTTGATTGTTTAATTGGATTGCAATTATTTGATAAGGGGACGATTTCATTTGATTGTTGATGGTTGTTTGCATGAATTTAAGTATGGGTCCATTTGGGATTTGGAAGAGAATGATATAGGATAGTCTAGTAGTGATCATGATTGTCCAAACTAATGTAGGACCAACTTTGTTTATGTAGAAAAGTTAACCCACCCTTCCACGATGACTCTGTCTTCATTGTCTTATGGTATTTGGACTTCAGTCAACTCATGATGTGTTTGTTTTAAAATCCATGGTGCTTTTATCGAGAGCATACAACTTATAGTTTGTTTATATTTTTAGGCTTCAGATGAAGGAAGTGGGCCGCTTACACCAAGTGTCAAACTGTCTTCCTTAGCAAGTCATGATGCTCAAATTTGACATGATTCTAATCAGAGTGAAAAGTGAATGTCACATGATAGAAAAATGATTTGTTACTGCTATATTCTTCAGATATTATTTTGTTTGTAATGGATTTTAATTTGTTTATTTTGTTTGTATTGAATTTTAGTTTGTTTGTGTACTGAATTATCACTTCATATATTTTATCTAAGATTGTGTTGACAAATTAATACATTTGTTAAAAGTTTAAATATTTTATAATTTCATTTAAATATGCTAGCTGGATGTAATATAAAATAGGTTCAAATATATTAAAATTGATATGCCAACAAAGTTATGAAAATAAAATTAATTTAAAATTAAAAATAATTGCTGCAAAAAACGTAAGCTATTTTTTAAATTTTAGCGGCGGCTTCCAAACCACTACTATAAACAAATAATAATGAAATACAAACTTTTAGCGGCGGTTACAAACTGCTGTTAAAAAAGAAAAACAACTGCTAAAAAATCGAAGCAAAAACTACCTTTAAAAAAATAATAACAACAGTTATTGCAACGATTGTCTCAAACTGCTGTGAAATGGTTTAAGGACGCCTGTATCGATGGTGGCAAGACTGCCGCTATTTTTTTTTTTTTGCAGCTATTTTAAACATCATTTTTAACTGCCACTAAACTTTTTTTTGTGTGGTGAGCTTTAATCTACATGTGACATGTTTCACCTTTTTCTCTTGTAGAATGTCCTTATAGTTAGAATTTGTCCATCTTTGCAATCTAATCCAAAAAAATTCTTCAATATTCAAAGTTCCATCAAAATAAGGAATATCTATATTTCGCTGAAAATTGTAAGAATCTCTATCTTCATAATCACGTCTCCCACATCTAACATTGTTCCTCATAATAATCGTCTTCCTTATTTGAATTGTTAAAGTAGACCTTTTGTTCGTCTACACCCATTTCTAGAAACACTACTAGAAATTGAGTTTTAGTGACCGATTTAGAGACCGATTTAGAGACCGATTTATTTCGGTCTCTATAGAGACCGAAATAGAGACCGATTAAGAAAAAAAATTAATTTGCTACCGAAATAAAATCGGTCTCTAATTCGGTCTCTAAATTTTTTAGAGACCAAAATTATGTTATAAAAAAATAAAAAAAAAAATAAAAAATGTGTTTTATTATTAGAGACCGATATTTCGGTCTCTAAAAAAAAAAAAACAAAAAAAAATAAAATAAATAATTAGCGACCGCAAATTTGGTCGCTAAAAAAGTTTAAAAAAATAAAAAGTTTTACAAATCGATATTTTGGTCTCTAAATAAAAATATTTAAAATAAATAAATAATTAGTGACCGAATTTTTAGTCTCTAAAAAATAAAAAAATTATAAAAAGAAAGTATTAGAGACCGAAATTTCGGTCTATAAGTTAAAAAAAATTACAAAAACAAAAGTCAAGAATACATAGACTTCTAAGTCTCCAGAAGTGGAAAAAATGAAACAGAGATAGAAATAAAAAATGGAGTTTGAGGGGGGAGCTTCACGGTAGTGCACTGGAAGAGACGGTGTTGGCTTGGTTCGCAGCAAGACGTGGAAGACAGCGCGAGGTGTGACGATCTCGGAGGTCCCGGTTCTGATGGCTCATGCGGCTTCAAGTGACGGGATCTGCTCCAGTCACAGTGGCATGAGGTTGCAAAGGATAGATCTACAGTGACGGGGCTCAGTGGTGCTGGGCTTCAAGAGGTGAGGTGGGTTCGAGGATAGAGGTTGCGGTGTGCAGACGACTTTGGTGTTTTTGGATCTGGCCGGTGGTTCGATCTAACGTTGGGTCTCATTCGCGGGTCGCAGTGCTGGGTTTGACGGGCTACTGGGTCGCGGAGGAGCAGATGGCAGCCAGCAAAGAGGATGGGCTCGTGGTGGTTCACGGTTGGGTCTGCTGCGGCTTTGGTGGCTATCGAGGTGGTTAGTTTCGTTTCGGGAGGAGGTGCTGTGGTGATGAGGTTTGACTTTGACAGAGGTATGGACGTTTTGGATGATGGAGTAGTGGCTGCTAATGGTGACTAGGATGTGGTGAGTCAATGTGAAATATTGTTTCTGAGTTAATTTCTGAGGTAATGTTAGTTTTTTGCAGTTTTCTTGAGTTTTCTATGTGTATGGTTCTTTAGTTATATGCTTGGTGGTAGATGAATATGACTGCCAGCATTTGTCAGTGTTGAATGAGGTTGCTATGTATGGTTTTTTGGTTTTAGTGCAATGGTTGTGTGTGGCATGGGACCCCTATTTTGCTCTGTTAGGTAGAATGATTATATTGAAGGAGTGGAACCCTTGTTTGCATGTCATTTATTAGTGAGTCCTTGATTGCTAAGTCATTGTGTTGTTTCTTTTTTTTTTTGTCACTTGTTGCTCCTACACTTAACACCTTTCTTAAGATTCAGGCCGCATCCACTATACTGCATATGGTGTCTCTGAAAAAGAAATAAATTATATATGTCATCTATATGTACGCACTCTTAAGTTAATAGATTAACTGATTGAAAGCAAAATGTTTTTGTAACATAACATTGGCCAGATGCAACATGATTAACTACAAGTCATTTCGTAAATATTGTGTAACTTACTTTGCCTTTTGATAATTTGTTATGCATGGAATCCAGGCCATAAAGCACCATTTTATACATAGAATTCTATCGTAAATAGCCTAGTTTCTTCCACAAAAAGTTTCTATTCTACACGAAAATGCTATAATCAACTAAACCATGATGGTGGAAAGCAATTATCAAATGGTGCTTGTCTGACCATATTGTTTAAGCTTATTATAGCAATTCTTAGAAATGAATCATCAGAAGCTCTTAGGAGATGGTATGTTACTATTTCAGTAACTAATTCTGGTTGTATGGTTGTATATTGTTTTGGTTAACTTACTTTTGCATGTCTTTATACAGTCAATATGCCTTGCTTCTTAGCTATTTCTAGTATTGTCAGAATGTGGTTGATCCGGATGTTCCAACCACAGTTCTTCATTCTTGCTGCTTAATGAACAAGATAATGAATATATTGATCTACCAAAGGTGTAGCTTCTTGAATTTTATGCAAATAACATGCAATATTTTAATTTAGTGATAGATTAACTGCTAATTATTGCATTTTTTCCCATTTCCCCCAGATTGAGAAAGACAAGGTAGAACTTGTAACACCCACAGTAGGGTGCCACATTTATGTTACTTTATTACCAAATTACCCCAAGTTATAAAATATGATGTTATAATAAAATACGAGTTGTAATTTTTTTTTTGATGACAATAAAATAAACTTAGCGAAAAATAAAACTATTATACATCATCACACATAATGTACATCATTATACATATTACACAAGTGCCGTCAAGTTTATTTATTACAGACCATTTCTTGAAACAACAAACACACTTTAATAATTACAGACATTATTTATATCAGAGTTCAAACATGCCCAAGTTTAACTAAGCAGAAGACCCTTCAGACGGGTCCTCCTCGGGTTCCTTAACAAGGAATCCGTTATGACGAGTAGCCTACGAAACAGTGTCCGGTACGACACTATGTTGATTTCCGTTGGGACATAATTTCTAGTGTCCCAATGTCGCCATATGCAATGGAAATTCAACATGAACAAAGATAGTCACACGAGAAAAATGGATCCCCACGATACAACCTACTAATACTAACGATCGTGTACCCCTCGTAAATAAGTCCTCGCTCATCTGGGACTTGTCCTCCATTCTCCACTCCTCCGTGAAATTGTAAACATACATATCCGAAGAAACGGCTCTTGACGTCATCTTGTCGAACTCTGCGGTTCTGATGTGAGAAGTAATTCCTCTTCTCCTTCTAGTACCGTATCTTTCTCAATGTCTTCACCCAATATAAATACAATATACAGATATACATACAAAGAGGTGAGATCACCTACGCCAATACCAAAGATAATAGCACGTAGATAATACAAACAACATATTATACCAAAAATATCATATCATGATCACAATTATGCCATAATCATAGTGTAAGAATAATAATTACCATCATGTCACTATCACTATTTAAATCACAAAATAATTACACAAACACCATCACATAGATATAGATGCTCAGTTTCAAGCATGCGCACGTAGACTCAATGACCTGCTCCATGGAGCTAATACTCAAGTCGGAGAAATTGATCGAAAAGATCTGTCGGTACCATGTGCCTCAGACCAAGTGCTATAATTATATCTTGCACATCTAAGCACATACACGATGCGGTCTTTATCAGATCTCGATTAAGAATAGTGTCTCGGTCCCGGATCATCGGTGTGTTGCATCGGTGCTAACCCATGGTGCGAAAGAGCTACCAACCGCCCATTGCGAGCAACCCGCACTTGATGCCCCCAAGGTCAACAAGTGACCTACACTACGCGTATCGCACCCACTCGAAGAGTGTACGTTTTTCCTAGGCAATTAGCCATATACAATCCATCGGACCATTTTCAATGCATGTGTAATGCACCAATTACCAACCAAAGGTAAATCACATAATTTCTCATACGAGGTTTAAATATTGTTTTACGTTCATGTATTAATGCCAATTTCAGGCAAACTTCTAAATTTCTTGTACAGTATTCATATACTGATTTTAACTGTAAAGTTTACGGTATAATTAACAGCAAAAATACATTACCATGTTTTTCTCATTCGTAAAATATTTTTGTCACATTTTCACGGTCACGTAATATTTTATTACGTAATCAATGATTTGTAATATTTATGTATGTTTAAAAATTCGCGTAACAATTTTCTATTGTATTAAAACGCGTAAAATATTCTTTTCATTTTTAAATCGCCTAGCGATATTTTTCTACAACATTTCGATCGTGTAAAATATTTAAACGCTTTAAAAATCGCGTGAAACATTTTAACGTTTTTCAAATCGCGTAACTTAAAAATTATGTTTTTGAGTTACGTAAATCGTTTTTCACCGTTTTTACCCTTAAGTAAAATATTTCTTAACTTTAAAAATATTATTTTGGACTTTTCTTACAATAATATAATTTAGTACTTTATTCCCTTCTTATTCTTAGTCAAAAAATTTTTCCGTAATATATTTTCTCAAAAATTACTTTTTATTGATTTAATCTTACAAAATCACATTTAGTTGATTTAATTACTGCTTTCTAACTTTAAATTTCCTAACGTTTTCCAAAACCCAATAAATAAATACTACGTTAGTAAATTTAAGTTATGAACGTTTTCTTTTTTATATTTCTAAATCACTTCTAAAATTAATTCTCTTTAAAATAATTTGAAATTCAACACTTTCAATTTCTTTTTCCTTTTATTTATAAAAATTCCACTTCACTAAATATATTACACTTTAATTCCTTTTTCCAAAAATCCTTATTTGAAAATTCTTGTATTTTATAACATCAAATATTTTTCTAAATTGTCAAAACCTTATATATGGCCTTTGAAACTACCAAATATTTTTCTTGTAAATCATCTAAGATCCATTCTTGTTTTCTACACAAAATAAATTAATAAAAATATAACTCAAAAACCGTGTGCCTTATTTTTGTAAAACAAACCCTTTTATTTAATTTCCTTACTTCTCAAATCATTCAATATTGTCATTCATGAAAATATAATTTTGTGAACACTAATTTGGTTGATGTCTTGGCTAAAATTTATTTTAGTTCAAGGACTAAAAGTTTATTCTATAATTCTTGAAAAATTTCAAATTAAACCTTAGTCTTAGAAGTTCAAAACCGTGACCTCCTCTATGGCCTTTGGAGCCAAAATTTTGCTTATTTCAACATACATCCATCATAATATATTCAACATATATCATCATGCATATTTTAAGCATACCATATAAACAAATAAAAATATAAAAATCATACTAAGCATACATACACAAGTAAATCATGCAAAGCATATCAAGCATAAAAGAAAATAATCAAAGCACATAACACACATAAATTATTACATGACCATGGATAGGAATCCTCACATGGATTCATCATCCATCAAATATAAAACCATCTCTCACCACCATGTTGCTTGGTTGGTGAGATGAATCTCCTCTTACCTCTTGAAGAACCACCAAAAAGCTTGTTGATTTGTGTTTTGAACAATATCTCCACCAACACAAGTTCTTAAACATGAAACAAATACAAGAAAATTAGTATATTAAGCTTGAATAAGAAGAACCATGAATCAAACATGGTTTAGAACATGAAAAAGAAAAGAATAAATGAAGTTTTCTTACACTTCACCAACAAAAACTCTAGAACTTGATCTTAGTGAAAGTCCTTCAAGATGGAAGATTTAGAGAAAGTCTTCAACATGAAAGTTGTTTAGAATGAGGTAAAGATTCAAGAAACTAGGTTGTATAAAATTAAAGAGTGATGGAGGAGAAGATTGGAGTGCTTGGCCGAATGGTCATATTTTGGGAGAGAAATGGGGTTTTCTTGGTTTGGTTTCTTTGAAGTTTAAGTGATAAAGTGAAGAAGTGAAAAATGAAGTGTAGAATGGTCTTCAAAGATGGCATTGCCGTAGCATGCCTTGGAGAAAAATACAAAGTGAAATTTGAAAAACATAAGCATTAATGATCAATAGTAATTTGTCTTAACACTTGGCTATTTTCTTTATCCTTTTCCATCCTTTTTCTTTGGCCTAAAAACCTATTCTAAAATGCTCTCCCTTCTTCCTTGCTCCTTCAGCTGTTCCCCCCTCATCATGCACTCCAAAATGTGACAATTTGATAGCCATTTTTGTTTTTAGTCATTTTAGGTATTAATTAAAAGCATTACAGGTAGAAGACTTATTATGGTAGTTCGGATCTTTTCTCTTTAAACCCTATCCCTTAGATGTGTCTCCAAAAATGAAGGGTCAAGATTACACCTTCAAACTTTACATCCAAGGGTCCAAAATGGTTGTAATCATTTTTGATGACCAATTCTCCACCATTGATCTAAATCCAAATCCAATGGTCATTAATGATCCATCTCCACCATTGATTAATTTTACATCCAAGGGTTGATAATGGTCATAGCCATTTATAAAATTAAATCCCTACCCTTGATTTAATTTCCATCCAACGGTTATAATTAATCCTATTTACTTTTAAGATCAAATCTCCACCGTTAATTAAATCAAGATTAATTCTCCAACGATAATTAAATTGATAGTGGATATCCAAACCACTAATGTTATCTTAACAAGATATAGAATTTTATTTTTATCTTCTGTTCTAACCTCACAAATATATATATATATATATATATATATATATATATATATATATTATATGTATTTTTAATTAAATACAAGATGAAAATATAGTAAAAGAAATTTTTTAAAATCAAGCTTCTGGATTCGGGTTTAGTAAGATCCCCTGTCTCGTCTAAACAAGACAAATTTTTCTATTCGTAGAAAAATTTTTCATTTTATGGGACCCACCTGGGCCCACGTATGGCCACATGGGCCCACATACACCTCCTGGGGCCCACAACACAAGTAAAAATTCCAAAATCACACATAAAATCACAAAAATCAGAAAACGCACAAATATCAAATCAAATTACGTAAATTAATTAAGACTAAACAAGAAAAAATTAATTTACGTATATTTTTCCTACCAAAATTATTATTTTCTTGACACGAAAGAAATTACTCAAAACGATTAAATATACGTATTTAATATTCAAAATAACTTTACAAGACACAAAAATCATTAAACAAATTACATTTAATCACAAAATTAATGTTTAATAAATAGAAAGTTTTGTTACAGAACCTGGCTCGTGCAAATTTTTCTACTTTGACGAAAGAGGCTCAAAGCATCTTGGATTTGGTTATTTGCTACTCTCACTATGTTTTTTATATTCATTACTAATCAGCATGCATTTTTTTATATTTTTTTCTAAAAAACCTCTTAACAGTATACAATTATTAATTTAGTTGGGAAGGGGAAGGGAGGAAGTGTAGGGCATGGGAATTGTAAAAATTGTTAGTTGTTATGTTTGTACTGGTCAAAATAGCAATGACATGCATTTGATCAGCTGTATTGTTTTGATTAAATGGACATAAAAGATAAGGCATATGTTTCGTTTTTTGTTATGTTGAAGTGTCTCTGCAAATTATAAGTTATTATTTTATTCTTTCATTAGACTACAAAAACATTAACTCTTTATTGGATCTACCTTATCCACTGGATATTATGGTATGTCTTGTTGCTTCCATATGTTATCAATGTCATTCTTCAGTCTGTTTTTTTTATTAAATTTTCATATTCTTTTTATGTTTATTTTTATTTTGATGAATATTCTAAAGTCAATTATTTACAATTACAATTGATTTGAAATTGTATGTCATAAAAGATGCAACTCATAGTAGTGAACCTGCAATTTTGTTTAATAGTTACAATAATATGTTAGCAAATCATTGATGTAAACATTCAGCAACATTTCAAATGGGCTTAAAAGAAGAGAAATAAAAGAAAATTAAAACTTTGAAATCTATAACTTAACAACATTTCAGATGGGCTTAGTAAGTCATTGCCTATAGCTTATCTTGTCTTCTAAAGTATTCTCAAGTTTTATAATAAATTGATTGTGCAGGAGGCAATGCGGGAAGCTGAAGTTGCTGGAAATAATGATTGCCCTGTGAAAATTAAACTTGTCGCTCCCCCACTTTACGTTCTTACCACTCAGACTCTTGACAAGGTTAGTGCAACTTGTACTTTAATTTTGATATGAAAATTGGTTTTTGACCTGAATTGGGTGCATATTTTGCCTTTGAAGCTTTGGCTTCAAGATTATATAATTTTTGGATGTATGAATTTGCTATTAATGTTTGCATTGAAGATGGTGTTTGGGGGCGTTTTGGTTGTACAATTAAGTTAGCACTTGTTTTTACCTATTATGATTGCCATATAACCTTTCTATTAAAAAAAATGACTGCCATATAACTATTCATCTGGTGACATCCTAAAAGGACTCACTCTTGAACATTCTACCTGAACACTTATTTAATTCATAGCCAATGTGGTGTTGTGAAATTATATTGCTTTGTTGTCTGTTGATTTTTAGTGGTAGGGAAATAAAAAAAACTCAAGGGAGTATTTGTTTCAAACACATTCCTTTCTCTGTGTATCTGGAAGTTACTTTACAATTATTACTTTTCTTGTCAAAATTTTTCGCTGCACCTCTCTCAATATCTCTATTACAATTATGCTGGGTCTAGTAACTCCTGTTACCTAAAAAGATAGAGTTATTTGTACAGGATCATTTTTTTTTACCTACATGCCATGTTAATGGATCTAAAAATTGTGTTTACTTGAGAAAACATTACTTTTGCTGTTATGAGTCATTCCTTCTTTATTCATGAGTCTTGTGTGTGGGTACTGTGATTATACTTAACTTTGCAGAGATTGTAATTCTAATTATTAGCCATATATTATGGGAAGACCCCTAAATAAGTCATTATACTGACCTTATAAATATTACAACTATTAGACATTATATCGTATATGTTATCCCCTATACAAGAGAAAGTTGTAGATTTGCATCAAAAAGTCCAATTGGTAATCTTGCTATTGAAAGTAATTTGTGTATTTTGTTATGGATGTATGTACATATTTGTTCATTTGCCTTCAGATCCTCTCCCACCTCCCAGTTCATATTTTGTATATATTATGAGTTGTTATATTATGTTACATGAAAGATTCAAACTTGTATTCTTCCTTTTACTGTGAATATAACCAATCCTTTACTTTACTCTATATTAAAATTTTACCCTATTCTTTGTCCTTTTTAAACCAGTTTTTGAACCTGTTCTAAAGCCTAAACCGGTTCTAAACCAGTTTTTGTTAAATTTAGTCTATTCTTGAATGAGTTTCTTTATTGATTTTTTAAATTTTGTTTTCGTATGTATAAGTGCCTGAGTTTGAACTTTCAGACTTTTGAGATAAGAGGTAAAATATATGGTCTTGGAATTGAGTCAATCGTAGTGGCTAGAAGACCACAATATCGTGAATCAAGTTCTTCATCATCTGACTGGGTGTGAAGAGATGAACTTGAAGAATTAAGAAGTGAGAGAAATGAGCTTCGGGCTCAAGTGGCAGATAATAGGAGACAGATTAAGGAGACAAACTGACTGGCACGAGAGATGATGCAATCGATGAACTTTCAGTCTTCTAAAACATTTTCCGTGACTGATGGAGTAGAAGAGGAAGAGGATGATGAGGAGTTTTTATGATTAGAGTTTAGTTTGTGTTGTGTTCAACTTTCTTACATTTGAAATGTTGTAGTAATGAGATATTGTAGATAATGCTTAGTTTATTTTAGAATGTCTTAATGTTTAAATGATATATTCTAAAGACTGAATTAGTTTAGTTTATGTTATTTTTTATTGATGTATTTGGTTATATATGAGATTGTTGATTATTGTTTATTAGGTGTTTTAAAAATTTGGATTTTAATAAATTTAAAAATAATTATAAATTCATGTCACAAATTAGAGATCGAATATATATATATATATAAAAGACATTTAGCGATCGATTTAGAGACTGATAAGTTAGTCTCGTAATATATTGAGCTTTTTAGAGACCGATTTAGAGACTGATTTAAAGAATGATAAATCGGTCTCTAGTTAGAGACCGACTTAGTGACCGATTTTATAAAATATATAATATATTCAGAGTTTTAGAGACTGACTTAGAGACCGATTTTAGAGACTGATATAGAGACTGATAAATCGGTCTCTAAACTAGAGACCGATTTAGTGACTAATTTTATAAAATATATAATATATTCATGCTTTTAGAGACGGATTTAGAGACTGATTTAGAAATCGAAAAATCGGTCTCTAAAAAATCGGTCTCTATTGTACTTTTTTGAAATATAATTGACTAATATTTGATCAAAAATTAGCTACCGATCTAGAGACCGAAAAATCGATCTCTAAAAAATCGGTCTTTAAATCGATCTTTAATATTTAGCGACGAGACTTTTAGACACCAATTTTCTTGATTTAGAGGCCGATTTTTTGGTCTCTAAAAGCAAAATTTCTAGTAGTGAAACAAGTCATGTCTAGCATTCCTCACAATAATCTTCTTCCTCGTCTAAATTTTTGAGGTAGACCTTTTGTCTATGTCCGTTTCTAGAAACAAATATGCGGATGGGCTATTTACAAGCAACATCATCTCGAGTATGCACCTTGTTGCCATCCCGATCTCGGTTGGCATCTATGCTTAGAACAAGTTAATCTACGTTTTCTTTAAAGTGCTACTCCAAACATTAGGATCTAAGATCTACACGTTGCTCAAAAGCCCTCAAAGCCCCTTCATGATCTACAACGGATCGTCACTACTAGAAATTTGGGTTTTAGAGACCGATTTTTCAGTTTCTAAATCAAGAAAATCGGTCTCTAAAATAGTTAGAGACCGATTTAAATCGGTCTCTAAAAGCCTCGTCACTAAATATTAGAGACCGATTTTATAGAGACCGATTTTTTTGGTCTCTAAATCGGTCTCTAATTTTCAGTCAAATATTAGTCAATTATACTTCAAAAAAAGCACATTAGAGACTAATTTTTTAGAGATCGATTTATCAATCTCTAAATCGGTTTCTAAAAACATGAATATATTATATATTTTATAAACTAGAGACCGATTTATCAGTCTCTAAATCGGTCTCTAAAAGGTAAATATATTATATATTTTATAAAATCTGTCACTAAATCGATTTCTATATATAAAAAAATTAAAAAAAATGCTAAAAGAGAATTATTATGGAGTTATAGAAGTCAAAACAAACTATTTTTTTATATCAAACACGATTTTAGATCTTAATCCATACAATCAATTACACAGAAAAATTCTAAAAATCACATTTTTATCATGATATCTCTATGAACAAAAGATTAAATCATTGATTAAATTCTAAAAGCACCTATTGGAACCCGAGTCCTTTCAAAGTCAGTAGAGAATTTCATATATAATCCAAGTAAAATCACATTCAACCAATATGAAGTACCAATAGAAAATGTTACTCCTAAGTTACATAGTCTAGATTTAAAAACTAGTAGCCAACAGAAAGCTATATGGAAGGAAAGACTAACAGAAGAACTTATGACAAGGGGTCTGATCAAACTTTGCATAAAAAAGTATCGACCCAAGGCCTGAAGTATAGCATGCAAAGTGGGCAGGAATCAGGCACACAACAAATTTTCTAGCTTCTTGTGAAATCATATTTTACATAATTCAATTTCAAAAGACATAATAACTCTGCTATAATTTCCATGTATCTAACTAAATACATATTTTGCTTCCACCTTGAAAAACAAAAAGGGGACAATAATTAAAATGAACATGCAAAAAGTAAAACTTGCTCACATTAACTTTCTAAGTGGTTTTTTTGAGACTCCAGTGACTTTGTAAGTACACCCATTGTGAGTAAGTTTTACCTTGACTCCTCTCAAAGCTTTCTTAATCTGAATTCACAAGCAAAAAACATATATGAGAGATAGTTTTGCTAATGACTGTAGACATTTCTGTGTGACAATGAACTAATTAAGAGCAATTATTGTAGAAGTTAAAAGAAAAGATAACCAAATAAAAAAGTTCATGGTTTAGAGGGCAAGGAGACACCAAGAATCCTCATTTAATTAGAAGCAATGACACTTATCATATGCTACAAATAGGCTTAGCCAATTAAAGTGTTGAGCTACCTGAGCAGCAAATAGTAATACCACTACTAGCACCAACATCAACTACTACACAACCTATGAAATCAGCATGGTTCTCAATAACAGCAGCATAATAGGTTCCTAAAACAATATCATCAATGAATTCATCAAGTAAAGGTAAACTATATAGGTAAATTTTTATTTTTTTATTTTAAACAAAAGGACCACAAGAATACATTTAGGTATAACCTGTCCTCACATAGTCCTGCAACATATTTTGCTGATGCAGAAGTTGTCCATAATAATGGAAATACATTTTTGCAGAAGATGGCTCTATCTTTTCATCAAATTTGCTTTTAGAAGTAATAATAGTTCCATTTGGTAAGTTTCCTCCTGGTTAAAAAATTAAATATACAATTAAATAAATATAATATCTTACTGATAAATAATTAAAGTGATCATGCATGCAGTGAAAAGGAACTTGTGGGAAGAAGTAAAATAAACACAATCATATAATTAACACGGAAGTGTATATGTGATTATGATCCATGTTAAAAATGAAAAATTATAACCAACAAAACATGAAAGCAGGTTATAAGACACAGAATCAACACTACCTAGAGAATAATGAGTGCAATGACATCCAATGCAACATGAGAAGTACTGTAATAAGAAACTTATTTTTCCATGAATAATAAAATATCCTAAGTTCCTATATTACACATAGATAACTATCATCAAGCAAGGTTTCACCAGTATTAACTATCCTAACAAATTTTGCTAGCTTGCCATAAATCATACTTTCAAATTTTAATCAGTTCATGAAAGAAGAAAATTCTTTTAAACAGCTGGACAAATTACAAATATGTTGAAGGATAAAGGTTTTTAAGTAATAAAATATATTAAAGAAAATATGATACACCTCTACATTCCATGTTGTATATGTTTAATAACTAATATTCAGTTGCTGTACAAATGTCATTCTGACCACATAAGAAGACCATCTACTCAGTTTACCAAACCTTTTCTTTTTATTCTTTGTTAATTGTAAAATATCCTTCCAGAAATCAAATGAAAATAAAAACATGAAGACACAGAAAAAGGCCTTTACCGATGTGAAATTTGGAACAATGCCATATGACAGAGGCCATTCTACAACAAGGTTTACATGAATTTCCAAAGCAGCACCTTGAACATTGACTTCCTTCTTCCATTGTTGGACTACACAATGGAAGGCCAAACTCTCCTCCTCGTTTCTAAACTGGATAGTGACTCCCCTGGAATATGATGTCTGGTTCAAAAATAGCAATGCTAAAATGCATAAGTATTTGGCAGTAGACCAATGAATTACACAAACCACCATATCACAACAATGTACTATGCAAACCTCACAGTATAAGAGTGATTAAAACAAATAATAAAGTTTAAAGGAAAGTAATAAATAACAAAAGTTGAAGCATAATTTTAGATACTTACCAGTTACATAGAATGGCAAGTCAAAGTATTGATACGTTTCACTGTAACCAAACCAAAACAAATGAATGAATAAATAAGAAATCAGAATGATACTAACTATAACAACCTCGTAAACATTCACCTTTTACGTTGAAATCTCATATAACCAAATATAGAAAAGATTTATTATCATACATATGCAACATTAATTTCAAAACAAGATCAAATTTTGAACACAACCCAACATCTAAAATGGTTCAAACCGTTGAAACGCAAGGGTTTAACAACAAACCCCCAAATTAAAAAAAAAAAGCAAAAACATAAGGCACAGTCATTAAAATGAAATGTAACATTTGCTTTCTAATTTATGCAGTGGATCATATAAACAAGGACCCTTTTACAATTCAAAATAAACAGAGGGAATTGAATCAGATCCAAAGCAGATTAGATCGGTGAATCGAAGGAAAAAGGGGTAGCGTACCTGGGAATGTGAAAGGGACTAACTTTGTTGGTGTATAGGGGAACGGGGTCTCCTTCCTTGTAATGATGATCAGAGGCATCAGATCTCATGAGGGTTTTGTGGAAAGAGAAGATCAGACAGATCAGACAGCGTCAGCGAACCAAAGAGAGAGAGCGTCAATGAGAGCGCACAAACAAGCGAGGGAGAACGACCTGGGTGAACGAGCGAGAGAGGACAAGCATCGGCAGGGGTGACAAGCAGCGGCAAGTGCTCTACTAAGGGTTTAGCGACTGTATTTTCGGTAGCTACACATTTACTTTGTTTAAAAAAATTTTATTTAGAGACCAAAATTTCGGTCTCTAACATTTTTATTTTTTTATTCTTTTAGCAATCGAAAATTCGGTCACTAATTATTTATTTTTTATAAATTTTTTTATTTAGAGACCAAATATTAATCTCTAATGCTTAAGATAATTTTTTATTTTTTTTATTTTTTGGCAACTGAATTTGTTGTTGCTAATTTTTTTTGTAATTTTTTTTATTTAAAAACCGAAATATCGGTTTCTAATAATATGACATATTTTTTTAGCGATCGAATTTGTAGTCGCTTATTATTTTTTTTTGTAAATTTGTTTATTTAGATAATGAAATATCAGTCTCTAATAATAAGATTTTTTTTATTTTTTTAGCGACCAAATTTACGGTCGCTATCTATTGATTTTTTTTATAAATTTTTTTAATTTAGAGACCAAAATATCGGTCTCTATTAGAGACCAAAATAGAGACCGATTTTATTTCGATAACAAATTAGATTTTTATTTCTTAATCGATTTCTATTTCAATCTCTATAGAGATCGAAATAAATCAGTCTCTAAATCAGTCTTAGTTCCCGATTACCATCATGAGAACTGTCGCTTCCTCTACCTATACCACCTAGCAATTCCAACTGATGCACCGAGTTAAAGCGTAAATACAAGGCTACTACTCGACTAAACCTCAAGATAAATTAACAATCAAATTCATGCTTGAAGAAAATTACGTAATTTTATTGAATCAGTAGGAATACTTCTTTATACAAGATACCTAAAGGGTATTTCTAACTTAATGGTAATCAAATCCTAATTAAATATAATCATAATCAAATAATTATTTCTTTAAAAAAAATTAAAATCTATTAAAAGAATATTCTTAAAATAAGGAAAGATATCAAAATTCTTAAATAACATAATTATCCTAAAATAACAAATAAGAATATCTTAAACTATCTAAATAAAATTACAAATTTATCGTAATTAAAAATAATATAAGTTATTTTATGGCACGATAATACTTCAAGAATTCTTCTTAAAGACATCCCATCCCGTGTCACAAAATATAAAATAAAAAGATTAAAAAAGTTAAAGGTTGAATGCATATCGTGTTTATAAGAAAAAGGAAAAAAGAAAACTTGCACTTAGAAATCAATTAGTTGCTACATCCAAAATGTCAGAGCAAAACAACCATTAAAGGAAGGAAATTGAAGAGCACAATCTGCAAACTATTCAAGTTAAGAGCAAATGAATCTTAAGATCTGCAGTAAAGAATTTCTAACAGTTTCTCTGCAGACTAGTCGAATCCTAACAACAGAAAGTAAAAGATATCCCCAGCATTGATTGGTGAACTTAAACAGCAAAGTTTCTTTGGCAATGGTACTGTGTCGTTGTGCTTCAAGGGGATGGAATAACTTCATCAACAAAAGCACGGTATTCTGGGTCACTAAGCCAAAGCTTTGCAAGATGAATAGGGGAAGTGCAAAGCCTATGGATCTCTTCAATATTCCATATGGTGGCTTCTGCGTTGCTCCATTTAAATATGGCATCTAATGGCTTCCCTTCATCATCACTGCCAAACCTTGACTGATCCCACTGCTTACAAAGCATGCCAGTAAGATAATGCAATGGCTGTCCATACACGTTCTTCAAGGTTTTGGCCAAACCTTGCCAATTGACAACCACAGCTTCAGTTAGACGAGCTCTTGGAATAGGCATTTTCTTCATGTGCTTTTGATATTCCATTGCAAGCTCCACTAAAGCATCTGCATTACAAAATACTTATTTTCTCTCACATGAAATGTTGGCAGTTCTATATGTAGCTAGCTATATATATAGGTTTTTATTGTATCTTTTAGTGTAGCACCTTCTCTAACATTGATTTTTTATTTTTAAATTTTATTTAAAAATTCATTCAATAATAATCTTAAATTGAATAAAATTAATTACAAATTGGGTAGGAATCACAACAAAGAGTACCACGCATTCTTTCTTCCAAATAATAGTGAGTAAAAAAAAACAAAATAAATAATATGAGTACCAGGGTGGAGCCAAAAAAATTATTTATGAGGACTAGAGTTTATAAATTTTAAAATAATGATAAAACTTTTACTTATCAGGTTGTCAAATAAAAAATTTTCTAAGACAGTAGAAGGAAATTTATAGGATTTGGCACCCCAGTTATCCTTGCTTCCGCCTCCGATGAGTATAATTTATCAATGCTATTTACATAAACTCTTTTTCTTCCAATTTAATTGTCACCAGCAAGTAGTATTTATTCCGGTATCACTTTACTGTAATAGCTTGATTTGTTTCTCCAAAATGAAATGGTCTGACACATGTGTAAACACTTGCATAAAGCCGAGTACAATTTTCTTTTTATAAAAAATGTTTAAGACCTGGTGTAGGGGGAGGAGAGTATGTAGTTAAAGTAGAGATAAATGACCTCAATGGAATTCGCTTGCAAAAACAAACAATTATTGAAGAGATATAATATCACTTTAGTTAAAACTCATTAAACAAACACAATTTAATTCTTTTTGGATCATAAATGCCAATAAGATGATGTGATTCCCTCGCTTCCCTCAAACACTCTGATCATGGTGCACACTACAAAATCCTTACGTGCTGAGCAAATAACAATTTTAACATAATTACTCATATTATATATTAAGAGCTTAACACCTAAGTGATAATACGGATCAAAATCCTCACATGTTACTAATCACTAACATAGAAAGATCATGTTAGGAGAGAGACATAAATTTTAAGTAATGGACCCTATTTAAATTTTTTGTATGTAACTTTCTCTTTATATGATAAGTTCATGTGAAAATTTGAAATGAGAGGATTCATTTCCATAATAGTATACCGATTTTGTATTTTTATCTCTTATAATGTGACCCTCTCATCTTAATTAGTTCTCATGTTAATGAGTAACACAAAAGGATATTGATTTGTAATAATAATACTATGTATGAAGCTTTCAAATAATCAGCGTTATAAATTTACGTGTAATAAGATGCATACACAATGTCATATATGATACATATGAACATGAGACATGACTCAAATAGTAAAACAATAAATTTTGATGGGTCTATATGCATTTTAAAAAAATGCCAAGCATGTCTAATCTGACCTCTGAGACACAACTGATTCCTTCAATTGTGTATGCTTCATAGTATGTGAATAAAAGCCCTTTTTTTTATTTCTACACAAAAAGTGAAAAGTAAGAATATGTTATTCCTATATTATCAAACAGGTGTAGATGTCTAATCTAAAAGACTTAATTTTTGAGTCTAGATATAAGGAAGGTTGCCCACCATCACAGAAGTAGTAGTTGAGGGATATTTTGAAGTTTGAAAGTACAAAGCCTTATCTAAATCCCTTCAACTAATTGAACTAACCCGCATTGGCAGCTCTTAATGTTTTTACTTTTTGAATCTTAACACTTTGTACAATGAATCATCAATTAATCATTTAGTAAGAATTACAATTTATTTTTATTTAGAGTTCTGTTGGGTACCAAACGACGCAATTGTTCATGAGCTCTCCCCATGCAATGCATCTTGGGATTAAGAGGTGTGAACTATTGAGCGCTCAAGCGTACTTTAATATTTTCCTTATATCTATACATTTATATCAGTATAGCTTTCATAGTATTTTCTTAAACTAAAAGAAAAAGAAAAATTCTCTGACACAACATAATTAGATTCATATGAGTTTATGAATTACGAGTGGGTCTTGTATAACAACAGGTAATCCTCTCCATTCCCTGAAACCCTTTGCTCCTTGCACCCATCACAAAAATTTTATCTATTGAACAAAGTAACACTTTCAAATTAGTTGAATTGCAATTGTGCTTATCATTATAATCAAAATCTTAAATTATTTTAGATTTGATGAATAACTACTTATGAAAATTAAGAATAAATGTTTAAATTGTAGAAACAGAGGCTTTGATTTCTTTTTTTTAAAAAAAGTTGAAGAAACGGAGCAGTGTATTTAGACTATATATTCCCACTTCATAATGAAACTTATCTCCTTGTCCAATGAATAGCCTACTCAAGGTTAAAGGTTTTTATTTATTAATAATTTTTACAAAAGAAGTCTACAACTTGGTGTGGAGAAAGGATATGGGCATTACTATGATTCTAGATCATAAAATCTCTGAAGAAATTTGGTGTCACTTGATTTTTATAATCTCTTGGGCAGATTAGAGCTTATTTTTATATAATTGAACTCTAATTCTACTTATCACAATTCAAAATGTTTGATGATATAAAAAATTGTGAGTAAAATATACAGTTGAAAATTAAATATCAAACTGTAAAGTAAATGGATAGCCGTTGCAAACCTCGATCAACATTTGCTTTGGCCTTGAATGATTTTGTAACTTCGTTAGCTTCGTCAGCTAAAAGCAACTTCTTCCCCTTCCCTGTCCTCTTGCTCCTAAGATTTCCCTTATCGATTCTTGACCCTTTTCCATTTCTCATCATTAGCCCAGCGACAGCAAAACTGCTAATGTTATCATCAGACTCAGTTTCAGAGTCTGACGCCAACACATGTTTGTAGCTCACAGGACAATGGCGTCGTATCATTTTGAACTTGTTCAATATGTTATGAGTTTTGGTAATTAGGTGTGTGAGATTATATATCCAGGGGATTGCAAATACTTTGTATTGTCCATATATGGCTATTCCCTGCAAGGTTTATATTTTACTTAATTGTATTCATTATGACTCTTATCACATTACAAACAAATTGCAAACTTATTAAGTTTTTTTCGTCTTACATTAATTTTAACTATTAGATTCATTTTTATTTAATAGTTATCTTTAATGAAATAATCTCAACCATTAGATGAAAGTAAAATTAATAGTTAAAAATAAATATAAGAGAAAAAAAACTTACACTAGTGTAAATTGAACTCCCTTTATATATATATATATATATATATATATGTGTGTGTGTTGTAATATAAGTGAGAAGAGCATTTTATTGAAGGGGTATTTAAGACATTTTTATTAAGGTGAGATATAGAGAAATTAATGAGTTGAAGAAAAAAAGAAAGAGATATATTAATGCAATAAAAAATGAGGAGGATAATTAATTAATATAGAATATAGATTTTAAAAAAGGTTATATTAATAAAATGTCTCAAATATCTCTAAACTATATATATATATATATATATATATATATATATATATATATATATATATATATAGAAAATTGTTTCATTTTATCTATCTTTTTAAAAAATTAATAAAGCATTAATTATTTTTCTAACTTTACCATTAATATTAATAAGTAAGAGAAAATAGTAATAGAATATTAATAATATTTTTAATATTTTAAAATAGGATAATTCGATTAAATATAGTTTTTTTTCACATAATTGAGACTACTTAATGACTTTTTGAATTCTTGTATAACTACCTTAAATGATAAATAAACAAAGAATGAAGAGTAAGAATAAACTAATTTGTAAGAAAGTAGGAACACATGCCTCTATTTAACTTTAGATTTTTTTTTTTATTTATAATAGTCATTTGTTATTTTTACTTATTTATATTTCTAACTTTTATCCCATGTAATAAGTAAATGAGTAAATTTTCACTTTAGAAAATAATCTTTATCCATAACTAACAATGATAAATTTAATATTAAAGATTTACTCGCTCACATTTTATTAAGTGACAGCACTTTCACTTAATATGTTATATATATAATTTCTAATAAAAATTTGTGCACCAATCATTCAACGTCTTAATTTTATAAATGATTTTCTATACTCAATTATGATATTTTGTTTGAAGTTGTTTTCCAATTTCTTGTACAGATACAAAAAAGATATTCAATATCTTTGGGGAGAATTAAATATTTCGTGATCTCTATAGTCTTCTCAAACTAAAAATAACTCTGATTTTCGAATATCATTTTTTCTCATATTACTTTTTATACTAATTTCTATACCATTAATTACATTACTTTTTTTTATCATTTTTTCTCACTTAATCATAACCATTAAAAAATAATGTAAAAGTGATATATGAAGAAAAATGATGTATGAATTATGAAGCACAGACACGGACACGGACACAAATACGAGACACAATACGAACATGGATACAGATACAAGAACACACCAAATTAAAAAAATTGTAGAACACGAACATAAGACACACACACATATAAATTAATATCAAAGTAAATTAAAAAATTAATATAAAAAATTATGAACACGAACACGACGACACACACACACACACACACACACACACACATATATATATATATATATATATATATATATATATATATATATATATATAAAATTAATATCAAACACACACACACACACACACATATATATATATATATATATATATATATATATAATATATATAATTAAAAAAATAAATTAAAAATTTGATTTATATATATACATAATTGCAAAATTAAAGAAAAAATATTCGTAATTCATTAATATCATTTCTATAAGCTTGAAGATTTACAATATCTTAATATATGTCATATGTGTCAATATTTGCTACCTAGTAAGCCCTTCTTAAAAAATATGGAGTATAATTTCTATTGACATATTCTAAAAAATCTCCTAAACTAACTTCTCCTAATAGAACTAACCATGTACAAGTACATGTGCATCCAAAAAAGAATTAACTAGAGAGAATATTAGTGTGAGGCAAACCTAGGTGACGACGAAGTGGATGACTTGGTACAAGAAGAGGTAGAAGGAGCAGATGAAAATAGTAGTGTGTGAAAAAATTAAACTTGAAAGTCTAATAGTGACGTGTAAAAAGATAAAACTTAAAATACTGATATATGAAAATAGTGGATTGGGACGTCAGTCACGTGATTGAGTTTGAGTAAGTTACGGGCTTACTAATTGAATGTTAGTCAAGAAAACTAATTTTTTTTAAAAAAATATTAATGGACCATGTCTTAGACGTGTTCAAGCGTATTTGAGATGTGTCCAAACAAAAAAAAAATTTTTTTAATCAGATACATAAGACATGTAACACCTTCCCTATGGTATCACATGTCTAACTCCCGACTCATAGTCTGAAAAGAAATTCGCACAAAGTTTGAGTTATAAAAAGTGGGTTTTAAAATTTCTTCTTTACTGAAACATAAATTTACTAAAAATATTAGGTAATATTGAAAATCATATTTCAACTATTTATTATGCAATATTGACACCAATTAATATTTCATAATTTAAAGAGAAATATAAAACTAACAGACTCTTTTTTTTTCTTAACAGTAGTAAACCCCATGACGGGTCCTACTTAATAGCACGGTACAACACTAACGTTAAAACTTAACATACTTATTCTCGTATGTATCCATCTTGTTGCATCGGACATCCGTTTCTACATCCGTTTTTGTCAACACCGCACACCTTTAGTCCCGAATGTCCATTCCTTATTGTTGTCACCAATCTCGTAGTATCCATCGCCGTTATGTCTAAGACAACTCGATCCTTCTATTATTTGATTTTAACAAGATGAGACATAGCAAAACAACATAACAAAGAGGTGAGATCACCGACACCAATACCAATATGGCAAAGACAGTAGATAACACAAACAAGAATATCATACAGGGGATATCATACCAAACTTCCAATAATATATTCAATATTAATCAACTATCATCATCCAATCATATATCAATCCAAGTATTCAAAACAGTTGTCATAGCCAATATTCCTCAATTAATATATCATATAGATATAAGTGTTCAGATTATGCATGTACACAAGACTCGATTTCCTACTCCATGGAGCTAAAACTCAGGTCGGAGAAATGATCGAAAAGACCTGCCGGTACCACGTGCTTCAGACCATGTGCTTTAATTCTCATTTCAATTTTTTGCACATCTAGCATATACACGACAGTCTTTATCAGATCTTGATTAAGAATAGTGTCTCGGTCAGGATCATCGGTGTGTTGCATCGGTCTAACCTACGGGAAGAAGCGCGACCAACCACCCGTGTAGGCAACCCGCACCCCGATGCCCCCAAGGTCAATAAGTGACTTACACTACGCATATCACACCCACTCAAGAGGTGTGTTTCTCCTAGGCAATCAGTCATATCTAGTCCTCATTGGACCATTCCAATGCATGTATAATGCACCAAATACCAATTACAGGTATAATACCAATCACAAGTATAATACCAATCACAGGTATATCTCATAATTTCTCAGATATAGTTTATACAATGCACGAATATATCAGTGCAAGTCCAACCACAAGGGCCATTCTTTTCAAATTCATTTGTTCAATTAAATCATATACCTCAACGCATATATTTTTTTTTCCAATGCATCTAAAATGCACCACGTGCCAATAATAGGCAAAACTCGTTGTTTTCACAAACAGTGTATAGACACTGGTTCAACAGTAATCATACTGTATTTTTCAATAACAAAATCATCTTATCATGTTTTCATAGTTATAAAACACTGTTGTCGTGTTTTCACAAAATTGCGCAATATTCCCGTTACGTTTTCACAATTTTACAACACTTCTGTTGCGTTTTCTAAATACCGTAACACTTTTGTTACGTTTTTAAAATTCCAAAACGTTTTTATTACGTTTTCACAATATCATAACATTATTGTTACGTTTACAAAATTTCGTAACATTTCTGTTACATTTTCAAAATACCGCAACTCTTCTGTTGCACTTTTAAACCGCGTACAAATTTTTCAACGTTTTCTCAATCGCGTAAAAACATACGTTTCTCAAATTGCATAGTATTTTTTCACTGTTTCAAAATCGCATAACTTAAAAATCACTCTTTTAAGTCGCGTAAATCATTTTCCATCATTCTCAAAATATTTAAAACACTTTCCAAATCACATAACGATTTTCCGTCATTTTCACAATCATGTAAAAATATTCTATCACTTTTAAATCACATATTGATTTTTCAATAGTAGTTCAAATTACGTAAAATATTTAAACGTAATTCAAATCGCGTAGAAATATTTTAACGTATTCCAAATTGCGTAGAAATATTTTATTGTATTTCAAATCATTTTTAAGATACGTAAAATATTTTTCAACATTTTACAATCACGTAAAATATTCCTCAATATTCCAAACATTATTTTTCAAATTGCGTAGCTTAAAAATCACGTTTTTAAGATACGTAAAACATTTTTCATCACAATTTCATTACAGAAAATATTTCTTAACCTTCAAAAAAATTCCTTTTCAACCTTTCTCAAAATAATATAACTTTGTATTTCATTTTTCACATTTCCTTACTCAAGAAAATCTTTTTCCACATTTCTTTACTCAAGAAATCCTTTTCCAAAATATAATCCACAAAATCACTTTTCCATTGATATAAATCAACGTTTCAAAACTTAACATTTTCTAACGTATTTCAAAACTCAAAAATCAGTTATACGTTAGTAAATTTTCAAAACACCATCATATTCTCCATTTTTCTCAAATCAATTTTAAAATCAATTCTCTTCAAAATAAATTGAAGTTAAAACATTTTCAACCTCTCTTTGTCTTTCGTTTACAAAATTTTCTCAAGTGATAAAACACTCTGATTCCCTTTCCAAATCCTTATACTAAAACATTTTGTTCAAACATTTTGTTTCCACTTTAAAATTACTTTGTTTCATAAAACCAAAATTATTCCAACCTCCAAAAACCGTAGAGTCTTTGGCCATTGAAGCCATCAAATATTTTTCCTTCTAAATTGATATGGTTTTACACAAACAAAATCATTAAAATTTTGTTTTCAAAACCGAAATACCAATGGTTATAAAACCAAACCCATTTGTTCAAATTCATTTTTACTTTCTTTGCAAATTCTTTTTCATTTTCTTTACAAATCCTTTTTCACTTTCTTTGCAAATCCTTAAAATCAACGTTTGCCCGTTTCATTCAAAACTCATGTTTAGAAAAACACTTAGGAACTTTGTACACAAAATCAATTAATAAAAATCCTTCAAAAACTGTGTTCATGTACTCTTGGAAAAACAAATCCTTTGTTTTTTTTTTCCATTCTCTTAAAAAAATTCATTTTCATCATTCATGAAAATATTAATTTGTGAATACCTATTTTGAGGTGTCTTGGCCGAAATTCACCATGTTTCTAGGGATCAAAATTAATTCCCTTGTTCTTGAAAAATTTTCAACATGAACCCTAATCAAGGGCATCGAAACCGTAACTCTTCCTTGGCCATTGGGACCAAAATTAATTTTCTTTCCATCACCAAATCATGGCATACACATACATACACATCATATATATATATATCAAAAGCATGCCATATTATCATCATGCATAGTATAAGCATACCATCAAAATCATAAACTCATGCAAAGCATATTAAGCATAGGCAATTAATCAAAGCTCATAAACACATATAAATTATTACATGACCATGGATATGAATCCTCACATGGATTCAACATCCATCAAATATAAGACCATCTCTCACCACCATGCTTGGTTGGTGAGATGGATCTCCCTCTTACCTCTTGAAGATCCTTAAAAGCTCTTTGTTTTGCTTCTTTTTCTAAGTCCTTCACCACCAAGGGCTTCTCAAATACAAAACAAAATACATAAAAATTAGTATATTAAGCTTGATTAAGAAGAACCATGGATCAAACATGGTTTAGAATATGAAAAAGAAGAGAAGAAATGAAGTTTCCTTACACTTCACCTCAAAAACCTTAGAACTTTGCTCTTGGAAAAACTCCTTGAAGATGGAAGATTTAGAGAAAGTCTCCAACATGAAAGTTGCTTAGAATATCATGTAGATTCAAGATCTATGGTTGGATGAAATTAAAAGAGATTGGAGAGTGATTTTGGGTGTCTTGGCTGAATGGTTTCTCTTGAAGAACAAAGATGGAATTTTTGATTTTTGATAGAAACTTGAAGCTTGGATTTGAAGTACTAGATGTTGGATTTTGAAGAAACCTTCAACATGAAAGTTGTTTAGAATAAGGTAAGGATTCAAGAAACATGGTTGGATGAAATTTTTGAGTGATGGAGGGTGTTCTTGGGTGTCATGGCTGAACCATGCTAGAAGGAGAAGGAGAGAAATTTTTCTAAGTGCTTTTGATTTTTGGAATGGTCAAGAATGATCAATAATGAGTGATAATGGTCATGAAACATTTTCCTATGGTCTTAAGCCATCCAAAACCGTGCCCCCCCTCCAAGCATTCTCCTTGAATGCAAATTGATCAATAATGATCAATAATGATACACCATTGACCATGACATGTAATAATGGTCATAAAGTTTTGTTTCTTTGTCTCCTAAACAATCCAAAATCATCCTCTTCCATGCATGCTTCTCCTTGTGCATTTAATTATTTGTCATCATTATTAGCCACCATCTAGAGCATTTCTAGCCATTGATTAATTCAATGGTTAGGATTTAGGTAGACTTTTGATTTTAGAAGACTTAATCTAGGTCATTAGATCTTTCTCCTTTAAATTCTAGCCATTAGATGTGTCTCCAAAATTAAGGGTCAAGATTGTTCCTTCAAACTTTTAATCCAAGGGTCATAATTAGTCTTTGCTACTTTTTAAGACTAATTCTTCACCATTGATTAAATCTTCATCCAATGGTCATAAATGGTCCTTGTTACTTTACAAGACCAAATCTCCACCCTTGATTAATTCTAAATCCAATGGTTGTAAATGGTCATAGTCACTTTATATGACCAAATCTCTACCCTTGATTTAATCTCCATCTAATGGTTATAAATGATCTTATTCACTTTTAAGATCAAATCTCCACCGTTGATTAAATCAAGATCAAGTCTCTATCATTAATTAAATCAATGGTGGATATCCAAACCACCAAGGTTGACTTAAGCAATATAATTTTTATTTTTATCCGCTAAAAATCCCACGAAAGAATATATTTACTGTATTTTTATCGCCCAATAAATAAATACAGTATCAAACACAGAATAAGAAAATTTTTAAAACTGTTTCCGGATTCAAGTTTAGTAAGATCCCCTGTCTCCATCTAAACAGTACAAATTTTTCTATGCGTAGAAAAATTTTTACTTTGCGGGACCCACCTGGGCCCACAAACAGTAAAAAAATTTCATAATCATCCACAAAAATCACAAATATAAGAAAATGCACAAATATCAAATCAGATTACGTAAAATAATTACCTAATGGTAAAAATTAAATTACGTAAAGTTTTCTCCGGCCCGAAAATTTTTATTTTCCTGACACGGAGTAAATCACTCAAAACGATCAAATATGCTGACGGAATAAATAAAATAATTTTACAGTATCTAGAAATTACTAAACAGTAAAATTCTGTTAACTGTCAAAATTACTATTTAAGAGATACGAAAATTTGGGATGTTATAAGACACATGTATCATATGAGTATCTCTATATATCTGACACCAATATATGTCTAACATACAAACATACCTCAAAAATAGTGTGTCTGTACTTCATAGTGTATGAACATGATTTTTCTACTTAAAATTTGATCCTTATAATAAAACTTTTTTTTACCGTGTTAGTGAGTCCAAAATCAAAACTGCCGATGAGCCTGAGTAAGAAAAAGTAAATCATGGATCCCACTTTATGAGTCAGTCCACCACAGGGGAACCCACCCTGTTACATATGTCCAGTCAATTTCGGGCTAAGTTCAGCTAGGAAATGTACTTTTATTTTGTTGTTCTTAACTTTTATCGTTCTTACCTTTTATTTTTTTACTCTAATTTGTATATCTGTTTTAAAGATTTTTTCTCTTTTAAATTTATGGTGTTTTTGAAATGGAAAACGTTTCTCGTCCAACTAAATACTCTAACTTTCATCTACTGTATACTTTCGTACGTATATTTGTTAACTTTTTCGTATGTCAATGTTTTCATTTCCCGTTTCTCATTTCCCTTTTTTCACCAGAACCTATATTGATTAACCATTTATTCCTAATGAATTAACTAGTTATTCATTATTGTGAATTCTTACTTGGATTCATCAAAAATTGATATAGATTAACTACTTATTTCTAATGTATTAACCAGTTAATTTGAATTCATTAATTAATGAGATTCACTATAAACCTATGCTGATTAACCATTTATTCCTAATGTATTAACCAGTTATTCATTATTAAAAATTTTTACTTGGATTCATCAGAAACTGATATAAATTAACCACTTATTTCTAATGTATTAACCAGTTAATTTGGATTCACCACTTAATGAGATTCACTAGAAACCTATACTGATTAACCACTTATTCCTAATGTATTAACCAATTATTCATTATTCGGAATTCTTACTTGAATTCACTAAAAACTGATATAGATTAACCTCTTATTTCTAATGTATTAACTAGTTAATTTGGATTCACCAATTAATGAGATTCACTGGAAACCTATACTAATTAACCACTTATTCCTAATGTATTAACCAATTATTCATTATTCGGAATTCTTACTTAGATTTACCATAAACTGATATAGATTAACCATTTATTTCTAATGTATTAACCAGTTAATTTGGATACACTAATTAATGAGATTCACCAGAAACTTATATTGATTAACCACTTATTCTTAATGTATTAACCAGTTATTCATTATTCGAAATTCTTACTTGGATTCACTAGAAACTGATATAGATTAACAACTTATTTCTAATATATTAACCAGTTAATTTGGATTCACCAATTAATGAGATTCACCAGAAACCTATACTGATTAACCACTTATTCCTAATGTATTAACTAGAAATCTTGTGTCACGTCTACAGTGCTGCGTGAATAGTTTCAGCTTCAAATTTTAAATTCTCTCGAGTGAATCAACAAAATACGGAGGTGGACAATAGTCGGAGTCTTTTGGATGGATGAATAACATGACTATTTTGAATTTTAACTAAATTTTAAAATACTTGTACAATACATGTGATAATAACTAATATATATTTTAAAATATATTCCTAAATTAATTATTAATTAATATGTAATAACAACAATAATAATTATAAAAATCTTTTTTTTTTCCAGACCGTTGTTACGACCATGCCTAAGTTAAAAGCTCAGTGGCTATTGCATTTCAAAACTATGAACTTTCTAATGTAAATGTTCTATTGATTTTCTTTACAAAATTTTGTATAAAATTGTCTCCCAATTTTTTATTGTTCAGAATTAGGTTCTGAGGGTTAATTGAAAAGGCAAGTAATAGTGGATACCTTTGTGGCACAACAAGAGTAATGGTGTGAGTGGATGAATACTTGCAAAAGGCACTCTAATGCTTAAGTCCATTTGTGCACAAGGGAGGCTATATATATAATTGAAGATTGGATCTGTACCTTCTAGACCTTGCAGGGTATAAGTATGAGCGTATTAGGGCATTCATATTCTGAGCATTTTACCTAAATTGAATGTTTTTAACTGAAATCAGGGAGATCATTATTCTCTGTAGTTAATGCCCTGTTTATATGGAATATGAATAACATTCATATCTCTTAAAAGGGATTCTGAACGATTTATGCCTAGTAAATAGGCAGTTATGAGTGCGTATTAACGTTCGGGTCCTATTCTGGTTGGTCAAGTTACTCCAAACTCGTGGACCCATAACCCGGTCTAGAACAGTTGCCCCTAACTTAGCACTTAGGTGGGATAGCTAAGTGTCAAGATATGAGTTCAACTAGAGCACGCAGCACGTAATGGACAAAGGGATTTGACTCATAGTTTTAAGGTCGGATCTTGCGATGTTTTTTCCAAAGGGCCGAGGTCCGTGATGTGTCATTGTTTGTCTCCTGAGGTTAATAAGTAAGGTTGAGATCCGAGTTGGATCGCTCTATTTAAGTCAGCATTCCATTATCCAAGATATGTAATGGATTGCCTCATGTGTAATTTATGGGGTCCGTGTTACGAGTGTAATTTAGTTTAGAACTGAGCTCCGAGTTATAGTTTTGCCACGGTCTTTATGAAAGTCCATGGTCTGGCTTAGGTGTTCTTCTCAAACGTCACATGTCGTTTCAATTTTGAACGTTCTGTGCATTGTCCTTTCAGTTGCTTTTGTTCAAAAACAGTGCGCCACGTGGTTGATGAACAGTGGAAGGCATGGTTTGGGGTTCGTAATGTCATAATTAGTCGTTTTCAAATTTCAAAAAGAATGTGTCATGATGAGGTGTTTTAAATGAAAAAGTGTGTCTGCCGCCATAAATGACAGTGATTGGGGTAATTTTTCCACGCATATAAATAGGAATAGGGTTCAACCCTTCCCACTTTTTACTTACCTCTGGGACATAGGAAATTTTTAGTGAACTCTCGTGGAGGCTATTGGTGATTCAAAGCCTCTTCTGCACTTTGTTCACTGTTTAAAGCTTCTTTTCTCCTCCAAAACTCAAGGTATTCTTCATTTTCACCCTTTTCTATATGAACATTTAGTAGGGGAGGGGGGAAATGTTAGGGAGTGAGGAGATGAAGCAAAATAATGGCCCATTAGTGGAGGTTTTGAATCCTCCTTCTTCCCCACTGCCTTAGCCAAGGCAGAGGCTTCAAGCCCATGGTAGGGACTGTAATAAGGGTTTGAGCTCCTTGCTTAGGATGAGGATCTTGGAGGCATTCTGTAACAGCCTAATACCAACACCCTAGTATATTTGACATATACCTGAATAAGCAGTATCAGTCATGCTAATTCTAACTTAAACATCAATTAATCTATAATATTTAAACAAATAATTATGGAGAGCTATATCTAAAAGTCATACATAAATATACCACTTTTGCATTCTCAAAGCAAATATAAATAATTACATAAGCTTTGAACTAAAAATACTAAAACTAAACTAATCTAGTTCTTCTGTTTTCTTCATCTTCTTACCCTTTTGTAGGGCCTTGACCTGGATTTACATGGAAACACAACGGGGTGAGAAATAATAATTCTCAGTATGAGTAACCAATACCAACATTTAAACATTTATACTGAATAAATGAAATCTGAAACTGAATATACTATTGATATTAAAACAGGTGGCTATACAATTATAAAATATCAAAAGTCTTCTCATGCCTAACCTTTACTCTTTAAAGTAGGCATACTATACTAACTTCTCTATTTTAATTATTCAATAACATGATAAAAGTACTAAACAAATATCACTCTCAATGAATAACTATGCTAATTTTAGATTAATAATTGCAACGGGTAAGTGAGATTGTACTTATTACCATTAGAATATTTACATTCTAACAATGTAAATATTCACCTAGAAAGCTTATAATCCAACACTGAATTCATACTCATAAATTAGCTATTTTCTAGGAACCGCATGTCCTTGTATTTATTTGAGTAAAATAGGCTAAATAGCCCTTAAACTGTCTGATGATGAGTGAACTGTTCCATGTACAAATTCTATAACATCATATCTGATGATGAGTGAACTATTTCATATACTAATTCTACAACATCAAACTAGAAGCTCATCCTTTGCATAGCATAGGATATCTCATTCTTAGCCTAGAATAGGATATGCTCATCCACTATCTGGCTTAGGACGTAACTACTCCACCGCCTAGCATAGGATATGCTCATCCACTGCCTAGCTTAGAATATGCTCATCCACCGCCTGACTTGGGACATAACTAGTCCACCGCCTAACATAGGATATGCTCATCCACCGCCTAGCTTTGGACATAACTAATCCGCAGCCTGACTTTGGATATAACTGATCTGTAGCCTAACTTTGGATATAACTGATCGCAACTCCACCTTTAGCAAAGTATTTTTCTCACTCTTGCCAGGTCAAGGGGCTTTTCTCGCTCCCTTAATTAGGGATTGTGATAAACTATGGTTCAACCTTATTGCATAAGGGAGTCAATTCCCTAGGTTCAACCCTAAAGGAACCGCTAGGTTCAACCCTATGGGAGCTGCTAGGTTTAACCCTAAGGGAATCGCTAGGTTCAATTTCTTATTCAACTCAACTTGATGAATAGAAAGAGTAGTTTATCTAAAAACTTACATATACAACTTAACCTCAATTATTGAATAAGTCACTATGCACTCAAGCTTTATCTAGGACTCCTAGAGCTCCAAACTTCGTTAAACTATGTTTATTGAGTCACTAACTACAATTACATAGCTTTACTAGGGTTATGAACAATACTTAATCATCCACAACCCCTAACTTAACCTTAAAACTCAAAGATGAAATTAGTGAGTAAGAAGTTCCCTTACCTCTTGGTGTAGGTGATCTTCAAGCCTTGATCTTTGCCTTGGATTCTCTCCTTGGGTCCTTCTTCTTCTCTTCCTCTTCCCTTCCTTTCTTTCTTCCTTTTTCTCTCTTTCTCCCTTTGTTTATTTCTTTCTCAGTTTTCTGCTGGGTTTGTGGGATAAGAGAGAAAATAAGGAAGAAAAGGAACTTAATTTTTTATGCTGAAACTTATATATACTAAGGACACTTGAATTATACCAATTCAAGTTTTTCAACTTCCAACAACTTTAGAATAAATCTTGGGATTCATCTAATTTGTTGTTTCACCTTTATCTTATTATTCCATATCTTCTGGTAGTAAATCGATATTAAAACACACAACCAATATGCTTAAAAATGCCAAATTGACTCTAATTCTTCTCAAATTTTAACTGCACCTTATTTAACTCATTTGTGACCTAGAAGTAAGTTATCCATACCTGTTTCCCTCAACTTAGCAATTTATGCTATTATTTGAGTCATTTTAAGTTACTTTTCAACTTTTGTGTTATAACAAAGTGCCTAAACTGACTCAGTTTGTCACAAAACTGAACTGGCATGTTAAGCAAGTATAATAGTACCTCTAAGGCCATATACAAGCCTAACATGTTTCGTGGAATGTTACATTTCTCTCATCCTTTTTAAAATTTTGTCCTTAAAATTATTTTTCTCTTGCCACAACTCTAGACAATCTTACTTTATATAAGACTCTAACTTCCAAAAAGGTTCCTTCGGTGCCAACTTCACCTTATACTATCCTTTAGAAAAAAGACACTTGGACACGTATTCTTCTAAGTTCTTTTTCTTTCTAGGCTACTAAATATTATCCGAAGATCTTAGTATATCTTAGTAGCCTCTAGATGGACAGTATACTTTCTCTTGTGAGCTTTCTCTAGAATCCCTTCCTTTGATCCTTGACTCCTTTGGAACATAAAATTTGTCTCTAAACTTCGTCGTTCCATTCTCAATCATAACAAAATCCTTTTGGGTTTCATAGAGGATCTGCTCACTCATGTCCCTTAGTGTTTCATTCCCTTCTTGAGTTTCTAAGATCTAAATCCTTAAGTCATTTACTATGCTCACTCTACTCACTATGAGATTATGTGGCACCATAAACACCGCTAGACTCAAATTCCTAAAATTCTCAAGAAGTTCACTCTATCTTGGACCATCATTTAAGATACATGTAGGAACTTCCTACCTAGTGCATCAGCTGTTGCAGTAGCTTACCCAGATGATACTATAACTTAAAGTTATGATTCTTTCTTCACAACCAAGTTCTGCTTAGTATTCCATCCATCATCTTTGTCTTCTGTTCAGTTTTTTTCTGATCAAGCAAGTGTTACAAGCTCATATGGTCACTGAACACCTCAAAGCCATCTACTTGCTTAACTTGTACAATACCTATAAAGAGTTCAGCTTCTCTCTTAGGTGGTAACTCGTTTATCTTCCTCGAAAATACTTCTAGATGTCTTCTTATCACACATATATTTCCTAAGACTTGCTCAACTTCCACATATACGAAGATTTCTTAAATCCCATTTACTCAGAAGTTGTTCACTTATGTAGCTCTTAAAACATAGACTCTAAAGAAATAGATACAGAAGAATCATCAAATGTAAACCTCAATGTTTTATCTGATAAATTCAAAACTGTGTCTAATCTAATGTCCATGTTAAGAAGAGATAAACTAATAAGACTCACAAAGAAAATCTTATCGTCTATCTTTACACAATAATCCAAACTTGCTAAGGAAGTTGTGACTAGCTTTTATGTTGGTGTAGACAAGGATAAAACATGGGGAAACTCAACATAGGTAAATCTAATCTCTTTTCATACTCATATGAAATTATGGAGTAGGAATACTCCAGAATCATACAATATAACTAGAGATCATCATTAACTATGTTGTTACCTTATATAAGATCAAGAGTCTGAGCTGCCTCCTTACTTCTCAGAGTATGAACTCTTACTTTAACTTGAACTTTGAGGTTAGGCATTGCTCCCAACTTCAACATACACTTATTTAAAAGTGGTCTGGTTAGCCACAAGTATAACATACTATTTGGCTAACTAAAACGTGGTCTGCCCCTATGTTATCTGACATGTCTAACACACTTTGGTCCTTCACTTTTGCTTAAGCTCACTTACTTTTAACTTGAGGATAACTAGGTCTATAAGCATACTTTATATACCTATCATCCCCTCTCTTCCTCTTGTGAAAACCTTGCAACTTATGTTCCACTTGAGGCTAGCTATAGGAATCCTCATTTGTTCTCTTAAATAGCACTAACAACACCATTCTCTTTATTATATAAGTATCTAACGATACCATAACTTACGTAGAAAAGGATTGGAAACCCAACTTCATTTATTTATGATTTTACTTCGAGTATCATGAAGAACTTGATACTATCCATCCTTCGTTAGCATTCACAACAAAGAATAGTTAGAATAGAAAAACAAATGCTACAACCCCTTAACTCAGAGTACTATGGGTTGAAGTTCGATCCTGTAACTTGCTCTGTAATTATCACTTACTTCTTTGAACTTAGCCATTTACTGGCGTACTAACATGCCATCTTATTTAGGTCTTGAGAACTTTATCTCCTTGGCAATCTGGTAACCAAAAATCTACCCCCTTTCTAACATATAAGAGATAACCAAAACTCTCAGGTCATCTGAACAAGCCTCAATTGTGAAGATTTTCTCCACTTTCTTAAGCAACTTCACCTACTCCAAGCGGGTCTTACTTTCCCTTACAAGATGTAGGATTGACCTTTCTAAACTTTGAGGGATTTGGGGAATTTCAGTCTCTTGCTACCACTACTGCATATGCTGACTATATTAGTGGTACTAGCTGCTAAGATGAAATTACTTCCATCCTTTCTAAAACTCTGCTTGTGATAGCAGTCTACTTACTTCTGGCAGTTGCCATCTCTCAAAACTTCTTCAACTATATTAGTTGAATCTTCATTAGAAGAATCCTCACTTCTCATAGTTTGCCTTGGTGAAGTAAAGGTTCCCTATACACACTACCTGTGATAATAACCATTAACACTCTAACTTAAAGCTGTCATGCAATCCTATTTACACATCTCACATATGTGACAAGAAATGTGTAACACTTAGCGAAAAACTCTAGTCTTGCTGAAGTCTAGTCAGTCCAAATTCCAGCTCACAAGATGAACTGCTCTGATACTATAATGTAACAACCTAATACCAACACCTTAGTATATTTGACAAATACCTGGATAAGCAGTATCAGTCATGCTACTTCTAACTTAAACATCAATTAATCAATAATATTTAAACAAATAATTATGGAGAGATATATCTAAAAGTCATATGTAAATATACAACTTTTACATTCTCAAAGCAAATATAAATAATTATATAAGCTTTAAACTGAAAATACTAAAACTAAACTAATCTAGTTCTTCTATTTTCTTCATCTTCTTACCTTTTTATAGAGCCTTGGCATGGATTTATATGGAAACACAACAGAGTGAGAAATAATAATTCCCAGTATGAGTAACCAATACCAGCATTTAAACATTTATACTGAATAAATGAAATCTAAAACTGAACATACTATCGATATTAAACAAGCGTCTATACAATTGTAAAATATCAGAAGTCTTCTTATGCCTAACCTTTACTCTTTAAAGTAGGCACACTATACTAACTTCTCTGTTCTAATTATTCAATAACATAATAAAAGTACTGAACAAATATCACTCTCAATGAATAAACATGCTAACTTTGGATTAATGATTGCAACGGGTAAGTGAGACTGTACTTATTACCATTAGAATATTTACATTCTGACAATGTAAATATTCACCTAACAATCTTATAATCCAACACTAAATTCATGCTCATAACTTAGCTATTTTCTAGGAACTGCATGTCCTTGTATTTATTTGAGTAAAATAGGCTAAATAGCCTTTAAACTATCTGGTGATGAGTAGATTGTTCCATATACAAATTCCACAACATCATATCTGACGATGAGTGGACTATTCCATGTACTAATTCCATAACATCAAACTAGAACATCATCCTTCACTTGACATAGGATATCTCATTCTTAGCCTGGCATAGGATGTGCTCATCCACTGCTTGGCTTAGGACATAACTAGTCTACTGCCTAGCATAGGATATGTTCATCCACCGCCTTGCTTAGGACGTAACTAGTCCACTACCTAGCTTAGGACATAACAGATCCGCAACCTAGCTTTGGATATAACTGATTTGCACCTTAGCTTTGGATATAACTGATCACAACTCCACTTTTAACAAAGTATTTTTCTCACTCTTGCCAGGTCAAGGGGCTTACTCGCTCCCTCAGTTAGGAATTATGATAAACTATGGTTTAACCTTATTGCATAAGGGAGCTAATTCACTAGGTTCAACCTTAAGGGAACCGCTAGGTTTAACCCTAAGGGAATCGCTAGGTTTGACCCTAAGGGAATTGCTAGGTTCGACCCTAAAGGAACCATTTCTTATTCAATTCAACTTGATGAAAGGAAAGAGTAGTTTCTCTAAAAACTTGTATATACAACTCAACCTCCACTATTAAAGGAGTCACTATGCACCCAAACTTTATCTAGGGCTCCTAGAGCTCCAAACTTCCTTAAACTATGTTGATTGGGTCACTAACTACAACTACATAGCTTTACTAGGGTTATGAACAAAACTTAATCATCCACAACCCCTAACTTAACCTTAAAACTCAAAGATTAAATTAGTGAGTAAGAAGCTCCCCTACCTCTTGGTATAGATGATCTTCAAGCCTTGATTTTTACCTTGGATTCTCTCCTTGGGTCCTTCTTTTTCTCTTCCTCTTCCCCTCATTTCTTTCTTCCTTTTTCTCTCTTTCTCCCTTCGTTTCTTTTTTTCTCAGTTTTCTGTTGGGTTCATGGGATAAGAAAGAAAATAAGGAAGAAAAGGAACTTAAGTTTCTGTGTTGAAACTTATATCTGCTAAGGACACTTGAATTATACCAATTCAAGTTTTCCAACTTCTAACAACTTTAGAATAAATCTTGAGATTCAACTAAATTGTTGTTTCACCTTTATCTTATTTTTTCATAACTGCTGCTAGTAAATTGGTATCAAAACACACAACTAGTATGCTTAAAAATACCAAACTGACTTTGAATCTTCTCAAATTTTAACTGCACCTTATGTAACTTACTTGTGACCTAGAAGCAAGTTATCTACACCTATTTTCCTTAACTTAGCAATTTATGCTGCTATTTGAGTCATTTAAAGTTACTTTTCAACTTCTGTGTTGCAACAAAGTGCCTAAACTGACTCAATTTGTCATAAAACTGAACTGGCATGTTAAGCAAGTATAATAATACCTCTGAGACCATATACAAGCCTAACATGTTTCTCGAAATGTTACACATTCCAGAAGGCAGATCAAGCTAGAGAGCTGGCAAGGTGTAGGCCAGCCCATTTGTTCTCTAAACTTATGATGGCACTAGGAGACATAAATGATTCTTTAGAGACTAATACAAGTGCGTCCTTTATAAGTATAACATGAAACTAGAGGGTAGCACCTGCCAAGCAGAGGGAACTCACCCTTACACGAGATGTGAGCATGTACCAGTTGGTGGACCAAGAAGTCATGGGCACCCCGTCACACGTGAAAACTACAAGAGATGCCCATGAGAAGCAGTACTACATAGAACTGAATGTGGACGGGCTTAAAGATCGAGAGTTCGCAATTTGACATCCGCTGGAAGAGGAGAAGGTGTGCTCGGTCCATACGGAGGGCGAGTATTTCATGTACATGTACGAGGCTCTCTTTACTCAAATCAGAGTATGGCTACAATTCACCGAGTTCAAGATGGGTGTCCTCAATCGCTTGTGAGTGGCACCTACTTAACCCCATCTGAATGCTTAGGGATTTTTCTACGCATTCAAGCTCGTCTGTCAGGTCTTCGACTGGCCCTACTCGGTCAACTCTTTATTCTTCATTTTTTCCTGGCTCTTATCCTCTAAGAATAACCAACCAGAGAGATGGGTCACACTGTGAGTGTAGAATGGGCGCAAAGTTTTTAAGCCCTATCAATAGTCTTTTAAGAATTTTAAAAAGGACTTTTTAGGATAGAACGAGCTTTGGGGTCTACCCCTTTCTTCGTCACCCGAAAGCCAACCGTGCCCCTATCTATATTGGACCCAAGCTGGCCAAGAGCAGAGGAATGAAGAGATAGAGAATCCGATCTCCAAAACCTCTTTTCCTGAGGCCGAGGTCCTGCGCTTCTTGATAGATTGGACTAAAGACAAGGGGGTCATCTACTATAATGATATCCTCGATGAGCTCATTAATTCCATAAAAGCCTTACTAGGTATCTCGTCTTACACATTTCTTTTTACGCTTAATATCTTCTTGCACTTAATCTTCATCTAAATATTATAATACTTTTTTCTTCTTTTATTGAATGCATAGCTCCACAGACCGGACTTCAACTCTTGGCTCGGAGGTTGGCAGCCAAGAGTGGTGGGGCGTCCAGATCTCGAGCCCCGGTAACTCTTTCAAGAGTAACACTTATTATTCTTTCGCCTCTAAACAATGCAGTCCCTCAACCTACGACCAAGGTGGTCACCCAGCTTCCCATAATACCAAGGTTTGAGATGTTATGAATAATTCTACTCCACCGCTACAACCCCAGAAAAGATGGACTGAAAGTAATAGAGATGCAAGGGGAAGAGGCCGACCATTGAAGGCATGTTGAAGGAGCTCAAGGTGTTCAAGGTCCTAACTGGTCTAGGGTATACTATCCTAGAGGGTGCTCCACTTCGTTTCTTATCTGGATCTGTGTGGACTCGTGGGGCTGATCCTACCGGTTTCATTGATGGCACCCTACTAAGTCCTGTTGAGACTGATGTATTAATTGAGCATGACATGACAGAGCTCCTCCAAGAAGCCCAACTCCGACGTTTACATATCGCTTCTTTCCTTCAATTTTTGGAAGAGGCTTGGGAGTTCGTTTAAGAGGCTTCTAGCTTAGAGAGGGAACTTAACACCTTTCGGGGTTAAAAGTAAAAACTTCAGCTAGAAGTTGCCCAGAAGGATAGACAACTGGCCTAGGCTGCTAAAGAGCTTAAGTTGCGCAACTCTAAGGTTGGTATGCTCTGGGCTGAGGTAGCCTGTCTCGTTGCAGATGCTGCCAAGGGCACTTCTCTCTGCACTCAAGTTGTTGAGGTGGATTCGCTCTGAGCTAAGGCTGTTGAGGCCAATGCACTTTGAGTCCAACTTGGAGAAGCAACGACTTGGGAAAACACATTGAGAGAGAACCTGACCTCTACTGAGTCCATCCTTGCCAGTGTTTGGGCTCAATGTGAACTTCTATGCCAGACTGAGACCAGGCTAATGAAGAAATTACACAAACGAAAGGTGACTGGTCGAGGTCTGTAGAGGAATCATTCGAGAATACACTTAACCAACTCCACCTACTTAACCTTGGTCTTAATGAAGAAGGGATTGGTGCTCTGAGAGACGTCTAGGATAGCCAGATTGTTGATGCAGCTGTTCCCGAGACTGCTCTGAATGTTCAAGTGCACCAAAGGGTGGACGGTGGGGAAGGGGCAGAAGTAACTTTAGCAGGTGACCAGGAAGAGGTTAGGGTGGCAACAACCAAGGTAGAGGAGGCTGAGGTGGTCATGGTGACTCCGAAGGGTTACTTGAAAAGGTGGGTGATAGTGGATTCCTTCATAGCATAACAACAACAATGGTGCGAGGGGTGGGTACATATAAAAGGCACTCCGACACTCAAGTCTGTTTGTTCGCAAGTGAGGTTGTGTATATAATTGGAGATTAGATTCGTACCTTCTAGACCTTGCAGGGTTTAAGTATGAAATTATTAGGGCATTGAGATTCTGAGCATTCAACTTGAATTAAATGCTATTGTTGTTGATTTTCTACAAGTGTACGAATCATACAAGTAGTATAATAAAGATTGTTCCCACGAGGATCGGTTGATTACTAACTGTTACGATGACTTTGATTATTTAAGTGAGTAAATCGATAGTAAAAGCTCAATTAAAATTAAAATGAAAAAGTAAAGCAATAAAGTAAACAATTGAAATTAGAAAAGACAAGATTCAACAAAGATTTAAAGGCCTAGGACTTAGAATCCACTGCACTACCCCCTACGATAAATTGTAATCCTATCTTTGTTAATGTTTAATTATGTTCTTGAAGGCAATTTGTCCTAAATTATTTAAAACCGAAATTCTTCGTACTAAAAACGTGCTAAAATTTCACCAATCTCATTCTTATGACAATTAATCTAAGTTCCACCCCATTAAGTTTTATGACAAAAGTTTTCTCCTCGAAAGATTTAAGCCTATGTCTAGGTCTCAATTCTTAAGTTCAATTCTTGGATTATCAAGCAATTAGATTTCATCTTTCGATCCTTCACCTAAAGCCTAAGATCATGTAAATACGGCGCGCAACATACCACAAGCATTAAGCATACCAAGAATGAATCAAGAACAATAATTTCTCATTAACAAAGAATCAAATTAACAATTCATAATAGGGAAATAGAGAGTTTTATCCTAATCCTAAAAAAAGGGTTTAGCCGCTCATGGCAATTGTAGCACAAACAAGAACAAAGATTAAAGAAACAACCATGATTTCTAAACAAAAAGAGAAGATGAAGAATATGAAGATGGAGAAAAGAACTTCAATGATTGATCTTCAATAACTCTTGCTCTTGCCTTCAATCTCTTGCCTTTGCCTCCAATCCTTATGTCTTTCCTCTGAAAACATACCGTCATATAAGTCTCTAGCCAAAAGTCTCCTTAGATTTAGTGTTTTTGCCCAATTTATAATGATTTGAGGGCAAAATTGCCTCTTTTTTCATGTCAGGAAGACTCACACCACTGTGTCTCCCTTTGACATAACAGTATCCTTTGAAAACTATGTAATTGCACTTTAACTGAGACACGACTGTGTGAGGAAGAGACATAGTCGTGTCTCCAAGTCAGAAGCCTTAATGAATGAAGACAGGGTCGTGTCATTCAGAGTTGCGTAACTTTAATGTTCGGGGAGACATGACCATGTCTCCTAGTTAGCTTTCTTCAAGTTAGACAGGGCCGTGTCTAACTCCTAAATCGTTTCTGAGTTGACACAAGGCCCTGTCTAAGCCAAAATGGTCCTCTTCTGCTTTGAAAATGAGATATCTTCGTCCGCTTTCACTCTAAATGAATGTGTTAAATCTATCTTATTCTACAAAAATGAAGATAATTAATAATGATCCATTCAAAATTCATTAATAATCATAAGCAAATCATCATAATTTATCCATTTTATGGCTATAAAATACTGGCTTATCAGCTATTACCTGAAATCAGGGAGACTATTATTCCCTGTAATTAATGCCTTGTTTATGTGGGATATGATTAGCATTCATATCTCTAAAAGAGATTTTGAATTATTTATGCCTATTAAATAGATAGTTACGAGTGTGCATCAACATCCGGGTCCTATTCTGGTGGGCTGAGTTACTCTAGACCCGTGGACCCATAACCCAGCTCAAAACACTTGTAAAGACATAAAAGATATTAGATACTTTTGTTAAATTAAATATTTCATTCCCAATTTCACTCTCATTTTTAAAATTTTGACCTTATTAAAAAAAAATGGTCCTCATACTAAAACTTTTTGAGAATAAATCCATACACATTTACTGTTAGCAAGTTAATTCATACTTGTAATTAGTATTGGCAATGAGTTAGATCTTATATAAAGGTAAAGTGGAATCACACTAAACTAATATCTCGTTTTTATTCAACTAAAATCTCTATGAAAAATCATGTTTTATAGTTGTGAAAATATTTATCAAGATTGAGTAAAATTAGTTTAGAAAAGTTAGAAAGGTCATAGGAATCTTTGGTTGCAAAGGCTTTTAAAAATCATCTTTTCTTGATAGCCAAATAATAGATTATGGAAGCCAATAACAGATTATTTGGAAGTCAAATAATAAATTATGAAATGTCCATAACATATTATTTGATAAGTTAGTAAGCGACGTCATTTTGTTTTAAAAGCAATAATGGATTATGGAATGTTCATAATAGGTTATTTGATTAGTCAGTAGCGCACCTTTTGTTATTTTAAAGCTTCTAACCAATTATGGGTTCAAAAAATAGATTATTTGCTCGCATCAATGTTTTCTAAAAGTGCAAGTAATTTGTTATCCGAAACCAATAATTTGTTATTCACATTTTCCTGATACATCGTTTTTAACTTACACGCAAATAATAGGTTATCGGATCATAATAATATGATATATGGGCATCTAAAAATGAAAAATAATAACTAGTTACTAGCATTTAATGCTCCCAACTACCTCATACACTTCTTTCACCTTGTGGGCTTTAAACACGAAGCTTTGGACACTTGAATGAAGTTGGAAAAACATCTAAGAATCATTCTTGAGCATTGAATACGAGTTCCAACTCTCTTTTATCATAAACCACTGTTTTGAGCTTTAGTGTGTAATTCCTTGATATCCATTTGACTTCAAGTTTTATTATCTACTCTTATAAGAGTTTTTAATCTTTCCCTTCATCTTAAAATCATTGTAAGAGGGTGAGGTATCCCTCAAGAGAGAAAATGGTGATGTATCCCAAGAGTGTTGTGGGTGTTCTTTGATGTAAAGGTTGCAAGCACCTGTTAAAGCTTCAAATTTAGTGGAAAAACCTTAGGTATATCACTTGAAGACTGGACGTAAGTCACAAAGAGTGGCTGAACCAATATAAATCTTGGAGTTTGCTTCTCTTTACCCTATTCCTTTTATATTTATGCACTCTTTGCTATATGCTTTTTTGAATACTTCACTTCTTGGCTATTTTCTTAGTGTAAGAAGTGTTCATCCTCATTATCTACTCATTTCTAATAATTAATAGCTTCAACAAAAAAGTAAGTGTTTTTGAAAAGTTTGCAAAAATCTTTTACAAACTCAATTCACTCCCCTATTAAGTTTGAAGCTACTTGGCAACAAGTGGTATCAGAGCACAACTCTTGTGTAAAGAGCTTAATAACTTCAAGAGGAGAGATGACTTCTTCAAATCCTTTTTCATCAAAGGATGCTTCCATCAATAAATCCCCCTTTTTCAATGATGATGGATATACTTATTAAAAGGAAAGAATGTAAATTTTTATTGAAGCTATTGATTTAGATGATTGGGATGTTATAGAAAATGGTCCTTTTATCCCTACACATCTTGTTAATGGTGTAAGGGTTAATACACTTAGAAATGAATGGACCAATGCGGATTAAAAAAAAGTGCAATACAATTTGAGAGCTAAAAACATCCTCACCACGACTTTGGGGTATGATAAATTCTTTAGGATCTCAAATTGTTAAACAACCCAAGAGATGTAGGACACTTTACAAATAACCCTTGAGGGTACTATTGAAGTGAAGATGTTAAGAATCAATATTCTCACACATGAATATGAGCTTTTTAGAATTAATCAAGGTGAAAGCATTTGAGAAATACAAAAGAGATTCACTCATATTGTTAACCATCTTGCTTCATTGGAAAAATAATTTTCTAATGAAGATCTTATTAATAAAATGTTGAGATGTTTGAGTAGGCATTAGCAACCAAATATGATGACTATTGCGGAATCAAGGAATCTTGCTACCATGACCCTTGTCATACTCTTTGGAAAGCTTCAAGAGCATAAATTAGAGCTAAATGGACTCAATCAACATGAGAAGCTTGACAAGAAGAAGAAATGAATTGCTCTTAAGGCCACTTCCTCTATACTTGGTGATGATGATGAAGACGATAGAGATGGCTTGGAGAATTTTGAACTTAATGAGGAGAACCTTAGCCTTCTTAGGAAGAAGTTTAAGAAATTCCTTAAGAAAAAGGGAAATCAAAGAAAACGTCCCTTCCTTCCAAAGAAGACTCATCACAAAGGGGAAGGAACTTCATCCACTCTCACATACTATGAATATGGAAAATCGGGACACATGAAGATGAAGTGTCTAATTTGCCAAAAGAAAGTGGAGAAGTTTGAAAAAAGGCCTTCAAAGGACAAGAAAGGAAGGAGAACCTATATAACATGGGATGACAATGATATAGGCTCAATGGATAACTCTGACAATAAAGAAGCTCACATTTGTCTTATGACTAGAGAAGAAGAGAAAGATGAAGATGACATGGAGATAGTATCCTCAAACCTTGAATCTTCCCTTTCTTATAATGAATTATAAGATACTTTTGAAGAATTGCATGATGAATTCATAAGACTTGCAAAACTTGTTTCCTCTTCCAAGACAACTATCTCCTCTCTAGAAAATTAAATTTTCATCTTGAACAAAGAAATTAAGGAACTCAAGATTGAAAATAAACTCTTGGATTGATTGATGCTAATTCTTCATCTATGACTTGCTTTTCTCATTATACTACATCTACATCCTCTTCTTGCCTTTCATGTAAAGCTTTTGAAAAAGAGATTGAGGACTTTAAAAATACTCTATCTAAGTTTACCCTTGGAAGGGACAATTTGAATATATTACTTGGGAAACAAAAATGTGCCTTTGAAAGGGTGGGTTTGGGGTATAATCCCAAAAACTAACAAAAGCTCTATAAGAACTTCTTTGTTCCATCAAGCACATCAAGTAGTCCTTTCGAAAATTGTTTTTATTGTAGCAAGAACAGACATAGTGCATTCACATGCAATGCAAGAAAGAACACTAAAGTAGGCTCTAGGATGGTTTGGGTTCCCAAGGGCACCTTGTCCAAAACTAACACACAAGGACTCAAGAAAATTTGGGTACCAAAGGTTAAAAAATAAATTTGTGTTATAGGTGTACTTGAAGGCCAAGAGCTCACATTAGCATCTTGATAGTGGTTGCTCCAAGCATATGACTGGAGATGCCTCCAAGTTCTCTTTCTTAGTCCCCAAGAAACATGGACATATAACCTATGGAGACAACAACAAAGGAAAGATTATTGGTATTAGTAAAGTTAGTAAAAATCCATCCTCCTCTATTGATAATGTTTTGCTTGTTAAAAGACTCAAGCATAACTTGTTTAACATTAGTCAATTATGTGACATGGGGAATAAAATAATATTTGATTCAAATTGTTGTATAATTGAAGGAGTAGATGACAAGCAATAGTAATAATATTTGACTCTAGCATGTTTTGATTAATGACTAAACTTAACATGATTATTACTTTGATTCACTAACTACTTGCCAAGCTTGACTTTTTCAATGAGATTTTATGGAGCAAGAAAAGTGGATGCAAAGGATCATAGAGCAAAACATTTCAATGCAAAGATCATGAAGTCAAACTTAAAGAAGGAGCATCAAGAAGAAAGAATTCAAGGAAAATAATTAGGAACCTTTCTATAAAGAAAAGACTTAGTTTAATTCTTTGATTAAGCTCTCTCAAATAAGTAAAAATGGTTTTCAAAAGTAAAAATGGATTAAGAATGAAAAAGGTTAATTAATAAGTCTGTACATCTATGTGTACATCGATGTACTTTCAGTTAATTAACTAACTTTTAATGAAAACCTCAGTGTACATCTATGCATAAATGTTATACATCTATGTATACATCAATTGATTAAGGACTTAATGAAAATCTCAGTGTACATCCATGTATAAGTGTTCTACATCTATGTATACATCGATTGATTCTAGACTTACTTGATCAGTATGCATCTTTTCATCTGTACATCGATTGATACATCTATGTATAAGCCAGAACAGAAGTAAGGACTCTTTGAAATAGCCATACAATCGATTGGGTAATCGATGTATGATCTTCTGGGCTGAAAATACGAGTGTTTTTCAAGAACAACATTGATGCACTCATGTGTGTATTAATCAAGATCAAGAACATCCAAGAGCACAATCGATTAGGCAATCGATGTACACACATTGTAAAAGTGAAATTTTGTCTAATACATCTATGTACTAATCGATTGACTGATAACATAATTTTTCAGATAAGTCTGTTTTGATCTTAAGTGACTTGTAAAGTGTGTCCAATGGATCTATTGTGAAATATACCTATATAAGGACATTGGCAAACACTTTCTAAACGAATTTCATTCGAAATTAGAGATCAAACACACAAATACTGTGAGAGCTTTTCATTGAAATAAAACTGAGTATTTTTCTATAGAACTTCAAGTTGTAATATCTCATTTCTTATAATCTGATTCAATCTTTTCATATTGTAAAAGAGAGATAAGAGAGAAGGTTCTCTCGCTGATGAAATCAAGAGTAGAAGGGACTCTTGGTGCTGTGTAAGAATTGAAAGAATTCTTGTGGGAATTGCAAGATTGCTTTGACTTAAAAAGTTGTCATTTGGGTAAAAAGAACCTAGAAGTGAAGCTTGTGTAAAGAATCTTGTATATTGATTTTTCAATAGTGGATAAAACTCACAGTGGTGTGGGGATTGGATGTAGGTTACCAGAGGAGGTAGCTGAACCAAGATAAATCTCGGTTTACAATTTTCTCTATCCTCTAACTCTTTATTTGCTTTATTGTTGATTGTATGAATTAAGCAATATATTAGGGATATTTGCATGATTTAATTAGTTTATGATCTTGTTTATATCTGAAATCATCATTATTGTTAATATTTCTTTATAAGTTTCCAGTTTTGATAGAAATACATCTTGCAAAAACATATTTTGGTTTGTTAGTTGACAAAATCCTTTTTATAGTTAAAGAAAAGAATCAATTTTTGCAAAAAGGAGAAAAACTTGGAAAAAATTTTATTACTCAATTCAACCCCCCTTCTTGAGTAGTACGAAGCCACAACCAACAAGTGGTACCAGAGCTTTCACTCTTTTGTAAAGCTTAACAACTTAAGAGGATGGCTTCAAATGACATCTTGGGAGAAGGGGCTTCCTTGGCAAGACTCCTTGCTTTTAATGGCACTGCCTATATGTATTGGAAAGAAAGGATGTTAATATTCCTTGAGGCAAGTGACATTGATGTATTAGATGCTATTGAGAATGGTCCATACATTCCTCACACTCTTGATGCAAATGGCACCAAGAAAGAAAAACTAAGAAGTGAATGGGACGATAATGACAAAATGAAAGTAGGTTAGAATGCTAAACTAAGAATATTATAACTTCTGCCTTGAGTTATGATGAATTTTTCAGGGTTTCAAATTGTAAGACAGCCAAGCACATGTGGGATACGCTACAAATTACTCATGAAGGAACCAGTGATGTAAAGAGAGTAAGAATGAACTCACTCATGCATGAGTATGAACTCTTTCACATGAAGAATGGTGAAGACATCAATGATATGCAAAGAAGGTTCATTCACATAATGAATCAGGTGAATGGACTTGGAAAGAGCATTTCAGATGAACAACAAATCAACAAAATTATGAGATGTTTGACAAGAGAATGGCAACCAAAGATTACTACTATAGCTGAATCAAAGGACTTAGCAGCCATGAATATTGCTACACTATTTGGAAAACTTAAAGAGCACGAGATGGAGTTGCATAGATTGAATGATCATGAAGAGAAGGAGAAAAAGAAAAGAGGCTTTTCACTTAAAGCACATGTCTCCAAAGAAAGCCTTGACAGTGATGAAGATGAAGAAGTTGAAGAAAATGGTGAATCTGAAGAGGATATAAGACTGCTAGTTAGAAAGTTCAAGAGATTCCTCAAAAAGAAGAAAACCTTCAACAAAAGGCCCTCAAACTTCTTTTCCAAGAAGAACACTTCAAAAGCTGGAAGTTCAACATCAAATGTGAAGTGCTATAAATGTAGCAGACCTGGACATTACAAGAATGAGTGTCCTAAACTTCAAAAGAAGGACAAGCATGACAATCATAAGTCCAAGGACAAGAAGAATAGAAAGTTAAGAATAGCATACATAGCATGGGAGGAGAATGATATGGATTCTTCTGAAGATTCTGAGGAAGAAGAAGCCAATCTTTGTCTCATGACTAACCATCAAAGTGACAATGAAGATGAGGTAAATGAAATCCCCCTTACCTATGATGAACTACAAGATGCTTTTGATGAATTGCATAGTGAATATCTGAAAATTGCTAGGCAATTAATGTCATCTAGGAAAGTCATTGCTAAACAATGTAGTGATTATGCATCTCTTCAAATTAAGATTAAAGAATTAGAAGCTAAGAACAATAAGCTAAATGCATCTAGTTCTACATGTTCTAATTGCAATATTCTGGAAAAAGAAGTGGAAAAACTAAAAACCACTCTATCTAAATTTACAATGGGAAGAGATAATCTAAATGCCATATTAGGACAGCACAAAGGAGTGTATGACAAAGCTGGAATAGGCTATAAACCAGCATTGCATAAAAAGACTTTTAAGAAACCCTTTGTTGCATCTAAATCCTCTATTAGTCCTTTTGTTAAATGTTTTTATTGTGCAAGAAAAGGACATACAACTTCTACATGCTATTTTAGGAATCCTTCAAGGATTAGTGTTAAACAAATTTGGGTTCCCAAGGGAACATATGTTATGACTAACACAAAAGGACCCAACAAAATTTGGGTACCTAAGTCAAATGCTTAAAATATGTTTTGTAGGTGTGTTTGAAAGCCAAAAGTTTAAACTAGTTTCTTGATAGTGGCTGCTCTAAATATATGACTGGAGATATTACAAGGTTCTCATCCTTCACTCCCAGACAAGGTGGAAGTGTCACCAATGGTGATAACAACAAAGGAAGGATCTTAGGAGTTGGAACAATTGGAAGAAGCACAACTACCAAGATAGAAGGTGTACTATATGTGGAAGGGTTCAAGCACAATCTACTAAGCATTACTCAACTATGTGATAAAGGTTATAAGGTATTCTTTAACTCTAGTAGTTGCATTATAGAAAACAAGCATGGTAGTAATGCAAAGCTTATAAGTAATCGATTGAATAACATATACATGATAGATTTAGAGAATATTTCTGCTAGTGATGTATGTTGTTTGATATCTAAGGAAGAGGAGAATTGGCTATGGCATAGAAGAATAGGACATATTCATATGGATCATCTAAACAAACTTATTTCTAAAGAATTGGTAATTGGACTTCCTAAAATTAATTTCTCAAAGGATGGTTTATGTTATGCATGCCAAAAGGGCAAGCAAACTAAAGTATCTTTTAAGACTAAGAATATAGTTTCAACTGAAAGACCTTTACAACTAATGTACATGGATTTATTTGGACCTTCTAGGACCAAAAGTTTTGAAGAAAATTTGTATGCATTAGTTATAGTTAATGATTACTCTAGATTTACATGGACCTTCTTCTTAGCACATAAGAATAAAGCTTTTACAGCTTTTAAGAAAATGGCTAAGTTAGTACAAAATGAAAAAGACATGAAAATAACTTCTATAAGGAGTGATCATGGTGGAGAATTTCAAAATGAAGAATTTGATAAGTTCTGTGAAGAGTTGGGAATTCAACGTAATTTCTCTGCTCCAAGAACTCCACAACAAAATGGAGTTGTGGAAAGGAAAAACAGATCTTTAGAAGAAATAGCAAGAACTATGTTGAATGATTCAAACATGCCAAAATATTTTTGGGTAGATGCTGTAAACACAGCTTGCTATTTAATGAATAGAGTCTTGATTAAACCAATTTTGAAAAAGACTCCATATGAACTCTATAAAGGTAGAAAACCAAATGTTTCACATTTCTATATCTTTGGGTGTAAATGTTTTGTACTAAATAATGGAAAGGATAATCTAGGAAAGTTTGATCCTAAAGCTGATGAAGGAATCTTTCTAGGTTATTCATCATCTAGTAAAGCTTTTAGAATCTTTAATAGAAGAACACAAATAATTGAAGAATTTGTACATGTTATATTTGATGAAACTAACCCCAAAAGGTTAGGAAAAGAATTTGTTGATGATGTTACAGAAACTTTAGAAGAGATTCAACTTGAGGAAAAACAAGACAATGCCAAAGTGGATGAAGTAGTGGAAATTCCAGTAGAAGTTCAACATGAAGATCACCTAAAGAATGGAAAATTGCAAGGAATCACCCTCTGGACAACATAATTAGTGAAATATCTAAAGGGGTAACCACTAGACATTCCTTAAGAAATGCATGAATAATATGGCTTTTGTATCATAATTTGAACCTAAAATCTCAATGTACATCTGTGTATAAGTGTTATACATCTATGTATACATCGATTGATTCTGGACTTACTTGATCAATATGCATCTTTACATCTGTACATTGATTGATACATCTATGTATAAGCCAGAACAGAAGCAAGGACTTTTTGAAATAGCCATACAATCGATTGGGTAATCAATGTATGATCTTCTGGGCTGAAAATACAAATGTTTTTCAAGAACAACATCGATGCACTCATATGTGTATTAATCAAGATCAAGAACATCCAAGAACACAATTGATTAGGCAATCGATGTACACACGTTGTAAAAGTGAAATTTTGTTTAATACATCTGTGTACTAATCAATTGACTGATAATAGAATTTTTTAGATAAGTCTGTTTTGATCTTAAGTGACTTGTAAAGTGTGTCCAACAGATCTATTTTGAAATATACCTATATAAGGACATTGGCAAACACTTTCTAAATGAAATTCATTCGAAATTAGAGATCAAAAACACAAATACTATGAGAGCTTTTCATTGAAAGAAAACTGAGTATTTTTCTGTAGAACTTCAAGTTGTAATATTGATTTCTTAGAATCTGATTCAATCTTTTCATATTGTAAAAGAGAGATAAGAGAGAAGGTTCTCTCGCTGATGAAATCAAGAGTAGAAGGGACTCTTGGTGCTGTGCAAGAGTAAAAGGAATTCTTATGGGAATTGCAAGATTGCTTTAACTTGAAAAGCTGTCATTTGGGTAGAAGGAACCTAGAAGTAAAGCTTGTGTAAAGAATCTTGTATATTGATTTTTTAATAGTGGATAAAACTCACAGTGGTGTGGGGACTGGATGTAGGTTACTAGAGGAGGTAGCTGAACCAGGATAAATCTCGATTTGCAATTTTCTCTATCCCTTAACTCTTTATTTGCTTTATTGTTGATTGTATGAATTGAGCAATATATTAGGGATGTTTGCATGATTTGATTAGTTTATGATCTTGTTCATATCTGAAATCATCATTACTGTTAATATTTCTTTATAAGTTTCCAGTCTTGATAGAAATACATCTTGCAAAAACATATTTTGGTTTGTTGGTTGACAAAATCCTTTTTATAGTTAAAGAAAAGAATCAGTTTTTGCAAAAAGGGGAAAAACTAGGAAAAGTTTTTATTACTCAATTCAACCCCCCTTCTTGGGTAGTACGAAGCCACAACCAACAATAGACTGAATAACATGTACATTATTAGTCTTGATGATATATCATCAAATGTTGTAAATTGTGTTATGAGTAAAGAAGATGATTCACGGCTTTGACATAGAAGAATTGTATACATTCATATAGATCACTTGAATAACTTAGTCTGTAAGAAGCTAGTAATTGGACTACTTAAGCTCAAATTTGAAAGAGATAAGTTATGTGATGCATGTCAAAAGAGAAAACAATTAAAAGTCTCTTTTAAGGCTAAAAAAGTTGTTTCTACCTCTAAACTTTTACAACTTTTGCACATGGATCTTTTTAGACCTTCAAAGACTATGAGCTTTGGTGGGAATTACTATGCACTTATGATTGTGGATGATTATTCTAAGTTCACATGGACATTGTTTTTAGCTCATAAAAATGATGCTTTTTAAGCTTTTAGAAAACTTGCCAAAGTTATTCAAAATGAAAAGAGTTTTAACATTACATCTATTAGAAGTGATCATGGTGGAGAGTTTGAAAATTAAGAATTTGAAACCTTTTGCAATGAAAATGATATTGACCATAATTTTTCAGTCCCTAGAACTCTACAATAAAATGGAGTTGTAGAGAGGAAAAATAGATTTTTAGAAGAAATGACTAGAACTATGCTCAATGAATCTAACCTTCCTAAGTATTTTTAGGCGGATGCGATAAGTACTACTTGTTATGTAATGAATAGGACCCTAATAAGACCAATTTCAAAGAAAACCACCTATGAATTATACAAGAGAAGGAGACCAAATATCTCCCACCTTAATTTCTTTGGATGCAAATGTTTTGTTTTAAATGATGGAAAAGATAACTTATGCAAATTTGATGCAAAATCAGATGAGGGTATATTTCTTGGCTATTCTGGTTATAGTAAAGCTTTTAGAGTTTATAACAAAAAAACAATGACCATAGAAGAATCCATACATGTTGCATTTGATGAGACTAATCCCAATGGATCGAGAAAGGAATTTGTTGATGATGTTGCAAATATTTTGGCTAAAATACACTTGGATGACAACGAGAAAGAAGCAAAGAAATTAAGAAGAATCACAAGTTATGGATCTTCCCAAGGAATGGAGGACTTCAAGATATCGTCATCTTGACAAAGTGATCGGTGAGTATCAAAAGGGGTAACTACTTGAAACTCTTATAGAGATACATGTAACCATATGACCTTTGTTTCTCAAATCACTACAAGAAATAAGCAAATTAACGAGGGAAATTTCCCTCACTAGTTCATCGCTGATCCCTCGCAAATATAAATTGTGAGGGATCAGCGACGGACTAGCGAAGGATAAATCAATCGCTTTTTTTTCATCACTAATTAGTGAGGGAACATGTTGCCTCACTACTCCGTCGCTAGCATAATAATTTCCCTCGTGAATTCTTCTCTAATACGTCGCTAATTTGTCGGAAATATAAGCTATTATTCCCTCGTAATTTAGCGAGGGAAATTTTGTCACTATTCTGTCGCTGTAGAATAAAAATTCATACTAATTTTGGATCAATTTCTCTCGCTATTTAGTCACTAATCCATCGCTGATATTTTCTCGCTAGTTTGTCATAAATCCGTCGCTAAATTCCCTCGTTATTTAGTCGTTAATCTCTCGCTAATCACTTATATGATTTCCTCGCTATTTCGTTGCTAATCCCTTGCTAATAACCCTTTGCTATTCTGTCGCTAATAATCCCTCACTATTCCGTCGCTAATCCCTTGCTTATAACATAAATGGGTTCCTTGCTATTCCGTTGCTAATCCATTGCTAATAACCTATATGGTTTCCTCGCTATTCCGTCGCTAATCCCTCACTTATTAGTGTGTTTTTTTTTTAAATTACCTATAAATATTAACTTACCAAGCCTGTATCAAACAGAAAAATCCAGCAACAGTAAAGCAAGAACAACAAAATTGTGCAAATAATCCAAAATAAATCCAATAGTTATATCAAAGTTATTATACAAATAGTTCATAAAATATCATATAAAACAAGAATAAAAATAACAGGCAATCAATCTAAGTTGGTTTCGTCTTCATTTTTGTCATCCTCATCCTCTCGACCTTCCCCAACTATTACACCTTGCGATGGTGCATGTAGAGCAATATTTACTTATCCGATCGTAGATAGGATGAGCAACAATATAGGGACAAGTTGAGTCTAGACAAAAGAAGTCATCGTTGTTGTCACTGCTGCATTGACAACTTCATTGATGGTCCCAGTTATGTCCAGTGTCAATGGTGTAAAGCAGGAAGGACCCGCAACCAAGGAGGATGAAGCTGGCATGGTATTATTAATGCCAATGTGCAAGCTATTACAGATGAACCTTTAAAAAACCATGTTTTTTATGGTTCAATTTCTAGGTTTTTCATTCTTTTTTAATCTGTTTAATTCAGTTTTGTCCTTAAGTTTATTTTAATTTTAATATTTTAAATTATTTTTCTTATTTGTTATTTTCTTGTATTTTGATAGGTATTTGCACAAGGATGGAGAAGAGAAGTGATTGCATAGAAGAAAAGGCTGGAAAACTCTCTGGACACTCAACGCTTAAGCGCTCAAGAACCAGCGCTCAAGCGTTGGCTAGGCAGAATGAGGAGTTTCTATTCAATCCCAGCACTCAAGCGTTGGGACTTCAACGCTCAAGCTCGCAATTGGTAGATTAGAGGCTTATTTCTGGGAGTTCAGTGCTTAGGCGCTGGGGAGCTCGCACTCAGGCGCTGGCATCAAGGCAGATTTTAGCTTCTGGTACCTCAGTGCTCAAGCGCTGGATACGTAACTGCACAAGGTTTTAAAATTATAAATAGGAAGTTACGCTAAATTGCAACACACACTGCAGTAGCCGTCAAGACAACTCAATCCTAATTTGGTGTGGGTGCATCAAGGCTTGACGATTAGGGATTTTCTTCAACCTTTCCACTAATTAGCAATAGAGTTTGTCATCTTTCTTCCTTTATGTTATTCTTTTCTTATGTGTAACTAATTTCCCCTCATTATGGGACGATGGATCTTGATACTTGGATAATGTAACATCTTTTTATGGGTTTAATGCATGTTTCTATTTCATTATTTATGTGTTTATCTCTGTTCTTAATGTTTTTTTGAATCTGGCCAATCTGGGAATGATCTTTTGGGTTGATGTATGATTTGAAAAAAATTGCATGAACTTAGATCTTGTGATAAACACCATAATTTCTACAATCACTAGGAATAGACGTTGTGGGTTATGTGGTCTTTCTTTTAATTCCCTTGTTCTTGATAATGCCTTTTTATTTAAGGTTAGACTAAGGAATTTGTTAATTCCAAACAGCGTAAGAGGATTAATATACCAAGGGATTGGATATTGATTAATTTTGGGAATTGACCATAAATCATTGAATTAGAGTATGTTTGAACCTATATTTGGATGTGCATTTAAAAAGGTCAAGTGAAGTTCGAACCCTAACACTTTCTCATTATTGTTTTCAACTCTTGTTTGATTTCTTGAATTTAATTTGTTCAATTGCTTACTTTTAATTGTTTTTATTTTCGATTTTGGGCAACTCTTGCGTTTTGAAGTAACCTAGATAGTGTTAGTTTAACGAACTTGGTAATTGACAATATAATCCTCGTGGGACAATACTTTTTCATTACTTTATTACTTGATGCGATTTGGTGCACTTGCCGATTTTACACATCAAGTTTTTTATTTTCAAAGCAGCTCCTTGTTATCAAGTATTAAGTAGTAGTTAAAAGAACACTAATTTAGGCATTTTATTTTTTTTCTTTGTTTTTAATTTTAGTTGTTTAAATTTAATTTTAATTTTTTGTTTTATTTTATTTTAATTTTAGATAATTTATTCTTTTTTGTCTTAATTGATTTCTATTTCTCTTAATTTAATTTTCTTTTTATTTTAATTCTTTTATTAATTTTAGATTTTCTTAATTACTTACTTATTTTTTATTTTCATTTTAGTTTATTTTTCTTTTCTTTTCTTTACTTCACGCCAGTGTGCTTGTCTGTTTGTTTATGTAAGGTTCTTTGGAATTAGAAGTATTACTTTTTGATCCAGAGATAACAAGGACAGAAAGAGCAATTAAAAAGGCAATCAGGGAAGCGAAGAGAATTGAAGAATAAAAGATGGCTGAGATTAATAATGCACAGAGAAGACGCACCATGGTTGACTATGCTACTCCATCTTCTGAAAGTGTCGCAACTAGTATTGTGCGACCTCCCATCCAAGCGAACAACTTTGAGATTAAACCAGCTCTTCTACAGCTGGTGCAACAGAATTAGTTTGGGGGAGGTCAGACAGAAGATCCCAATTTGCACATTGCCAACTTCTTGTAGCTCTGTGATACTATTAAGTATAATAGAGCCAGTGATGATGCCATACGGTTACGACTGCTCCCATTTTCTTTGAGAGATAAAGCCAAGGGCTGGCTACAAGCCTAGCCTCAAGGAAGTAAATCCACTTGGGATGATCTGGTCAGTAAATTCCTCACTCGGTATTTCCCTACATTGATGTTCGTGAAGATAAGGAGTGAGATTGCTAGTTTTACTTAGAACTAAGGAGAATCTCTTTATGAAGCATGGAAAAGATTCAATGAGCTGCTTAGAAAATGTCCTCGCCATGCTTTTGAGGTTTGGCAGCAAGTACATATCTTTTACAATGGGTTGAGTCATTCTACTAGAACAATGGTTGATGCATCTGCAGGTGGGTCCATGAACACAAAAACTCCAGAAGAGGCCCAAGAATTATTTGAGACCATAGCTACTAATGAATATTAGATTCCTAGTGGAAGATCTACAGCCAAATAGGGAGTATTGGAGCTATGCGCTGTTGATGCTATACTTACACAAAATCAAACCTTGCTACAACACGTTGTCAACCTCACTAAGCAAGTTGGCACTTTGCAAGTAAATTCAGTTAATCACCAAGGTCTGACTTGCGATTTTTGTAGGGGCAGCCGTGTCAATGGTCAATGTGAAGTAGAGAATTCTGGTGTTATTGCTCCAGAATAGGTGAATTACATGGGAGATACTTCAAGGTCACAAGGTAATCCTTACTCTAATACTTACAATCTAGGTTAGAGGAATCATCCCAATTTCTCTTAGAAGAATCAGGCAGTTCCACTGAATACTCAACCTGAACAAAAGTCTCCTCTTGAGATTGCAATGGAGAAACTTTCTCTATAGACCTCTATTTTGTGCAACAGACTTCAACTTTCATGGAAGAGTCGAGAACTAATTTCAAGAATCATGGGGCTACTGTCAAAAGTCTTGAGAATCAAATAGGACAAATAGTAAAACAACTTCAAGAGAGACCTCAAGGTAATCTTCCAAGTGATACTATGGTAAACCAAAGGAGCAATGTCATGTAATCACTTTAAGAAGTGGTAAGATTTTAGAGGAAGACAAGAAAGAAGCATCCCGATCTTCAGGAAATCAGAGTGGAAGTAATGAGGTGCCAATTGAAGAGGTCTTGTCTCAAGATAACACTAAAGAAGTTGAAGCTAAACAGGAATAATAGAGAGTGCCGAGGGAAAAGAAAGACTTAGAGCTGAAGAAAACAATTAATCATTCACTGTATGCTAAACTTCCATATCCTTAAAGGTTTAGGAAGGAGATTCAAGAAAAATAGTTCTCCAAGTTCTTAGAAGTTTTCAAGAAATTACAGATAAATATTCCTTTTACTGAAGCACTAGAGCAGATGCCTTCTTATGTCAGATTTATGAAGGACGTGCTTTCAAAGAAAAGGAAACTAAAGGAAGATGAGATTGTGCCACTTACTGAAGAATGCAGTGCTATAATTCAGAGGAAACTACCATCTAAATTGAAAGATCCAGGTTGTTTCTCCATTTCTTGCACTATTGAGAAGTTGAATGTTGATAAAGCTCTATGTGACTTAGGCGCTAGCATTAATTTGATGCCATTGTCCATCCTTCGCAAGCCAGGAATTGATACAGTTAAGCCTACAATGGTTTCCCTCCAATTAGTAGATCGATCAATCAGACATATGGTATTGTGGAAGATTTGCTAGTGAAGGCAAACAAATTTATTTTTCCAGCTGACTTTATGGTCTTGGATATGAATGAGGATGTGATATCCCGTTAATTCTTGGAAAACCATTCCTAGCAACTTCAAAAGCATTAATTAATGTGCCTAGAGGAGAGCTTATTTTGAGGGTAGATGAAGATCAAGTGACCCTCAATGTTTTTAATAAATCTACCCCAACTTCTGATCTTCATACCCCTGTTAATTGCATTCAAAGTAAATCTAAAAAAGGATTGGATGGTCAGAACTCTTCTTTATTCATTAATATTGATTCTTGTACTTCTAAAAGGGTTGATGAGAAGGAGAAAGGTCCTCTTCTCTCCAAGATTACTGAAAAAGATTATTCCAGTTCTCAGAGTTTAGTGCAAGTTGATCTGAATTCTTCTGATAAGATAAAACCTGGCATTTTACCTATTGATAAATTGAAAATCCCATGGCCTAGTGGGGTTTCTGATGCTAAGGCACATTTGAAACAACCAATTCTAATTGGAGTTCAGAATAATGCTGGAAAGGATTCCAAAGGCAGTGACCGAGTATGGAGGCAAAGATTCGATAAGAGAAAAATGTCATCCTACTTCTCTTGCTTCAAGCACCCTGATTGAGAACAGGCAACGTCGGGTAATGACATTAAACAAGCGTTTTTTGGGAGGCAACCCAAATTTCTTTCCTTTTTATTTTTCTTTATTTATTTTGGTTATTTTATTTCTGTTATTTTTCTTTCTTTAAGTTTTTGCTTTTTCATGATTCAAAAAAAAAACAAACAAAAAACCTAAACTAGTGCTCAAGCGTTGGAACTTCAGCACTTAAGTGTTGTAAACGCTCAGGCACTGGTAACTCAGCGCTCAAGCACACGAGTGGTAGGAATTTGAGAACCAGTGCTCAAGCGTTGTAACTTCAGTGCTCAAGTGCTGCAAGTGCCCAGGCGCTTGCGAGGATGTGTTGAATGAGTACTTTGGCCTGGAGTATGATCAACCTGGTGCGTATGGGTATTACGACTTGCTGAGTAGGAACCTGGAAGCAAACCTTGTACTCTGCACACTATGCAAGGAAGGTGCATAATGGGAATTAGATATGAAGAACCAACCCAAATTTTTGAAGAAAGCTGACTTCAAATCAATTCCACGGGTGTGGTGCATGTTTGTCCAATCCAACATTCTACCTTGCTCCAACACATCTGAGGTGCCTGTCAAGAATGCATTACTTGTCTATGCAATTGTGACTAGTGAGCCTGTCGATATAGGGAGAGTCATTGCCTTCAACATGCATATGGCGGCTCAAGAAACCTCTGGAAGTCTGCCGTACCCATTGCTCATTTCCCGATGGTGTTCGGAGAAAGGTATTAAGCTCACTGGTGACTAAGTAATCCAGCCTACACCTCCTCTCACAACATTAGTTATTGCGAGGTATTTGAGGAAGATCAAGCAACACAACCAGCCCCAGCACCCTTAACTCCTGCCCCACCAGCTCCAGCTGTGAGGCCACCTCGCAGAGTGCTCACTTTATCGCAACGAATGGATAGGTTAGAGCGTGTGCAGTGTCAGAACCAGAGAAAATTCAACTACACTATCCAGTTGTTGCATGACATAGTAGAGCACTTGAACCTAGACACTGCATCTTTAGGCCCTATGACTGATGAGGAGATCACGATCAACATTAACTTTAATGAGGAAGATGGAGAGGAGAATGCTGATGATGAAGAGCTTGATTGACCTCCTGCCACATCAATGAGCTTTCTTTACCCTCTCTTTTATTATTGTGCCATTTTGATCTTGTTTGATTATTGCATTTGCTTCTAATATGAACAGTGAGGACATTGTCCTAATTTCTAAGTTTGGGGGAGGGTAACTCTGTTATTTTTGTTTATTTTTGTTTTATTTTTCTTTGATTTTTTATTTAGGTCTTTTAGTTTTGAGTCAATGGCTTGCCAGTGTATTTGAATTGAATATCCCATGATTGGTTAAAGTGTGAATTGATTTCTTTTCTAGGATATCATATGAAAATTAAAGAATGATTTTGATCTCTATTGCTCTGATTATGCATGATTGTGCTTCCCATTTGTATGATTGCAAAGACCTTAGAAATTTGAGTGCATGTCAAGCTTAGAGAAAGCTTATAGGATTGCATTTTTATGGATGACTTTTCTAGAAGTTGTTTGAATCTCTCTTGAGGCGAAATCATAAACGATGCATGACCAGGGAAATGATAAGGGCCTTCTTTGGACCGTTTAAGCCTTTCAAGCCAACCTGTTAATGCAATGTATCCCTAGGTCCCCTTTTGCAGCCTTATATATTTGGCCTTCTTTTCTTTTCTTTTACCCACATATTCCTTTCCCATTCCTATATAAAAATCTCTTTCCTTTTTCTCATCCTTTATTGAATGCTTGCTTTATATTATTTCACTTTTCAAGCCTTAATTAATTTTTTTGTGCATAAATCATTTGTGAAGCTTGTTATTAAAAAGGAAAAAGAAGAATAAAAGAAAGAATAAAAGAAATTTTCCACCCAAAGTATTGCAAAGAAATAAGTTTGGGGGTGGATGGTTAAAAAAAAAAGAGAAGAAAAGAAAAGGAGAAAAAGAAGAATTTCGCAAGTCAAATTTATGAATTAGGGTGATGCATTGTGCACTAATTTAATATTTTGAGGCTTGAATTATGGAATATGCATGGCTGGTATTTCAATCTTTGTTTTTATTTCCCTTATCCTTTTCTTTCTTAAACTATACCCCTGGCCTATCATTACAAGCTCATAAAGTCCCTATCGATCCCTGGTTTTGTGTTGTTTATATTAGTGAAGAGAGAGATGAAAACCAACCCTATGAGTGCAGGTTTGATATACATTGCATTTCTATAAACCTATTTAGGTTTGAACTTCTCTGTGAATCGGTCTTTCATTCATGTTTTTGGGGAAGTCAGTTATGAGATGTTGCATGTGAGAACATTATGATGATTAGATTTTTCATGTGTGAATCCGTGCATTGAGATTTTGGAATAGTTTCTAAGGATATATATGATGTTTATTATCTGGCAAAGTCTTGTTTTTAGTTGCATGTTGAGTCAATTTAAGTGCCTCCCTGAGTTCAGAACCTTTGTAGGGGGATGTATATAGTTGTCGGCCACTAAAAAGATTTTCCTTCTTTTTGGTTTTCTTTTTCTTTTTCTTTTTACTTGAAGACAAGCAAAATCCTAAGTTTGGGGAAGTGATGAACCTTTAAAAAACCATGTTTTTTATGGTTCAATTTCTAGGTTTTTCATTCTCTTTTAATCCATTTGATTCAGTTTTGTCCTTAAGTTTATTTTAATTTTAATATTTTGAATTATTTTTCTTATTTGTTATTTTCTTGTATTTTGATAGGTATTTTTGCACAAGGATGGAGAAGGGAAGTGATTGCATGGAAGAAAAGGCTGAAAAACTCTCTAAACACTCAGCGCTCAAGCGCTCAAGGCCAGCACTCAAGCGTTGGTTAGGCAGAATGAGGAGTTTCTATTCTATCACAGCGCTCAAGCGTTGGGACTTCAGTGCTCAAGTGCGCAATTGGCAAATCAAAGGCTTATTTTTGGGAGTTCAGTACTTAGGCGTTAGGGAGCCAGTGCTCAAACGCTGGCATCAAGGCAGATTTTGGCTTCTGGTATCTCAGCCCTCAAGCGCTAGAAAGCCAGCACTCAGGCGCTAGATGCGTAACTGCATAGGGTTTTAAAATTATAAATAGGAAGTTATGCCAAATTGCAACACACACTACAGCAGCCGTCAAGACAACTCAATCCTAATTTGGTGTGGGTGCATCAAGGCTTGAAGATTAGGAATTTTCTTCAACCTTTCCACTAATTAGCAATGGAGTTTGTCATCTTTCTTCCTTTATTTTATTCTTTTCCTATGTGTAACTAATTCCCCCTTGTTAGGGGGATGATAGATCTTGATACTTGGATAATGTAACATCTTTTTATGGGTTTAATGCATGTTTTTATTTCACGATTTATGTGTTTATCTCTGTTCTTAATGTTTTTCTAAATCTGGCCAATTTGGGAAAGATCTTTTGGGTTGATGTATGATTTTGGAAATTTTGCATGAACTTAGATCTTGTGATAAACATCATAATTTCTGTAATCGCTAGGAATAGACGTTATGGGTTATGTGGTCTTTCTTTTAGTTCCCTTGTTTTTGATAATGCCTTTCTATTTAGGGTTAGACTAAGGGATTAGTTAATTCTAAACAGCATAAGAGGATTAATATACTAAGGGAATGGATATTGATTAATTTTGAGGATTGACCATAAATCATTGAATTAGAACATGTCTGAACCTATATTTGGATGTGCACTTAAAAAGTTCAAGTGAAGTCCAAATGTAACGCCCCTTTTTCTTACCTCACGAAGAAGGAACGTCACACCATAATAATTTGAAACATACAATGGAATAAATTTTGGAAAATAATAATGAGTTTAAATCTCATAGACCTGGTTCATTTTATAATGTATAGGTTCCTTTCAAATTTGCATTATATTTTTTATTAGATTGCATTATTACCTAGTAGTGTCAAAAGAGTTAATTCAAAAGTTCTTTTCGTAGCGAGATGATAATTAAAACGGTCGCAGTGAAAATCGACATAAAGTAAACCATACATCCATACATAACATATATATATATATATATATATATATATATATATAATATACATCATATATATTACACAAATTACATCATGAAAGAAAGATGTACCCACCCAAGATGATACAAGTATACACCCATCAAATATAGCAAAACATCAGGCTCCCCCAAAAAGATAAACAGTCAGCCATCAGTAGCCACCGACAGTATCAGCTCCTAAGACTGACGAGAAGGGACCGAAGCAGGGTCCTCTTCATCCAATGAAATTGCCATCGGAGTGATCGAGTTTCGGGCAGAAGCCTGAGTAGTAGAGAGGAAAGAGTCCTCTTGTAGAGTATAATGAAGATCGTCCCACAAATCTCTGACAGGTAGGTAAAATTCCAGAAGAACAAAAGTAGTGAAATCGAAAACAGGCAGGTCATAGCGACCCCAAGCTAGAGACACCGTCAGCTCCCCACGATAAATGCATCGATCCGTCTGCACATTTATGTGCCAACAGTCAGGACCTTCATGAAAAGTCACCCGAGTATAACCCAAAATTCGGCGTGGGCGTGACGACATCCTCAACAAGCTTTAGTTGTAGTAGGGCCAGAAGCCGGGAAACTCAGGCGCTTCCTTTTCTTCACTAACGTCTTCTCAAGAGTGCATAGATAGACATAAATATAGAAATATAAAAAGAGGTGAGACACCTAGTTTTCATTACCAATATGGCAGTAAGAAAATGGAATGGCGTTGGATGCCCACATAACAACACAGTCCATGTATTCAATCACAGTAATAATAAAATTGACAGTAAAAGCAGAACGACAGTAAATAATAGTAAGAATTACAATAACAGGAAGATAGCAGCAATATCCCCAGTAGTCAACAGTCTATAGATCAGATAATTATTGCAGTAGTAAGAAAATATATTTTCATAGTTATAAATGCTCATGCTCGATGGATTATGAGACTAACAATTCATAATGCGTATGGTACCAAGTTCCTACTCCATGGAGCTAGACACTAACATTTTGGAGAGAATGATCAATGAGTTATATCAGTATCTCGATAGCCTAAAAAAATTGTGTGCTTCATCTCATAAAAATATTTGCTCAATTAGCTTATACATGGCACCTCAACAGTTGATCGTGATATAGGACAGTGTCTCAGTCCGGATCGTCGGTGTATTTGCATTGGTCTATCCCACAGCCCTAGTGGAGCTACCATTGTCTATTGTGAGACACCCGCACCCCGATGCCCCCAAGGTCAACCACTATGACCCTACACTTAGTCTACTCGCACCCGCACCCGCACAAAGGTGTTATTCAATCTCCTAGGCATACATCGCCCTTCCAAAAATATCCAACGGACAACACAGATGCATGACGACGCAATGTACATCATGTATGTTTATCAATGATACATTTATCATAAGACATACCACAATGACATGTGATCATTTCTCAATATCAACATGTCATAATTTTATCAAGTACTTAGTCCCACATAGGGACTCACAATAACATAGAATCAATTCTCAACATCAACATATATATCTTACGGTTCATCAATTATCACAATTTTATGTTATGGAATCTAACATTTCCAATGTCTTAAATCTTGATCAATTATGAGAATTTTAGGTTAAAGAACCCTTAAAAACTGTGGCTTTCATTAAGAGTTATTACTCAATTTAATTCTTCCATCTTATTATAGATTATGTATATCTCTAAGTCCTAAATTTCCAAAAATGCACCAAGGCATCATTTGAACCCAAAATTTTCTCTAAAAACTGTGGCCTCCCTAGGTCTTCAAAGTTCCAATTTCTTTCCATTTTATATGTTAGTCACTTGATACCTAATCGCTTAAATCTTATCTCACACAAAATCAATCCAATCCCTTAAAGTCCAAAGCCAAAACCATGACCTCACATTAGTGTAGGAAACCCTCAAATTTTCTATTTATTAAGCCTAACATTATTAAATATTCCAACATCACCAATGCATTCAAAATCATCATTCAATCATCAACCTCAATCAAGAACACATAAACATGCAAAATCATCAAACAAAGTAAGCATTCAAATATGGATTTCTCCATCAACAACTACACAAAGATCTCCTCACCACCAATAATGATTGAAGTGAGCAATCTCCCTTTTACCTAAAGGAAGAACACGAAAATGGCCTCCTAGTTGCTTCTTGGTGGTTTCAGTTTTGGGGTCCAAAAACCCTAGAAATTTCAAACACAAAGAATCAACACCAAGCTTTGAAAAAGATGGATCTTTGGTCTCCAATGAGACCATGGAACATGAAAATGAAGAGAAGGAAGATAAAAATGGAAACTTTACCTTAAAGTTTGAAGCTTGGTATTGGAAGACAATGGAGGAGATGATGGATTTTGAAGAAACTCTCCAAATAGGAAGTATAGAGGATGATGAGGGGAATGTAGAAATGATGTTGATGAGGTGAGAAAGTGAAAGAAAATGGCCACCAATGGGCTGCCAAAACAGTGAGTGAAGGAGAAGAAGAAGAGAGAAGTTGGAGAGAAATGAAGATGAACTTGAAGAGAGAGAAAGTAATAGATAAAAATGTGATAATTTGAGTGAAAATGGGTTAAGTGTAAGAGCAAATTTTTGCTCCCCTTGGGCATACATTATCGCAGCAATGGGAGAGAGATAAGGGGGAAAATTGGCTTCCCTAACAAGCCAAGGGCAACTTAGTCATTTGATGGTCAAAGCTTCTCAAAGAAGCTTTAATTAAAATATAATATATTTGAATTAAAGTGAATTTGATTAGACATAAAGTAGATTGCATTAGGATAATATGATAGGGTTTTTAATATATGTTATTATCTAATGGACAATCGTTACAGTTAACAGAAGCCAGTATTAATTGTCCAGCAGATAAAATTTATACAATGATTTATTATTTTATTGGATAAAATTTCTCGAAAAATATGAAACATCGTAAATTGTATCCAGTCTCAGGTTTAGTAAGATCTCCCGTCAATATTTCTACAGATCAAGGCTCTCGGGAAAAATATCTCATTTTTTCGACTTTTCTCAGTTTGCACGTAAATTGAGGAATAATATTAAAATATTTTACGTTCTCAGAAAAATCCAGAAAAATTTTAAAAAATTACAAATATTATAAAATAAATATTTATAATAAAATAATAGAATTTTGGGGTATTACAACTCTCCCCATCAAATAGGAATTTCGTCCTCGAAATTTTCATACATTAGAATAATTATGGGTATTGCTCCTTCATCTTGTCCTCTAGTTCCCACATCGCATCTCCGGTTGCTTCGTTCCAGATCACTTTCACCAATGGAATGTCTTTCCCTCTAAGTTGCTTCATTCTCCTATCTTCAATCCTTATAGGCGAGGTTTTATAAGTTAAGTTTTCCTTTAATTGTACTGAGTCAGGTGCTATGACATGATCAGGGCTTGGAATGTATTTTTGAAGTTGTGACACAAGAAAAACATTGTGGAGATTTGAAAGAAAAGGTGGTAAAGCTATTTGATAAGCAACAGGACCTACCTGACGAAGAATTTGGTAAGGTCCGACGAATTTAGGAGTGAGCTTTCTAGATTTGAGAACTCGACCGACCCTAGTCGTAGGCGTGACTTTCAAGAACACATGCTCTCATTCCTCAAATTGAAGAGGCTTCCTCCTTTTGTCCGCATAGCTCTTTTGTTGACTTTGAGTCGTTCTCATCTTCTCCTGAATCATCTTGACCTTCTCAGTTGTCTGCTGAATAAGATCAGGTCCAATTGTGAGTCGCTCTACGTCCTAATACCAGCATAAAGGTGTTATGCACCTTTGCCCATATAGAGCCTTATAGGATGTCATCCCTACACTTGAATGATAACTGTTGTTGTAGGTAAACTCTACGAATGGTAAAACTTCATCTCAAGATCCAGTCTGTTCTATGGCACAAACTCTCAGCAAATCTTCCAATGATTGAATTGTTCTTTCTGATTGACCATCGGTTTGAGGATGATATGCAGAACTTAAGCGTAACTTTGTTCCCATTGCTTCTTGAAGACTTTGCCAAAATTTTGATGTAAATCTCAGATCTCTGTCAGAAATAATACTTGTAGGCACACCATGTAGTTTGACAATTTCACCGATATGCAACTGAGTCAACTTCTCCAATTGATATCTTATGCTGATCGGCAAGAAATGTGCTGACTTCGTAAGTCGATCCACAATTACCCATATTGAATCATATCATCTTCTAGTCTTTGGTAATCCGACAACAAAGTCCATAACAATACTATCTCATTTCCATTCGGGAATAGTCAAGGGTTGTAACATTCCAGATAGTCTCTGATGTTTGATCTTTGTTTTCTGGCAAACTAAACAGGAAGATACGCATCTAGCAATATCTCTTTTCATTCCATGCTACCAAAATAATTTCTTCAAATCTTGGTACATTTTGGTCATTCCAGGATGCATACTCAACTGACTCATATGAGCATGTTCGAGTATATACTTCCTGAGTTCTTCATCCTTAGGCACACAAACTCTACCTTGGAATCTTAAAATTTCATCACTTCCTTCCTCTAACGTTGATATACCGCCCTGTTTCATCAGTTCTCTTTCCTCGTGCAAGAACTTGTCAACCTTCTACTTTTCTCAAATGTTTTCCATCAAGTCATTTGAAATAGTGACCATGTTCATGCAAATTTTTCCTAGCATTAGTTCCACAAAAGACCATACATCTCTGAATTATTCTATCAAATCCTGTTCTCTAATTATCATGGTAGGAACGCTGATCGTTTTCCTACTTAAGACATCGGCCACGACATTGGCCTTTCCAGGGTGATACTGAAGTTGGAAATCATAATCTTTTAGGAATTCCAACCACCTTCGCTGCATTATGTTCAACTTTTTCTAGTCATACAAATACTTCAAGCTCTTGTGGTCACTGGAGACATTGAACGTTGCTCCATAAGGATAATGACTCTATATCTTCAAAGTAAATACAACAGCGGCTAACTCTAAGTCGTGCGTTGGGTAGTTCTTCTTATGCACTCGCAATTGTCTCGAGGTATAAGCCACCACTTTTTCGCCTTGCATAAGGACACAACCCAATCCTTGATATGAAGCGTCACAGTACACTTCGAATGGTTCACTTGGATCAGGTAGAACTAACACTGGTGAAGTAGTTAGTCTCATTTTCAACTCTTGAAAACTTCCTTCACAGGCATCCGTCCATTCAAAAGCTTGATTCTTCCTTGTGAGTTGAGTGAGAGGTCCGGCAATCTTAGAGAATCCTTCGATGAATCTCCTAATATCCGGTTAATCCAACAAAGCTTCGGATTTCTGTCACCGTCTTCAGCTTTTCCCATTGTAGAATAGCTTCTACTTTCGATGGGTCTACAGCAATTCCATGCTTCGAAATCACATAGCCCAAGAATTTAACTTCGTGTAACCAGAACTCACACTTTGATAATTTGGCGTACAATTCTTTCTCCTTCAAAATCTGAAGAACTATATTGAGATGTTCAGTATGATCCTCCTGATTTTTCGAATAGATCAAGATCTCATTGATGAAGACAACGACGAATTTGTCCAAATAAGGACGGAGGATTCTATTCATATAATCCATGAAAATAGCAGGTGCATTAGTCACACCAAAAGGCATCACCAGGTACTCGTAGTGTCCATAACAAGTACGAAAAGTCATTTTAGGAATGTCTTCCACTTTTACTCTAATCTGATGGTAGCCCGATCGCAAATCAATCTTAGAAAACACTGTCGCTCCTTTCAATTGATCCATTAGGTCATCTATCCTCAGCAATGGATACTTATTCTTGATCGTGACTTTGTTTAATTGACGTTAATCTACACACAATCTTAAAGTACCGTCTTTCTTCTTAACTAGCAATATCGGTGCTCCCTAAGGTGATACACTAGGTCTAACGAATTGCTTCTCCAAAAGTTCTTCCAATTGCTTCTTGAGCTCAACTAGCTCTGCTGGCGACATTCTGTAAGGCGCTATGGAAATAAGACCAGCTCCAGGCACAAAGTCGATGGTAAACTTGATCTCCTGCTCCGGTGGTATACCAGGTACATCTTCAGGAAAGACTTCAGGAAATTCTTTAACCACTGGAATTATGCTTACATCTACCTCGTTCTAGATTTTCAAAGAAGACAACAATATGTATCCCCAAGCTCCTTCTTTCAAGAAAGCTTTCACTTGGTTGGCCATCAAAAATCTAGAATTCTCATCCAAAGGGAAAACTATAGTTTTTCTAGAACAATCTAGCAGGACGTGATTAGTAGATAACCAATCCATTCCTAAAATCACATCTAACTGAGATAGTGACAACATATTAAATTAACAGAAAAGATTCGACCTTCAACAATCAAGGGACAATTTAGACAGAGTTTGGTAGTAACAACAAGTTCAGCAGTAGGAGTTGAAACAGTCAAATGAAAAGGCAAAGAAGACACAGGTAAACCAAGCCTTTTCACGCAGTCATAGGAAATGAAAAAATGAGTTGCACTAGAGTTATACAGTACAGTTAAAAGATTACCTTCTATGACACCTTCCCCTTGTATAAGATCTTCGAATTTAGAGGCTTCAGCACTGCTTAGGGTGTAAACTCTACCTCCAGCCTTCGGTTTAGCAGTTCTAGCAGCATTGACAGAAGGCTTCACCTTAGGTTGATTGCAGTCACGAGAAACGTGTCCAGGTTTCCCGCATCTGAAGCAGATAATTCTTTTAATAGTGCTGTCCCTTGTGTAGTGCTCCTTCTCGCACTTCATGCATCTTGGCGTAGACGCCGTAATTTGACTAGTCCTTCCAGGGCTTCCACTAGGACTTCCACCTTGTGGTCGTTGTTGCTGATTTCCAGGTGGTCTGGAATAAGGCTTCTTCTGGGAATGGTTAGCACTACTGCTTCCTCCTCTTTGAGACAGAAAAGGTCCAAAGTTGCGATTTCTTGTGTCCCGCGCCTAGTCTAAGTCTTCCACCCTGCGACACATATCATGTATCTCCAAAAATTAGTTAATCTTCAAAGTGATAACCGCCCTCTTCACATCGTGTCTTAGGCCATCCTCGAACTTTTGACATTTCCACGCTTCGTTCGGTTAATGTTGAAAGTAGGTTGAGAATTTGGACAAGCTCTCAAATTTAACAGCATACTCACTTACAGTCATATTTCCTTGCCGTAAACCAAGAAACTCCATCTCCTTAGCATGTCTGCCACTTTTCGAGAAATATTTATTAAAGAATCTCTCTTTGAACACTTCCTAATTAATTGCTCGATTTTCAGCCTCCAATAACCTCTGCTCTCTGTGTAACACCCTTGTGGGGATGTCATATTTTTGATGCAATAAAATAAAACCTTACCTAAGTTATAAAAAGTTTGGTACATAAATAATATGAGTTGTAAAATTTTTCCTTTTATATATTATATTATTAGATAAAATAAACAGAGCATGAAATAAAACAACTATTATTACACACCATAATGTACATATGATTTTTTTTGTCATAATTATACAAATAATTTACAACTACAAATATTTAATAAAGCAGTAAAAAGTCAACATAACATTAAAACATAACATGCCCAAGTGCACATCAAAGATTTCTAACCCTTCGAAGGATCACTCTCAGATGGATCATCGGATGACAGAAATCTAGGATGTCTCGCAGCTCTACAGACGGGAGTCCATGCTGCCGACACACTATTGATCTCATTAGGCGCATGGAAAAGTCCTCCCCAATAACGCCTAAGAGTCAGCGGCATCTCAAGTGTAAGTACATAGTAGTAGTAAAAATAGGCTCCCCCTCAAACTCTCCACGTAAGGTCACAGTTAGACGCCCCACGTAGACTACCGATCCTTTATCCTCATGCAGTCGCCAGGCCTCAGAGCCTCCGTAAATTTCAAGTCTCACCAAACCAAGGAATCCAGGCAACGCCATAACCACAAGATCAATCCAGATGGTATGGATGATCTAACGGCTCGCCTTCCTCGAACTGGTCGCTCGGTTGTTGCTCCTCAGGGTACTGAATATTAAGAGGCTGTTCCTCTTCCTCTTCCTCAAACTCTTTACAGATTATAACAATAATATAGAAACACATACAAATAAAGAGGTGAGACGACCTACATCATTACCAGCATGGCAATAAAGAAAATGAAAATACATACAGATATCACAAATGAATACAGTAATGCATATCATCACATCATACAGAATATATCAAATTAAATAAAATAATTACATGAAAATGCAAACCACATATGCAATGTACACCGACTCAGACCTACTCCATGGAGCTAAAACACAGCATCAGAGAGAATGACCCGTAAGACATATTAGTACCTCAGGCTACCCAACCAAACTATTACACTGTCCAACGTCGTGTAAATAGCCCACAGTCAAAATCATCGTGTTGTTAGTACACAGTCCAAACATCGTGCATAACAGGCATTATACTAGATAGTCTCCACAAGATCTTGATTAAGAATAGTGCTTGTCGAGATCATTAGTGTATTGCCCGTTACCACGGCCTAGAGGAGCTATCAACTGTCCACATGTGGGATCCTCCGCACACTAACGCCTCCAAATTCACTAAATGAACTACACTACGCCTATCACACCCACAATACGGTGTAATTCATCTCGTCAGCCAATCACCAATTTTCACCAGATTGACACATCTCTCAATGCATGTGCATGTACTACAATTACACAAATGCCCTCAATAGCACTATAATGCCCTCAATAGCAATATAACCCATATTTACGCAAACGCCCTCAGTATCACCATAATTACATCAATACCCTCAATATCAGTATAAACCAAATATAGTATGTCTCCACTTGACAGTACTATTTCTCAACATGTCTGGGTCCACCACTTTGGCCCGACAGTAAAACTCACTGTTCCTTTTAGTCGCGTAAGAATTTTATCGCATTTTCACAATCTCGTTACCTTTTTCTAATGTTTTCAAATCGCGTAAATATTTTTTGACGTTTTTAAAATCGCGTAAGGTTTTTAAATCGTTTTCTCAATCGTGTAAGATTTTTAAATCATTTTCTCAAATGCGTAGCTTAAAAATATTTATTTTGAATACGCGTAAACTATTTCTAGTATTTTTCAACTACATAAATATTTTCTCTACGTTATAAATTATATTTTGATCTTTTATCCATTACTTGTTCATTTTTTTGTGAATTTTGACAGCACTTTATCTAGAAAATTCATTAAATGTTATTTCCTACGTTTACCGTTAATAATTGCCTTTTTTAACTATAACTAATATAGATTAATTGAAACTTACTAACGTGCTTCAAAACCCTAAGGTGAGCTTATACATTAACATTTTTCAAGTGTTCACTGTATTTCTTATTTATAAAGAATCCCCTAATTTTAGTTTCTAAAACGAAGTTTATTTATTTTGTTCCTCGAAAATTTATTGAAATTGAATTCTTTTGTAGTTAACTACTAAATCTACATTAAAAAATAATTTTGGAAATCAAATATACAAAATGTGACATTTTGGCCGAATTCTACGTATCCTTCACAAATGGTCTTTAAATTATTTTCCATCTTCTAAATCATTTTCAAATTCATTAATTTACTTGAGTCAACTAAGTTATTCTTTTTGAAAATGGTTGAGAACATCTTGGTTCCCTTTTTCTTGGTGAAGCCGTGAGCTCCTTTGGTGTTCTTTGGAACACTCATGCAATCCTTACATGTTATTCACATCCTACATTAATAATCATACATCTATAAACACATGCAATATATTTTAAAGCTACAAACATACATGCAAACATAATCGATCACAAATAAAGAAAGCATTTAAACAACCAAGTGAATGAATCCTTATGGATTCTTCACCATAAATACAACCACTTTCTCATCACCACACATGGTTGATGAGATCAAATCTCCCTCTTACCTTAAAGGAAGACAAACTCCTTCTACTCTCCTCCTATGGTTTTCGTGTGACCTCCAAGAGAAACCTAACATGCTCAAACAAATTTTAAAGAGTCATAACTATAGGAGAAAAATATAAGTCATGGATCAATCATGGCTTAGAACCTAAGAAATCAAGTTAGAAGTAAGAAACAAGAATTTTCACCTTGTAGGAAAAATCTCCAAAGTGATTTTCCAAGTTCAAGATGAATTTTTTTGGAAGAACTCTCAACTAGAGATGTTCTTAGAATGTTGTTTGGATTTGAGAAGTTGGGTTAGATGAAAATTTAGAAGGGTGGAGGTGTGGTATAAGGGTGGAGGCCGTGAGCTCTCAAAGAGTGTCGATGGTGTTTTTAGAGTTTTTGGGAAGAAAGAGAAGTAAGCTTTTCAAGTGATAGAAGATGAAGATGACGAATGAAATGAATTTGGTCTCCTAACCTAGCTTATGGCCACTTTGTTTGACTTCTCCTAACTCCTAACAACCATAGATGTAATCAATGGATGATATCCAAGCTTGGTCACCACTCTTGAACCTTCTAGGACATGCCATAACCGAATGGCCTAAAGAGAAGTAAACTAGGTTTGTGTTCATTTATGCAATCTAGTTAGACTTAGGTGCATCTAATTAGTTTACTTAGTTACTTATCTAACTATCTAGATACTTAGGGTAACTAGTCTTTGTCTTGATATTATTAGAACCTTCTCTAACTAAAACCTAAATAGATAGCTAACTAGGTTTCCTTTATTTAGTTATTAAACAAGCTTCCTATGCTAACTTAGTTAGGTTTAAGCTAATTTGGTTAAACTTTCTAGTCTTAATTTAACAAGTCCAACCACTTTTGTGAACTTGCTTCCTATTGGTCTAGAAATTTCAAGCCACTATTGTTGACTAGCTCTCATTGGCTTAGGATTTAATCTAGCCAGAAACGTTGACTGGTTCTCTAAACGCGAGTCCCACAGACTTTTCTAGGTCCATGGTCATTTGGAGCAGATTTCTACTATTTTTGCGACAGTAGGTACTATACAATAAAATAATATTATAATAATATAAAATATTTTTATTTCATAGTTAAATTCTAAAAATTAAAGATTAATATACATGTCACTCGAAATTGGATTTAGTAAGATCCCCCAGCTCTGAATAATTAAAATAAGATTTTTTTGGCCCGAAAATTATTATTTTCTTGACTTGGAGTAAATTACACAAAACACTCAAATACAATCACGAAACAGTCAAATAAATTTTATAACTTATAGAAAAACACAAAATAGTACATTTAGGACAAAATTGTCATTTATCCAAAAGTTGGGGTGTTACACTCTGGTCCACCAATCTTCTGCGTCTCCAATCAGCATAAATGTAACATAAGTCACCTTCTTATCGTTGCCACAGTTCATACCTGTGAATATCTTCTCCAATTCCTTGATCCAAAGAGTAGCCTTCTTAGGATCAAATTCTCCCTTAAATTGTGGAGGATTAGTGCGACGAAATTCTGCCAAATTCTAGGCATCAAAGGTAGCCTCCAATTATTGTGCAGTCCTCTCTCGTTGTTGAGCAGTTTGCTGGTTTTGTTGCAGCATAGCCTCAGCCATTTTCTGAATTGCTTCGATTGCAGCAATCATATCCCCTCTACGAGCCATGCTTCTTTTCAGATCAAGCTATACAAAACATAGAGAAAAGTCAAATGTATCCCTTCGGAACACCAAACACAGAGAATCACACAGCACAAACAAGACAATCCAAAACCACATGACCCAAAAGAAAACTTAAACCGAGGCTCTGATACCAAGACAGTGTAACGCCCTTTTTTCTTACCTCACGAAGAAAGAACATCACACTATAATAATTTGAAACATAAAATAGAATAAATTTCAAAAAATAATAATGAGTTTAAATCTCATAGACCCAGTTCATTTTATAGATGTCTAGGTTCCTTTCTAATTTGCATTATATTTTTTTTATTAGATTGCATTATTGCCAAGTAGTGTCAAAAGAGTTAATTCAAAGGTTCTTTTCGTAGCGAGATGATAATTAAAACAGTCGCAATGAAAACCGACATAAAGTAACCCATACATAATATATATATATATATATATATATATATATATATATATATATATATATATATATGTAATGTACTTTTGTTTAATTACATCATGATTTGCACAAAAAGCAAAAGATGTACCCACCTGAGATGATACAAATATACACCTATCAAATATAGCAAAATGTCATGCTCCCCTAAAAAGATAAATGGTTAGCCATTAGTAGCCACCGACAGTATCAGCTTCTAAGACTGACGAGAAGGGATCGAAGTAGGGTCCTCCTCATTTGATGATATTGCCATCAGAGTGATCGAGTTTCGAGCAGAAGCCCGAGCAGTGGAGAAGAAAGAGTCCTCTTGTGGAGTATAATAAAGATCCTCTCATAAATCTCTAACAGGTAGGTAAAATTCCAAAAGAACAAAAGCAGTGAAATTGAAAACAGGCGGGTCATAGCGACCCCAAGCTAGAGACACCGTCAGCTCCCCATGATAAACACATCGATCTGTCTGCACATTTATGTGCCAGTAGTCAGGACCTCCATGAAAAGTCACCCGAGTATAACCCAAAAATCGGTGTGCGCGTGATGACATCCTCAGCAAGCTCTAGTCGTAGTAGGGCCAGAAGCCGGGAAACTCAGGCGTTTCCTTTTCTTCACGAACATCTTCTCAGGAGTGCATAAATAGATAGGAATATAGAAATACTGAAAGAAGTGAGATACCCAGCTTTCATTAGCAATACGACAGTAAGAAAACGGAACAACGTTGGATGCCCACATAACAACACAGTCCATGTATTCAATTACAGTAATAATAAAATTGACAGTATAAGCAGAACGACAATCTATAGATCAGATAATTATTGCAGTAGTAAGAACAAATATTTTCACAGTTATAAGTGCTCATACTCAATGGATTATGAGACTGACAATTCACAATGTGTATGGTACCAAGTTCCTACTCCATGGAGCTAGACACTAACATTTTGGAGAGAATGATCAAGGAGTTATGCCAGTATCTCGATAGCCTAAAAGAATAGTGTGCTTCATCTCATAAAAATATTTGTGCAATTGGCTTATACATGGCACCTCAACAGTTGATCACAATATAGGACAACGTCTCAGTCCGGATCGTCGGTGTGTTTGCATCGGTCTATCCCACGGCCCTAGTGGAGCTACCACTGTCTATTGTGAGACACCCGCATCTCGACGCCCCCAAGGTCAACCACTATGACCCTATGCTTAGTCTACTCGCACCCGCATATAGGTGTTATTCAATATCCTAGGCATACATCGCCCTTCCAATAATGTTCAATGGACAATACAGATGCATGACGACGCAATGTACATCATATATATTTATCAATGATACATTTATCATAAGGCATACCACAATGGCATGTGATCATTTTTCAAAATCAATATGTCATAATTTTATCATGTACATAGTCCCACATAGGGACTCACAATAACATAGAACCGATTCTTAACATCAACATATATATACTTACGGTTCATCAATTATCACAATTTATGTTATGGAATCCAACATTTCCGATGTCTCAATTATGAGAATTTTAGGTTAAAGAACCCTTAAAAACTGTGGTTCTCATTAAGAGTTATTACTCAATTTAATTCTTCTATCTCATTATGGATTATGTATATCTTGAAGTCCTAAATTTTCAAAAATACACTAAGGCAACATTTGAACCCAAAATTTTCTCTAAAAATCGTGGCCTCCCTAGGTCTTCAAAGTTCCAATTTCTTTCCATTTTATATATTAGTCACTTGATACCTAATCACTCAAATCTTATCTCACACAAAATTAATCCAATCCCTTAAAGTCCAAAGCCAAAACCGTGACCTCACATTAGTGTAGGAAATCCTCAAATTTTCTATTTATTAAACCTAACATTATTAAATATTCCAACACCCCCAATGCATTCAAAATCATCATTCAATCATCAACCTCAATCAAGAACACATAAACATGCAAAATCATCAAAGAAGGTAAGCATTCAAATATGAATTTCTCCATCAACAACCACACAAAGGTCTCCTCACCACCAATAATGGTTGAAGTGAGTAATCTCCCTCTTACCTAAAGGAAGAACATGAAATTGGCCTCCTAGTTGCTTCTTGGTGGTTTCGGTTTTGGGGTCCAAAAACCCTAGAAATTTCAAACACACAGAATCAACACCAAGCTTTGAAAAAGATGGATCTTTGGTCTTCAATGAGACCATGGAACACGAAAATGAAGAGAAGGAAGAGAAAAATGGAAACATTACCTTAAAGTTTGAAGCTTGGTCTTGGAAGACAATGGAGGAGATGATGGATTTTGAAGAAACTCTCCAAATAGGAAGTGTAGAGGATGATGAGGGGAGTATAGAAATGATGTTGATGAGGTGAGAAAGTGAAAGAAAATGGTCACCAATGGGCTGCCAAAACTGTGAGTGAAGGAGAAGAAGAAGAGAGAAGTTGGAGAGAAATAAAGATGAACTTGAAGAGAGAGAAAGTAAAAGATGAAAATGTGATAATTTAAGTGAAAATGGGTTAAGTGTGAGAGCAAATTTTGCTCCCCTTGGGCATGCATTGTCGCGGCAATGGGAGAGAGAGAAAGGGGAAAATTGGCTTCCCCAACAAGCCAAGGGCAACTTAGTCATTTGGTGGTCAAAGCTTCTCAAAGAAGCTTTGATTGAAATACAATATATTTGAATTAAAGTAGATTTGATTAGACATAAAGTGTATTACATTAGGATAATATAATAGAGTTTTTAATACATGCTATTATTTAATAAACAATCGTTACAGTTAACAGAAGTCAGTATTAATTGTCTAGTGGATAGAATTTACCCAATAATTTATTATTTTATTGGATAAAATTTATCGAAAAAAGTGAAACCTCGTAAATTATGTCCAGTCTCAGGTTTAGTAAGATCCCCTGTCGACGTTTCTATAGATCAAGGCTCTCAGGAAAAATATATCATTTTCCCAGCTCCGCTCAGTTTGCATGTAAAATGAGGAATAATATTAAAATATTCTGTATTCTCAGAAAAATCCATAAAAATTCTCAAAAATCACAAATATTATAAAATGAATATTTATAATAAAATAATAGAATTTTGGGGTGTTACACCAAACCCTAACACTTTTTCATTATTGTTTTCAACTCTTGTTTGATTTCTTGAATTTAATTTGTTTAATTGATTTCTTTTAATTGTTTTTATTTTCATTTTTGCCAACTCTTGCCTTTTGAAGTAGCCTAGATAGTGTTAGTTTAACAAACTTAGTAACTGGCAATATAATCATCGTGGGATGATACTTTTTTTACTAATTTATTACTTGTTGCGATTCAGTGCACTTGACGATTTTACACATCAAGTTTTTGATTTTCTAAGCAGCTCATTGTTATCAATTACTTATGCCATGCACCTGTCCCTTCTTGTTGAGACCCGCCGCATCCAACCAGACCTCCGGGTCAACCATAGGATGAGAGGAGGAGTTTTCTCCATATTTTTCTATCATCGCAGTATCATATGACTCCTAAAATAACAAAATAAGAAAAACATTAACAAAAAAAAATCAATAACTTAATAAATATAAATGATTTTTGAATTTTAGAAACACTAACAATAAAATTCTTCGAGCACTCGGAAACATAGCTTCCGTCTTTCTTCTTATGAACATAAAGATCTCTGTAAGAAACCAGATGCTTTAACTCTACCTCCTGTAATCACATATGGAAGAATATATAATAAACACATATCAAAAGTAAGACAATCCCTCTAAAATGCCAATGCTTTTATGTCATACTCAAGATAGGCAAATAACTCAAGTAATTACAACATGTTAATAAATAGATTAATAAAATAAAATAAAACTCAAAAAACTGCATCCAGATTAATAAACAGATTACCATCAAAACTTTAAATGAGCAAGTTATATTACCATCTTGTTTTTGTGTTGACCAAAGCTTACCTTCGGGCAACTGCAGACCTCGTCATCCTTTTATCTGTCAGCCAAATGTCGACCAAGTCATCCCACACTTCTATCCTCATTCCTCTGGGCTCATGGCCCTTAATATCAGCCAAGTTATTTGAATTTGCCTTATCAAAGGCCTTATCTCGTGCTTTGTTCAAATGGTCTGGATAACGATCCATCACAGTTAGTTCCCAGACAGGTCTTGCCATGCCGCGATCAGAATCGGATGTGAACCGATGCTTATCCTACACAAATGTTATGTAAGTATATTTATTTTTTGATGAACGTATAATATATAATTCTATAAACACAATTACTTACCATAAAGTCATTAAATAGTATTTCCTTCATGTCAGCAGAATAATCTCTCCACGTACTAGCCGGAGCAGGCATCCTTGTCATGACATTGTACATAATGTCACATGTCACTCTCGGTGGGAGAAACCTCCTCTTGTAAGTACAACAAGATAATGTTGGTAATCTAAAAGTAACTAAATGTAATAAAAGATGACAATCACTATTACTTACGGTTCAGGGATAGGCGCCATATATATAAGTTCCCTGCTATCAGTTTCTATATGGGATTCTCCACTTGAAGGCACCATATTCGGGCTGGTAATAGGTGGGTCAGCAAGGGGTGGCATAGAAAGGGTTGGGTCAGTAAGGGGTGGGACAGAAGCTGATGCACCTCCAATGGTCAATGGGATATAAGTTGGTAAGCCTACACTGGTTGATGAGCCAGTAGCTGAAGTTGCACCTAACATAATTATAGATAAACAAAAAAAATACATATATATTATACATTTATAGAAACCACGAGTTAACAATAATTAAAAAGATTATCCTACAGGTATACCTAGGGAGGGCTAAGAAGGCTGTAGTGGTGGAGAATTATGGCAGATGGAGAAGGCTGGGATGAAACATTACGGTCTCTCCCACGACCGCATCCAACACCTCTACCTCGAATGGTCATGATGAATATTTGCATAAGTAAACATAATGAAACATGACGACTTAAGAAACTATATGTCAATAAAAACTTCAAAATATAATAATGATATTCTAGTGTAAATACCATCAATGAAATTTATTGAACATGATTCAATTTTAACTACTTGAGTTTGAAGCAAAATAATCTTCATCTTCATCTGAGAATTCATTATTTTCATTATCTTCATTATCATCAATGAACTCATCATCAACCAGAACGTCCATTGGATAATGTATATCATGTATGTTCACTTCTTCCATTTGGGCATGTGCATCAAACAAGGAAACTACTTCATCATCTATGACAATATTATGTGTTCTATGGGATCCATCATCTTAGTAATAATCAGTAGCAGCTAGGTCATTCAATTAATCACCTTCGTCATTCAATGTCTCAGCCACGAAGAGTTTTGCTCTAACTTTGCAAGTTGCCCACCATTCACCATTAGCTTTATTCCCGCTTTGGGGGTATCTTGTATAGTACACTTGTTATGCTTGTTCAACTAAGACGAATGACTCATTTGAGTGAAGTCTTGATTTGTGCCTGATGTCAACCAACATATATCTCTCATCAACATTGACTCCATTAATCGGGTCAAACCAATGACATTGTAAAAGAAATACTCTATTCTGATTTCCTACATATGACAATTCCAATATATCTTCAACAATGCCATAATAGTTGAAGTCATTCTCACCATATATACTACCTCTAACACATACGCCACTATTCATGGTAGCTTTATTTTGTTCATACTCCTTAGTATGAAATCTATACCCATTAATTATTAAGCTGCAGAAATCTATACCCATTAACTATTAACTTATCTCTGTCTTGAAGCCACTGTGGAGGGGTATTAGGCAACACCGTGGGAAGGTCTTAGCTACATTCTTAAAGGCAATTAGTTTTATAATTCTGTTGATGGAAGCCTTATATGCCAGTTACTATACTAAGGAAGTCATGATCATTCTAATTAGTGAATTTAAGTCGCCTGATGAAGAAATAAAGAAAATTATTCTGAAAGTGGTGAAGCAGTGTGTAAGCACTAAGAGTGTGGAAGCTGATTATATTAGAAATGATATTCTCCCTGACTTTTTCAAGAACGTATGGGTTAGGAGGATGGCTTTGGATCGAAGAAACTATAAGCAACTTGTGGAGACTACTGTAGAGATAGCAAACAAAGTTGGCATTGTCGATATTGTTAGGAGAATTGTTGAGGATCTTAAAGATGAGAGTGAATCTTATAGGCGAATGGTTATGGAAACTATTGACAAGGTTGTCACTAACGTGGGAGCATCTAATATAGATGCCCAGTTGGAAGAGCTTCTGATTGATGGTATTCTTTATGCCTTCCAAGAGCATACCAACGATGATGCTAATGTGATGATTAACAGGTTTGGTGCAACTGTGAACTCTTTTGTGCAGAGGGTGAAACCATATCTTCCTTAGATTTATGGTACTATCAAGTGACGGTTAAGATTGTGCAATAGATTTCCATTTCTTTTCTTTTCATTTTTGCCTACGTCTAGTTGCATGAGTTTTGATAGCTATCAATTCAATCAATTAGGCTTACCAATAGAAGTCTAAACTACCAGAATAGTTGTTGTTGCTACTTGGTACCATTTTTTATGTATTAAACTCATTTAGAAAGTGAACTTTGTCCAGTTACTTGTGTTTTAAGTCTTGTTTATAGCTGTAGTGAAGTCATTGAAGTTTACAGGTAACAAAAGCCTATTGGATATTCACAACAAAATATTATTATGTTGTGTTTCTTTTTTTTTTTTGGGCATTTACTGTGTGTTTTATTGAAGGCCTTCCGTAAAGACTCTTCAATTAAAGCAAATGGTTGTGATGGGTCAAGCTAAGAAGCCGTCAGTTTTGAGCCTTTGGACTAATGTTATGTTACACTCATAATATGTAAAAGACTAAATACCTACCATTTTTCAGAATTGAAGAGATCCAATAACAGTCAAAGAACATATTTTTATTGGACTTGTAGCCTAATGTCAAAAGAGACTTTAGATTTGGAAACAAGGTAATTTATTTATTTATTTGCTTTTGTGTTTACAGAAACAAGGGAATAGTTATTGCTACAAGAATTATATATTGGCCAATTCCTCTTTAGCTATTAGCCACCACTATATGTCTTTCCTTTTGATGTGTAAAGGTATAATTTCATTTACCATAGCCTAATTTGTCTTTAGCACCTAAATTTGCTCAATAATTTAGCAAATGATCATAACAGACACATAACAAAGCACATAACATAAGGAAGAAATTTAAAGTTAACCACATAATATTATTGATCAAGGAGCAATTTTGAATTAAAAATAAATACCTTAACCACAAGGCAATATTCAATAAATAAATTGAACAAGTAATCATGGAAACTTAAACTAGGTAAGGATCTTTCTTCTATTCAATTTCCATAAACATGCACATTCTAACCATAAAACCATAAGTTTTATAGAAACAATAGTTTTAAAAAAAATAGTTGAATTGTATACAAAACAGTGACTTGAGTTTAAGTAACTACCTCTAATAGTAGTACAACTAAGGTGGCCTTTATAAGTGGGTTCCAGAGAAGAAGAAATGCAGGAGCTCAATAGAACAACTAACACCAGAATGTTCTGAAGACTTGAGCTTTAGTAACTATCCCTGTACATATAATGAAAAAGCACATATATCAGCGCTCTACAAGTAAAATTTACCAGGTTAAATCTTCTGTGGCCCAAAAATAACAGTAAAATAAACCCAAAAAAGTTGGCTCAAGACTAGTCATTATCATCTACAACTAGCCAGACTAGAAAAGTAAAGCAAAATAAAACTTGTAGAGGGGGTAAAAGTCTCATATGGAACGCAAGTCACATGGTGAGGCATTGTTTGGTGCTTTTAGGTTCTGTTTTGTTTTGGTTGCAAGTGTGGAATCTCATGGTGTCAATGAGGTAAATGTTTGTGGGTTGTTTGTGGGTTGACTATTAACATAATATCATATTCTTATAATTTTCTTCTATTGATAACAATCATAATCTTGTAATGAGCTGCAACCAAATTTTGATATATTTGACATTCCCTAATTATAAATGGTTTCCGTTATTCAACCTATGATCTATTTTGATATATTTCAAAGCATTTAATACAAATGGACCAAAATTACCTAGGTTGCTACAAAACTGACCTGACCAGAATAATACAAAACTATCCTAAGTTTGTTTACTTAACTAAAAACAAACTAGCAGGAAACAAACTCAAGACCTCTTTTAGTTCCGAGTTGGAGACATAATTAAGCCAAGGAAAGAGAGCAAGATAGGGAAGTCTAGTCAATAACTAATGGGAGGCAGTCACATATTTTCCCTTATCAATAACTTATTTTAATTCATATATTTTAAAATCGACATAGTTCATTTGTGAAACAAACACCACAAGCATGAAATTGTATTTTCGAGAGCCAAGCTAATAAATAATGATTGTTGCGCATTATATTCATTAGCAGAAAATCATAGAATGATATTTTAAATATTTTATTATTTTAGGAATTAGAAGTATATAAATACAATGTAGAATAAATTTTACGTCACTTTTCATTTCATTGCAAACGATCAACATAAGATTTAGCATGAACATAGCATAGGTTTGTTAGCTTTAAATTGTTGAGAAATAAGAGATGGATGTCAAACTCTATTCTATATTCTACTTACTAGTTAGTATGAATCAAGATGACCCAACAATCAAATCATGTGATCAAATCAAAGCTCCCAACATCATACCACATGTTAACAAAATAAATTTCTAAAAAAAGGCAAGAAAAGGATTATAGAAATATACATCTAACAAAATCTTTCATGCAGAAGCATCACTAATCTTAAACATAAAAAGATAAAATCTATCTTCAACAGGCTTCCAATTAGGGATAATAGTTACACAAAAAGGCATCATTCAACATGTATACATTGAGAAAAATCAATCTTAAGATAATGAAAAAGAAAGAAAAAGAACTATATCTTAATTATTTTAACTAGCACTAAATAAGTAAACCTTTTAAATAAAACAAAAAAAACTCTTAATACATCATTTTCGACACAGTTGCATTCTATAGATTTTATCATCATTCTTACTAAGAACCCAATGGCATCAATTGGTCCATGTAGGTTGTAACCGACTCTATCTAGTGGGCCAAGGCTTAGTTGTTATCTTACTAAGATGACATTCTTATTATGTTATATGGAAAACATGTGAGAATTTTAGGAGATCAAGCATAATGCAAAGGACCTTTAACTTAAGGAAAACACCTGCATGTGTGGGTTTTTCAGAGCTCAAGCATAATTTGACTCATCTATGGTATGAAACATTTTCCATGCATCATAAGCTAAGCAATACTCAAAAAATAAAAACAAAAAAAGATAGTAGTTCTTTATATAAAATATAGAAAAACAGAGAAGACATATAATACAGAAAAAAGAATAAGACGTATACTAGTAAGAAAAAAAAAAGACCTTATTTTTCTAGTTTATGTTAATATAATTCCTAGATGGCATTCAGTTTAAATCTCCATTAACAACACATTCATTTGGAGCCAAAACAGAAAGAAAAGAACCAAATATACCAGAGGAAATTATGCAAATTAGACTTATAATCAAACTAAACAGACCCTTGATTGGCACAAGCTTAATTCTAAGATTTCTATAGTTGAAAGCATTAAGTCTTAGATACTTAACAAGGAAAACAGTACCCAAAATCAATGTGTTTAACTCAAACCATAGGCAAATAGAAACCACAAACAAGGGTATCTTATGCAAGGTTAGTGGGTAAAAATGAGATTATCCTTTGGTGACCTGAGGCATCTAACATAGCTACACATTTTCAACACCATTCCCAAACAGTCAAGCAGCCAAGTGTAGGAGCAACAAGTGACAAAAAAAAATAATGGAAATAACACAATGACTTAGCAGTCAAGGACTCACTAATAAATGACATGCAAACAGGGGTTCCACTCCTTCAATATAATCATTCTACCTAATAGAGCAAATGAGTTTGGCCTTCTTTTGAATTTGGCATTCAATCTATAACCATAACCAGAATAGAACATGAGACCAATCACACAAAATTGAAGTGTCTAGCTCAAAAAGCAAAGCATAAAAAGCAATAAATGATAATCACAAAACAATAAAGACAAAATGATGATTTAGCAACTAAGTTTTTAACAAGGAATGACCTAGTCATGCTAAAAGCAGGAATTTGTTTACAATTAAGATAACAAGAAAGAAAAGCACTATTAACATGACAATTAACAGAATTAACCACGTACAACTATTTAGATGGGCAAGAATTTCATATTCTTTAATAAATAACTTATGGACATTCATACTAACTCACAACACGCCATAAAAAATCACCTTGCATACTCTAATCATGGCTGTTCTTTACTGATTGCGGGTTGTCAGCATATACACATCTTTTTCAAACTAGTGATTTTGAACCACAGAGAAAACTAAGCAACCAGATCAATAATCCATCTTATTTACATGACACAAATTAGAACATATCTCAATTCATGCACTTATGCTTTAAATTATGTGGTTCATATTTAAAACCAAAACCAGAAAAAGTAACTAAATCAACACCATAACACATAAGGGAAAAGAAAAAGAAACTAGTCATTCTCTAGATCTCTTCCCTAACCTCAATGACATTCAACACCTCAAATAGACATATGCAGAAAAATAATTCAAGCATGCACCTCCATCATTTGAGATCACATAAGCATATGGAAAAACAGGACCAAGTGTTGGATGTGTGTTCTCTAGTTAATTCAGGGACCACTGGTAGCTAGTTTTTGTGGGTTAGAAGGGTGGCTAGTCAGCTAACTTAGCTAAAAGATTATATAGAGGTTTAGCATATTTGTGTTGGAGAACAGAGTTTGCTAATGGCTATGTTGAAACTCTTTATAGATTTCACTTTGTCCATCACCTCATTCTTTTCCTATATTTGAATCTATTTTTCTTCTTACTTTGACATTTAGAATATTTAGAACAGGTCACTCTATTGTCTTGTATTAATGTATATTTAAATGACTAAGTTAATGTCTTGAGCATGACCATTACCGAAGGAACTGAGAGAAAGAAAACAATATAAAGGATGGGGGTTACCCCTAATTCAAACTCACATCTGAGAATAGTTGAGAGCAAGTGAGCAGCGGCGACGAGCGTCGAGCGGTGAATAGCAGCGAGTGGAGGCTGTGAGCAGTGGAGAATGGCGTCTAGCGGTGAGCAAGGTTCAAAATTAGGAAATGAGGGTTAAGGAAAAACGGGCAAAGTATGAAATAAGGGCTGCTAGGGTTCAAAATTGGGGGAAAACGGAGTGGGAATTTCAGGGTTTGAAAAGTAGAGTGGGCGTTAAGGGAAAATAGGTGGGTTTTTTACTAAGTTTTAAGTAAGGTTTTAGCGAGGGAAATTATCCCTCGCAATTCTCTTGCTAAATTTTAGTGAGGGTACATTATCTCTCGCAATTCTCTCGCTAATTTTAGTAAGGAAAATTATCCCTTGCAATTCCCTCGCTAATTTTAGCGAGAGAAAATATTCCTAGCAATTAGCGAGGGAAATTTTTCCTCGCTATTAACTTGTTATTTTGCACACGAATTTATTTTTGAAATTTAGCGAGGGCTAAGATTTCCGTCGCTAATCCCTTGCAATTCCCTCGCTAATCAGAGATAGATTAACGAGGGAAAAATTCCCTCGCAAATTTTCATCTCTAAATTACGAATTTCTTATATTGAATTGAACCTAAAGACCTAAATGAAGCTATTATTGATGAATATTGGATCTTGGCCATGCAAGAAGAATTAAATCAACTTGAAAGGAATCAAGCTTGGGAACTTGTTCCAAGACCCAATGATCATCCAATAATTTATAAAAATGGGGTTTTAGGAACAAACTTGATGAGATGAGGATAATAATAAGAAATAAAGGTAGGTTTATTGCTAAAGAATATAATCAAGAATAAGGAGTTGATTATGATGAAACTTATGCTCTCATTGCTATATTAGAAGCTATTATAATGTTACTTGCTTTTGCTTGCATCATGAATTTCAAGCTTTACCAAATGAATGAAAAAAGTGTTTCTACATGGTTTTATTCAAAAAGATGTGTATGTGGAATAACCTCCTAGTTTTGAAAGCTATGAGTTGCCCAACCATGTTTTCAAATTGAAAAAAAAAACCTTGTATGGCTTAAAACAAGCTCCTATAACTTGGTATAAAGGTTGAGTAAGTTCCTTTTTAAAAAAAAGTTTTTCAAGATGCAAGGTTGACACAACCTTTTTTTATTAAAAACAAAAAGCATGACATTATCCTTATGCAAATTTATGTTTATGATATTATATTTAGTGCTACTAATGAATCCTTGTATAAGGAGTTTCCTACTCTTATGCAAAGTGAATTTGAAATGTCAATAATAGGTTTACTTAACTTCTTCCTTGGACTTCAAATCAAGCAAACAAAGGATGGAACATTCATAAGTCAAACCAAGTATTGCAAACAGTTTGGAATGGACAATGCTAAAGAAATGGTTACCCCAATGAGCACATCTTACTATTTGGACAAAGATGAATGAGGTAAACTTATAGAAATCACTAACTATAGATATATGATTGGCTCACTCCTTTATCTCAATACAAGTAGGCTGCATATAATGTTTAGTGTATGTATGTGTGCTAGATATCAAATTTGTCCTAAAGAACCTCACCTAAGTATTGTAAAAAGAATAATGAAATATCTTTATTGGCACAACACAAATGAGGCTTAAGCATTGATCATTTCTTTTAGTTAATCTAACTTTGTTTTAGCTTTATTATTATGTTTTAGCTTATTTTGAACTGTGTTGGCTACTTAGTGCTTATATTTCATATCATGGCCATCTAACCATAGTTGGATTTATCTTTTGGACATGTTGTTAATTATCTTAGCTTATGATACATTTGACTAGCATGCTTGTTATTAGTAAATATTGAATATGCTGTTAGTTTTGGATACTCTGTTGTCAATGAATATCATGAATGAATTTTTTGATGGATGTTGTGTCATTGAATATGATGATGGAAAGGATATCTTTGTTGGATGTGTTGTTGGATAAGCTAGTTATTAGATATCATGTTGATTAAGCGCTTATTGAATATATTTTTTGGGCAATGGTTGTGTTGTTTCCTTATTCGTCAAAGCCTATATGTATATCTTTTTTATCATGACAAAATGGGGAGAAGGTTTTTGGTCTATGTGATACTGGGAAAAGAAAAGAAAAATAGAATGGAAGAAGGAACAAATTTAATGATCTTGGAATTCCAAAATTAAGGAGGAGTTGCGCATATCTAATTTAATCACCTCTTGAAAAATAAAGGGAGTGTAGGTCTCTAACACCCTTTGTGAGTTCTAATTTATTTAAACTAACTCTTTTCTCAGTAATTGTTTGTCATCATAAAAAAGGAGGAGAATGTAATTAGCATTGGAAATGACAATGGTTTTGATGATAACAAACAAAGAAGAAATGTTTGTGGAAAGATCAAGTTCCAAGGATCTTCAAGTTTAACTTATATGACTTAGATTTTGTATAAAGGTAGAGGAATCACACTAAGCTCATATCTCGTTTTTGTTCAAGTTTAATCTCTATGAAAAATTATGTTTTATACTTGTGAAAATATTTATCAAGATTGAGCAAAATGAGTTTAGAAAGGTTGAAAAGCTTTTAGGAATCTTTGGTTGCAAAGGCTTTTAAAAATTATCTTTCCTTGATAGCCAAATAACAGATTATAGAAGCCAATAAGAAATTATCTGGAAGTCAAATAATCGAGTATGGAATGTCCATAATAGATTATTTAATAAGTCAATAAGTGCATTTTTTTCTTTAAAAGCAATAACAGATTATGGAATGTCCATAACATGTTATTTGATAACTCAGTAGCATACCTTTTATTGTTTTAAAGCTCTGAAGTGAATATGGGTTCATGACATAGATTATTCACTTACATCAGTGTTTTCTAAAAATGCAAATAATCTATTATCCGAAACTAATAATTTGTTATTTGTGTTTTCTTGATATATCATTTTTAACTTACATATGAATAACAGGTTACCGAATTGCAATAATCTGTTATCTAGACATCTAAAAATGAAAAATAACTGCTAGTAACTATCATTTAATGCTTCCAATCACCTCCAATGGTTCTTTTAACTCATGGATTTTAAATACAAAGCTTTGGAGACTTAAATGAAGTTGGAAAAACATCTGAAAATCATTATTGAGCATTGGATACAAGTTCTAACTCTCTTTTCTCATAAACTCCTATTTTGAGCTTTAGTGTGTGATTTTTTTATACCCATTGGACTTAAAGTTGTATTATCTACTTTTATGAGAGTTTCTAATCTTTCTCTTCATCTTAAAATCATTGTAAGATGGTTAGATATTCCTCAAAAGAAAAAAGGATGAGGTATATATCCCTTATTGCGAGACTCAAATATTAAGTGTGAGGTATCCTAAGAGTGTTATGGGTGCTCTTTTATGTAAAGGTTGTAAGCACCTATTGAAACTTGAAAAATCTCGGGTATATCACTTGAGGACTGGATAAAGGTCACAAGGAGTAGTTGAATCAGTATAAATCTTGGAGTTTGCTTCTCTTTACCCTATTTCTTTTATATTTATGTACTATTTATTATATGCTTTCTTGAATACTTTACTTCTTTGCTATTTTCTTAGTGTGAAAAACGTTGATCCTCATCTATATACTTATTTCTAATAATAAATAACTTCAACAAATATTGAAAAGTAAGTGTTTTTGAAAAATTTGTGAAAATCTTTTACAAACTCAATTCACTCCCTCTTAAGTTTGAAGCCACTTGGTAAGAATATCCCGTATGACATTATAATGATGTTAAATATTTTAAAAGGATATATATATATATATATATATATATATATATAAATATATATATATAAAATATATAAAAGAAAAAATAATTAAAAATATTTTTTTTGTGTAAATCTCTCGATATCTAGAAGTCACATTGAGTCTCAACTAATTTATAATCGAGTTGGGTCAAACTACAAAAGTGTAAAGCTCTAGTAATACTATTACTAATGACACGATATTAATGCACCAATTATTGACTTGAAGCATTAAGGACATTACTAATTATTGACTATTAATGACACAATATTTAAAACGTCATTATTAGATTGCCTTTGAAAAACATTACATATATTACTAAATATTAATTAACAATGAAACCTAAAACTTTTAAATAATTAAAATACATAAGTAAAAGTTTCAATATATTTGTCTAAAATGACTTATACATAGCCTAAGTGGGTCTAAAATCTTAAGAAGCTTTATTTAGAATTTAAGAAAAAAGTTATCAAAATACAAAATTAAGTTAAAATATCATTAAAATTTATACAGGTTTTTATGTCAAAAAACAGTCACAAAATATTAATATATCAATAAAGAAAGAAATTTTAGTTAACAAGTCTACTTATTAATTTAAAAAATATTTTTATTAAAAATATGCAAAAATTGAACCATAATATCACAAAAAAAACCAATATTTCTAAATATGTTTATTTTTAATAATATATTGATACATTGTTTATAGAGATAGACTTTTAAAATACTGATTGTAATAGCAAAACTTTTTTAATATTGAATTAAAAATATAATGTAAAAAAGTTTTACATTAATAATGCAACGTCACATTTCACATATAATGAGATTCTTTTGATATTTTTTATTTTTAAGCTAGTACTAGTATCCTTAAAAGTTAACAATTAATATTGTGCTATATGTATTCCTTTTAAGTAAAATATGGCTACAAAAATAACATTATATTTATATTTCAAATAAGTGTTACACGTGAACTAATATTATCCATTAATTATCAAGAAGGGTAATTCTATAATATTTTTCAAACATTTTCATTGACTTAGTTATTTTAAATATTTATTATAAAATGAATATTTAATAATTCACCCTTAAGTATTATAGAAATTCTTAGTTAAGAGATAAAAAATATTTATAATTTTATAATAATACTTAAAGATGAATTATTAAATATTCATTAAATATTAATTTTATAATAAATATTTAAAATTTTATTTAAAAATAACTAAGTCAATGAAAATACTTGAAAAATATTATAGAATTGCATTCTTGATAATTAATGGATAGTATTAATTCACGTGTCACACTTACTTGAAATATAAATATAATGTTATTTTTGTAGTCATATTTTACCTAAAAAGAATAAATATAGCAAAATTTTATTATTAACTTTTAAGGATACTGGTACTAGCTTAAGAATAAAAGATACTAAAGGAATCTCATTATATGTGACATGTGACGTCGCATTATTAATGTAAAACTTTTTTACATTATATTTTTAATTCAATATTAAAAACTTTTACTATTACAATCATTATTTTAAAAGTCTAATCTCTATAAATAATGTATCAATATATTATTAAAAAATAAACATATTTGAAAAGATTATTTTTTTGTGATATTATGGTACAACTTTTACATATTTTTAATAAAAATATTTTTTAAATTAATAAGTAGACTTGATAATTAAATTTTTTTATTAATATATCACATTTGATTATTCTTTCTCTTTATTTAATGTCGATGTTTATTATTCTCTCTCATCATTTAATTAGATAATTTAAAATCATTAGATTAAAATAAATTTAAGGATAAGAGATTAGGTGTAATTGGATCTCATCCCTATATACATATATATATGTATATACATATATATATGAGGGAGGATCAACTTACACCAGTGTAAGTTTTTTTTGACTTATACTCATTTTCAATCGTTACATCCACTTTTATCTAATAGTTACTTTTAATGAAATCATCTCAACCATTAGATGAAAGTGAATCTATCGATTGAAAATGAGTGTAAGTAAAAAAAAACTTATACTAAATAGAAGTTCGATCCCCTATATATATATATATATATATAGGAAGGGATCCACTTGCACCTAGTGTAAGTAAAAAAGACTTACACCTAATCTACACATTTTATTTTATTATGATCCTGTGGTTACCATTTATCTTCTATCGTAACCACAGGATCACACTAAAATGAAGGGTGTAAGATTGAATATAAGTCTTTTTTACTTATACTAAGTGTAAGTGGATCCCCTCCATATATATATATATATATATATATATATATATATAGGGAGGGATCCACTTACACCTAGTGTAAGTAAAAGAGACTTACACCCAATCTTATACCCTTCATTTTATTGTGATCTTGTGGCTATAATTTATCTCTTATCGTAGCCACAAGATCACAAAAAATGAAGGGTGTAAGATTGGGTGTAAGTCTTTTTTACTTACACTAGGTGTAAGTGGATCTCTTCCCATATATATATATATATATATATATATATATATATATAGGGGGGATCGGTTTACACTGTAAATGTAAGTTTTTTTGACTTACACTCCTTTTCAACCGTTAGATGCACTTTCATCTAATGATTGAGATTATTTCGTTAAAAGTAACCATTAGATGAAAGTGAATCTAACAATCGAAAATGAGTGTAAGTCAAAAAGACTTACACCTACAGAAGCTGATCCTGCTTATATATATATATATATATATATATATATATATATATATATATATATATACATAAAATGAAAAAGAGATCAAATTACACTAGTATAAGACTTGACATTCTTACACCACTTAATAACTATTTATAAAATATGAATTTTATTGATCAAACCGTTGAATTATAACTATTTTTTTACCTTATTATTTATGTCCAATTTTGTAAAATTGAACATTAATAAGAATATAATTAAATTATTTTTATTTCTATATATTTTAAAAGTATATATTATGTTAATTTTGACATATATTATTAAAATATTAAATAATTTTAAATTAATATAAAATTTTATAAACATGTTTATATGATATAAAATTTCAATCTAATAATAGATTTAGTAATAAATTTATTTAATAAAAAATTATTTAATAGTATAAATAACTTTAACTTATATCAATATAACTTAATCATTTTCAATATATATATATATATATATATATATATATATATATATATATATAAGTTTGCCGTCGGGCTTAACATCAACGGTATCCGATGGAGAGTCACGTGTTTTTCTTAATGTAATTTGTGAGTATAAGTAAGGATAATAAGCCATTAGATTTTAGTAAAATAAATGGTTGGGATTGGGAGTGGATCCCATCTCATATATATAAATATGTTTATATGATATGAAATTTTAATTTAATAATAAATTTAGTAATAAATTTATTTTAAAAAATTATTTAATAATATAAAAATAATTTTAATTTATATTAATATAACTTAATCATTCTCATATATATATATATATATATATATATATATATATATATATATATATCCCCTCACAATCCTAACCATTTATTTTACTAAAATCTAATGGCTTATTTTCCTTACTTATACTCACAAATTACATTAAGAAAAACACGTGACTCTCCATCGGATACCGTTGATGTTAAGCTCGACGATGGACGACGGCAAACTTGAGAATTCAACTTCAGAATTTTCTCTCCATTCAGGTATTGCACGTGTTAGCCACAAAAACAATATATTAATTTTTTTTTTTGCATTTGCTTATTGTTTGAATCGTTATGATGAAAAGGCTCCTTGTGTTTATAGTAATGCGTGAAGATGCTTTATGTGCATATTTGGTTATGTTGAAAAGGGCTCCTATTTCGAGTGCTTAATTGAGTTTATTGTAACTCAATACTAGGCCAATTTCTTAGTTTTCCTGTGTTTTTAATAATGCATGGAGATGTTTTATGTGCAGATTAAAATCTACCGAGAAAGGCAAAGCACAAGGTCAATGTGTGGTGATTGTGAATTGTCAAATTTTTATTTTTGGTTCATATGTATTGACTGATCCCCTTGAGGATGGGATTGGAAACCCCAGCGTCGGAAACTCCGGTCAGATTTCGTATCTGAAATTTGGGCCTAGTTGTAAATATTCTATTAGTATCATGCAAAATTCATATCCTACATATAAAAGATCAAGAGCTAGCATGAACAAGGATCTTGAGAGTTTATAGTTTTTACATTCATATAATTATGTCAAGATGTAGTAACATTTGTCCATGAGAATTCATTCTTCAATTTGTAGAACTTATAGTAAAAAATAGAAACCATTGCCCATATTTTGTCCTTTTTTTCTTATATTCTATTCTTAATGGAAAACCATGAGATGTGTATTTTGATGGATAGAGAGGGAACTGGTTTCTTTTCTTTTATTTTCAAAAAAGTTAACTGATCCCATGAAGTAGTTCGGAGGTTCAGAAACCTCTTCTCGACTGTCATATAACTAATTATCATTTAGCCTCTCATTTGTTTATTAAATTACATATAAACATGAGACATTTTTTACATTCTCTCACTTTGCTGCATGTGACAAAGTATTGTTTCATAATTTAAAAATATCAATTATAATATGCATAAATATAACACCCTAATACAATTATCTTAATATGACTTATATACAAAGACACAAAACATTAATCGTGTTACTTCTATTCTTATTATCATACTAATTCCACATAATTAAAAATAAATAAATATGAAGAGTCACGATATGTATATATATATATATATACACACACATCAAAAAGCGTCAAAGGGCATAATGTTACATATATAACACAACTAAAAACTCAAAGTAAATATATATACAAAAGTTATCCTACAACAAAAACCAAAAAAAGATATCTAGTCTTGTTGTCTTTTCTTCACCTGCTTTAACCCTTTGACAGGAGTTTGACCTACTTTTACCATGGAAACATAGAAAGGGGTGAGAATATAAAAATTTCAAGTTATATACATCTATCTTATGGCATTAAACAATTTAGTTTGTATATAAACATAATTAATAACATCATTATACAATCGCTTATACAACTGTATAATGTATAGAAATCTAATCAATATCGATATTACACAATTACCTATACAACTGTATAACATCAACTAAACTTGGCAAATTGCTTAATTCGCTTCATTGCCTAACTTAGAACTTAACTCATCCTAAGGTTCGTGTTAGTAAGTTTACCTTACACTATTACACGACATAAGGTTGATCATATTACTTGACAAATAACTTAGCTCACTGCTTTGTCCTAGGTAAAGTGTTGTACCGACACTTTTCTCTCATAATTACCTTTCTAACAAAGAACTTTACTCGCTACTTTGTAAGGTCAAAGGGTTTAACTCACTCCCTTAACGAGGATAATTGTACTACGGTTCCACTATAACCGGTATAGGAACCAACTGTTAACTAACACTTGATTCCAAGCAATTCTTCACTCTAGAGAAGCTTAAAACTCAAACTTGTTCTTATATGCTAGGTGGCCATCTCTTTGTGAAATGTCTCTAAAAGTGTTTTACTACACTTAAGAAAGCATATATAAATGATCCCAACTGACAAGGAACCTCAAAACATCAAGAATATCATCCTTGAAAGTTCTTGGAACTCACGTCGCGGCATAGCCCATTCACGCTGCAGCACCTAGCTCTCGGCCCCTCTCACGCCGCGACATAGTGCACTGTTCCATTGATATCAAATGACTTCCAATCATCTGAACTTGGTTTCTAAGTGATCTTCTAGCTTCACCAACACTTCCTAAATATGTTGTAACACTTTTACAACCTATTAGTTCACTTAAAACTTGAGTTAATGATCAAAACCACAAACTCACATACTCATTGCTTAAACTTCCACTCTATAGACAATTTGATGTTTTTCCAACATAAACTCATCCAAAAATTAGTAATTAACTCATTTCAATAATTGAAAACAAGAAGTAACAATAAAACAAATTTTTGACAACTCTAACCCATTTTCCCATCTTTGTAACCTAACTTCAAACAAAGCAAAGATGAAGGGAGAAGAATGAGTTTTAGGTTAGAAACCCCTACCTTAAACTCTTTGTGATGGAGATTGATCAATCTCAAGCTTTAGCCTTTCCTTTCTTGCTCCTTTCCTCTCCCCCCTTGGATTTCTCTTCCTTTCTTTCTTGGTTTCCCTTGATTGCTGGTGTGCCTTCTATTTTTTGTAAGAGAGAATGAGTGAATTGAGATAGGAATAAAGTGAAAATATCAGGTAACAAAGTCAAGTGATACTTCCTGATCTGCTAAGAACACTTAGATTTAGCTAAATCAAGTTTTTCAACGTCCAACAACTTTAAAATAAATACTAAGATTCATTAAAAATGTTGTTTCACCATTATCATAATTTTTCATATCTGCTACTAGTCAATCGAGCATTAAATGCACAACCAGTATACTTAAAAATACCAAACTAACTCTGATTATTTTCAAATTTTAACTACATCCTCTTACACCTATTTGTGACTTAGCAACAAATTCTTTAGATTCATTTCCCTTAAATTAGTCATTTATGCTACCATCTGAGTTATTTTAAGTTATTTTTCACACTTTGCGTTACAATAAAGTGTCTAAACTAACTTAATTTGTCACAAAAATTAACAGGCATGTTAAATAAGTGTTATGCTACCATTGTAACCATAAACTAGACTAACATGCTAAAAAGATGATATTATATTTCTCCCTTTCTTTTTGAAATTTTGTCCCCAAAATTGCTTACCTCATAAAAACAACTTCGGGTAATCAAGCTGCATACGGGACTCCAACTCCCATGTAGCCTCCTCTATGCCTGCTTCACCCCATAAGACCTTCACTAGAGGAATCTGTTTACCTCTAAGCTCTTTGACCCCTCTGTCGACAATCCTCATCGGTTTCACTACATGAAACAATTCATCTATTAACTGTATAGATTCATTTCTTATGATGTGTGAAGGATCCAGGTTGTACTTTCTGAGTTGGGATACATAAAAGACATCATGAAGGTTTGACAAATTGGGTGGAAGGGTTATCTGGTAGGCTACAAGTCCAACTCTTTTTAGAATTTGGTAGGGACCAATGAAACGAGGGTTTAACTTTTTGGTTCTCAATACTCTACTAATTCCAGTTGTAGGAGTGACTCTCAAGAAAACATATTCACCTTCCTCGAACTCTAGAGGTCTCCTTCTCCTATCAGCATAACTCTTTTGCCTACTTTGAGCTATAGTTATCCTATTCTTGATCATTCTAACCTGCTCTGAAGTTTGTTCCACTAATTCAAGTCCTAGAATAGCTTTCTCTCCTACCTCATACTAACATAATAGGGACCTAAACTTCCTGACATAAAGTGCCTCATACGATGTCATTCCTATGTTGGTATGATAATTGTTATTGTAAGCAAACTCCACTAGAGGCAAGAGTCTATCGCAATTACTATGTTGATCTAAAACACATGCTCTAAGCATATCTTCTAGGGTCTGGATAGTTCTCTCTAATTGTCTATCTGTTTGTGGATGGTATGTTGTACTAAGGCTTAGCCTAGTCCTGAAAGCTTCTTGCACGGCTCCCCAAAATCTAGATGTAAATCTAAGATCTCTATCTGAAACTATGCTAAGGGAAATTCCATGCAGCCTAACTATCTCCTGTAAATACAATCGAGTTAACTTCTCTAAGGAGTAGTTCTTCCTAGTTGCAAAAAGTGGGCATACTTGGTTAGTCTATCCACTATGACCCAAGTTGTATCATATCCTAACTGAGTCCTAGGGAAACCTGTCACAAAATCCATTGTAATGTTCTCCTATTTTCATTCAGGAATTGCTAAAGATTGGAGAGGTCCTAAAGGTTTTTAGTGATCTATCTTAACTTGTTGGCACACCAAGCACCTAGACACAAACTCTGCTATTTCTTTCTTCATTCCTAGCGACCAAAACATCTTTCTCAAATCCTGATATATCTTAGTGGCTCCTAGATGGATGGTATATCGACTACTATGAGCTTCTTCTAGGATCATTTCTTTGATTATAGAATCTCTTAGAATGTAAAGCCTATCTCCAAACTTAATTATTCCATCATTTGTCATATCAAACTCTAATTGATCCCCTAAGAAGATTTGCTTTCTTATATCACTCAGGGTTTCATCCTCGCTTTGAGCTTCTAAGATTTGAGCTCTCAAGTCACTAACTATATCCACCCTACTCATAAAGAGACTCTGTGGTGTCACAATTATCCTAAGACTTAAGTCTCTAAACCTTTCAAGAAGCTGACCCTCTCAAACTATCATCTGAGACACATATAGGGATTTCCTACTTAGTACATCGGCCACTACATTAGCCTTATCCGAATGATACTTAAGCTCAAAGTCATAGTCCTTTAGAAACTCCATCCATTTTCTTTGTCTCATGTTTAGCTCTTTCTGATCAAACAAGTTTTTTAAACTCTTATAGTTGCTAAACACCTCAAATTGAACTCTATAAAGATAATATCTCCAAATTTTTAAGGAAAATACTACAACTGCTAATTCCAGATCATAGGTGGGATAGTTCTCCTCATGAGGCCTTAATTTCCTTAATGCATAAGCAACTACTCGCCTATGTTGTATCAGAACACACCCTAAACCCATCTTTGAAGCATCACAAAATAAACTCTCTTGTGGATCTGGAATTACTAATACTGGAGTAGTAGTCAACCTCATCTTAAGCTCTTAGAAAATATCCTCACACTCTTGAGTCCAAAGAAAAGTACTACGTTTCCTACTTAATCTAGTCAATGGTAGTGCTAATTGAGAGAAACCACTAATGAATCTCCTATAGCACCCAGGTAGGCCTATGAAACTCCTAATCTCGGTCACAGTGGTGTGTCTCTTCCACTACAACACTGCTTTAACTTTACTAGGGTCCACTGAAATCCCTTGTTGAGAGATCACGCCCTAGAAACTGAACTTTTGTAAGTCAAAATTCATACTTTGATAGTTTGGCAAACAATTTCTTCTCTCTAAGAATCTTTAAAACTGTTCTAACATGCAGCTCATGTTCTTCCATCATCTGGGAATAGATTAGGATACAATCTATAAACACCACTATAAATTGAACTAGGTAGGGTTTAAAAATCATATTCATATAATCCATGAATACTACTGGTGCATTTGTCAATCCAAAGGACATCATAAGATACTCATAATACTCATATGTAGTCCTAAAAGTAGTTTTAGGAATATCTTCATCCCTAACACTTATCTGGTAATATCCCGAACTTAGATTAATCTTGGAGAACACTAATGCTCCCTTCAACTGATCTATTAGATCCTCTATCCTGGGCAATGAAAAATTATTCTTGATGGTTACCCTAATCAATTGTCTATAATCTACACACAGTCTCATGGTACCATCTTTTTTTTTCACAAGCAACACAAGTGCTCCCCAAGGAGAAACACTTGGCCTAATGAATTATTTTTCTAGCAATTCCTCAATCTACTTTTTAAGCTCTGCTAGTTCTAAAGGTGTCATCCTATAGGGTGCTATAGAAATAGGTCTTGTTCCCGGTATTAAATCTATAAAGAACTCTATCTCTTTGATGGGTGGCAACTCAACTATATCTCTCAGGAATACTTGTGGGTATTCTCTCACTATAGGTATATCAACTAAGCTCTGCTTAACCTCTGTGCTAAGAAAGAAAAGAAGAACATACCCTTTAGTTCCCTCCTCTAAACATTGATTCACTTGGTTTGCATTGAGGTACACTGACTCGGAAAGGTTAACATTAGTAGATACATCTGACACAAATACAAGGGTTTTATTTGCATAGTTTAAAACTACATGGTTGGAGGATAACTAATCCATGCTAAGAATAACATTAATATCAACTAAAGGTAAATAGATAAGATTCACAAAGAATATCCTATCCTCCAACTTCATACAACAATCTACACAAACTTTAGAAGTTGTGACTGATTTGTTGGTGGAAGTGGTAACAGATAAATCAAAAGGAAGGTCTGTCATAGGCAAATCAAGCAACTTCACACAATCACTAGAAATAAATGAGTGGGTTGCTCCCGAATCATATAAAACAATTAAAAAGTGATCATGAATCATGCATTTACCTAGAATCAGACTCGAAGACTAGGTTACCTTCTTACTACTCAGGGTATAAACCCTTCCTACTGCTTGTGGTCTAGGGGTGAAAATAATTTTCTACTTTTGTGGGTAATCTCTGGACATATGTCCCAACTGTCCACATGTGTAGCAAACTGATTGCCCTGCCAAGCAAGGCCTATCTCCATGTTATCTCCCACACTTATGACATTTAAGTCCTCCTGCTCCTCCCTTGACCTGCTTACTGTAACACCCTCTTTAAGGTATCACATGTCTAACTCCCGACTCATATTCTGAAAAGAAGTTCACATAAAGTTTGAGTTATAAAAGGTGGGTTTTAAATTTTTTTTTCTTTACTGAAACATAAACTTACCAAAGTTCATAGGTAATACCAAAAATATATTTATACTAATTAATATACAATATTGTCACTAATTAATATTTAACAATTTAAAGAGAAATATAAACTTACAGACTCTCTTTTAACAGTAGCAAACCCTATGACGGGTTCTACTTAAATAGCACGGTAAAACACTAATGATAAAACTTAACATACTCCTTCCTTCTCTTGTATCCAACTTGATGCATCAGAACTCTACTCCTTGTCAACACTGCACATCATCGCATCCTGAATGACCACTTCTCAACATTGTCACCAATCTCAGAGCATCCATCAATTCCTTCTTAGAAACTCGTTCCATCTATTATATATTCATTTAATAACACAAGCCCAACCAAACAATAAAACAAAGAGGTGAGATCACCTACGCCAATACCAACATGGCAGCACAGAGATAACAGAAACAACAATATCATCCAGGTATATCATACCAGAATTTTAATCATGTATTCAACATTAATCAGCTATCATCATCCAATCATATATCAATTCAAATATCATTCAATATACACAATAATGCCCTCAATCATTTTCCAACTATCATCAATTCAAATCATACGATAATATCAAATATCAATAATGCCATCCACATTATTTATCATCATCATCATCCAGTATTATTCAATAGTTCAATTATCATAATCAATATTCCTCAAATATTATATCACACAGATATAAATGTTTAGATTATACATGTGCAAATAGACTCGATTTCCTACTCCATGGAGCTAAACTCAGGTTCAGAGAAAATGATCGAAAAGACCTGCCAATGCCACGTGCCTCAGACCACGTGCTTTAATTCTCATTTCAATTTTTGCGCATCTAGCACATACACGACAGTCTTTATCAGATCTTGATTATGGATAGTGTCTCGGTCAGGATCATCGGTGTGTTGCATCGGTCTAACCTACGGATACAATAGAACGACTCACTGCCCACTGTAGGCAACCCACATCCCGATGCCCCTAAGGTCAAAGAGTGACATACACTACGCATATCGCACCCACTCAAGAGGTGTGTTTCTCCTAGGCAATCAGCCATATCCAGTCCTCATCGGACCATTCCAATGCATGTATAATGCACCAAATACCAATCACAGGTATAATACCAATCATAGGTATATCTCATAATTTCTCAGATATAGTTTATACAATGCACGAATATATCAGTGCAAGTCCAACCACAAGGGCCATTCTTTTCAAATTCATTTGTTCAATTAAATCATATGCCTCAACGCATATTTTTTCCAATGCATCTAAAATGCACCACATGCCAATAACAGGCAAAACTCATTGTTTTTACAAACAGTGTCCATACACTGGTTTTACAGTAATCATACTGTATTTTTCAATAACAAAATTATGTTATCATGTTTTCATAGTTATAAAATACTGTTATCGTGTTTTTACAATCCCGCAACATTTCTATTACGTTTTCACAATTTTAAAACATTTCTATTACGTTTTCACAACGTTGTAACACTTTTGTTACGTTTTCACAATTCTATAATTTTTCTATTACGTTTTCACAACATCGTAACACTTCTGTTACGTTTTCAAAATACCGCAACACTTCTGTTGTACTTTTAAATCACATATTAATTTTTCAACGTTTTTCTCAATCGCATAAAAATATACATTTCTCAAATTGTGTAGCAATTTTCCACCGTTGTCAAAATTGCGTAACTTAAAAATCATTCTTTAGGTTGCGTAAATCATTTTCCATCATTCTCAAAATATTTAAAACACTTTCCAAATCACATAACGATTTTTCGCCGCTTTTCACAATCACGTAAAAATAATTCATCACTTTTCAATCATGTAGTGATTTTTCAATAGTAGTTCAAATTACGTAAAATATTTAAACGTAATTCAAATCACGTAGAAATATTTCAACGTATTTAAAATCACGTAGAAATATTTTTTTGTATTTCAAATCGCGTAGCTTAAAAATGATATTTTTAAGATACGTAAATAATTTTTCACCACAATTCCATTACAGAAAATATTTCTTGACCTTCAAAAATTTTTTTCAACCTTTCTCAAAATAATATGACTTCTCATATTATTTTTCATATTTCTTATTCAAGAAAATCTTTTTCGCAATATAATTTTTTCCTTTTTCCACTACGTAAAATATTCCTCAATGATCATTTCTAATATCATTTTCCACATTTTCTTCCTCAAGAAATCCCTTTTCCACATTTTCCTACTCAATAAATCCTTTTCGGAATATAATCCACAAAATCACTTTTCCATTGATGTAAATCAATGTTTCAAATCTTAAATTTTCCTAACGTACTCCAAAACCTAAAAATAAGTTATACGTTAGCAAATTTTCAAATTATATTTCCATTTTTCTCAAATCAATTCTAAAATCAATCTTCTTCAAAATAAATTGAAGTGAAAACATTTTCAACCTTTCTTTGTTTTTCGTTTACGAAAATTTCCATTCTTTCAAGGGATAAAACACACTAATTCCCTTTCCAAAATCCTTGTACTAAAACACTTTGTTTCATAAAATCAAAGCATTCGAAATCCTTCAAAAAAATCGTAGACATGATCATTGAAACCATCAAATATTTTCAAGTGACAAAACACTCTGTTTCCATTTTCTTTAATCCTTGTACTAAAACACTTTGTTCAAAACACTTTGTTTCCACTTGAAAATCGATTTGTTTCACAAAACTAAAATCATTCAAACCTCCCAAAAATAGTGGAGTCTTTGGCCATTGAAGCCATCATTTCTTTTTCCTTCTAAATCTATTTTTTATCATTTTTGTTTTTACACAAAAGAAACCATTAAAATTTTATTTTCAAAACCGTGTGTGTAACGCCCCTTTCTCTCCCTTAGTCATAATGGGTAAGAAGAAGGAACGTCGCACCATAGTGAAATGATGCACAAATGATTACGTAAAGTTTGAACATTTTTTTTCTTTTTTTTTAACATAAATCCGGTTAAAACTTCCATTAATGTACATAGACACCTGTTTGTAAATATATCGCGTGATTGAGTTAAAATTAAAAGTTCCTCTTTCATATAAAACCTTTTATCAAAAACGTCAAAGAGAAATCAACATGGAATGAAACATACAACCATGCACAATATGGATAGTTAAATACTTTGTACCAGAATTACAAGCCTGTTTAAATTACATTTCCAAGAAGATATACAAGAAGCAAAATGTGTACCTACCCCAAGAGATACAAATATCTACCCATTAATCCAGTAGTACGTCAAGCTCCCTCAAAATAAACGGATAGTCATCAGTAGCCATCAATTTAAAACCAACCCTAAGATTGCCTGGAATGAGAAGGAACCGTAGATGGATCCTCCTCAGGGTCTTCGTCATCCGATGAGACATCTATCAGGACGACAGAACAGCGGGCAGGAGCCCGGGCAGTAGACAAGAAAGAGTCGTCACGTGGGTTATAGTACATATCCGCCCACATATCTCTTACAGGCATATAAAATTCCAACCACACAAAAGCATGAAAGTCAAAAATAGAAGCAGTGTAGCGTCCCCATGCTAAAGACACCGTCAATTCGCCGTGGTACACACATCAGTCAGTCTGCACATTGATATGCCAGCAATCCGGACCACCATGAAAGTTGATCCACACGTAACCAAAAAATCCACGGGGGCGAAATGACATTCTCAGCAACTTCGATCTCAGTCGAGATAAGGCCAGAAACCCTGAAACTCAGTAGTTCCCTTATCCTCCTCACGAACGTCTTCTTGAGAGCATACAATCCAATCCCAAAATGCAAAATAGAGAAAATTACCGAAAGAGGTGAGATTCCCAGCTTTCAGTACCAACAAGACAGCAAGAAAATAAACGGCGTCGAATGCCCACATAAGACACAATTAATACATACAGGTATAGTAATACATGAAAGCAATTAATGAGAGTAAAGCCACAAGGAACAGTAGTTAACATCATCCATAGCCAACTAGCAACATTAGTATTACCAAGAATCAAATAAATATCACAGTCATAATAGTAAACACATTATCCAATCATGAATGCTCAATGGACCATGTGACTGACAACTCACAATGCAACAAGGGTACCAAAGTTCCTACTCCATGGAGCTAGACATAAACATTTTCGGAGTGAATGATCAAGGAGTAATGCCAGTGTATCGTTAGCCTTAAAAATATAGTGTGCTCATCACATAAAAACATTTGCGCAAAATGGCTCACACATGGCACCTCAACAGTTGATCGCGACATAGGACAGCATCTCAGGCAGGATCGTCGGTGTGTTGCATTGGTCTATCCCATGACCCCAGTGGAGCTACCACTATCTATTGTGAGACACCCACACCCCGACGCCCCCAGGGTCAACAACATATGACACCTACGCTTAGTCTATTCGCACCCGCACATAGGTGTTATTCAAACTCCTGGAGAACATAGCCTTCTCAACAATGTCCCACGGACAATACGCATGCATGATGACATAATGTCCAATCATGTATGTTCATCAACGATGCATTTAGCATAAGCCTTTCCTCAATGGCACATAAGCATTATTCAATGTCCAACATGATATATCAATAATACATTTATTAAAACATTGCCTCAATGGCACATCATCATTCTTATCTCATTGAGTACTACATCAATAATTCTCAGCATGAACATGTATTCCTCATTACACACATACCACAATTTCCATGTCATGGATCCAAGAATTCCATATTCAAGGTCATTTCTTCTCTATTGGTATGAATGCACATTCCTATCACAATTTAGTAAAGTAAAATCCTTGAATCCAGGGTTTTGGGTTGTGTTTGATATACAAAGGACAAAGAACCATAATCTCAATCATTTCCAGCTCAAAAATCTCATTTTTGGTCTTGGTAATCGATTACATCACCCTTGTAATCGATTACCCGAGAAACAAAACCTCTGTAATCGATTACAATCTCATTGTAATCGATTACGTGATTCCCAGAATCACGTTTCGTAACTTCAAGGCCCTGGTAATCAATTACACAACCGTGGTAATCGATTACCAATTGGACAGAACCTCCGTAATCGATTACCCACCAGTTGTAATCGATTACGTGATTCCCAAAAGCACCCTTTCGTGACATCAGAGGCTTGGTAATCGATTACACCATTCTTGTAATCGATTACAAGCTAAACAGAATCTCTGTAATCGATTACACACAAGACGTAATCGATTACCAGATTTCCAGAATCACGATTTTGTATCTTTAAGAGCTTGGTAATCGATTACAAGCCCCGTGTAATCGATTACCACGCGTAAACTTGCAGAAAACAGAGTTCTTCAGGCCCTCTAACTCAAACCAAACCATTCCTCATCATATTTAATTAACAAGATACTCAAATATACCTTCAAATCATGCAAGAGGCATCAATTAAATCATAGAAACCTAACAAAATACATTATCATCAAGAACAACATAAAAATGAGAGAACTTTATACATGGATTCAAAATCAACAACAGCACACATACAAGACATTCCCTTACTTCCAAGGTTGGTTGAAGAGGATCATCTCCCTTTTACCTATTTGGAAAACAACACAATGTGCTACTCCTTCTTGCCCTAGATTTTCGTTTCCCCCCTTCAAGAAAAACTCCAATGTGAGTGATCACCACAATGTTCACTCAAACCATGAAAAATAGGTTCTTGATCACCAAGGTGGCCAAGAGAAACGAAAATAGCAAGAAAAATGGAAGAAAGTTGAAGGCTTTACCTTAAAGCTCCAAGTTTTAGCTTCAATGGTGGAAGAGAAATGGAAGAAGAAGAAGAAGAGGAACCAAAGGATAACCACCAAGGAGAATAGTCTTGGAATGGTGGAAGGAAACAAGTAAAGGTGATTTGTTTGGCAAATAATGGAGTTGGTCTCCAATGTGAGGGTATGTGTGTACGGTGGAGAGGAAGAAGAAGAGAGGAAATGGAGAAATGGGTATTTGGGGTTTAGAGAAATGAGAATGCAATATTAAGACAATTGAGGGGAAATATTTGGGCTTCCCTTGTGGCTTCTGCCGTAGAAGAATGGAAAAAAAGGAGAGAGAAAAAGGTATTACAAGGGAAATTGCTAGGAAGCTTCCCATAACAAGCTTGGATTAAATTTAATCTTTCTTTTGAAATTAAAACTAATAGATGTGATACAAAAATCAGATTTTGAATAATGTGATAATATTTTTAATACATGTTATTATTTATTGGACAATAGTTATAGTTGGTAGAAGTCGGCATTAATAAATCTGACAGATAAATTCTTCACAGTGTTTTATTATCTCATCTGTTTAGATTTCTCGAAAAATATTAAACCTTGTAAACTGTGTCCGGCCTCGGGTTTAGTAAGATCCCCCGTCGACGTTTCCATAGTTCAAGGTTCTCGGAGAAAATGTCTCATTTCTCCGGTTTCGCTCAGTACACACGCAAAACGAGAAATATATTAAAATATTCCGTGTTCTCAGAAAATTCTAAGAAAATTTCAGAAAATCACAAATATTTTTAGAATGAATCCTGAGAGTAGAAAAGTAAATTTTGGGGTGTTACAACTCTCCCCAACAAATAGGAATTTCGTCCTCGAAATTTTCCACACCTTAAAATAATTCGGGATATTGCTCTTTCATCTTGTCCTCCAGCTCCCACGTCACATCTCCAGTTGCTTCATTCCAGATACCTTCACTAGTGCAATGTCCTTTCCTCTGAGTTGCTTTGTCCTCCTATCCTCAATCCTTACAGGAGTTGTCTCATATGTCAAGTTTTCCTTCAATTGTACAGAATCAGGTGCTATGACATGATTAGGATTTGGGATATATTTTCTGAGTTGTGACACATGAAAGACATTATGAAGATTTGAAAGAAAAGGGGGTAAAGCTATTTGGTAAGCAACATGACCTATCCGACGAAGAATTTGGTAGGGTCCAAGGAATTTTGGAGTGAGTTTTCTAAATTTGAGGACACGGCTGACCCCAGTCATAGGCGTGACTTTCAAGAAGACATGCTCTCCTTCTTCAAACTCAAGAGGTTTCCTTCTTTTGTCCGCATAACTCTTCTGCCGACTCTGAGCCGTTTTCATTTTCTCCTGAATCATTTTAACCTTCTCAGTTGTCTGCTGAATGAGTTCAGGTCCAACGGTAAGCCGTTCTCCATCTTGATACCAGCACAGAGGCATCCGACACCTCTACCCATATAAAGCCTCATAGGGCGCCATCCCTATACTTGAATGGTAACTGTTGTTGTAGGTGAATTCCACCAATGGCAAGATTTCATCCCAACCTCCAGTTTGCTCTATCGCACAAGCTCTCAACAGATCTTCTAACGACTGAATTGTTCTTTCTGATTGACCATCAGTTTGCGGATGGTAGGCAGAACTTAACCGCAACTTTGTTCCCATAGCCTCTTGAAGACTTTGCCAAAACTTTGAGGTAAACCTCGGGTCTCTATCGGAAATAATACTCATGGGTATCCCGTGAAGTCTGACAATTTCACCAATGTATATCTGAGTCAACTTCTCCAACGGATATCTTATGTTGATTGGCAGAAAGTGAGCTGACTTCGTAAGTCGGTCCACTATTACCCATATTGAGTCATATCCTTTTTGAGTTCTTGGTAACCCGACAACAAAGTCCATGGCGATGTTATCCCATTTCCATTCAGGAATAGCCAAGGGTTGTAGTAATCCAGCTGGTCTTTGATGCTCAATCTTCGTTTTCTGGCAAACCAAGCAAGATGACACGCATCTAGCGATATCTCTTTTCATCCCATGCCACCAAAATAACTTCCTCAAGTCTTGATACATCTTGGTCATTCTAGGATGCATACTCAACTGACTCGAATGAGCATGTTCAAGTATGTACTTTCTGAGTTCTTCATCTTTAGGCACACAGACCCTTCCTTGGAATCTCAAAATCCCATCGCTTCCTTCCTTCAATGTTGACACACCACCTTGTCTCATCAATTCTCTTTCTTCTTGCAGGAATTTATCGACCTTTTGTTTCTCTCGAATATCATCCATCAGGTCATTCGAGATAGTGATCCTATTCATGCAGATTCTACCCAGTGTTAACTTTACAAATGACCATATATCTCTGAATTGCTCTATCAAGTCCTTTTCTCTAATCATCATAGTAAAAACACTAATTGTCTTTCTACTCAAAGCATCGGTCACCACGTTCGCCTTTCCAGGATGATACTGGAGTTAGAAATCGTAATCTTTCAAAAATTCTAGCCATCTTCGCTGCCTCATGTTCAGCTCTTTCTGATCGTACAGGTACTTCAGACTCTTGTGGTCGCTGAAGACGTTGAATGTGGCTCCATACAAATAATGTCTCCATATCTTCAATGCAAACACCACTGCAGCTAATTCTAGATCGTGTGTTGGGTAGTTCTTCTTGTGCATTCGCAATTGTCTTGAAGCGTAAGCTACCACTCCTCCGTTTTGCATAAGAACGCACCCCAAACCTTGATACGAAGCATTACAGTACACTTCAAATGGTTCACTAGGATTTGGTAAGACTAGCACTGGTGACGTAGTCAGCTTCCTTTTTAACTCTTAGAAACTTCCTTCGCAGGAATTTGTCCATTCAAAAGCTTGGTCTTTCTTGGTGAGTTGAGTGAGCGGTCCAGCGATTTTGGAAAATCCCTCAATAAACCTCCGGTAGTATCCGGCTAATCCAATAAAGCTTCGGATTTCCATCACTGTAGTTGGTCTTTCCCATTGTAGTACAGCTTCTACCTTTGAAGGATCCACTGCAATTCCTTCCTTTGTGATTACATGACCCAAGAACTTCACTTCATCTACCCAAAACTCGCACTTGGATAGTTTCGCATATAGCACTTTTTCCTTCAAGATCTGGAGAACTATGCTGAGGTGCTCAGCATGGTCCTCGCGACTTTGTGAATAGATCAGAATTTCGTCGATGAAGACAACAACAAATTTGTCCAAGTAAAGATGAAAGATCCTATTCATATAGTCCATAAATATCGCAGGTGCATTTGTCACACCAAAAAGCATCACCAGGTACTCATAATGATCATAACGAGTACGAAAAACCGTCTTGGGAATATCTTCCACTTTCACTCTGATTTGGTGATATCCCGATCGTAGATCGATCTTGAAAAACACAGCTGCTCCCTTCAATTGGTCCATCAAGTCATCTATCCTCGACAACGAATACTTGTTCTTGATCGTAACCTTGTTTAACTGACGGTAGTCCATGCATAATCTTGAAGTCCCATCCTTCTTCTTGACCAACAATACAGGTGCTCCCCAAGGTGACACATTGGGTCTCACGAATTTCTTCTCTAGGAGCTCTTCCAACTGCTTCTTAAGTTCCATGAGTTCTGCCGGTGCCATACGATAAGGTGCCATATGTAACACCCCTTTGGAAGATGTCACACATAAAAGAAAATAAAAGAAATAGAAATAAAATCTACCCAAGTTGTGAAACATTTGTTAAATATTATTACGGGTTGTAAAATAATTCCTGATAGACAGAAATATGATATAAAAAGATAATGCAGAAAATACGAAATAAAAAAAAACATTATCAGTAATAATATACATATGATTAAGTTATAAACTGTACAAATAATTTACAACTAAGTCTACAATTATTTAAACAAAAACAAGCAATAAAAGAGTTAATATAAGAAAGCACGCGCCCAAAAAAAAACATCATGGTTATCCTAATCCTCTGATGGATCACTCTCAGCGAAAATGATCATCAGGGGATAAATACCCCGGATGTCTCGACACACGGCGATAACGGGATCGCCCAGTCGATACGATGCTCATCTCACTAGGCTCAGGGTTTTCAGCACCCCAGTGACGCCTAATGGATAAGGGCAACTCTAAGTGCAGAAATAACGTCGTAGTCATAATGGGCTCTCCATCAAACTGATGACGTAAAATCACCGTCACACGTCCTGCATACGTCACGGAGTCACGATCTCCTCGTAGATGCCAAGCCAGAGCACCTCCATGAAATACCAACTCTATGAATCCCAAAAATCCTGGCGTCGCCATCCCTCACAATCAATCCAGAGGATATGGATGATCGGATGGTTCTTGATCGTCAAACTGATCGTCTGCTTGCCGGTCTTCCTCCTCTTCAGGGTACACGATCTCAAGGGGCTGTTCCTCTTCTTCGAAGTCTTTACCGCGTAAAATAAATAAATAGAAGATACATATAACAAAGAGGTAAGACAACATAAAATCATCACAACATGGCCAATAAGAAGACGCCAAACAATATATATACAATTCATGCAATACATAAAGCTTTAACAATTATAATAATAAATTTAAGTAAAATTCAGATATCATCACAATATATCACATCACAGATAAAACCTCACGAGATAAAATAAGAAATATAAGAGTAAACAGATAAAATAAACAAATGAAAGACATAAACAATAAATAGATAAGATGGAAATAGATAGACATAGAGATAAATAAATAATACAACAAAACCCTACTCCATGGAGCTAAAAAAAACACAAGTATCAGAGAGAGGAATGATTCGCAAAATCTAATAGTACCACGGCTGCCCCACCAACTATTGCGTTGTCACACGTTGCGTCTATAGCCCCACGACACAGAATCCATCAATCCAGGCGTGGTGTAGTTCACGGTCTCACGTTGTGGCACTACAGCAAATGTACTACTAGATTTCACCAATCTTGATTAAATATAGTGTATGTCGAGTACCATAGTGTGCTATCGGTTTACCACGGCCCAAATGGAGCGACCAACCATTCCACATGTGGATCCCGTACACTAAAGTCTCCAAGTTCATTAGAATAATGAACCACACTACGTTTATCGCATCGACAACACGATGTGATTCGTCTCGTCAAATCAAATCCTCCAAATACATGGCACACATAAATCGATAGATGGAAAACTCAGACGGTTCACATTTTCCCGACAAAGATATAGATTTTCAAAAGCACATGCGGGTTCACATTTTCCCGACAAAGATATAGATTTTCAAAAGCCATCAGACGGGTTCACATTTTCCCGACAGCATAAAATAGATACAATATCGGTCAATCGCGTAGAAATTTTATCGCATTTTCATAATTCCGTCATTTTTACAAACGTTTAAAAATCGGGTAAAGATATTTTTCTGTTTTTAAAATCGCGTAGCAATTTTAATACGTTTTCTCAATCGCGTAAGATTTTTAAATCATTTTCTTATTCGAATGCCCTTAAAATTACTGTTTAAACCAACAGAAATAATACTTAGTACATTTAAACTACGTAGAATAATTTTTCATAACGCATACTGTCTTTAGGATATTTTTACTATCTTATAGGTTCATTTTTACTAAAAATTGACAGCATTTTGTTTATAAACTTATAATAATGGTTTTCTAAATTTTCCATAAAATTTTCTATTTACCTAATTTTTTTATCCATATCATTTAATTCTCTTTTGAAATCTCTAACATGCTTCAAAACCTAAAGTGAGCTATATGTTAGAAAATTTCTCAAAATTTCTGTATTTTACTTTCTAATGATAAAATCACTAGTTTTAATCCTTTAAGCTTAATTCTACTCAATTTGTTTCTTCAAAAATCATTATAGAAAATTTCTTCTTAACTTGTATTGTCTCTTTTTGATTGAAAAAAAAGTTTGGAATCAAGTTTTAGAAATCATAATTACCTATAGTGGCATGTTGGCCGAATTTTGTAAAACTTTCTCATTTGATTTCTAAATCATGTCAAAGGTATTATCTTATCTAAGTTCATTAAATCATGTTATAAAGTAATGATTTTAAATCAAATAAATCCTTTAGGCATGTTGGCCCAAAATTTACTAAATCTTTACCATTTGATTTATAAATTCCTTTTCTTTGATCAAAACAATTTAAAACCTTCTTATTTCTCCTAATTAATTAAGTTGCACTTTAGGAAAAATGAAGAGAACATTTTGGTCCTCACACTTTGTCATTGCCGTGAGCTAGGGAATGTGTTCTTTGGAACACTCATGCAAATTTACACATGTTATTCACATCTTATACCTTATCATACAATTCTAACACATGCATTTATATTTCTAACACATGCAAAATATTTCTAACACATAAAACCTAAATTAAAGCTTATAGACATACAATCAAAAGCTAATAGACATGCAAAATTATTACAATCACCAAACAAGAAAGCTACTAACATACAACACTTAAGCTACTAGCAACCACAAAAATTAACAAATACACATCAATAAACACACCACAACCGAATCCTTATGGATTCTACAAACAATCCATCTTCTTACCACCATCAAGGGATGATAAGAATTGTCTTCCTCTTACCTTAAATGAAGACAAAAAGCTTGCTTTCACACCTCCTATGGTTCGGTTTTCACTCCACCAAATACCTAAAAATCTCAAATAAAATCTACATGTTATTAACCATGAAAAAGAAGCTAAACCATGGAGAAATCATGGCTTAGAACTTTGAAAAAGAAGAGAGAAAAGAAAAATATGATATTTCACCTTCTAGGTCAAATCTACAAGGTTGATTTCCAAGCCCTTAATGGAAGATTTTGAAGAAACTTCCAACTAGAAAGGTTCTTAGAATAGTGTTTAGGTTAAGGAAACTTGGTTAGAAAAAAATTTTTGATGGTTGGATGGTGTAGGATAGGTCTTGGCCGAATATGGTAGGGAAAAGGAACAACAATGGTGGCTAGGGTTCTTGATGAGAGAGAAGAGAGAAAAATGATGAAGAAGAAATGTAATTTTGGTCTTCAAAGGCCTCTTGGCCGTAGCACTCAAGTGGTGTGCAAGGTGGGCACCTTGCTTGGCTTCATCCAAGCCATTGGATGCATGAAAGGCTAGGATTAAGTCTTGGTGAGCAAGCTTGATTTCCATTGGTTGGCTCATGGTGACTCACATGCTGAGTCACACATTTGTATTTAATTTTCTCACGAGTCAACTAGTGAGTCACTGTTCGGAAAGTTCTACCGCTACGGTGATTAATTAAGCTACCGATCTAACCGTTCGCTAATTGTGGGTCCCGCAAAATATTTCCTGGGTCCATCATTCACTAAAATATACCGACTAATAAAATAATATTATAATAATATAAAATTATTTTATTTGACAAATCTTAAATCCTAAAAATTAAAAGATTATTTTTAGTCTCATTCAGAATCGGGTTAAGTAAGATCCCCCAATTCTAAATAATAAAATAAGATTTCTCCGGCCCGAAAAATATTATTTTCCCGCCTCGAGCAAAAATCACACAAAAAGTCCATATAAAATCACAGACATGTATTTTCGTGCATTAAATCAAGAAGAAAACAATTAAAAACAAAGAAAAACAGTAAAAAAAAGACGTTCGGGACGTAACGGTCATTTTCCCATTTTTTCCCACAAAGTAGGTAATCGCCCAAAACGTTCAAATAAAATATCCAAGAAGATTATATAGTGTATATTTTTCGAGAAAAATTAATACAAGATGTTCGAAAAAATTTTTATTTTACAATCTCAAGCAAATTACGTAAAACGGTCAAATAAAATTTGAACCTCAGATTATCGTAATTGTTTTCATACGTAAATCGAGAACAAAAAATAGGACACACAAATGTCATTCACACAAAAGCATGAAAAAACGTAAAACAAACACATTCGTAATATTTTCTAAAAATTGGGGCGTTACAACACTCCCCAACAAATAAAAATTTCGTCCTCGAAATTTGATGTTCATCCAAACAAATGAGGATACTGATCCTTCATTTTATCTTCCAGCTCCCAGGTAGCCTCACCCGTCACATCACTCCATATGACTTTCACTTACTCGATCATCTTCCCTCGAAGCTGCTTTACCTTTCTGTCCTCTATTCTGACAGGTAAAGTTTCGTAAGTCAAATTCTCCTTTAACTGTACATCATCTGGTTGTATAACATGTGTCGGATCTGATATATACTTCCGTAACTGAGACACATGAAACACGTCATGCAAATTGGATAGAAAAGGCGGCAAAGCAATCTGATATGCTACAGGACCAATACGTCTGATAATCTGATATGGTCCAATGAATTTAGGAGTAAGCTTCTTCGACTTAATTACTCTTCCGACACCCGTCGTAGGAGTAACTCTTAAAAATACATGCTCACCCTCCTTAAACTCAAGAGATCGTCTTCGTTTGTCCGCATAACTCTTCTGTCTGCTTTGTGCCGTCCTCATCTTTTCTTGTATTATCTTGACTTTATCCGTAGTCTGTTGTACAAGTTCCGGTCCAACAGTCATACTCTCCCCATCTTGATACCAGCATAACGGTGTTCGACATCGCCTTCCATACAATGCTTCATAAGGTGCCATTCCGATACTTGCGTGAAAACTATTGTTGTAGGTAAATTCTATCAAAGATAAAAATTCATCCCAACTTCCTCGCTGTTCTAAAACACAAGCACGCAATAAATCCTCCAAAGACTATATAGTTCTCTCTGTCTGGCCATCTGTCTGCGGATGATAGGCTGAACTCAATCGTAACTTGGTTCCCATAGCTTCTTGCAGACTTCGCCAAAATCTTGACGTAAACCTCGGATCTCTGTCAGAAACTATACATATAGGCACTCCATGTAATCTGACAATCTCACTGATGTACAACTGGGTTAATCTTTCCAATGAATATTTAATATTGATTGGTAAGAAATGAGCCGATTTCGTAAGTCTATCGACTATAACCCATATCGAATCATGACCTTTCCTCGTCTTTGGCAACCCAGTAACGAAATCCATAGAAATGCTGTCCCATTTCCATTCTGGAATCGATAATGGTTGCAACATCCCAGCTAGTCTTTGGTGTTCAACTTTGGATTTTTGACAAACTAGGCAAGTTGACATGCATCTAACTACATCACCCTTCATTCCATGCCACCAGAATAACTTCTTCAAATCTTGGTACATCTTTGTTATGCCTGGATGCATACTTAATAGACTAGTATGGGCATGATCCACAATATATTGCCTCAGTTCTCGATCACGAGGAATACAGATTCTACCCCGAAACCTCAGAATTCCATCAGTTCCTTCTTTGAATTCTCTACCGCCTCGTCTTGCTTCATTTGCTCCCTTATTCCTTGCAAAAATTTATCGGTATTTTGCTTTTCCCTTATGTCTTCCATCACTCGCTTGAAATAGTAACCATATTCACACAGATCTTTCCCTGCTTCAACTCAACAAATGACCACTCATCTCTAAACTGTTTCGATGAGCTCCTTTTCTTTAATCATCGAGCGAAACACTGATAATCTTTCTACTCAAGGCATCGGCCACGACATTCGCCTTACCAGGGTGATACAAAAGTTGAAAATCGTAGTCGTTCAAAAATTCTAACCATCTTCGCTGCCTCATATTCAGCTCCTTCTGTCGTACAAGTATTTCAAACTCTTGTGATCACTGAAGATGTTGAACGTTGCTCCATAGAGAAAATGTCTCCATATCTTCAAAGCAAAAACTACCGCAGCCAATTCCAAATCATGCGTAGGATAATTCTTCTCATGAACCTTCAATTGTCGAGAAGCATATGCCACCACATTCCGATCTTGCATCAACACGCATCCTAATCCTTGATAAGAAGCGTCGCAATACACATCGAAAGATTTCGTCGAATCGGAAGGATCAACACCGTGCAGTTGTTAATCTCTTCTTCAACTCTTGAAAACTGGCTTCACGCTCTTCCGTCCATTCAAAAGCTTGACTTTTCCTCGTCAGTTGTGTAAGTGGTCCAGCAATCTTGGAAAAACCTTCGATAGATCTCCGATAATAACCAGCAAGTCCAATAAAACTTCGAACTTCTGTTACGGTCTTAGGTCTTTCCCACTGTAAAACAGTCTCCACTTTCGATGGATCCACCGCAATACCTTCTTTAGAAATTACGTGACCAAGAAATTGGACTTCCTCCAACCAGAACTCACACTTAGCCAATTTCGCATACAACTGCTTCTCCCTCAAAATCTGAAGAACAACATTCAGATGTTCAGCATGCTCTTCCTTCGATCGAGAATAGATCAGAACGTCATCGATAAAGACAATGACAAATCTGTCTAGATATGGACGAAATATCCTGTTCATATAATCCATAAATATGGCAGGAGCATTCGTCACCCCAATGACATTACCTCGATACTCATAATGTCCATAACGAGTTCGAAAAGCGCTTTTCGGCACATCTTCCCCTCTTACACGAATCGGTGATAACCCGATCGCAAATCAATCTTGGAAAATATCACAGCTCTCTCTCATTGATCCATCAAATCGTCGATTCTTGGAAGCGGATATTTATTCTTGATAGTCACCTTGTTCAACTGCCGATAGTCCACACAAAGTCGTGAAGTTCCATCCTTCTTCTTGACCAAAAGCACCGGCGCACCCATGGGGAAACGCTAGGTCGTACAAATTCTTTCTCCAACAATTCCACCAATTGCTTTTTCAGCTCCCCCAACTCTACCGGCGACATACGATAATTTCGGCGCAATTGAGATAGGACCTGCTCCCTTGTTCCCGTGCTAAATCAATTGAGAACTCGATCTCCCGCTCAGGGTAAACCAGGTACATCTTCAGGAAAACATCGGGAAAATCGTTGACAACAGGAATAGTATTCACATCCTTCTCATTCTTAACTTCTAGAGAAGACAATACCAGATATCCCTGTGCTCCATCTCTCAACAAAGACTTGTCCTTAACAAAGCTTAAGAATCCAAACTCTTCTTCCTTAGGAAAAACTATAGTTTTCTTTGCACAATCTATAAGGATATGGTTAGAACATAACCAAATTCCATCCCTAAGATTACATCTATCTCAATAAGAGGCAAACAAATCAAATTGACCAAAAACAAACGGCCCTTCACAACAATAGGACAATCCAAACAGATCCTAGAAGTAACTACAGTTTAGCAATTGGCGTAGATACACTCAACTTAACATTCGAGAAGACACAGTAACTTCAGTCTTTCCACACAATCATAGGAAATAAACGAGTGTGTAGCACCCGAGTCATACAATACAGTCAGAAGGTTACCTCCGATATCACCTTCTCCTTGAATAAGGTCATCAGATTGAGAAACTTCAGATCCCATCATTGTGTACACTCGTCCTCCAGATCTCGGTTGAGTATTTCCAGGTTTTTGTTGATTAGTTCTAACATGACGAACAGCAGGTTTCTTCTCTGGTCGAGTACAGTCCTTCGACATATGTCCAGGGCTGTCCACAGTTAAAATAGACAGTTCCCTTGATTGTACAGTACATGGAGATAGATGGCCCTTCTTACCGCACTTAAAACACGTCGGCGTAAACACCACTCTCTCGTCTCGCTCCACCACTAGGTACACTCCCTCCAACTGGCGGTCGCTGAGTCTGACTTCCTTGTGGTCTAGCATACGGCTTACGCAAAAACCGATTTGTATTGCTACCTCCACCTCTTTGAAACCTTGTCGGCCCAAAGTTTCTATTCCTTTGATCTCGCGACGGTTCAAGCTCCTCAAGCTGTGCACATGCGTCTACCAAAGTATGAAAATGATTCATCCTCAGAGATATCACTCCCCGCTTCAATTCTACTCTCAATCCAGACTCAAACTTCCGACATTTCCATACCTCATCTTGTCGATGTTGAGCATAGTCCGAAAATTGAGACAAACTTTCAAATCTTGTAGCGTACTCATTCACTGTCATATTTCCCTGTCGCAACCCAAGAAATTCCATCTCCTTGGCATGCCTAGCACTTGCAGGAAAATACTTATCCAGAAAAGTATTAGAAAACACTTCCCAGGTGATCTCAGATCCCTTCAGCTTGCAACACTCGGCGGATTCCCCTCCACCAATGTTCTCAATGCATCTCCTCTCAAAGATGAAGACAAAGATAAGTTACTTTCTTTTCATCTGTGCATCTCATCCCCTCAAAGATTCTCTCTAAATCTTGCATCCACTGACTCGCTTTCTCCGGATCCACCTCGCCTCTAAATTGTGGCGGATTATGACGCCTAAATTCAGATAAATTTAGGGCATCAGCCGTAGCATCTTGTTGTTGAGCTGCTCTCAAATTTTGCTGAGTAATCACTTCAGCCATCTGCCGCATAGCTTCAGCAACAACCAACATCGGGTCATCATCACGATTCACGTTAGCACGTCCTCTCTATTCTACCACCATCTTCTTTCTTCAAACATAACAAAACAAAGTTAGATACATCCTTCTAGATATTTCCGAAAGGATATAAATCACAAAGATCACAGAGAATCACATAAGCACAAACAAAAACATTTTGACTCCAACCACAACCCCAAAAGACTCTAACTCTGGGCTCGATACAACTATTGTAACACCCTTTTGGAGGATGTCACACATAAAAGAAAATAAAAGAAATAGAAATAAAATCTACCCAAGTTGTGAAACATTTGTTAAATATTATTACGGGTTGTAAAATAATTCCCGATAGACAAATATGATATAAAAAGATAATGCGGAAAATACGAAATAAAAAAAAAAAAAACATTATCGCAATAATATACATATGATTAAGTTATAAATCATACAAATAATTTACAACTAAGTCTACAATTATTTAAACAAAAACAAGAAAGAAAGCACGCGCCCAAAAACATCATGGTTATCTAATCCTCGATGGATCACTCACCATGAAAATGATCATCGTGGGATAAATACCCCTTATGTCTCGACACACCGATAACGGGATCGCCTACCGATACGATGCTCATCTCACTAGGCTCATGGTTTTCAGCACCCCAAAACGCCTAATGGATAAGGGCAACTCTAAGTGCAGAAATAACGTCGTAGTCATAATGGGCTCTCCATCAAACTGATGACGTAAAATCACCGTCACACGTCCTGCATACGTCACGGAGTCACGATCTCCTCGTAGATGCCAAGTGTAACGCCCCAATTTTTAGAAAATATTCTGAATGTACTGTTTTCTGTTTTTCATGCTTTTGTATGAATGACCGCTGTGTCCCTGTTTTTCTGTTCTTGATTTTTGTATGAAAACGATTTCGATAATACAGGTTCAAATTTTATTTGATCGTTTTACGTAAATTGCTTCGAGACGGTCAAATAAAAATTTTTCTGAGCTACTGTATTAATTTTTCTGAAAGATATACAGCTAAATAATACTGCTGGATATTTTATTTGAACGTTTTGGATAATTACCTACGTTGTGGGAAAAAATGGGAAAATGACCGTTACGTCCCGAACGTAACGTCTTTTCTCTGTTTTTGTCTGTTTTTAATTGTTTTCTTCTTGATTTAATGCCCGAAAATACCGTGTCTGTGATTTTATATGAACTTTTTGTGTGATTTGCTCCGAGGCAGAAAATAATATTTTCCGGCCGGGAAAATCTTATTTGATTATTTAGAATTGGGGGATCTTACTTAACCCGATTCTAAATGATACTAAAAATAATCTTTTAATTTTTAGGATTTAATCATCAAATAAAATAATTTTATATTATTATAATATTATTTTATTAGTCAAGATGTTTTAGTGACAAAGGGACCCTAAATATTTTGCGGGACCCACAATTAGCGAACGGTTAGATCGGTAGCTTAATTAATCACCGTAAGTCGTAGAACTTTCCGAGCAAATGTGTGACTCACTAGTGACTCAAAGAAAAATTAAATACACGTGTGACTCAAAGCATGTGAGTCACCATAAGCTAACCAATGAGAAGAAGGCTTGCTCACCAAGGCTTAATCTTAGCCTTTGATTCATCCAATGGCTTGGATGAAGCCAAGCAAGGTGCCCACCTTGCACCCCACTTGAAGTCCACGGCCAAGAGGGCTTTGGTGACCAAAATATCACTTTGTCTTCATCACTTTCTCTCTCTCTCTCATCAAGAACCCTAGCCACCATTCTTGCCCATTTTCTCCACCATATTCCCAAGACACAAACTACACCATCCAACCATCCAAAAATTTTTCTAACCAAGTTTCCTTAATCTAAACACCATTCTAAGAACCTTTGTAGTTGGGAGTTTCTTCAAATTCTTCCATCTAAGGCTTGGAAACCAACCTTGGAAGTTTTACCTAGAAGGTGAAATTTCATACTTTTCTTTTCTCTCTTCTTTTTCAAAGTTCTAAGCCATGATTCTTCCATGGTTTAGCTTCTTTTCATGGTTAGTAACATGTAGGTTTTGTTTGAAAATTTTAGGTGTTTGGAGGAGTGAAAACCGTGACCTAAAGAGGTGAAAAGCAAGCTTTTGTCTTCATTTAAGGTAAGAGGAAGACAATTCTTATCATCCCTTGATGGTGGTAAGAAGATGGATTGTTTGTAGAATCCATAAGGATTCGGTTGTGGTGTGTTCATTGATGTGTGTTTGTTAATTTTGTGGTTGCTAGTAGCTTAAGTGTTATGTTAGTAGCTTTCTTATTTGGTAATTGTAATAATCTTGCATGTCTAATAGCTTTTGATTGTATGTCTATAAGCTTTAAATTAGGTTTATGTGTTAGAAATATTTTGCATGTGTTAGAAATATTTTGCATATGTTAGAAATATAATGCATGTGTTAGAAATTGTATGATAAGTCATAGGATGTGAATAATATGTGTAAGTTTGCATGAGTGTTCCAAAGAACACAATCCAATAGCTCACGGCAATGACAAGTTTGGAGGACCAAAATGTTCTCTTGATTTTTCCTAAAGTGTAGCTTAATTAACCTAGGAGAATCAAGAAAGTTTTTAATTGATTTGATCAAAGAAAAATGCATTTAGAAATCAAATGGTACAAACTTAGTATTTTGGGCCAACATGCCTAAAGGATTAAATTGACTATAGATAACTATTTTCTAAAATGATTTAATGAACATAGACTATAGAATACATTTGATATGATTTAAAAGGTGAAAGACATTTTGGAAATCAAATGCAAAAGTTTTATAAAATTTCGGCCAACATGCCACTATAGGAATTCATGATTTTAAAAACTTGTTTCTAAATTTTTCAATTAAAAAGAAACAATACAAGTTAAGAAGAAATTTTCTATAATAATTTATGAAGGAACCAATTGATTAGAAGTAAGTCTAAAGGGTTAAAATTCATAATTTTATCATTAGGAAGGAAATACAAGAATGTTAAGAAATTTTCTAACATATAGCTCACTTTTAGTTTTGAAGCATGTTAGAGATTTCAAAAAGAATTTAATGAAATGGTTAAAATTAGGTAAATAGAAATTTTATGGAAAAATTAGAAAACCATTATTATAAGTTTCCAAACAAAATATTTCAATTTTTAGTAAAAATGAACCTATAAGATAGTCAAAATATCCTAATGACAAGATATACGGTATGAAAAATTATTCTACGTAGTTTAAATGTACTAAATATTATTTCTATCTGTTTAAATGGTAATTTTAAAGGCATTCGAATAAGAAAATGATTTAAAAATCCTACGCGATTGAGAAAACGATTAAAAATGCTACGCGATTTTAAAAACAAAAAATATTTTTACCCGATTTTTAAACGTTTGTAAAAACGACGAGATTTCAAAAACGCGATAAAATTTCTACGCGATTGACCGTTACTATATTTATTTTTCGCTGTCGGGAAAACGTGAACCCGTACAGGTTTTTGAGGTTATTTTGCTGTCGGGAAAAAGTGAACCCGTACAGGCTTTCTGCCATTGAGGGCATATATTTCTATCTTAAGGGCATTTTCGTAATTTCATATATTTGGAATTATGTTTTGTCTTTATGCCAATTTTTGGTGTTTTGGGTTGACGAGACGAATTACATCGTGTTGTCGATGCGATAAGTGTAGTGTTGTTTATTGTTCTAATAAACTTGGAGACTTTAGTGTACGGGATCCCACATGTGGACGGATTGGTAGCTCCATTTGGGGTAAAAACCGATAGCACATTAATGTACTCGACATTCACTATATTTAATCGAGGTTTGTAAAGTCTAGTAGTACATTGCCTATAGTGCCACAACGGAGATCAGAACTATACTACGCCCGATGGTAGATTCCCAAAGGTGTCGTAGGCTATTGACGCAACGTGTGATCGCGTAATAGTTGGTTGGGCAGCCGTGGTACTAATAGATTTTGCAAGTCATTCTCTCGATATCTGTTTGGGTTTAGCTCCATGGAGTAGGGTTGTGTTTTGGTGTATTTGATTTTATCTTGGATGATATTCCATTTTTCTCTATTTATCTTTATCCGGTAATATCTTGGATATTTTTACATTTTCTCTAATTATATTTATCTCGATAATTTTTATGTTAGTTGTCTATTTCTTATCTTATCTTATCTCGTGAGATTGATTTATCTCGTGTGATTTTCTTTATTTGTGATCCGTCTATGATGTTCGAAACCCTAGGATATTTAATATGTATTATCGTTATAGCTTCTTCATATTGTATAAACCGTGTAATTGTTAATTTGTCGTCTTCTTATTTGCCATGTTGCGATGATTTTATGTTGTCTTACCTCTTTATTGTATGTGTCTATTGTCTATTTATTTTTATACGGTAAAGAGTTTGAAGAGGAAGAAGAGGAACAACCTCTTGAGATCGTGTACCCTGAGGAAGAGGGAGATCAGCAGACCGACGATCGCTTTACGAGCAAGAACCATCCGATCATCCATACCCTCTGGATTGATTGTGTGAGGGATGGCGACGCCTGCATTTTTGGGATTTGTAGAGCTGGTATTCCATGGAGGTGATTTGGCTTGGCATTTGCGAGGAGATCGTGCTTCTGTTACCTATGCTGGACGTATGACTGTGATTCTACGTCATCAGTTTGATGGAGATCCGATTTCGACGACGACGCTTTTTCTGCATTTAGAGTTACCCTTATCCATTAGGCGTTATTGGGGTGCTGAAAACCCTGAGCCTAGTGAGATAAGCATCGTGTCGACTGCGCGATCCCGTTATCGCCGTATGTCGGGACATCAGGGATATTTATCTCCTGATGATCATTTTCACACCGAGAGTGATCCATCAGAGGAATAGATAATCATGATGTTTTTTTTTTAAGGCGCGTCAGCGTATGTCTGTATATATTAACTCTTTTATTGCTTTCTTTATCGTTTTTGTTTAAAGAGTTATAATCTTAGTTGTAAATTATATGTACAGCTTTATAACTTAATCATATGTATATTATTAGTGATGATGTTTTTTTTTATTTCGTATATTTCGTATTATCTTTTTATTACATATTTCTCGTTTATCGTAATTATTTTTACAACCCGTAATAATTTTAACAAATATTCCACAACTTGGGTAGATTTTATTTCTATTTATTTTATTTTATTTTATGTGTGACATCCTCCAAAGGGGTGTTACATTAGTTGGTATCAGAGCCCAAGTTAGAGTCTTTTGGGGTTGTGGTTGGGTCTATTTTTGTTTGTGCTGTGTGATTCTCTGTGATGTTTGTGATTTATATCCTTTTGGAAATATCTTAAAGGATGTATCTGACTTTGTTTTGTTATGTTTGAAGAAAAAGATGGCTGGTAGAGGTAGAGGACGTGCTAACGTAAATCGAGATGAGGACCCGATGTTGGTTGTCGCCGAGGCTATGCGGCGGATGGTCAAGTGATAACTCAAAGAAAATTTGAGAGCACCCAACAACAAGATGCTACAAACAGATGCCCTAAATTTATCTGAATTTAGGCGTCATAATCCGCCACAATTTAGAGGCGAGGTGGATCCGGAGAAAGCGAGTCGGTGGATGCAAGATTTAGAGAGAATATTCGAGGGGATGAGATGTACCGATGAAAAGAAAGTGACTTATGTCTTTGTTTTCATGCTTTGAGAGGAGATGCAGAACATTGGTGGAGAGGAATCCGCCGAGTGTTGCAAGTGAAGGGACCGAGATCACTTGGGAAGTATTTTCTAATACTTTTCTGGATAAATATTTTCCTGCGAGTGCTAGGCATGCCAAGGAAATGGAATTTCTTGGGTTGCGACAGGGGAATATGACGGTGAATGAGTATGCCACAAAATTTGAGAGTTTATCTCAATTCTCAGATTATGCTCAGACACGACAAGATGATGTGTGGAGATGCAGGAAGTTTGAATCAGGTTTAAGGGTGGAACTGAAACGAGGAGTGGTATCTTTGAGGATGACTCAGTGTCATGCTTTGGTGGATGCTTGTGCTCGACTGGAGGAGTTGGAGCCATCTAGAGATCAAAGGAATCGGAATTTTGGACCGACAAGGTTTCAAAGAGGTGGAGGTGGTAATGCAAATCGGTTTCAGCGTAAGCCGTACACCAGCCAACAGAAGTCAATCTCAACGACCATCTGTTAGTGGAAGTGCAAGTGGAAGTGGAGCTGGACGCAGGGTGGCGTTTACGCCAACGTGTTTTAAGTGCGGGAAGAAAGGTCATATTTCTCCCGAGTGTACGCTTAAAGGTGCGCTTTGTTTCAATGTAAACAACCAGGCACATAGCAAAGGATTGTCCACAAATGTACCGGAGAGAAAACCATGTCGTTCGGTATGTTAAAGCTAATCAAAAAAATCTGGGAAGTACTCAACCGAGATCTGGAGGACGAGTATATACAATGGTGGGATCTGAGATTTCTAAGTCTGATGATCTTATTCAGGGAGAAGGAGACATTGGAGGTAATCTTCTGACTGTATTGTATGATTCTGGAGCTACACATTCGTTTATTGCCTATGATTGTGTAGAAAGGTTGAAGTTGCCCATATCTTCTCTGAATGTTATGTTGAATGTATCTACGCCTAACTGCTAAACCTGTAGTTACTTCTAAGGTCTGTTTGGATTGTCCTATTGTTGTGAAGGACCGTTTGTTTTTGGTCGATTTGATTTGTTTGCCTCTCATTGAGATAGATGTAATCTTAGGGATGGACTGGTTATGTTCTAACCATATCCTCATAGATTGTGCGAAGAAAACTATAGTTTTTCCTAAGGAAGAAGAGTCTAGATTCTTAACTGCTGTTAAGGTCAAGTCTTTACTGAGAGATGGAGCGCAGGGATATCTGGTATTATCTTCTCTAGAAGTTAAGAATGAGAAGGATGTGAATACTATTCCTGTTGTCAACGATTTTCCGGACGTTTTTCCTGAAGATGTACCTGGTTTACCGCCTGAGCGGGAGATCGAATTCTCAATTGATTTAGTACGGGAATGTGTCCTATCTCAATTGCACCATATCGTATGTCGCCAAGGTAGAGTTGGAGGAGCTGAAAAAGCAATTGGTGGAACTGTTGGAGAAAGAATTTGTACGACCTAGTGTTTCCCCATGGGGTGCGCCAGTACTTTTGGTCAAGAAGAAGGATGGAACGTCACGACTTTGTGTGGACTATCGGCAATTGAACAAGGTGACTATCAAGAATAAATATCCGCTTCCAAGAATCGACGATTTGATGGATCAATTGAGAGGAGCTGTGATATTTTCCAAGATAGATCTACGATCGGGTTATCACCAAATTCGTGTGAAAGGGGAAGATGTGCCGAAAACTGCTTTTCGAACTCGTTATGGACATTATGAGTATCAGGTAATGCCATTCGGGGTGACGAATGCTCCTGCTATATTTATGGATTATATGAACAGGATATTTCGTCCGTATCTAGACAGATTTGTCGTTGTCTTTATCGATGACATTCTGATCTATTCTAGATCGAAGGAAGAGCATGCTGAACATCTAAGTGTTATTCTTCAGATTTTGAGGGAGAAACAGTTGTATGCGAAGTTGTCTAAGTGTGAGTTCTGGTTAGAAGAAGTTCAATTTCTTGGTCACGTAATTTCTAAAGAAGGTATAGCGGTGGACCCATCGAAAGTGGAGACTGTTTTACAGTGGGAGAGACCTAAGACAGTAACAGAAGTTCGAAGTTTTGTTGGACTTGCTGGTTATTATCGGAGATTTATCGAAGGTTTTTCCAAAATTGCTGGACCACTTACACAACTAACGAGGAAAAGTCAAGCTTTCGAATGGACGGAAGAACGTGAAGCTAGTTTTCAAGAGTTGAAGAAGATGTTAACAACCACGCGGTGTTAATCCTACCATATTCGACGAAATCTTTCGATGTGTATTGTGACGCTTCTTATCAAGGACTAGGATGCGTGTTGATGCAAGACCGGAATGTGGTGGCGTATGCTTCTCGGCAATTGAAGATTCATGAAAAGAATTATCCTACGCATGATTTGGAATTGGTCTGCGTGGTTTTTGCTTTAAAGATATGGAGACACTTTCTCTATGGAGCAACGTTCAACATCTTCGGTGATCACAAGAGTTTGAAGTACTTGTACGACCGTAAGAGCTGAATATGAGGCAAATGCGAAGGTGGTTAGAATTTCGAACGATTACGATTTTCAACTTTTGTACCATCCTGGTAAGGCGAATGTCGTGGCCGATGCTTTGAGCAGAAAATTATTAGTGTTTCTGCTCTAATGATCAAGGAAAAGGAACTCATTGAACAGTTTAGAGATGAGTGGTCGTTTGTTGAGTTAAAACCGGGGAAGATCTGTATTAACATGGTTACTATCTCGAGCGAGCTGATGGAAGACATAAAAGAAAAACAAAATGCCGATAAATTTTTGCAAGGAATAAGGGAGCAAATGAAACAAGGCGAGACACTAGAGTTCAAGGAAGGAACTGATGGAATTCTGAGATTTCGGGGTAGAGTCTGTGTTCCTCGTAATCGAGAGTTGAGAAGATATATTGTGAAACATGCCCATACTAGTCTGTTGAGTATGCATCCAGGCATAACAAAGATGTATCAAGACTTGAAGAAATTATTCTGGTGGCATGGAATGAAGGGTGATGTAGTTAGATGCGTGTCAACTTGTCTAGTTTGTCAAAAGTCGAAAGTTGAACACCAAAGACCACTGGGATGTTGCAACCATTATCGATTCCGAATGGAAATGGGACAAAGCATTTCTATGGATTTCTTTACTGGATTGCCAAAGACAAGGAGAGGTCATGACGCAATATGGGTTATAGTCGATAGACTTACGAAATCGGCTCATTTCTTACCGATCAATATCAAATATTCATTGGAAAGATTAACCCAGTTGTACATCAGTGAAATTGTCAGACTACATGGTGTACCGACAAGTATAATTTCTGATCGTGATCCGAGGTTTACGTCAAGATTTTGGCGAAGTCTGCAAGAAGCTATGGGAACTAAGTTACGACTGAGTTCAGCGTATCATCCGCAAACTGACGGTCAGACAGAGAGAACTATACAGTCTTTGGAGGATTTATTGCGTGCTTGTGTTTTGGAACAACGGGGAAGTTGGGATGAATTTTTATCTTTGATAGAATTCACCTACAACAATAGTTTTCACGCAAGCATTGGAATGGCACCTTATGAAGCATTGTATGGAAGACGATGTCGAACGCCGTTATCTGGTATCAAGATGGAGAAAGTATGATCATGGACCTGAGCTTGTACAACAAACTACGGATAAAGTCAAGATGATACAAGAAAAGATGAGGACGACGCAGCGCATACAAAAGAGTTACGCGGATAAGCGAAGACGACCTCTTGAATTTGAGGAGGGTGAGCATGTGTTTCGAGAGTTACTCCTACGACCGTGTCGGAAGAGTAATTAAGTCTAAGAAGCTTACTCCTAAATTCATTGGACCATATCGATTATCCGACGTATTGGTCCCGTAGCATATCGATTGCTTTGCCGCCTTTTCTATCCAATTTGCATGACGTGTTTCATGTGTCTCGCTTACTGAGTATATGCCGATCCGACACATGTTATACGGTCGATGACGTGCAATTAAAGGAGAATTTGACTTACGAAACTTTACCCGTCGTGATGAGGACAGAAGGGGTAAAGCAACTTCGAGGGAAGATGATCGAGTGGGTGAAGGTTATATGGAATGATGTGACGGTGAAGCTACTTGGGAACCGGAAGATAAAATGAAGGATCGTATCCTCATTTGTTCGGATAAACATCAAATTTCGAGGACGAAATTTTTTATTTGTTGGGGAGTGTTGTAACGCCCCAATTTTTAGAAAATATTCTGAATGTATCTTGTTTTCTCGTTTTTCATGCTTTTGTATGAATGACCGCCGTGTCCCTGTTTTTCTCGTTCTTGATTTTTGTATGAAAACGATTTCGATAATACAGTTCAAATTTTATTTGATCGTTTTACGTAAATTGCTTTCGAGACGGTCAAATAAAAATTTTTCTCGAGCCACCAGTATTAATTTTTCTCAAAGATATACAAACTAAATAATACTTCTTTGGATATTTTATTTGAACGTTTTGGATAATTACCTACGTTGTGGGAAAAAATGGGAAAATGACCGTTACGTCCCGAACGTCATCGTTTTCTCTGTTTTTGTCTGCTTTTTAATTGTTTTCTTCTTGATTTAATGCCCGAAAATACCGTCTGTAAATTTTTATGGACTTTTTGTGTGATTTGCTCGAGGCAGGAAAATAATATTTTTCCTGGAGGGAAAATCTTATTTGATTATTTAGAATTGGGGGATCTTACTTAACCCGATTCTCGAATGATACTAAAAATAATCTTTTAATTTTTAGGATTTAATCTGTCAAATAAAATAATTTTATATTATTATAATATTATTTTATTAGTCAAGATGTTTTAGTGACAAGTGGACCCTAAATATTTTGCGGGACCCACAATTAGCGTTGAATCGGTTAGATCGGTAGCTTAATTAATCACCGTAGTCGTAGAACTTTCCGAAACAGTGACTCACTAGTGACTCGTGAAAATTAAATACACCGTGTGACTCAAGCATGTGAGTCACCATAAGCTAACCAATGAGAAGAAGGCTTGCTCACCAAGGCTTAATCTTAGCCTTTGATTCATCCAATGGCTTGGATGAAGCCAAGCAAGGTGCCCACCTTGCACCCCACTTGAAGTCCACGGCCAAGAGGGCTTTGGTGACCAAAATATCACTTTGTCTTCATCACTTTCTCTCTTCTCTCTCATCAAGAACCCTAGCCACCATTCTTGCCCATTTTCTCCACCATATTCGGCCAAGACACAAACTACACCATCCAACCATCCAAAAATTTTTCTAACCAAGTTTCCTTAATCTAAACACCATTCTAAGAACCTTTGTAGTTGGGAGTTTCTTCAAATTCTTCCATCTAAGGCTTGGAAACCTACCTTGGAAGTTTTACCTAGAAGGTGAAATTTCATACTTTTCTTTTCTCTCTTCTTTTTCAAAGTTCTAAGCCATGATTCTTCCATGGTTTAGCTTCTTTTTCATGGTTAGTAACATGTAGGTTTTGTTTGAAAATTTTAGGTGTTTGGAGGAGTGAAAACCGTGACCTAAAGAGGTGAAAAAGCAAGCTTTTGTCTTCATTTAAGGTAAGAGGAAGACAATTCTTATCATCCCTTGATGGTGGTAAGAAGGTGGATTGTTTGTAGAATCCATAAGGATTCGGTTGTGGTGTGTTCATTGATGTGTGTTTGTTAATTTTGTGTTTGCTAGTAGCTTAAGTGTTAAGTGTTAGTAGCTTTCTTATTTGGTAATTGTAATAATCTTGCATGTCTAATAGCTTTTGATTGTATGTCTATAAGCTTTAAATTAGGTTTATGTGTTAGAAATATTTTGCATGTGTTAGAAATATTTTGCATATGTTAGAAATATAATGCATGTGTTAGAAATTGTATGATAAGTCATAGGATGTGAATAACATGTGTAAGTTGCATGAGTGTTCCAAAGAACACAATCCAATAGCTCACGACAATGACAAGTTTGGAGGACCAAAATGTTCTCTTGATTTTTCCTAAAGTGTAGCTTAATTAACCTAGGAGAATCAAGAAAGTTTTTAATTGATTTGATCAAAGAAAAATGCATTTAGAAATCAAATGGTACAAACTTAGTATTTTGGGCCAACATGCCTAAAGGATTAAATTGACTATAGATAACTATTTTCTAAAATGATTTAATGAATATAGACTATAGAATACATTTGATATGATTTAAAAGGTGAAAGACATTTTGGAAATCAAATGTAAAAGTTTTATAAAATTTCGGCCAACATGCCACTATAGGAATTCATGATTTTAAAAACTTGTTTCTAAATTTTTTTAAAGAAACAATACAAGTTAAGAAGAAATTTTCTATAATAATTTATGAAGGAACCAATTGATTAGAAGTAAGTCTAAAGGGTTAAAATTCATAATTTTATCATTAGGAAGGAAATACAGTAATGTTAAGAAATTTTCTAACATATAGCTCACTTTTAGTTTTGAAGCATGTTAGAGATTTCAAAAAGAATTTAATGAAATGGTTAAGAATTAGGTAAACAGAAATTTTTATGGAAAAATTAGAAAACCATTATTATAAGTTTCCAAACAAAATACCATTCAATTTTTAGTAAAAATGAACCTATAAGATAGTCAAAATATCCTAATGACAAGATATACGGTATGAAAAATTATTCTACGTAGTTTAAAGGTACTAAATATTATTTCTATCTGTTTAACATGGTAATTTTAAAGGCATTCGAATAAGAAAATGATTTAAAAATCCTACGCGATTGAGAAAACGAATTAAAAATGCTACGCGATTTTAAAAACAGAAAAATAATTTTTACCCGATTTTTAAACGTTTGTAAAAACGACGAGATTTCAAAAACGCGATAAAATTTCTACGCGATTGACCGTTACCGTATTTATTTTTCGCTGTCGGGAAAACGTGAACCCGTACAGGTTTTTGAGGTTATTTTGCTGTCGGGAAAAAGTGAACCCGTACAGGCTTTCTGCCATTGAGGGCATATATTTCTATCTTAAGGGCATTTTCGTAATTTCATATATTTGGAATTATGTTTTGTCTTTATGCCAATTTTTGGTGTTTTGGGTTGACGAGACGAATTACATCGTGTTGTCGATGCGATAAGTGTAGTGTTGTTTATTGTTCTAATAAACTTGGAGACTTTAGTGTACGGGATCCCACGTGTGACAGCTTGGTAGCTCCGTTGGCCGTGGTAAACCGATAGCACATTAATGTACTCGACATTCACTATATTTAATCGAGGTTTGTAAAGTCTAGTAGTACATTGCCTATAGTGCCACAACGGGAGATCAGAACTATACTACGCCCGGATGGTAGATTCCCGTGTCGTAGGCTATTGACGCAACGTGTGATCGCGTAATAGTTGGTTGGGCAGCCGTGGTACTAATAGATTTTGCAAGTCATTCTCTCGATATCTGTTTGGGTTTAGCTCCATGGAGTAGGGTTGTGTTTTGGTGTATTTGATTTTATCTTGGATGATATTCCATTTTTCTCTATTTATCTTTATCCGGTAATATCTTGGATATTTTTACATTTTCTCTAATTATATTTATCTCGATAATTTTTATGTTAGTTGTCTATTTCTTATCTTATCTTATCCGTGAGATTGATTTATCTGTGTGATTTTCTTTATTTGTGATCCGTCTATGATGTTCGAAACCCTAGGATATTTAATATGTATTACTTGTTATAGCTTCTTCATATTGTATAAACCGTGTAATTGTTGTTTGTCGTCTTCTTATTTGCCATGTTGCGATGATTTTATGTTGTCTTACCTCTTTATTGTATGTGTCTATTGTCTATTTATTTTTATACGGTAAAGAGTTTGAAGAGGAAGAAGAGGAACAACCTCTTGAGATCGTGTACCCCGAGGAAGAGGGAGATCGCAGACCGACGATCGCTTTACGAGCAAGAACCATCCGATCATCCATACCCTCTGGATTGATTGTGTGAGGATGGCGACGCCTTGCATTTTTGGGATTTGTAGAGCTGGTATTCCATGGAGGTGATTTGGCTTGGCATTTGCGAGGAGATCGTGCTTCTGTTACCTATGCTGGACGTATGACCGTGATTCTACGTCATCGGTTGATGGAGATCCGATTTCGACGACGACGCTTTTTCGCATTTAGAGTTACCCTTATCCATTAGGCGTTATTGGGGTGCTTTGAAAACCCCGAGCCGTGAGATAAGCATCGTGTCGACCGCGCGATCCCGTTATCGCCGTATGTCGGGACATCGTGGATATTTATCTCCCGATGATCATTTTCACACCGAGAGTGATCCATCGAGGAATAGATAATCATGATGTTTTTTTTTGGCGCGTCGTATGTATGTATATATTAACTCTTTTATTGCTTTCTTTATCTTGTTCTTGTTTAAAGAGTTATAATCTTAGTTGTAAATTATATGTACAGCTTTATAACTTAATCATATGTATATTATTAGTGATGATGTTTTTTTTTTTTATTTCGTATATTTCGTATTATCTTTTTATTACATATTTCGTTTATCGTAATTATTTTTACAACCCGTAATAATTTTAACAAATATTCCACAACTTGGGTAGATTTTATTTCTATTTATTTTATTTTATTTTATGTGTGACATCCTCCAAAGGGGTGTTACACCAAGCCAGAGCACCTCCATGAAATACCAACTCTATGAATCCCAAAAATCCTGGCGTCGCCATCCCTCACAATCAATCCAGAGGATATGGATGATCGGATGGTTCTTGATCGTCAAACTGATCGTCTGCTTGCTTCTTCTTCCTCCTCTTCGGGTACACGATCTCAAGGGGCTGTTCCTCTTCTTCAAGTCTTTACCGCGTAAAATAAATAAACAGAAAAATACATATAACAAAGAGGTAAGACAACATAAAATCATCACAACATGGCCAATAAGAAGACGCCAAACAATATATATACAATTCATGCAATACATAAAGCTTTAACAATTATAATAATAAATTTAAGTAAAATTCAGATATCATCACAATATATCACATCACAGATAAAACCTCACAGATAAAATAAGAAATATAAGAGTAAACAGATAAAATAAACAAATGAAAGACAGATAAACAATAAATAGATAAGATGGAAACAGATAGACATAGAGATAAATAAATAATACAACAAAACCCTACTCCATGGAGCTAAAAAAAAACACAAGTATCAGAGAGAGGAATGATTCGCAAAATCTAATAGTACCACGGCTGCCCCACCAACTATTGCGTTGTCACACGTTGCGTCTATAGCCCCACGACACAGGAATCCATCAATCCAGGCGTGGTGTAGTTCACGGTCTCACGTTGTGGCACTACAGGCAAATGTACTACTAGATTTCACCAATCTTGATTAAATATAGTGTATGTCGAGTACCATAGTGTGCTATCGGTTTACCACGGCCCAGCGGAGCGACCAACTGTCCACATGTGAGATCCCGTACACTAAAGTCTCCAAGTTCATTAGAACAATGAACCACACTACGTTTATCGCATCGACAACACGATGTGATTCGTCTCGTCAACAAATCCTCCAAATACATGGCACACATAACAGATAGATGGAAAACCTGTACGGGTTCACATTTTCCCGACAGCATATAGATTTTCAAAAGCACATGCGGGTTCACATTTTCCGACAAAGATATAGATTTTCAAAAGCACATGCGGGTTCACATTTCCGACAAACATAAAATAGATACAGTAACGGTCAATCGCGTAGAAATTTTATCGCATTTTCATAATTCCGTCGTTTTTACAGACGTTTAAAAATCGGGTAAAGATATTTTTTTGTTTTTAAAATCGCGTAGCAATTTTAATACGTTTTCTCAATCGCGTAGGATTTTTAAATCATTTTCTTATTCGAATGCCCTTAAAATTACTGTTTAAACCAACAGAAATAATACTTAGTACATTTAAACTACGTAGGATAATTTTTCATACCGCATACTGTCTTTAGGATATTTTTACTATCTTATAGGTTCATTTTTACTAAAAATTGACAGCATTTTGTTTATAAACTTATAATAATGGTTTTCTAAATTTTCCATAAAATTTTCTATTTACCTAATTTTTTATCCATATCATTTAATTCTCTTTTGAAATCTCTAACATGCTTCAAAACCTAAAGTGAGCTATATGTTAGAAAATTTCTCAAAATTTCTGTATTTTACTTTCTAATGATAAAATCACTAGTTTTAATCCTTTAAGCTTAATTCTACTCAATTTGTTTCTTCAAAAATCATTATAGAAAATTTCTTCTTAACTTGTATTGTCTCTTTTTGATTGAAAAAAAAGTTTGGAATCAAGTTTTAGAAATCATAATTACCTATAGTGGCATGTTGGCGAATTTTGTAAAACTTTCTCATTTGATTTCTAAATCATGTCAAAGGTATTATCTTATCTAAGTTCATTAAATCATGTTATAAAGTAATGATTTTAAATCAAATAAATCCTTTAGGCATGTTGGCCCAAAATTTACTAAATCTTTACCATTTGATTTATAAATTCCTTTTCTTTGATCAAAACAATTTAAAACCTTCTTATTTCTCCTAATTAATTAAGTTGCACTTTAGGAAAAATGAAGAGAACATTTTGGTCCTCACACTTTGTCATTGCCGTGAGCTAGGGAATGTGTTCTTTGGAACACTCATGCAAATTTACACATGTTATTCACATCTTATACCTTATCATACAATTCTAACACATGCATTTATATTTCTAACACATGCAAAATATTTCTAACACATAAAACCTAAATTAAAGCTTATAGACATACAATCAAAAGCTAATAGACATGCAAAATTATTACAATCACCAAACAAGAAAGCTACTAACATACAACACTTAAGCTACTAGCAACCACAAAAATTAACAAATACACATCAATAAACACACCACAACCGAATCCTTATGGATTCTACAAACAATCCATCTTCTTACCACCATCAAGGGATGATAAGAATTGTCTTCCTCTTACCTTAAATGAAGACAAAAAGCTTGCTTTCACACCTCCTATGGTTCGGTTTTCACTCCACCAAATACCTAAAAATCTCAAATAAAATCTACATGTTATTAACCATGAAAAAGAAGCTAAACCATGGAGAAATCATGGCTTAGAACTTTGAAAAAGAAGAGAGAAAAGAAAAATATGATATTTCACCTTCTAGGTCAAATCTACAAGGTTGATTTCCAAGCCCTTAATGGAAGATTTTGAAGAAACTTCCAACTAGAAAGGTTCTTAGAATAGTGTTTAGGTTAAGGAAACTTGGTTAGAAAAAATTTTTGATGGTTGGATGGTGTAGGATAGGTCTTGGCCGAATATGGTAGGGAAAAGGAACAACAATGGTGGCTAGGGTTCTTGATGAGAGAGAAGAGAGAAAAATGATGAAGAAGAAATGTAATTTTGGTCTTCAAAGGCCTCTTGGCCGTAGCACTCAAGTGGTGTGCAAGGTGGGCACCTTGCTTGGCTTCATCCAAGCCATTGGATGCATGAAAGGCTAGGATTAAGTCTTGGTGAGCAAGCTTGATTTCCATTGGTTGGCTCATGGTGACTCACATGCTGAGTCACACAGTGTATTTAATTTTCTGTCTTGAGTCAACTAGTTTGAGTCACTGTTCGAAAGTTCTACTCGCTACGGTGATTAATTAAGCTACCGATCTAACTGTTCGCTAATTGTGGGTCCCGCAAAATATTTCCTGGGTCCACTTGTCACTAAAATATCTTGACTAATAAAATAATATTATAATAATATAAAATTATTTTATTTGACGCTTAAATCCTAAAAATTAAAAGATTATTTTTAGTCTCATTCGAATCGGGTTAAGTAAGATCCCCAATTCTAAATAATAAAATAAGATTTCTCCGGCCGGAAAAATATTATTTTCCCGCCTCGAGCAAATCACACAAAAAGTCCATATAAAATCACAGACGGTATTTTCGGGCATTAAATCAAGAAGAAAACAATTAAAAACAAAGAAAAAACAAAGCAAGACGTTCGGGACGTAACGGTCATTTTCCCATTTTTTCCCACAACGTAGGTAATCGCCCAAAACGTTCAAATAAAATATCCAGCGAAGTATTATATAGTGTATATTTTTCGAAAAAATTAATACTGATGGCTCGAAAAAATTTTTATTTTACGGTCTCGAAGCAAATTACGTAAAACGGTCAAATAAAATTTGAACTGTATTATCGTAATTGTTTTCATACGTAAATCGAGAACGAGAAAAATAGGGACACACGGTCATTCACACAAAAGCATGAAAAACGAGAAAACAGGACATTCAGAATATTTTCTAAAAATTGGGCGTTACAACACTCCCCAACAAATAAAAATTTCGTCCTCGAAATTTGATGTTCATCCAAACAAATGAGGATACTGATCCTTCATTTTATCTTCCAGCTCCCAGGTAGCCTCACCCGTCACATCACTCCATATGACTTTCACTAATTCGATCATCTTCCCTCGAAGCTGCTTTACCTTTCTGTCCTCTATTCTGACAGGTAAAGTTTCGTAAGTCAAATTCTCCTTTAACTGTACATCATCTGGTTGTATAACATGTGTCGGATCTGATATATACTTCAAATCGAGACACATGAAACACGTCATGCAAATTGGATAGAAAAGGCGGCAAAGCAATCTGATATGCTACAGGACCAATACGTCTGATAATCTGATATGGTCCAATGAATTTAGGAGTAAGCTTCTTCGACTTAATTACTCTTCCGACACCCGTCGTAGGAGTAACTCTTAAAAATACATGCTCACCCTCCTTAAACTCAAGAGATCGTCTTCGTTTGTCCGCATAACTCTTCTGTCTGCTTTGTGCCGTCCTCATCTTTTCTTGTATTATCTTGACTTTATCCGTAGTCTGTTGTACAAGTTCCGGTCCAACAGTCATACTCTCCCCATCTTGATACCAGCATAACGGTGTTCGACATCGCCTTCCATACAATGCTTCATAAGGTGCCATTCCGATACTTGCGTGAAAACTATTGTTGTAGGTGAATTCTATCAAAGATAAAAATTCATCCCAACTTCCTCGCTGTTCTAAAACACAAGCACGCAATAAATCCTCCAAAGACTATATAGTTCTCTCTGTCGGCCATCGGTCTACGGATGATAGGCTGAACTCAATCGTAACTTGGTTCCCATAGCTTCTTGCAGACTTCGCCAAAATCTTGACGTAAACCTCGGATCTCTGTCAGAAACTATACATATAGGCACTCCATGTAATCTGACAATCTCACTGATGTACAACTGGGTTAATCTTTCCAATGAATATTTAATATTGATTGGTAAGAAATGAGCCGATTTCGTAAGTCTATCGACTATAACCCATATCGAATCATGACCTTTCCTCGTCTTTGGCAACCCAAGATGTGAAATCCATAGAAATGTCAGTCCCATTTCCATTCTGGAATCGATAATGGTTGCAACATCCCAGCTAGTCTTTGGTGTTCAACTTTGGATTTTTGACAAACTAGGCAAGTTGACATGCATCTAACTACATCACCCTTCATTCCATGCCACCAGAATAACTTCTTCAAATCTTGGTACATCTTTGTTATGCCTGGATGCATACTTAATAGACTAGTATGGGCATGATCCACAATATATTGCCTCAGTTCTCGATCACGAGGAATACAGATTCTACCCCGAAACCTCAGAATTCCATCAGTTCCTTCTTTGAATTCTGTTGCCTCGTCTTGCTTCATTTGCTCCCTTATTCCTTGCAAAAATTTATCGGTATTTTGCTTTTCCCTTATGTCTTCCATCAGCTCGCTTGAAATAGTAACCATATTCACACAGATCTTTCCCGGTTTCAACTCAACAAATGACCACTCATCTCTAAACTGTTCGATGAGCTCCTTTTCTTTAATCATCAGAGCAGAAACACTGATAATCTTTCTACTCAAGGCATCGGCCACGACATTCGCCTTACCAGGGTGATACAAAAGTTGAAAATCGTAGTCGTTCAAAAATTCTAACCATCTTCGCTGCCTCATATTCAGCTCCTTCTGGTCGTACAAGTACTTCAAACTCTTGTGATCACTGAAGATGTTGAACGTTGCTCCATAGAGAAAATGTCTCCATATCTTCAAAGCAAAAACTACCGCAGCCAATTCCAAATCATGCGTAGGATAATTCTTCTCATGAACCTTCAATTGTCGAGAAGCATATGCCACCACATTCCGATCTTGCATCAACACGCATCCTAATCCTTGATAAGAAGCGTCGCAATACACATCGAAAGATTTCGTCGAATCTGGAAGGATCAACACCGGTGCAGTTGTTAATCTCTTCTTCAACTCTTGAAAACTGGCTTCACGCTCTTCCGTCCATTCAAAAGCTTGACTTTTCCTCGTCAGTTGTGTAAGTGGTCCAGCAATCTTGGAAAAACCTTCGATAGATCTCCGATAATAACCAGCAAGTCCAATAAAACTTCGAACTTCTGTTACGGTCTTAGGTCTTTCCCACTGTAAAACAGTCTCCACTTTCGATGGATCCACCGCAATACCTTCTTTAGAAATTACGTGACCAAGAAATTGGACTTCCTCCAACCAGAACTCACACTTAGCCAATTTCGCATACAACTGCTTCTCCCTCAAAATCTGAAGAACAACATTCAGATGTTCAGCATGCTCTTCCTTCGATCGAGAATAGATCAGAACGTCATCGATAAAGACAATGACAAATCTGTCTAGATATGGACGAAATATCCTGTTCATATAATCCATAAATATGGCAGGAGCATTCGTCACCCCGAATGACATTACCTGATACTCATAATGTCCATAACGAGTTCGAAAAGCAGTCTTCGGCACATCTTCCCCTCTTACACGAATCTGGTGATAACCTGATCGCAAATCAATCTTGGAAAATATCACAGCTCCTCTCAATTGATCCATCAAATCGTCGATTCTTGGAAGCGGATATTTATTCTTGATAGTCACCTTGTTCAACTGCCGATAGTCCACACAAAGTCGTGAAGTTCCATCCTTCTTCTTGACCAAAAGCACTGGCGCACCCCATGGGGAAACGCTAGGTCGTACAAATTCTTTCTCCAACAATTCCACCAATTGCTTTTTCAGCTCCCCCAACTCTACTGGCGACATACGATACGGCGCAATTGAGATAGGACCTGTTCCCGGTACTAAATCAATTGAGAACTCGATCTCCCGCTCAGGTGGTAAACCAGGTACATCTTCAGGAAAAACATCAGGAAAATCGTTGACAACAGGAATAGTATTCACATCCTTCTCATTCTTAACTTCTAGAGAAGACAATACCAGATATCCCTGTGCTCCATCTCTCAACAAAGACTTGACCTTAACAGCGAGTTAAGAATCCAGACTCTTCTTCCTTAGGAAAAACTATAGTTTTCTTTGCACAATCTATAAGGATATGGTTAGAACATAACCAAATCCATCCCTAAGATTACATCTATCTCAATAAGAGGCAAACAAATCAAATTGACCAAAAACAAACGGCCCTTCACAACAATAGGACAGTCCAAACAGATCCTAGAAGTAACTACAGGTTTAGCAGTTGGCGTAGATACACTCAACTTAACATTCAGAGAAGACACAGGCAACTTCAGTCTTTCCACACAATCATAGGAAATAAACGAGTGTGTAGCACCCGAGTCATACAATACAGTCAGAAGGTTACCTCCGATATCACCTTCTCCTTGAATAAGGTCATCAGATTGAGAAACTTCAGATCCCATCATTGTGTACACTCGTCCTCCAGATCTCGGTTGAGTATTTCCAGGTTTTTGTTGATTAGTTCTAACATGACGAACAGCAGGTTTCTTCTCTGGTCGAGTACAGTCCTTCGACATATGTCCAGGCTGTCCACAGTTAAAATAGACAGTTCCCTTGATTGTACAGTCTGGAGATAGATGGCCCTTCTTACCGCACTTAAAACACGTCGGCGTAAACACCACTCTCTGTCCTGCTCCACCACTAGGTACACTCCCTCCAACTGGCGGTCGCTGAGTCTGACTTCCTTGTGGTCTAGCATACGGCTTACGCAAAAACCGATTTGTATTGCTACCTCCACCTCTTTGAAACCTTGTCGGCCCAAAGTTTCTATTCCTTTGATCTCGCGACGGTTCAAGCTCCTCAAGCTGTGCACATGCGTCTACCAAAGTATGAAAATGATTCATCCTCAGAGATATCACTCCCCGCTTCAATTCTACTCTCAATCCAGACTCAAACTTCCGACATTTCCATACCTCATCTTGTCGATGTTGAGCATAGTCCGAAAATTGAGACAAACTTTCAAATCTTGTAGCGTACTCATTCACTGTCATATTTCCTGTCGCAACCCAAGAAATTCCATCTCCTTGGCATGCCTAGCACTTGCGGAAAATACTTATCCGAAAAGTATTAGAAAACACTTCCCAGGTGATCTCAGTCCCTTCAGCTTGCAACACTCGGCGGATTCCCCTCCACCAATGTTCTGCATCTCCTCTCAGCATGAAGACAGCATAAGTTACTTTCTTTTCATCTGTGCATCTCATCCCCTCAAAGATTCTCTCTAAATCTTGCATCCACTGACTCGCTTTCTCCGGATCCACCTCGCCTCTAAATTGTGGCGGATTATGACGCCTAAATTCAGATAAATTTAGGGCATCAGCCGTAGCATCTTGTTGTTGAGCTGCTCTCAAATTTTGCTGAGTAATCACTTCAGCCATCTGCCGCATAGCTTCAGCAACAACCAACATCGGGTCATCATCACGATTCACGTTAGCACGTCCTCTGCCTCTACCAGCCATCTTCTTTCTTCAAACATAACAAAACAAAGTTAGATACATCCTTCTAGATATTTCCGAAAGGATATAAATCACAAAGATCACAGAGAATCACACAGCACAAACAAAAACAGACCCAACCACAACCCCAAAAGACTCTAACTTGGGCTCGATACGCAACTATTGTAACACCCCTTTGGAGGATGTCACACATAAAAGAAAATAAAAGAAATAGAAATAAAATCTACCCAAGTTGTGAAACATTTGTTAAATATTATTACGGGTTGTAAAATAATTCTGATAGACGAAATATGATATAAAAAGATAATGCGGAAAATACGAAATAAAAAAAAAACATTATCAGTAATAATATACATATGATTAAGTTATAAACTGTACAAATAATTTACAACTAAGTCTACAATTATTTAAACAAAAACAGTAAAGAAAGCACGCGCCCAAAAAAACATCATGGTTATCTAATCCTCTGATGGATCACTCTCAGCCTGAAAATGATCATCAGGGGATAAATACCCCGGATGTCTCGACACACGGCGATAACGGGATCGCCCAGTCGATACGATGCTCATCTCACTAGGCTCAGGGTTTTCAGCACCCCAGTGACGCCTAATGGATAAGGGCAACTCTAAGTGCAGAAATAACGTCGTAGTCATAATGGGCTCTCCATCAAACTGATGACGTAAAATCACCGTCACACGTCCTGCATACGCCACGGAGTCACGATCTCCTCGTAGATGCCAAGCCAGAGCACCTCCATGAAATACCAACTCTATGAATCCCAAAAATCCTGGCGTCGCCATCCCTCACAATCAATCCAGAGGATATGGATGATCGGATGGTTCTTGATCGTCAAACTGATCGTCTGCTTGCCGGTCTTCCTCCTCTTCAGGGTACACGATCTCAAGGGGCTGTTCCTCTTCTTCGAAGTCTTTACCGCGTAAAATAAATAAACAGAAAATACATATAACAAAGAGGTAAGACAACATAAAATCATCACAACATGGCCAATAAGAAGACGCCAAACAATATATATACAATTCATGCAATACATAAAGCTTTAACAATTATAATAATAAATTTAAGTAAAATTCAGATATCATCACAATATATCACATCACAGATAAAACCTCACAGATAAAATAAGAAATATAAGAGTAAACAGATAAAATAAACAAATGAAAGACAGATAAACAATAAATAGATAAGATGGAAACAGATAGACATAGAGATAAATAAATAATACAACAAAACCCTACTCCATGGAGCTAAAAAAAAAAAACACAAGTATCGAGAGAGGAATGATTCGCAAAATCTAATAGTACCACGGCTGCCCCACCAACTATTGCGTTGTCACACGTTGCGTCTATAGCCCCACGACACAGGAATCCATCAATCCAGGCGTGGTGTAGTTCACGGTCTCACGTTGTGGCACTACAGGCAAATGTACTACTAGATTTCACCAATCTTGATTAAATATAGTGTATGTCGAGTACCATAGTGTGCTATCGGTTTACCACGGCCCAGCGGAGCGACCAACTGTCCACATGTGAGATCCCGTACACTAAAGTCTCCAAGTTCATTAGAACAATGAACCACACTACGTTTATCGCATCGACAACACGATGTGATTCGTCTCGTCAACAAATCCTCCAAATACATGGCACACATAACAGATAGATGGAAAACCTGTACGGGTTCACATTTTCCCGACAGCATATAGATTTTCAAAAGCCTGTACGGGTTCACATTTTCCCGACAGCATATAGATTTTCAAAAGCCTGTACGGGTTCACATTTTCCCGACAAAGATAAAATAGATACAAGATACGGGTCAATCGCGTAGAAATTTTATCGCATTTTCATAATTCCGTCGTTTTTACAACGTTTAAAAATCGGGTAAAGATATTTTTTTGTTTTTAAAATCGCGTAGCAATTTTAATACGTTTTCTCAATCGCGTAGGATTTTTAAATCATTTTCTTATTCGAATGCCCTTAAAATTACTGTTTAAACCAACAGAAATAATACTTAGTACATTTAAACTACGTAGAATAATTTTTCATACCGCATACTGTCTTTAGGATATTTTTACTATCTTATAGGTTCATTTTTACTAAAAATTGACAGCATTTTGTTTATAAACTTATAATAATGGTTTTCTAAATTTTCCATAAAATTTTCTATTTACCTAATTTTTTTATCCATATCATTTAATTCTCTTTTGAAATCTCTAACATGCTTCAAAACCTAAAGTGAGCTATATGTTAGAAAATTTCTCAAAATTTCTGTATTTTACTTTCTAATGATAAAATCACTAGTTTTAATCCTTTAAGCTTAATTCTACTCAATTTGTTTCTTCAAAAATCATTATAGAAAATTTCTTCTTAACTTGTATTGTCTCTTTTTGATTGAAAAAAGTTTGGAATCAAGTTTTAGAAATCATAATTACCTATAGTGGCATGTTGGCCGAATTTTGTAAAACTTTCTCATTTGATTTCTAAATCATGTCAAAGGTATTATCTTATCTAAGTTCATTAAATCATGTTATAAAGTAATGATTTTAAATCAAATAAATCCTTTAGGCATGTTGGCCCAAAATTTACTAAATCTTTACCATTTGATTTATAAATTCCTTTTCTTTGATCAAAACAATTTAAAACCTTCTTATTTCTCCTAATTAATTAAGTTGCACTTTAGGAAAAATGAAGAGAACATTTTGGTCCTCACACTTTGTCATTGCCGTGAGCTAGGGAATGTGTTCTTTGGAACACTCATGCAAATTTACACATGTTATTCACATCTTATACCTTATCATACAATTCTAACACATGCATTTATATTTCTAACACATGCAAAATATTTCTAACACATAAAACCTAAATTAAAGCTTATAGACATACAATCAAAAGCTAATAGACATGCAAAATTATTACAATCACCAAACAAGAAAGCTACTAACATACAACACTTAAGCTACTAGCAACCACAAAAATTAACAAATACACATCAATAAACACACCACAACCGAATCCTTATGGATTCTACAAACAATCCATCTTCTTACCACCATCAAGGGATGATAAGAATTGTCTTCCTCTTACCTTAAATGAAGACAAAAAGCTTGCTTTCACACCTCCTATGGTTCGGTTTTCACTCCACCAAATACCTAAAAATCTCAAATAAAATCTACATGTTATTAACCATGAAAAAGAAGCTAAACCATGGAGAAATCATGGCTTAGAACTTTGAAAAAGAAGAGAGAAAAGAAAAATATGATATTTCACCTTCTAGGTCAAATTTACAAGGTTGATTTCCAAGCCCTTAATGGAAGATTTTGAAGAAACTTCCAACTAGAAAGGTTCTTAGAATAGTGTTTAGGTTAAGGAAACTTGGTTAGAAAAAATTTTTTGATGGTTGGATGGTGTAGGATAGGTCTTGGCCGAATATGGTAGGGAAAAGGAACAACAATGGTGGCTAGGGTTCTTGATGAGAGAGAAGAGAGAAAAGTGATGAAGAAGAAATGTAATTTTGGTCTTCAAAGGCCTCTTGGCCGTAGCACTCAAGTGGTGTGCAAGGTGGGCACCTTGCTTGGCTTCATCCAAGCCATTGGATGCATGAAAGGCTAGGATTAAGTCTTGGTGAGCAAGCTTGATTTCCATTGGTTGGCTCATGGTGACTCACATGCTGAGTCACACAGTGTATTTAATTTTCTGTGAGTCGACTAGTAGATCGAGTCACTGTTCTGGAAAGTTCTACGCTACGGTGATTAATTAAGCTACCGATCTAACTGTTACGCTAATTGTGGGTCCCGCAAAATATTTCCTGGTCCATTTGTCACTAAAATATCTTGACTAATAAAATAATATTATAATAATATAAAATTATTTTATTTGTGATTAAATCCTAAAAATTAAAAGATTATTTTTAGTCTCATTCGAGAATCGGGTTAAGTAAGATCCCCCATTCTAAATAATAAAATAAGATTTCTCCGGCCCGAAAAATATTATTTTCCTGCCTCGAACAAATCACACAAAAAGTCCATATAAAATCACAGACGGTATTTTCGGGCATTAAATCAAGAAGAAAACAATTAAAAACAAAGCAAAAGCAATAAAACAAGATGCGTTCGGGACGTAACGGTCATTTTCCCATTTTTTCCCACAACGTAGGTAATCGCCCAAAACGTTCAAATAAAATATCCAGCAGTATTATATAGCTGTATATTTTTCAGAAAAATTAATACAGTAGCTCAGAAAATTTTTTATTTTACAGTCTCGAAGCAAATTACGTAAAACGGTCAAATAAAATTTGAACCTGTATTATCGTAATTGTTTTCATACAGAAATCGAGAACAGAAAAATAGGGACACAGCGGTCATTCACACAAAAGCATGAAAAACAGAAAACAGTACATTCAGAATATTTTCTAAAAATTGGGGCGTTACACCATAGAAATAGGGCCAGCTCTAGGTACCAAGTCGATAGCAAACTCGACCTCACGTTCCGGTGGCAAACCAGGTACATCATCAGGGAAAACCTCAGGAAAATCTCGAACAACAGAGATTGCGTCCACATCAACTTCACTCTCAACTTTCAAAGAAGATAACAGCATGTATCCTCGAGCTCCTTCTTTCAGAAAAGCTTTCACTTGGTTGGCGGTCAAAAATCTAGAATCCTCATCCAAAGGGAAAACTATTGTTTTTCTGGAACAGTCTAACAAAATATGGTTGGCAGATAGCCAGTCCATTCCTAATATTACGTCTAGTTGGGATAATGGTAAACAGATCAAATCGACAGAAAAGATTCAACCTTCCACTATTAAAGGACAACCTAGACACACCTTAGTAGTGACTACAGGTTTTGCAGTAAGAGTTGAAACAGTCAAATCGAAAGGTAAAGAAGACATAGGCAATCCAAGTCTTTTCACACAATCATGTGAAATGAAAGAATGAGTAGCGCCAGAGTCATACAGTACAATTAAAAGATTACCTTCAATGATACCTTCTCCTTGTATCAGATCCTCGGATTCAGAGGCCTCAACACCACTCAGGGTGTAGACTCTGCCTCCAACTTATGGTTTAGAAGTCTTAGCAACATTGACGGATGGTTCCACCTTGGTCTGGTTATAGTCTCGAGAAACATGACTAAGTTTCCCGCACCGAAAACAAATAAATCCTTTGATTGTGCAGTCCCTTGTGAAATGCTCTTTCCCACATTTCATGCATCTTGGAGTAGTTGTAGCATTCTGACCCATCCTTCCAGGGCTTCCAGTTGGGCTTCCTCCTTGAAATTTTTGTGGTTGTTGGCTTCCAGAGGGTCTGGAATAAGGCTTCTTTTGATAACGACTTGCGTTACCACCACTTCCTCTTTGGGACCGAACGGGCCCAAAGTTTCTGTTTCTTGCCTCGCGTTCTTGTTCCACACTTTCCAATCGGCAACAAGTGTCGAGTAACTCAAAAAACTGAGAAATCTTCAAAGCTATCACGATTTTCTTCACATCATGCCTCAGGCCTTCCTCAAACTTTCGACACTTCCAAGTTTCATTGGGTTGAAGTTGAAAATAGGCTGAAAATCTGGACAAGTTCTCAAACTTGGCGGTGTATTCACTCACAGTCATGCCCCCCTGTCGCAACCTCAGAAATTCCATTTCTTTTGCGTGCCTGGCACTTTCAGGAAAATACTTGTTCAAGAACCTTTCTTTGAACACTTCCTAGGTTATCACTCTATTCGCGGCTTGCAGTAGCCTTTGTTCTCCCGTCCACCAATGTTCAGCATCTCCCATCAGCATGTATGCGGCATAGGTCACCTTCCTATCATCAGCACAATTCATACCGTAAATATTTTCTCCAACTCTTGAATCCACAATGTAGCTTTCTCCGGATCAAACTCCCCTTTAAACTGTGGAGGATTAGCGCGATGAAATCCTTCCAAGTTCTGAACATCCGCTGTAGCCTCTAGCTGTTGTGCAGCCCTAGCCTGTTATTGAGTTGTCTGCTGGTTCTGTTGTAACATTGCCTCGGCCATCTTCTGTATTGCCTCTATGGCAGCAGCCATATCACCCGATGAGCCATTGTTCCTTCTCGGATTAGACTACGCAAAACACAGAGAAAGTCAAATGTATTCGTTTGAATACCAAACAACAAAATCACAGAGAATGACACAGCACAAACAAGACAGTCCAAAACCACACGACCCAAAGAAACATAACCGAGAGCTCTGATACCAAGACAGTGTAACGCCCCTTTTTCTCCCTTAGTCATAATGGGTAAGAAGAAGGAACGTCGCACCATAGTGAAATGACGCACAAATGATTACGTAAAGTTTGAACATTTTTTTCTTTTTTTTTTAACATAAATCCGGTTAAAACTTCCATTAATGTACATATACACCTGTTTGTAAATATATCGTGTGATTGAGTTAAAATTAAAAGTTCCTCTTTCATATAAAACCTTTTATCAAAAACGTCAAAGAGAAATCAACATGGAATGAAACATACAACCATGCACAATATGGATAGTTAAATACTTTGCACCAGAATTACAAGCCTGTTTAAATTACATTTCCAAGAAGATATACAAAAAGCAAAATGTGTACCTACCCCAAGAGATACAAATATCTACCCACTAATCCAGTAGTACGTCAGGCTCCCTCAAAATAAATGGATAGCCATCAGTAGCCATCAATTTAAAACCAACCCTAAGACTGCCTGGAATGAGAAGGAACCGTAGGTGGATCCTCCTCAAGGTCCTCGTCGTCCGACGAGACATCCATCGGGACGACAGAACAGCGGGCAGGAGCCCGGGCAGTAGACAAGAAAGACTCGTCACGTGGGTTATAGTACATATCCGCCCACATATCTCTTATAGGCATATAAAATTCCAACCACACAAAAGCATGAAAGTAAAAAATAGAAGCAGTGTAGCGTCCCCATGCTAAAGACACTGTCAATTCGCTGTGGTACACACATCGGTCAGTCTGCACGTTGATATGCCAGCAATTCGGACCACCATGAAAGTTGATCCGCACGTAACCAAAAAATCCACGGGAGCAAAATGACATTCTCAGTAACTTCAGTCTCAGTCGAGATAAGGCCAGAAACCCTGAAAGAACATACAGTACCAATCCACGAACGTCTTCTTGAGAGCATACAATCCAATCCCAAAATGCAAAATAGAGAAAATTACCGAAAGAGGTGAGATTCCCAGCTTTCAGTACCAACAAGGCAGCAAGAAAATAAACGGCGTCGAACGCCCACATAAGACACAGTTAATACATACAGGTATAGTAATACATGAAAGCAATTAATGAGAGTAAAGCCACAAGGAACAGTAGTTAACATCATCCATAGCCAACTAGCAACATTAGCATTACCAAGAATCAAATAAATATCACAGTCATAATAGTAAACACATTATCCAATCATGAATGCTCAATGGACCGTGTGACTAACAACTCACAATGCAACAAGGGTACCAAAGTTCCTACTCCATGGAGCTAGACATAAACATTTTCGGAGTGAATGATCAAGGAGTAATGCCAGTGTATCGTTAGCCTTAAAAATATAGTGTGCTCATCACATAAAAACATTTGCGCAAAATGGCTCACACATGGCACCTCAACAGTTGATCGCGACATAGGACAGCATCTCAGGCAGGATCGTCAGTGTGTTGCATTGGTCTATCCCAAGGCCCCAGTGGAGCTACCACTATCTATTGTGAGACACCCACACCCCGACGCCCCCAGGGTCAACAACATATGACACCTACGCTTAGTCTATTCGCACCCGCACATAGGTGTTATTCATACTCCTAGGCAACATAGCCTTCTCAACAATGTCCCACAGACAATACGCATGCATGATGACACAATGTCCAATCATGTATATTCATCAACGATGCATTCAGCATAAGCCTTTCCTCAATGGCACATAAGCATTATTCAATGTCCAACACGACATATCAACAATACATTTATTAAAACATTGCCTCAATGGCACATCATCATTCTTATCTCATTAAGTACTACATCAATAATTCTCAGCATCAACATGTATTCCTCATTACACACATACCACAATTTCCATGTCATGGATCCAAGAATTCCATATTCAAGGTCATTTCTTCTCTATTGGTATGAATGCACATTCTTATCACAATTTAGTAAAGTAAAATCCTTGAATTCAGGGTTTTTGGGTTGTGTTTAAGTTACAAAGGACAAAGAACCATAATCTCAATCATTTCCAGCTCAAAAATCTCATTTTTGGTCTTGGTAATCGATTACATCACCCTTGTAATCGATTACCCGAGAAACAAAACCTCTGTAATCGATTACAATCTCATTGTAATCGATTACGTGATTCCCAGAATCACGTTTCGTAACTTCAAGGCCCTAGTAATCGATTACACAACCGTGGTAATCAATTACCAATTGAACAGAACCTCCGTAATCGATTACCCACCAGTTGTAATCGATTACGTGATTCCCAAAAGCACCCTTTCGTGACATCAGAGGCTTGGTAATCGATTACACCATTCTTGTAATCGATTACAAGCAAAACAGAATCTCATGTCGATTACACACAAGACGTAATCGATTACCAGATTTCCAGAATCACGATTTTGTATCTTTAAGAGCTTGGTAATCGATTACAAGCCCCGTGTAATCGATTACCACGCGTAAACTTGCAAAAAACAGAGTTCTTCAGGTCCTCTAACTCAAACCAAACCATTCCTCATCATATTTAATCAACAAGATACTCAAATATACCTTCAAATCATGCAAGAGGCATCAATTAAATCATACAAACCCAACAAAATACATTATCATCAAGAACAACATAAAAATGAGAGAACTTTATACATGGATTCAAAAATCAACAACAACACACATACAAGACATTCCCTTACTACCAAGGTTGGTTGAAGAGGGTCATCTCCCTTTTACCTATTTGGAAAACAACACAATGTGCTACTCCTTCTTGCCCTAGATTTTCGTTTCCCCCCTTCAAGAAAAACTCCAATGTGAGTGATCACCACAATGTTCACTCAAACCATGAAAAATAGGTTCTTGATCACCAAGGTGGCCAAGAGAAACGAAAATAGCAAGAAAAATGGAAGAAAGTTGAAGGCTTTACCTTAAAGCTCCAAGTTTTAGCTTCAATGGTGGAAGAGAAATGGAAGAAGAAGAAGAAGAGGAACCAAAGGATAACCACCAAGGAGAATAGTCTTGGAATGGTGGAAGGAAACAAGTAAAGGTGATTTGTTTGGCAAATAATGGAGTTGGTCTCTAATGTGAGGGTGTGTGTGTACGGTGGAGAGGAAGAAGAAGAGGGGAAATGGAGAAATGGGTATTTGGGGTGTAGAGAAATGAGAATGCAATATTAAGACAATTGAGGGGAAATATTTGGGCTTCCCTTGTGGCTTCTGCTGTAGAAGAGTGGAAAAAAAGGAGAGAGAAAAAGGTATTACAAGGAAAATTGCTAGGAAGCTTCCCATAACAAGCTTGGATTAAATTTAATCTTTCTTTTGAAATTAAAACTAATAGATGTGATACAAAAATCAGATTTTGAATAATGTGATAATATTTTTAATACATGTTATTATTTATTGGACAATAGTTATAGTTGGCAGAAGTCAGCATTAACAAATCTGACAGATAAATTCTTCACAGTATTTTATTATTTCATCTGTTAAGATTTCTCGAAAAATATGAAACCTTGTAAACTGTGTCCGGCCTCGGGTTTAGTAAGATCCCCCGTCGACGTTTCCATAGTTCAAGGTTCTCGAAAAAAATATCTCATTTCTCCGGTTCCGCTCAGTACACACGTAAAACGAGAAATATATTAAAATATTCCGTGTTCTCAGAAAATTCTAAGAAAATTCCAGAAAATCACAAATATTTTTAGAATGAATCCTGAGAGTAGAAAAGTAAATTTTGGGGTGTTACAGTGTGACTCATGGTCATAAAACCAAACTCATTTGTTCAAATTCATTTTCACTTTCTTTGCAAATCCTTTTTCACTTTTTTTGCAAATCCTTAAAATCAACATTGCTTATTTCATTTTTCGAAATCATGATTAGTAAACACTTAGAAACTTTTTACACAAAATATATCAATAAAAGTCCTTCAAAATCGTGTTCATGTACTCTTGGGAAAACAAACCCTTTGTTTATTTTCCATTCTCTTCAAATCATCTATTTTCATCATTCATGAAAATACTAATTTGTGAACACCTATTTTGAGGTGTCTTGGCCGAAATTCACCATGTTCTAGGGACATAAAAATTAATTCCCTTGTTCTTGAAAAAAATTCAACATAAACCCTAATCATGAGTGTCAAAACTGTGACCACTCTTCCTTGGCCATTGGAGCCAAAAATTGATTTCCTTTCCATCATCACATCATGGCATACATATACATATTTCATCATAAATACCACAAGCATGCCATATTCACATCATGCATGTTATAAGCATACCATCAAAGCCATAAAATCATGCATAGCATATCAAGCATAGGCAAATAATCAAAGCTCATAAACACACACAAAATAATTACATGACCATGGATATGAATTCTCACATGGATTCACCATCCATCAAATACACAACCATCTCTCACCACCATACTTGGTTGGTGAGATGAATCTTTCTCTTACCTCTTGAAGATCCTCAAAAGCTCCTTGTTTTGCTTCTCTTTTCAAGTCCTTCACCACTAAGGGCTTCTCAAATACAAAACAAAATACATAGAAATTAGTATACTAAGCTTGATTTAGAGGAACCATGGATCAAACATGGCTTAGATCATGAAAAAGAGAGAAGAAATGAAGTTTCCTTACACTTCATCTCAAAAACCCAATAACTTTGATCTTAAAGAAAGTCCATGAAGATGAATGATTTAGAGAAAGTCTCCAACATGAAAGTTGCTTAGAATATCATGTAGATTCAAGATCTATGGTTGGATGAAAATAAAAGAGATTGGAGGGTGGGTTTAGGTGTCTTGGCCGAACCTAGCTTGGAGAGGAAAATAGAAGAGTTGTCTTGTTTTTGCTTCTTGAGAAAGGTGATAGAAAAGATGATGAAATAAGATAGAAATGAATGAAATGAATTTTGGTCCCCCTCCTCCTATGCATTGCCGTAGAGTGAAGAGAGAAAAGAGTGTATTATTTGATCAAATAATTGGTACTGACTCATTTGAGAGAAAAGGTGATAAAGTGAGATATGAAATGATTTTGGCCCCCCTTTTTCCTTGCATTGCCGTGGAGAGTGAGTGAGAAATGAGTGAATTATTGTTAGAAGAATGACCAAGTAAAATGAGCAAAAGAATTTACCCCCCTTCAAGTGCATGGCCGTATGCTTCAAATGGAGAAAGCCACCAATATTGACTTGTCTTACTTTGTTTAATTGATATAAGATGATAGAAATTGAATTGTAATATTTTGCCTCACAAATGGATGCATTGTCGTAGCTTCCTTGAAGCAAGCCACCATTATTAACTATTTCTTTGTTGTGTAATATAAATAATGGAACATAAATTAATTGAATCAAATTAGCCCCCTTTAACTTTGCACGGCCGTAGGTGTTTCTTCAAAAAGAATGGCCATTTTTGTTGACTTGGTCTCACTTTGTTTCACTTGAATTGTATCCTAATATCACAAAGTGAATTGCTTATTAGAGCAATTTGCTTTTGCCTTCACCGTAGAAACATATAATTCAAGGAGTCCAAACTTTATTCAATAGCTTGTTTCCTATTGGTCCTTAAATAGTCAAGCCATTATTCTTGACCAATTTTCAACCATAGATTAAATTAATGATTAAGATTCAATCTTGAAAGTCCAAGCCATTATTTAAGCATTCTTAGCCATTGATTAAATCAATGGTTAGAATTAAGGTAGACTTTAGGTGTAGCTTTAGATTAGAAGACTTAATCTAGACCATTGGATCTTTCTCCTTTAAATTCTAGCCACTAGATGTGTTTCCAAAATGAAGGGTCAAGATTACTCCTTCTAACTTTACATCCAAGGGTCATAAATGGTCTTTGTTACTTTAGAAGACCAAATCTCTACCATTGATTAAATCCACATCCAATGGTCATAAATGGTTTTTTGTCACTTTTTAAGACTAAATCTCCACCCTTGATTAAATCTAAATCCAATGGTTATAAATGGTCATAGTCACTTTATATGACCAATTCTATACCGTTAATTAAATCGACGGTTGATATCAAAGCCTTCCTTATTAAGCTTGTCTAGATTAAATCTCCACCATTGATTAGATCAATGGTGAACATTCAAAGCTTCCTAACCAAGTTTATTCTCACACCATTGATTAAATCAATGGTGATTATCCAATGCTTCTTTATTAAGTTTGTGTCTTAACCGTTGATTAAATCAATGGTTAATATTCAAAGCTTCTAAATTAAACTTGCTTCCTATTGGTCTGTTAAAAAGTTATCATAACCACTAATGTTGACTAAGCAGTATAATATTTATTTTTATCTACTAAAACCCCACGAAAGAATATATTTACTGTATTTTTATCGCTCGATAAATAAATACAGTACAAAACACAATACAATAAATTTTTAGAAACTATTTCTGGATTTAGGTTTAGTAAGATCCCCTGTCTCCGTCTCAACAGTATAAATTTTTCTATACGTAAAAAAATTTTCACTTTGTGGGACCCACCCCGGGCCCACATAGGACTCACTAGGGCCCACATACAGTTTAAAATATAAAAATTTCATAATCACCCATAAAATCACAAAAATTAGAAAACGCACAAATATCAAATCAGATTATATAAAATAATTAAAACTTAACAGTAATAATTAAATTACGTAAAAATTTTCCCGGCCCGAAAATTATTATTTTCCTGACACAGTAAATCACTCAAAATGATCAAACACACTGACAGAATAAACAAAATAATTTTACAATGTACAGAAATTACTAAACAGTAAAATTTTGTTAACTGTCAAAATTATTGTTTAAGAGATAGGAAATTTGGGGTGTTACACTTACCCTTATCTTGTGGGTAACTGGTCATAGGTGTGTTCTTCTTGTCATCAAACATCTTCTTCTTTTAGGAGTTCTATGTTCCCTGCTCTGGTTGGAGTTGCAAAGAACCTGATTCTACTATTCAACACTTATTCACCAACGACACAAAGTCTTGGATCTTAAAGGGTCTAATGGCTCTCTAGATGTCTTCTCTTAGTCCTTCCTCAAACTTAGCACATTTCTACTTCTCATCTATGTGGAATCTAATGTAGGATGAGAATTTTGACAATTCATTGAATTTGGCCACATATTGGCCAATAGACGTACTATCCAGTTCTGGCTTCAAGAACTTCATCTCTTTTGTATTAGGCAAATTTTGAGGGATGAACTTCTCTAGGAATGATCCCTTGAAGATTTCCTAAGTAACCTGAGTTCCTGAGGCATTAAACATCTTCTTTACATCTAACCACCAATCCTCTACCTCCCCCTCTAACATGTAGAAGGAAAAAAGCACCCTCTGCTCATCTGAGCAAGCCATCACTGTGAAGATCTTCTCCATTTCCTTGAGCAACCCCTCAACTCTAACTGGGTCATACTCACCTCTGTAGGATGATGGAGTAGACTTACTAAACTCTGAAAGGTCCAAGAAGTTCTAATTCTTTCCAACTAGAGCCTCTTAGACTAGTTGCTCAGGCTGAAATGGTGGTGGTACTGGTGATAGAGGTTGTTGAGCTTCCAACCTTTCCAACATTCTATTTGTAACAGCTATCTGACATTACTTTGGTCATTTCTATGAAGGCCTCAACCATCCTAGGGCTCTCACAAGAAGAATTTTCACTTCCTCTAGTTCGCCTAGGAGAAGTCATAGTGTCATGTACACACAAACATTAAATATCAAGTTAATTAATCTCAATACCATGTAATGGTGAAACAATAACTAATAACATCCACAACATAATGCAAGTTATACAAACATCTCACAAAAAAGACAAGAAATACAAAACATACATTAAAACCACTAACATGCCTATGCATAATCAGTAAATACCCTAGCTCAACAAGATGAATTGTTCTGATACCATAATGTAACACCCTAATACAATTATCTCGATATGACTTATATACAAAGACATAAAACATTAATTGTGTTACTTCTATTCTTATTGTCATACTAATTCCACCTAATTAAAGAAAAAAATATGAAGAGCCATGATAAAAGTAGGTCCTATATATATAAGCCTCAAAGGACATAATGTTACATATACAACACAACTACAAACTCAAAGTAAATATATATACAAAAGTTATCCTACAACAAAAACCCAAAAAAAAAAAAAACTATATAGTCTTGTTGTCTTTTCTTCGCCTGCTTTAACCCTTTGACAGGGGCTTGACCTACTTTTACCATGGAAACATAGAAAGGAGTGAGAATATAAAAATTGCAAGTTATATACATGTATCTCATGGCATTAAACAATTTAATTTATACGTAAACATAATTAATAACATCATTATACAATCGCCTATATAACTCTATAATGTATAGAAATCTAATCTATCTCGATATTATGCAATCGCTCATACAACTGTATAACATCAACTAAACTTGACAAATTGCTTAACTTGCTTCATTGCCTAACTTAGGACTTAACTCATCCTCAGGCCTATGTTAGTAAGTTTACCTCACTTTACTACATGACATAAGGTTGACCATATTCCTCATGTTACTTGACAAATAGCTTAGCTCACTGCTTTGTCCTAGGTAAAGTGTTGTACAAACACTTTCCTTTCACAATTACCTCCCTAACAATTTACTCGCTACTTTGTAAGGTCAAGGGGTTTATCTCACTCACTTAGCAAGGATAATTGTACTATGATTCTACTATAACCGGTATAGGAACCAACTCTTAACTAACACTTGATTCCAAGCAATTCCTAACTCTAGAAAAGCTTAAAAACTCAAACTTGTTCTTATACGCTAGGTGGTCATTCCCTTTGTGAAATATCCCTAAAAGTGTTTTATTACACTTAAGAAAACATATATAAATGATCTCAACTGGCAGGGAACCTCAAAACATCAAGAATATCATCCTTGAAGGTTCTTGGAACTCACGCCGCAGCACAGCCCATTCACGCCGCTGCGCCTAGCTCTCGACCCCTCTCACGCCGCGGTATAATTCTCAGTCATGCTGTGGTGCGAGGTGTAACATCCTAAAAATTCCGTATCTCTTAAATAGTAATTTTGACAGTTAACAGAATTTTACTATTTAGTAATTTCTAGATACTGTAAAATTATTTTGATTATTCCGTCAGCGTATTTGATCGTTTTGAGTGATTTACTCCGTGTCAGGAAAATAAAAATTTTCGGGCCGGGGAAAACTTTACGTAATTTAATTTTTACCGTTAGGTTTTAATTATTTTACGTAATCTGATTTGATATTTATGCGTTTTCTAATATTTGTGATTTTGTGGATGATTATGAAATTTTTTTACTATTTGTGGGCCCATGGGTGTATGTGGGCCCAGGTGGCCATACGTGGGCCTAGGTAGGTCCCACAAAGTGAAAATTTTTCTACGCATAGAAAAATTTGTACTGTTTAGACGGAGACAGGGGATCTTACTAAACCTGAATCCGGAAATAATTTTAGAAAATTTCTTGTACTGTATTTTGTACAGTATTTAATTTATTAGACGATAAAAAAATACAGTAAATATAATTTTGTGGGGTTTTAGCATATAAAAATAAATATTATATTGCTTAAGTCAACATTAGTGGTTTGGATATCCACCATTAACTTAATCAATGGTGGAGATTTAATCTAAACAAGCTTAATAAGGAAGGCTTTAATATCAACTGTCGATTTAATCAACGGTGTAGAATTAGTCATATAAAGTGGCAATGACCATTTGTAACCATTGGATATAGATTTAATCAATGGTAGAGATTTGGTCTCAAAAAGTGACAAAGATCATTTATGACCATTGGATGAAGAATTAATCAAGGGTGGAGAATTGGTCTTGTAAAGTAACAAGGACCATTTATGACCATTGGATGTAAATTTAATCAATGGTGGAGATTTGGTCTTAAAAAGTAGCAAAGACTAATTATGACCCTTGGATTAAAAGTAAGAAGGAGTAATCTTGACCCTTCATTTTTGGAGATGCATCTAATGGCTAGAATTTCAAGGAGAAAGATCCAATGGCCTAGATTAAGTCTTCTAAATCAAAAGTCTATCTAAATCCTAACCATTGAATTAATCAATGGTCTAAAATGCTCTAGATGGTGGCTAATAATGATGACAACATTATTGAGTGCATAATGAGAGGGGGGACGGTTTTATGCTTCTTATGAAGCTAAAGGAAAAGTTTCAATGTATTATTAGTTGTTTTAGTCAATTATGTTTTGCTTTAGTCAATTATGTTCCTTTATTGTTTTGTTTGCATCCTTAGAAGACTACTTGGAGGAGGGGAATGGTTTTGGAGATGCAAAGGAAAGGGGGGACAATTTTGAGTAGGCTTTTTAGGCCAAAGAAAAAGATGAAGACAATAATCTATTACCTTTTCCCATTATTGCAAGTTACATGTAAAATAACTTAGCAAAAATATTCTCTTCTTTCTCTCCAAGTGAAGCTACGGCCATACACTCCAAAGAAGACCAAAATTGTTGTTTTCTATCATTTGTATCATAATTGCCTTTCTATTCATGATCTTCTCCAAAACAAAACACAAAAACTCCATTCTCTTCTCCTAAACACACCATTCGGCCAAGACACTTAAAACCACTCTCCAATCTCTTTTAATTTCATCCAACCATAGATCTTGAATCTACATGATATTCTAAATAACTTTCATGTTGGAGACTTTCTCTAAATAATTCATTTTCAAGGACTTTCTTCAAGAGCAAAGTTCTAAGGTTTTTGAGGTGAAGTGTAAGGAAACTTCATTTCTTCTCTTTTTTTTATGATCTAAACCATGTTTGATCCATGGTTCCTCTTAATCAAGCTTAGTATACTAATTTTTATGTATTTTGTTTTGTATTTGAGAAGCCCTTGGTGGTGAAGGACTTGGAAAAAGAAGCAAAACAAAGAGCTTTTGAGGATCTTCAAGAGGTAAGAGGGAGATCCACCTCACCAACCAAGTATGGTGGTGATAGATGGTCTTATATTTGATGGATGGTGAATCCATGTGAGGATTCATATCCATGGTCTTGTAATTTATTTGTGGGTGTTTATGTGCTTTAATTATTTATCTATGCTTGATATGCTATGCATGATTTTATGGCTTTGATGGTATGCTTATATTATGCATGATGAGTATATGGCATGCTTGTAGTATTTATGATGAAATATGTATGTGTATGCCATGATGTGTGGATGGAAAGGAAATCAATTTTTGGCTCCAATGGCCAAAGGAACGGGCTACGGTTTTGATGCCCTTGATTAGAGTTTATGTTGAGATTTTTCAAGAACAAGGGAATTGATTTTTGGGTCCCTAGAACATGGTAAATTTCGGCAAAGACACCTCTAAATAGGTATTCACAAATTAATATTTTCATGAAGGATGAAAATGACTGATTTGAAGAGTATGGAAAACAAACAAAGGGTTTGTTTTTCAAGAGAACAAGAACACGGTTTTTGAGGAATTTTTATTGATTTATTTTGTGTACAAAGATCCTAAGTATTTTTCTAAACATGAGTTTTCGACGAAATGGGTAATGTTGTTTCTAAGTGTTTATTAAACATGATTTCGAAAAAGAGACAGGAAAACGTTGATTTTAAGGATTTGCAATGAAAGTGAAAAAAAAAAGATTTGCAAAGAAAGTGAAAAAGGATTTGTAAAGAAAGAAAAAAAATGAATTTGAACAAATGGGTTTGGTTTTTATGACTATCGGTATTTCGGATTTGAAAACAAAGATTTTAATGGTTTTGTTTATGTGAAAACAAAAATGATAAATAATTGAGTTAGAAGGAAAAATGTTTGATGGCTTCAATGGCCAAATACCCTACAGTTTTGAAAAACTGGTTGTGCCTAAATTTTTATGGAACAAAATGATATTTTATAAAACGAAGTGTTTTGTTACTCGAAAGATTTGATAGTCTTCAATGAACACGTTCATGGTTTTTGTTAAAGAATTTTTAATGGTTTTGTTTGTGTAAAATCATATCAATTCAAAACGAAAAATATTTGATGGTTTCAATAGTCATGTCCATGTTTTTGAGGGCTTGTAATGCCTTGATTTTTATGAACAAAGTGATTTTCAAAGTGGAAATGTAACTTGATTCAATACAAGAATTTGGAAAGGGAATTAGAGCGTTTATCACTTGAGAAAATCAAGTTTTTGTAAACAAAAATATTTTCGAACTTCAATTTATTTTGAAGAGGGTTGTGTTTGGAAATGATTTGGGAAAAATGAAGAATATAATGGTGTTTTGAAAATTTACTAACGTATAACTAATTTTCGAGTTTTGAAATACGTTAGAAAATGTTAAGTTTTGAAACGTTGATTTATATCAATGGAAAAGTGATTTTTGTGGATTATATTTTGGAAAAGGAATTTTTGAAGGTTAGGAAATATTTTCTGTAATGAAATGGCGATGAAAAATGTTTTACGTATCTTAAAAACGTGATTTTTAAGCTACGCAATTTGAAAAATGTGTTGAAAATGATATTAATTTATTTAAGTCCAAAATAATGTTTGGAATATTGAGGAATATTTTACGTGATGGTAAAATGTTGAAAAATATTTTACGTATCTTAAAAATGATTTGAAATACAGTAAAATATTTCTACGCGATTTGAGTTACGTTTAAATATTTTATGTAATTTGAACTACTATTGAAAAATCAATATGTGATTTAAAAGTGATAAAATATTTTTACGTGATTGTGAAAATGATGAAAAATCGTTATGTGATTTGGAAAGTGTTTTAAATATTTTGAGAATGATGGAAAATGATTTACGCGACTTAAAAGAATGATTTTTAAGTTACGCGATTTTGAAACAGTGGAAAAATACTATGCGATTTGAGAAACGTATATTTTTACGCGATTGAGAAAAATGTTGAAAAATTAGTACGTGGTTTAAAAGTGCAACAGAAGAGTTGCAGCATTTTGAAAACGTAACAGAAATGTTACGAAATTTTGTAAACGTAATAGTAGTGTTACGGTATTGTGAAAACGCAATAAACACATTTTGGAATTTTAAAAACGTAACAAAAGTGTTACGGTATTTTGAAATTGCAACAGAAGTGTTATGGAATTGTGAAAACGTAACGGGAATGTTGCGTAATTTTGTGAAAACATGACGAAAGTGTTTTATAACTATGAAAATGTGATAACATGATTTTCGCTGTTGAAAGTACAGTATGATTACCGTTGAACCAGTGTCCATACACTGTATGAGAAAATGACGAGTTTTGCCTGTGATTGGTATTTGGTGCATTTTACATGCATTGGAAAGATATGCCTGTGATTGACATTGGTGCATTATACATGAATTGAAAAATATGCGTTAAGGCATATGATTACATTGAACAAATGAAATTGAAAAGATTTGGCCCTTATGGTTGAACTTGCACTGATATATTCGTGCATTGTATAAAGTATAGCTAATAAGCTATTTTGGCCCTTGTGGTTGAAGAGGGAATGAGAATTGATAGTGAGATCTATGATGGATCTTGGGGTGCGTCAAGGCACGATGGTCGACCAGTGGATATCTATCTGTGGGCTAAGGCTGGACCATATGCCACGTGGCGATGCAGTCCGTTGCAACGCATTGACGATACCCGACAAGAACACGATTCTTTTCAACGACTAGGAGATTGTCTGTGGACTTAGGCTTGGCAATTAACCAGAGCATTCTCCTCGAAATTATGAAAACCTCCATGGAGTTGTTTTTGAAAAAAAAAAAACTGAGTCTATATGCGCATGCATGAATTTGAGCATTTATATCTGTATGATATATTAATTGAGGAATATTGGCTATGACAATTATTTTGAATACTTGGATGATGATGATGATAATGCTGAGGGCATTATCATAATTGTTGTTTATGATAATTGAATTGATAAATGATTGGATGATGATAGTTGATTAATGTTGATGGCATGATCATAATTGTGGCATGATCTATTTGTATGATATTGCTGTTTGTGTTATCTCTGTGCTGCCATGTTGGTATTGGTGTAGGTGATCTCACCTCTTTGTTATGTTATTTTGTTGTGTCTGTATTATTAAAATTATACAGTAGAAGGAATGAGTTGTCTTAGACATAATGGGTGGTAGATACTCAGAGATTGATGGAAATATTAAAAAGTGGCTGTCTCAAGTTCGAAGATGTGCCGGGTAGACAAGGATTAGAGTTCTGATGCATCAAGTTGATACAAGAGAAGGAACAAGTATGTTAAGATTTAACGTTAGTGTTATACCGTGCTATTAAGTGGAACCTATCATGGGGCTACTACTGTTTGGATTAAAAGAAAAAGGAGTCGGTAAATTTTATATTTCTCTTTAAATTGTTAAATGGAGCAATTGGGTCAATGTTGTATATGAATCTGTTTCAATATATTTTTCAGTATTACTAATAAATTTTCAGTAAGTTTATGTTTCAACAAGAAAGAAATTTTAAAACCCATCTTTTATCACTTAAACTTTGTGCGAACTTCTTTTTAGATTTTGAGTCAGGAGTCAGACATATGATACCCTAGGGAGTGTGTTACACGAGGCGTTTTCTATAAAGTTATGCAGAAAATCGCATGGTGCATTGTTCCATTGATCTCAAATGACTTCCAATCATCTGAAATTGGTTTCTAAGTGATCTTCTAGCTTTACCAACACTTCCTAAATATGTTGTAACACTTTTGCAACCCATTAGTTCACTTAACCTTAAATTAATGATCAAAACCACAAAATCACATACTCATTGCTTAAACTTCCACTCTAGGGATTATTTGATGTTTTTCCAACACAAACTCATCCAATGATCAGTAATTAATTCATTTCAATAACTGAAAACAAGAACTAACAAGAAAACATATTTTTGACAATTCTAACCCATTTTCCCATCTTTGAAACCTAACTTCAAACAAAGCAAAGATGAAAGGAGAATAATGAGTTTTAGGTTAGAAACCCCTACCTTAAACTCTTTGTAATGGAGATTGATCAATCTCAAGCTTTAGCCTTTCCTTTCTTGCTTCTCTCCTCTCCCTCCTTAGATTTCTCTTCCTTTCTCTCTTGGCTTCCCTTGGCTGCTGGTGTGCCTTCTGTTTTTCGTAAGAGAGAATGAGTGAAATAAGATAGGAATGGAGTGAAAATATCAGGTAACAAAGTCAATATAAGGGGCTTTTGTTTATGACCTTGTTTCACTTAAGTACTCAAGTGATACTTTCTGATCTGTTAAGAACACTTAGATTTAGCTAAATCAAGTTTTTCAACTTCTAACAACTTTAAAATAAATACTAAGATTCATTAAAAATGGTTTTCACCATTATCATAATTTTTCATATGTGCTACTAGTCAATTGGGCATTAAATTCACAACCAATTTGCCTAAAAATATCAAACCATCTCTGATTATTCTCAAATTTTAACTACATCATCTTACACCTATTTGTGACTTAGTAACAAATTGTTTAGATTCATTTCCCTTAAATTAGCCATTTATGTTATTATCTGAGTCATTTTAAGCTACTTTTCACACTCTGCGTTACAACAAAGTGCCTAAACTAACTGAGTTTGTTACAAAAATTAACAGGCGTGTTAAATAAGTGTTATGCTACCTTTGTAACCATAAACTAGACTAACATGCTAAAAGGAAGATATTACAATAAACAAGGTTAAAAGTTTTATACATTGAATGCATCATAAGTCAGTTAAGAATAAGAACTATTAAGATTCATGACAGTTGTATATCATCAAATCGACATAGTTCCTTCTATGTACTGCTATATTAGATTTCATCTTAATATAACTGTCGCAACCAGGACCGCGGCGAGAGAGGAAAAAAAATAAATTGTTAAGAAATAAAATGAAGTCACCACCAATTTTATTTAAGTCATGGAAAAATTAGAAAACCTTTTTGTTTTAGGAAAAACTAGTCTTTTAAAACAGGTTGGATTCGGGAATCGATTATGCATAGGGAAGGGTGAAAACTTAATCCTACAGCACCTCTAATATATCTGTGTTAAAACGGCTACCTTAGTTAATCATGTAAAAAAAAATTGATAACCTTTAGAAATATTGTTTTTATCCCTTTTTGGAAGATAGAAATAAAGTTAACTAATAATTATGTAAATTTAATTTTTGGGTTGACAGAATAGAGATTCTACTCCTACGTATCCCCAGGTACAATGAGGAATTCAAAGTCACGTCGTTTTTTATAAAAACATTTGTGAGTTTATTGTTTTTAATTTTGAAAAGATTTTTGTTTTGAAAATTCATTTGATTTTTTTTTATGTTTTAAAAAAATGAATCTTCAAGTTGTCTCAACTTAGATGATTTTAAAAATTACAAGATTAACAAGCAGACACAGCTCAACTAATCTCATTTTATTTTTCTTGACAAGGTTTAATTATTTTATTTTTCCTTAAAAAGATTGTAAAATCAATAACTAAGAAAATACAATGTTAGCAACGTGATTAAAAGAAACATGCTGATAAGATAAGCTTAAACACACAAAAGGGTAAACAAAATCTCAAAAAAGCCAACAAGGGGAATCAAAATCTAAAAGAACTCAAAATATTTTCCTTCATTTTTTAAATTTTTTAAATTTTTTAATTTTTTTAATTTTTTCTATTTTTTTATTTTTAGTTTTTTAGCAAGCTAGAAAAGCCTAACAAAGAATCCTTCTTTCATAAAAGCCTAACGGGCTGGGATGCGTATGCGATGACATGACGGTGGCTGGGCGCATTTCCTGGTGACATCCAGTCGGTGTAGTGGTATGCGTGGAACAAGGTGGTTGGGACGGCGAAAGACAACAGCTCTAGCACGGGTCTGATGCGCGATGGAGATGACAGGCTCGGGTTTGATGTAACACCTTATTTTTACACATGTTAGGCTTGTATAAGGTTATAAAGGTAGCTTAATATTTGGTTAACATGTCCGCTAAATTTTGTGATGTTTTGATTTAATTTAGACACTTTGCCGCAATATAGAACATACAAAATGACTATTTTAACTCAAAAAATTAGCATAAACATGTAATTAAAGGAAATAAACATGAAAAGTTCATTTCTAGGTCACAAATGTGTGGATGAGGATGTGGTTAAATTTTTAGGGCAAACGAAGTCAGTTTGGTATTTTTAAGAATATCGAATGAGTATTTAAGTACTGGATTGAGGCACAACAGATATGGAAAATTATGAAAATAATGAAACAAGAATTTAAATGGATCTTATAATTTATTCTAAGGTTATTGGGAAGCAGGAAACTTGATTTAGTAAGATCAAAGTGTTCTTGAAAGATACGAAGTTTAACAAAATGACCATTTTGCCCTTAATGTCATCTTTTAAAAGATGAGATCTTTCTCATCCTTCACCCACGGTTCTGCAAAGGAAAATGAAGGGAAAGAAATAGAGGAAGAAAATGGGGAGAGGAAGAGAAAGAAAATGGTGGAGAAAAGAGGAAGAACAAAGGCAAAGGGTGGAAGTTCATCTTCAAATTTGAGGTAGAGATTTTGCTTCATATTTTCTCTTCCCTTATTATTTTTCTCAAGCTTGGAAACTATGATTTGAGTTATGATTTGAAGATAAATGGACAACGTGAATATTATGATTTTAGTTATGTTATGGAATCATGTTTTCTTGTTGATTTTTGAATGAACTTTGATGCTTGAAAGGTGGGTTAAAACCGTACTTGTTTGGTTTGATTTATTGATGATTGGTTGCTTGAATATTTTGGATATGATGTTAAAGAATTGATATTAAATGGATTTGAAGTTTGAGTGGTTAGAAGTTGATGGTTTTGAGTGTTAATTGGTGGAAGGAAAATGTGTTTTGGTTGCTGCTGAAAAATGAAAATGATACAGGGAGCCGCGACACTCCATGAAGGGAAGCCGCGACACCCTACTTTCAGTTTGTAGGAAAATTCCTGCCAAAGACATTGAGGCCGCAACACAAATGGAATGGGAGCCGCGACCCTCATTAAAAAAATGTGGTTTTTGTTTCGAAAATGCTATGAAATGCTTAGGGTTTAAACTTTAAATGATATAACATGATTCCCTAATGTAAGAATGATGAAAAATGAGGCCTAGAGCCATCTAATATATGATGAGGAAAGATGAGACTTTGAACCATGTATTGTATAATTGATGAAAGTGTTATATTTTGATATAAAATGAATGATAAATGTGATTGATGTTGAAATGATATATTGTTTGATAAAAGGAATCATGTTATAATTCGAGTATGGATATTGCACGAAATTGATTATGTTGTGAAACCGTGAATATACCTTGTATGGTATGAATGAGGGTGATAGTCATAACTTTGGGAAGCAATATAAAAAAAAGGGTAAAGGTTGATGAGGTTGAATAAGTCCCTCATTACAATTGTGTAATATAATGCACAAATGGAAAGTTTATTGACGATGATATTGTTTCCCTATTATCCAAGGAAAAGTATGTTATATAAAATGTCAAAGAAAGAAAGGTTTTTAATATTGTTGCATGTTTTGTTTTCAAACTTATTATTTGATGTTTCTATGTATTGTAAATCTATGGTTTGGACAAAAGGGCTCTAAGCGGCTAGAATAAAAGGGCTCCAAGTGTTAAAGTTATAAATGTTTAGTAGTGCAAGAAACAAAAGGGCGTCCTGCCTATCCAGAAACAATAGAAGGAACAAAAGGGTTTTCTAGAACAAAATGGCTTTTTGGAAATATTCAAGCAGCATGTGTTTTCTAAAAATAAAATCTTTTAAAGAAATCATTGAATGAGCATACTTTAGGGTTTTCATTAGGTATAATCATACATCACCATGCATTATATAAAATTGGCAATTGTATGGGTAATTGTCTTGTTTTTATTAGATATGGAGATTAAGGATAAAAGCTAGTTAGAAAAGGTTGAGAATAGTATTTAAAGTGAATTAAGTGTTCTTCCTAATATGATGATAAATGTTTAAAGTACATGTTGTTTGAATTAATTGTTATATAATAAATGAATTAATTATAATTAAATGAACTGTCTGCTTTGGGAAGGGAAATGATTGAGATTTGGCATATGTCACCATTCCAAATGATTAAGTACAATTTGTGTTTTACCACAAAGCAACTAGATTTACCATGATATCATGATTTAAATTTTACTACTGAGAATTATTAATTCTCACCCCAGTTTTTATTTTATGTTTTCCATGATAAATCTAGCAAAGGATCAAAGCTAGCGCAAGGTAAGACGATGAAGATTTAGTTAAGTTGTTAATGTAATAATTTTGGTTATGTAATTATATTAATAGTTCTGTAATTAAATTTATATAAGTAGTTTGTGTAAGTTGTAATCTCAGACATATCAGATAGATGTTTAGTAAAGAGCAAGTTTTCTGAGGTGCAAAATATCTTGCTCTCTTACTTATGTAAAAGCTCTATATATATTTACTTGTTAATAGTTATTAAACAAGTTATAAATTATGTTTGCGATAGAAAATGGCATACTAATTCTATTTACTTAATATAGTTAAGGTATACTATAGTATTTAGAATTAGGGTGTTACATTTTGGTATCAGAGCAGTTCTTCCTGTTGAGCCGGGGAATGAACAGACTATGCTTTTGAGCATGTTTAGGTGTTTTTGTTTGTACCGTGTATTCTTGTATCTCAATGTGAGATATGTGAATAGGATTGCATGACAACCTTAGGATTGGATGTTAATAATTACTGGCACACTGTTACATGATATCGAGTCTGGTCAACTCAATATACAATGTTTTGTGTGAACAAGAAATTATAACACCTCCTAGGCAAATACAAGAGAATAAGAAAGCCTTCTGAAAAGGTAATAATGATATGTTTGAGATTATTAGACAGTTTATGAAAGCAATGGGAGAACAAAAAGTCGATACTGGAGAACAGACAAAAGTTATTAATAGAATTATGTGGAAGCAGATTGAGGCTATTGGTAGCATGAGGAAAAGAAGGAGACTAAATTCGCCAGTTGAGGATGACAAGAATGATTTTGGAAAGAAGGTACAAAATAGAGTTAGTAGTTAATTGATGTTGCTTTCTCAATCACATGATAAGAACAGAAGAGCTCAAGATTTGAATAGTGAATATGATGAAAGAACTAAAGAATTGAAATGTCAGCAAGAAACATGTCTCAAGGTTTTAAAGGGCACACAATTAGCTAAAATGCTGAAGTTTTAAAATAGAGAGGCTAAGTGCAAGGGAGAGGATAGTCGAGGTAATATGTTTTCCAGATGAATAAAAGGTGTCATTCGCTTCTTTTATGCTAAAAGGAGAAGTGGAACATCAGTGAATCAATTAAGATGATTAATGGAAGTTGCTGGTACATAAATGAATTGAAAGGTATCTAGAGTCATCTTTTTGGATAAATATTTTCTGAAGAAGGAGCGAGAATATAAGAAAGTGTAATTATTGGGTTGAAGTAAGGTAGAATGTCTATAAGGCAATATGAAGCAGAAGTTTGGTAATAGTGATGAGTTTATTCTGATGCTCGAAATAAAATCATGATTTAGTAAAGTTGAGTTATAGGTTATGGAAATTAATAGAGATGGTGCTTGTAATGTGTTGAGAGAACTAAGATAGTGATAATCTCTATGAGGGAACAAATTGCTATTGTTAATCAAATTCTAACAAGATGAAAGCCAATCCACCTCTACAAATGTGATCAGGATTTCCATGATTATTTGAAGCTTAAAAAGTCGAATTTGTTATCAATTAGAAATGAATATAATATAATGATAGTCAAGAATCAAAGTGAATTAGTAAAGTCTCTAAAAGAGTAAAAGGTCAGATATTGAAGTTAGATCTCAAATTTCTACAATATACAAGAAAGAAAATTCAAGTCGGAATATGGGATCAGAAGTGCACGAAATGTAGAAAGTAATATAGAAGTAAGCCAAGTTTGACAGGTCAGCTAGTATGTTATACATACAGTAAAACCATGATATTAAATGAAGAATTTTCTATGGAGGATTCTTTATTAAGACACAGAGTAGTATGATCTTTCAATATATTTTGAAGTAAATATTTTTTAAGGTCTTAACTTTCGAAGATCTAAATGGAGTTATGTTTTCTGAAGGTATAATGGTAAAGACATGTTTGTAAATGTGGAAACATTCATTAGAGTTTGTTGTAGAATTCCAATTCTTTTTTATATGAGATGCAGTGTCATTAGATATTGTAGAATTAAGAAAATGGTATAGAATTGAAAGAGCAGGAAAGTTATCATTTCAAAGTTTTCAGCTTGTTTACCTATAGTATTCTTTTCAAATGAGATTAAGTGGCATGAGGTATCAATTGGATGAATTTACAAGTTTTCAAAGATACATCAACTATGAAAGAAAATGACAATTGTATTTTGAATGAGATTATCATAAGTCATATGTATATCACTGCTATGTTTCTTCAAATGGGAGATTGAGGTTCAAGGATATAACACACGGACACATCCACGTTAATCTTTAGGTGATGACAATGTTTTGGTTGATAATTTATTGAAAAAAGAAATGTAAGGAGTTTTAAGACCAGTGTTCAAGAAACTAATGCTTTATATAGGAAACTAGAAAGGAAGAACAATCCAATGAATTCTCTTGTGAAATGTTATTTTGTTAGAATGAAAGTATATTTTTTCTGCAGATGAGAGGGCATCTTACATTTGTCAAATAAGATAATGTTTGAAGCTAGATCTTTATTCATGTATGCTTACATGTTAGCTAATGTAGACAAGTATATGACTAGGGTTCTACCCATTCTATCAAAACCTTAACACTCAAAATTGACTTGATAGCTATAGAGGTTTAAGCTATTGAAGATGTATACTGCTAGGATGAAACCACGTATTTACACGAATGGAAGTCTTAGAAGATTTGACAATGTTTTGCTTTTGCAATGTAAGGGAAGGAAGGCACTCAAAGAATTAATAAATTAAAGGAATTCATAATATGGTTGAACTTTTAAGACAACGGGAAAAGCAAAGTATTGGTGGAGGAGTTGAATAAGACTATTGGGAGTTGTATGTACTTATGTAACGTGGGAGGCATTTAGGGAGATTTTCTTAAACAAGTGTTTTCTAAGAAATATATATGATGATAAAGGAGTAGAATATTTTTGGAACGAAAACAAGGCGACATGTCCATTTTATAATATGAAGTGAAGTTTGGAGAACTTTTCAAATTTTTCTCATATGTTAGGATCAATCCAAACGAAAACTAAATGTGTGTCAAGTTTGAATCTAGATTGAAGGGATAGAAAACAAAAGATTTTGCCAGTCCTATGGAGATTAGGGATTTTTCCCACTTTAGTTAGGAAGTGTAAAGATTGTGGAGACCACTTGATCAAAGTTTCACATTGAGTAGAACATCACGAATCTACAAAAGAGGAAAATGATAGATGATGAGGATGACGAATACGATTTTACACCCAATGAATCACAAAATAAAAATGAGCCAAAATTAAGTAAAAACTATGAAATCTGAATGATTTAAGTGTGGAAGAAGACAATATGGCGACAAACTTTGTTTGGTATACTACGTATGTGATCAACTAGGGCACTATGTTGGCAGGTGTTAGTAAAGGCAGGAAGTTATACATGATCCTAGACTATAGGTTCCAGGAAGGGTATATATTTTAAGAAGGTACAAAGGGAAGTTCAATTTTCTAACTCTTTATAGAATAACTCTCATTAGAATGAAAGACTATGAATATCCAAGTTTGGTTAAAAGTTGAAACGGATAAGCTGGATACAATGAAGAGGCAATTGTTATGGTTCTCTAAACTATTAGTATGAGCAGCTAAATTTTGAGGACAAAATTTTTATAAGGAGGGGAGAAATGTAACGCCCTCTTTTTACACATGTTAGGCTTGTATAAGGTCACAAAGGTAGCTTAATACTTAGTTAACATGTTTGCTAAATTTTGTAACGTTTTGAGTTAATTTAGGCACTTTGTCGTAACACAAAACACGCAAAATGACTATTTTAATTCAGAAAAATAGCATAAATATGTAATTAATGAAAATAAATATGGAAAGTTCATTTCTAGGTCACAAATGTGTGGAAGAGGATGTGGTTAAATTTTTAGGGCAAACAAAGTCAGTTTGATATTTTTAAGGATACCGAGTGAGTATTTAAGTACCGGATTAAGGCACAACAGATAAGGAAAATTATGAAAATGATGAAACAAGAACTTAAATGGATCTTATAATTTATTCTAAGGTTGTTGGGAAGTAGAAAACTTGATTTAGTAAGATCAAAGTGTTCTTAATAGATACAAAATTTAGTAAAATAACTAATTTACCCTTAATGTCATCTTTTAAAAAATATGAACTTTCTCATCCTTCACTCACGGTTCTGTAGAGGAAAATGAAGAGAAAGAAAAATAGGAAGAAAAGGGGGAGAGGAAGAGGAAGAAAATGATGGAGAAAAGAGGAAGAACAAAGGCAAAGGGTGGAAGTTCATCTTCAATTTGAGGTAGGGGATTTAGCTTCATCTTTTCTCTTCCCTTATTGTTTTTCTCAAGCTTAGAAACTATGATTTGAGTTATGATTTGAAGAGAAATAGACAAAGTGAATATTATGATTTTAGTTATATTATAGAATCATTTTTTCTTGTTGATTTTTTAATGAACTTTGATGCTCGAAAGGTGGGTTGAAATCATACTTGTTTGGTTTGATTTATTGATGATTGGTTGCTTGAATATTTTGGATATGATGTTGAAGAATTGATATTGAATGGATTTGAAGTTTGAATGGTTAGAAGTTGATGGTTTTAAGTGTTAATTGGTGGAAGGAAAATGTGTTTTGGTTACTACTGGAAAACGAAAATGATACATGGGATCCGCGACACTCTATGAAAGGAAGCCATGGCACCCCACTTTCAGTTTGCAGGAAAATTCCTGCCCAAGACATTAAGGCCGCGACACAAATGGAGTGGGAGACGCGACCCTAATTCAAAAAAAAAAGAGATTTTGCTTTGAAAATGCTATGAAATGCTAAGGGTTTTAACTTTAAATGATATAATGTGATTCCTTAATATAAGAATGATGAAAAATGAGGCCTAGAGCCATCTAATATATGATGAGGAAATATAAGACTTTGAGCCATGTATTGTATAATTGATGAAAGTAATATATTTTGATATAAAATGAATGATAAATGTTATTGATGTTAAAATGATATATTATTTGATAAAAGGAATCAGACTATAATTCGAGTGTGGATATTGCATGAAATTGATTATGTTGTGAAACCTTGAATATACGTTGTATGGTATGAATGAGGATGATAGCCATAACTTTGGGAAGCAATATAAAAAAAAAAGGTAAAGGTAGATGAGGTTGAATAAGTCCCTTACTACAATTGTGTAATATAATGCATAAATAGAACGTTTAATGATTATGATATTGTTTTCCTATTATGCAAGGAAAAGTATGGTTATGTAAAAAGTCAAAGAAAGAAAGGTTTTTAATATTGTTGCATGTTTTGTTTTCAAACTTGTTATTTGATGTTTCCATGTATTGTAAATCTATGGCTTGGACAAAAGGGCACCAAGTGGCTTGGACAAAAAGGTTCCAAGTGTTAAAGTTATAAACGTTTGGTAGTGCAAAGAACAAAAAGGTGTTCTGCCTACCCAGAAACAGTACAAGGAACAAAAGGACTTCCTAGAACAAAAGGGCTTCCTGGAAATATTCAAATAACATGTGTTTTCTAAAAACAAAATCTTTTAAAGAAATCATTTATTGTATGAGCATACTTTAGGGTTTTCGTTAGGCGTAATCATACAACACCATGCATTGCATAAAATTGGCAATTATATGGGTAATTATCTTATTTTTATTAGATATGGAGATTAAGGATAAAAGCTAGTCAGAAAAGGTTAAGAATTGTATTTAAAGTGAATTAAGTGTTATTCCTAGTATAATGATAAATGTTTAAAACACATGTTTGAATCGATTGTTATATAATAAATGAATTAATTGTAATTGAATGAACTATCTACTTTGGGAAGGAAAATGATTAAGATTTGGCCTATGCCACCTTTCCAAATGATTAAGTACAATTTGTGTTTTACCCCAAAGCAACTGGATTTACCATGATGTCACGATTTAAATTTTACTATTGAGAATTATTAATTCTCACCCCAATTTTTGTTTTATGTTTTTCATGATAAATCCAGCAAAGGATCAAAGCAAGCGCAAGGCAAGGCAATGAAGATTTAGTTAAGTTGTTAATGTAATAATTTTGGTTATGTAATTATATTAATAGTTCTGTAATTAAATTTATATAAGTAGTTTGTGTAAGTTGTAATATCAGACATATCAGATAGATGTTTAGTAAAGAGTAAGGTTTCTAAGGTGTAAAATGTCTTGCTCTCTTACTTATGCAAAGGTTCTATATATATTTACTCGTTAATAGTTATTGAACAGGTTGTAAATTACGTTTGCAATAGAAATTGGCATACTAATTCTATTTACTTAGTATACTTAGGGTATACTATAGTATTTAGAATTAAGGTGTTACATCCGAGGTGGTTGCAAGTGACAGATCTGGAGACAAAAAATGGCAGCAGGAAGGGTGGTGGGTGGAGTTGCTTGGTTGGTTGCAGCTCGGGCAGTGATGGCGAACCGGTGGTTCTGCAATGGGGCAAATGAGGCTCTGTTAATAGTTTGGTAGATGAACTGTGTTGTGATGAGATAGTTTAGCTGAACGAGGATTGAGGTTTTTGTGTGGACTCAAGGTGATTGGGTATTTTGCTTTCTTTAATTTTTGTGGTGTGTTTAGTTAAAGATGATGAGATCTTTCAATTTCATAAAGGATGGTTGTTATGTTAATATTTTTGTGAGTGAAGATGATGAGGCCCTGTGAGTGTTTTCTTTGTGTTCAACCTCTCTAATCTCCATTATTTTTTTCAATTATCTCTATTCTATCTCTTTCTCCTCATTTCTTAGTTTTTTAGAACTCTCTCTTAATGTCTCTTACTTTCTGCATTGCTTCCTCTCCCTCAATATTTCATTGTATCTCCCTCTTTTTTTTTTGTTCATCCCCCCTCGCTTTGTTGCCTCAGCCTTGGTATTTAAAGAGAAAATTGGGGTTGAAGAGTCTTCCCCATGTTGCAAGAGCTAATTACGTTGGGTCCATTTCTGGTTTCCTTTATTGTGCTCTCTTTCTTTGTCCCATGACTTTCATCTTTCTCAATCCTCTATTGTCTTTCAAAAAATCTGCAAAGGTGACTAGATGGGCATGTAGCAGGGTTGACCGAGTTAGGTTTTCTTCAAATTTCCTTTTCTATATTTCATTCTTCTGCCCCATGCCTTCTCTTCTTCTCATTTCCTGCTCCAATCTTTTTTCTCATTTTGCTGCTGACCCAGGACGCTGCAACATGATTTTGAGTATTGTGTGTAGCAGCTTGACAACGAGCAAACCTTGGTGGTGCTGTAGCTAGGTCATTTGAAGGGTGCGTGTGTGTACGTGAATTGGGCTGGGAAAAGGAAAAAGGAGAAGACCAAGGAAAGACGAAATTGGTTTATACTCAAAATGGAAAATGGCAAAGGAAAAGTGCAAGAGGAGTGTAACGGCATTGCTTTCTTCATTTCTTTTATTATCTTTTTTATTATATATTTATTTTTTTATTCTGAATTAAAAGGTTTTAATGACCTGGACAAAATTAGATGTTCATAGTTACCTCTATTTACTTGTTTCTTACTTGAGATTAGGAATAACCGTAGTTTTTCATATTATCGTTGTAAGAATCGAGTAAAGACGTGAACTTAAATTTTGTCTGGTAATGCATAGGATGATGTGAATGGACAAGGAAAAGACACTAATTGAAAATTAGTAGGTTGATTGTGGATTTACAAGCTATTGCAGCATTGTTAATCCTACCAAGGTGAAACTTAGCGTAAAGCCAGAGATGTCACCGCCTTGTAAACAAGTTGTCACAGCTTAATTGACATTTATTAATTAAAAAGATTTTATTAAAAATAAAAGAATTTAAACGACTTTGGGTGACCTTGTGACCCGAAATTTAAAAGACAACGGGCTTGGTCCGAAATTTATTAGACAATGGGCTTGGCCCGAAATTTAAAAGATAGTGCGCTTGACCCATCATTTAAAAGATAGTGAGCTTGGCCCAGAATTTAAAAAGATAGTGGAATTAACCTAAAATTTAAAAGATAATGGGCTTGACTTGAAATTTAAAAGATAGTGGATTTGACCCAAAATTTAAAAAAAGATAGTGAGCTTGACTCAGAATTTACAAAGACAATGGGTTTAACTTAAAATTTAAATGACAGTGGGCTTAACTCGAAATTTAAATGACAGTGGGCTTGACCTAGAATTTAAAAAGACAATAGGCTTAGCCAGGAATTTAAATGACAGTGGGCTTGGCCCAAATTTAAATGATAGTGAGCTTGGTCTGAAATTTAAAAGACAATGGGCTTGGCCTAAAATTTAAAAGATAGTGGGCCTAGCCCGAAATTTAGAAGACATTTAAAAGACAGGAATTTTAAAAGGCAATGGGCATCTTGGCCCAAAAAGATTTTTTCTTCTTTGTTTTTTCTCTTTTTCTTTTTTTTCATACTTTGGCCGTTCTTTTATAGTGAAGCTTAGCGTAAAATCAAGAGACGTCACTTTTACAAGCTGTTGCAGCTCATTAACTTTCGATCACAAAAAGATATTGCGATGTTCATTCCTGTAACTCAAAATACAAAGATCATGATAATAGATTGAAAACATCATGTCAATATCTTTCACATGCGTACTTGATGCTAATTGCTTCCTCGAAAAATTTTGATCCATCAAAGCCAGGCGCAGACTCTCACAAACTAGGGCTCATCAACTTATTTCAAATTTCTTAGAATATCATTTTCTCCTTTGATTAGAACTTCTAAATTCTTTTTAGTCTGAATTGTTCTTCAGGGGATTACCATTAGATGGTCAAATCATAGTGTTATGCTAATGTCCACCTTACCTGAAGCATTGTGTAACAGACACGTATGGATTGAAAAATGCAACATGAAAGGAGTTTACTAAGTGAGCAACTACCATATTGGTCTTGGAAGTTTGACTACATAATGGTATTTACAAAGGATGAATATATGGAAAAGACACAAATGGTGGTATGGGATCCATAGGGGTGTGTGATAACTGTCGAGGCTATCAAATTATATCAATTTATAACTGATTCACCAAAACTACTTGCAGTATAAGGTAACACTAGGTCAAGCCCTTAGATCACTCTAATTATGCAATCAAATTAAGAGGTTAACAAACATGGGGAGGGTTTTAAAAATTAATCAATAGAAAACAATTAAAACAGTAAATAGAATTAGAAAAACAATCAATCCAAGGGAATTAACCAATCTTGATTTTAATCCATCCTTGATCACTATGGATGCATTCAATCACTAACTAAATTCTTGGTCTTAGATCACAACAAGAAGCCTCAAGATGATCCATGAATTTTCTACTAGATACGTATCCAGAATTTGATCAATCAAGGTTAGACAAATTAAGCATCCATCTAATCATAAATTAACCTAAGAACCAGAATCCAACCTAGCTAAACAATTAATCAAACACCTTTGATGCCTTATTTAGTCTCTGCAATCCTCCCTTTGTAACACCCTTATGGGGATGTCACATATATAAAGAAAATAAAAGAAAGATAAATAAAATCTACCCAAGTTGTAAAATATTTATTACGTACTAATATGGGTTGTAAAATAATTCCTATTAAACAGAATATTATTAAATAAAATAATGCAGAAATATAAAATAAACAGAAACAACATCACTTATAATATACATATGGTCCAAGTTATAAGTTATACAAATAATTTACAACTATAACCACAAATATTTAAACATAAACAGTAAACCAAAAACAGTAAAGAGTCAATATATACATACGCAGACGCGCCCAAAAATACATCATCAATATTTAATCCTCTGATGGATCACTCTCAGGAAACTCATCAGAAGATAAATATCCAGGATGCCTCGACACTCGGCGATCATGAGACCGCGCAGTCGATACGAGAGTCATCTCATTAGGCTCAGTAGACACACCACCCCAATGACACCTAAGAGATAAAGGCAACTCTAAGTGTAGAAACACAGTAGTCGTCATCACTGGCTCTCCATCAAACGTAAGTCGTATGGACACAGTCAACCGTCCCACGTAAGTCACTGAGTCTCTGTCTCCCCGTAGATACCAAGCTAACGATCCACCGTGAAACTCGAGTGTCACAAATCCCAAAAATTCTAGCACCGCCATACCTAAACTAATCAGTCCAATGGGTATGGATGATCAGATGGTTCTTGGTCGTCGTACTGATCTTCGGCTTGCTGCTCTTCTTCCTCCTCAGTTACAAAATCTCAAGAGGCTGTTCCTCTTCCTCAAACTCTTTACCACGTAAAATAAATATACAGAAAACACATAAAATAAAGAGGTAAGACAAACTAAAATCATCACAAATATGGCAGATAAGAAAACGACAAACAACAGATATACAGTTCATGCAATATGAAAAGCTATAACATTAATTAATAACAGAATAGTATCGTAACAACACATAATATCACAGATAAAATAATATCATGGATAAAATAAAGTAAGAAATAAACAAATTATCATAACAATAACCAAATAAAATAAACAAATAAAATAAAATAATATCCAAGATATAACCATATATAATATGACACGATCCTACTCCATGGAGCTAAACACAAACAGATATCAGAGAGAGAATGACTCGCAAAATCTATTAGTACCACGGCTGCCCAACCAAACTATTGCGCTGTCACACGTTGCGTCTATAGCCCCACGTCACATGGAATCCATCATCCAAGGCATGGTGTAGTTCACGGTCTCACGTTGTGGCACTACAGGCAATGTACTATTAGACTTTACGAAATCTCGATTAAATATAGTGCGTGTCGAGTTCATTAGTGTGCTATCGGTTACCACGGCCCAGCGGAGCGACAAGATATCCATATATGGAATCCCATACACTAATGTCTCCCAGTTCATAAAGACAATGAACCACACTACGTTTATCGCATCGACAACACGAGGTGAATCACATCGTCAACCAATCCACCAAAAACTGGCATAATCTCAAATTACCAATATATTCTCAAAGATAAAAAGATACAGTAAGTCCCACTGGACAAATACTATTCCAAAGCCTGTACGGGTTCACCTCATAGCCCGACAGCAGAAAAGAGAAAAAAAATAGAAAGTACCGTTTTGGTCAATCGCGTAAAAATTTTATCGCGTTTTCACAATTTCGTCGTTTTTACAAACATTTTTAAATCGCGTAAATTTATTTTTCTGTTTTTAAAATCGCATAGAGTTTTTAATACATTTTCTCAATCGCGTAAGAGTTTTAAATCATTTTATGGTCCAAATCCCTTAAAAATTACTGTTTAAATAAACAGAAAAAAAATAATTAATACGTTTAAACTACGTAAAATATTTTTCATACCGTATACTGTCTTTTGGACATCTTTTCTCTCTTATTTGCCCGTTTTTACTAAAAATTGGTAGTATTTTACTTAGAAAATTATATTAATGGTTTCTTAATTTTTCCGTAAAAATTCTATTTACTTAATTTTTAACCGTATAATTTAAACCTTTTAAAAACCACTAACATGCTTCAAAATACAGTATGAGCTATATGTTAGAAATTTTTGAAAGTTACTGTATTTCTTTTCTAACAATAAAATCAATAGTTTCAGTTGATTAAACTTAATTCAATTCAATTTATTTCTTCAAAACTCATTTTAAAAAAAAATCTTTTTAACATGTATTGCATCTTTATACTTGAAAATGGTTTGGAATTGATTTTAGAAATCATGAATTCTTGGTTTGGCATGTTGGCCGAAATATATGTTTGTGTCATTTGATTTCTAAATTCATTTTCCTTGATCTAAACAATTCTCTCTCTTGTTAATTTTCCTAGGTTAATTAAATTACACTTTAGGAAAATAATGAGAACATTTTGGTTCTCCTTTTGAGTCAATGGCCATGAGCCCTAGTGTTGTGTTCTTTGGAACACTCATGCATTCCTTAGCATGTTATTCACATCCTATACATTATCATGCATTTCTAACACATGCAAATTATCAAAGCTTGTAGACATGCAACTACATACAAATTATTACAATTATCAAATAGGAAAGCTACTAACAACCACACAAACAAAATACTAAACAAACACAAACAAGGAATCCTTATGGATTCTACAATCACCACAAATAAAACTCCATCTTCTTACCACCACACATAGATGATAAGATTTGTCTTTCTCTTACCTTAAATGAAGACAAAAATATTCTTTCACTCCTCTTCTAGGTTTCGGTTTTCCTCCTTCAAAACCTAACAAACTTAAACAAAAATCTACAAGTTACTAACCATAAAAAGAGAGCTTAAACCATGGAGAAATCATGGCTTGGAACTTTGAAAAAGAGTTTAGAAATGGAAAACAAGAAATTTCACCTTCTAGGTAAAATTTTCCAAGTAGGTTTCCAAGCTTCAAATGGAAGATTTTGCAAGAACTCTCAACTAGAGATGTTCTTAGGATTGTGTTTAGGTTTAGAAAACTTGGTTGGATAGAATTTTGGGTGGTTGGATGGTATAGAACAAGGCTTGGCCGAAACTAGCTTCAAGGAAGCTTCAATGGTGTTTAGGGTTTTTGGAAGAGAGAGAGAGAAAAATTGCATGAAAGTGAAGTGATTTTTTTGGTCTTCCAACATGCAATAGTCGTAGCCTTCAATGCCATGCAAGGTGTCCATGGGCTTGGCTTCATCCTAGCCTTAGAATGGATCAAAGGTTAAGATTAAAACTTGGTTAGCAAGCTTGTTTCCTATTGGTTGAGTTTAGCATAGTCATCTAACCTAGTCACATGCTTAGTCACTAATTAACCTAGTCACCACACTTAGTCATCATGTTCTAGAGAATTCCTTCACTAATGATGCTTAATTAAGCTACTAAGTTAACTGTTTTAATTAAACGTGGGTCCCGCAAAATATTTTCGGGTCCACTGTCATCTAATTATACTGACTAATAAAATAATATACAAAATTATTTTATTGGACAGTTAAATCCTAAAAATTAAAAGATTAATTATCGTCTCATTCAGAATTGGGTTTAGTAAGATCCCCAGTCTGAATAATTAAAACAAGATTTCCCCGGCCCGGAAAAATATTATTTTCCTGTCCCGGAGCAAATCGCACAAAAAGTCCAAATAAAATCATAGACAGTAATATTAAGCACTGTAACATATAGAAAAATTAAAAACAGTACAATCAGGACGTAATGGTCATTTTTCCATTTTTCTCCACGACGAAGCAAATCATCCAAAACGTTCAAATAAAATTGCAGACAGTATATAATTGTTTGTATATCTCCCAGAAAAATTAAAACAGTAACTTGAGAAAATTTTTATTTTACCGTCTCGAAGCAAATTACATAAAACGATCAAATAAAATTTTAGCCTGTAAAACATATTTGTATTTCATACAGAAAAACAAGAAACAGTAAAATAGGGACATAATAGTCATTTACACAAAAGTTTGAAAAACAACAAACAGAACATTCGGGACATTTTTCTAAAAATTGGGGTGTTACAACTCTCCCCAACAAATAAAAATTTCGTCCTCGAAATTCGCTGCTCATCAAAACAAATGAGGATACTGATCCCTCATTTTATCTTCCAGCTCCCAAGTAGCATCACCCGTCACATCATTCCATATAACCTTCACCAGCTCGATCATCTTCCCTCGAAGTTGCTTTACCTTTCTGTCCTCAATTCTAACAGGTAAAGTCTCGTAAGTTAAATTCTCCTTCAATTGTACTTCATCTGGTTGTATAACATGCGTCGGATCTGGTATATACTTCCGTAACTGAGATACATGAAATACATCATGCAGATTGGATAGAAAAGGCGACAAAGCAATCTGATACGCCACAGGACCTATACGTCGGATAATCTGATACGGTCCAATGAACTTAGGAGTAAGCTTCTTAGACTTAATAACTCTTCCGACACCGGTCATAGGAGTAACTCTTAGAAATACATGCTCACCCTCCTCAAATTCAAGAGGTCATCTTCGTTTATCCGCATAACTCTTCTGTCTGCTTTGCGTCGTTCTCATCTTCTCTTGTATCATCTTTACCTTCTCCGTAGTCTGTTGTACAAGATCTGGTCCAACAGTCATGCTTTCTCCATCTTGATAGCAACATAACGGGGTTCGACATCGCCTTCCATACAATGCCTCATAGGGTGCCATCCCTATACTTGAGTGAAAACTATTGTTGTAGGTGAATTCTATCAAAGATAAAAATTCATCCCAACTTCCTCGTTGCTCCAAAACACAAGCACGCAACAGATCCTCCAAAGACTGTATAGTTCTCTCTGTCTGACCATCAGTCTGCGGATGATATGCCAAACTCAGTCGCAACTTAGTTCCCATAGCTTCTTGTAGACTCCGCCACAACCTTGACGTAAACCTCGGATCTCGGTCAGAAACTATACATGTAGGTACACCATGTAATCTAACAATCTCACTGATGTACAACTGGGTTAATCTTTCCAACGAATACTTGATATTAATTGGTAAGAAATGAGCCGATTTAGTAAGCCTATCGACTATAACCCATATTGAATCATGACCTTTCCTCGTCTTCGGCAAACCAGTAACGAAATCCATAGAGATACTATCCCATTTCCACTCTGGAATAGATAACGGTTGCAACATTCCAGCTGGTCTCTGATGTTCCACTTTCGCTTTCTGACAAACCAAACAAGACTCCACATACTCTGCTACGTCTCTTTTCATCCTTGGCCACCAAAACAACCTTTTCAAGTCTTGGTACATCTTGGTCATCCCCGGATGTAAACTAAGGTCACTAGTATGAGCTTCTTCTAGGATCGACTTCTTCAATTCAGAATCATCAGGCATACAAATTCTTCCCTTAAACCTTAAGATTCCATCTGCTCCTTCTTCTACCGTCGCTTTATGACCTTGCTTTAACAATTCCCTCTCATTTTGCAAAAACACATCTTCCTTTTGTTTAGCTCAGACAACATCAAGAAATTCGTTTATGATCATGACCTTAAATAAACGAACCCTTTCAGGTAGAAACTCCACAGACAACCATAGATCTCGAAACTTGTTAATCAACTCTTCCTCCTTGATCATCATTGCCGAAACACTAAGCACCTTTCTACTCAAGGCATCAGCTACCACATTAGCTTTTCCCGGGTGGTATTGAAGTTGAAAATCATAATCCTTTAAGAATTCCAACCATCGCCTTTGCCTCATATTCAATTCTTTCTGATCAAACAAGTAGTTCAAACTCTTGTGATCACTAAAGACATTGAACAGCGCTCCATACAAAAAATGCCTCCATACTTTCAGAGCAAAAACCACTGCAGCCAATTCCAAATCGTGCGTTGGATAGTTCCTCTCATGAACCTTCAACTGACGAGAAGCATACGCCACAACATTCCGATTTTGCATCAAAACGCAACCTAACCCTTGATAAGAAGCATCACAATACACGTCAAAAGTTCCCTTAGAATTTGGCAAGATCAACACAGGTGCAGTTGTTAACCTCTTCTTCAACTCTTGAAAACTGGCTTCACGTTCTTCCGTCCATTCAAAAGCTTGACTTTTCCTCGTAAGTTGTGTAAGCGGTCCAGCAATCTTCGAAAAACCTTCGATAAACCTCCGGTAATAACCAGCAAGTCCAACAAAACTTCAAACTTCTGTTACCGTCTTAGGCCTTTCTCACTGTAAAACAGTCTCCACTTTTGATGGGTCTACTGCAATACCTTCTTTCGAAATCACGTGACCTAAAAACTGAACTTTTTCCAACCAGAACTCACATTTAGCCAACTTCGCATACAGCTGCTTTTCTCTCAAAATCTGAAGAACAATACCAAGATGTTCAGCATGCTCTTCCTTAGATTGAGAATAGATCAGAATGTCATCGATGAAGACAACGACAAATCTGTCTAGATACGGACGAAAAATCTTGTTCATATAATCCATAAATATGGCAGGAGCATTCGTCACCCCGAATGGCATTACCTGATACTCATAATGTCCATAACGAGTTCGAAAAGTAGTTTTCGGTATATCTTCCCCCTTAACACGAATCTGGTGATAACCCGATCTCAGATCTATCTTGGAAAATACCACAGCTCCTCTTAACTGATCCATCAAATTGTCAATTCTTGGAAGCGGATATTTATTCTTGATAGTCACCTTGTTCAACTGACGATAATCCACACAAAGCAGAGAAGTTCTGTCCTTCTTCTTGACCAAAAGCACTGGTGCACCCCATGGCGAAACACTTGGTCGCACAAACTGCTTCTCCAACAATTCCACCAATTGCCCTTTCAGCTCCTCCAACTCTGCTGGCGACATACGGTACGGTGCAATTGAGATAGGACCTGCTCCTGGTACTAAATCAATTGAAAACTCGATCTCCCTCTCAGGTGGCAAACCAGGTACGTCATCAGGAAAAACCTCTGGAAACTCGTTGACAACAGGAATAGTATTCACATCCTTCTCATTCTTAACCTCTAGAGAAGACAATACCACATATCCCTGTGCTCCCTCTCTTAACAAAGACTTGACCTTAACAGCAGTTAAGAATCCAGACTTTTCTTCCTTAGGAAAAACTATGGTTTTGCAGGCACAATCTATAAGGATATGGTTAGAAGATAACCAATTTATCCCTAAGATTACTTCTATCTCAACAAGAGGTAAACAAATCAAGTTGACCAAAAACGTACGATCCTTCACAACAACAGGACAATCCAAACAAATCTTTGATGCAATCACAGGTTTAGCAGTTGGAGTAGAAACACTCAATTTAACATTCAAAGAACACACAGGCAACTTCAATCTTTCCACACAATCATATGCAATAAACGAGTGTGTAGCACCAGAGTCATATAACACAGTCAGATGGTTACCTCCAATGTCACCTTCTCCTTGTATAAGATCATCAGATTGAGAAATTTCTGTTCCCGTCATAGTATATACTCGCCCTCCAGATCTCGGTTGAGTATTCCCTGACTTCTGTTGATTAGCACGAACATAACAAACAACAGGTTTCCTTTCCGGCTGAGTACAATCCTTCGACATGTGCCCAGGCTGTTTACAGTTAAAACAAACTGTCCCCTTAATCGTGCACTCCGGAGAGATATGACCTTTCTTTCCGCACTTAAAACATGTTGGCGTAAACGCCACTTTTTATCCAGCTCCACTACTACTTGTACTCCCCCCAATTGGTGGTTGTTGAGATTGACTCCCTGATGGTCTGGAATACGGCTTGCGTTGAAACCGATTCGTATTACTTCCTCCACCTCTCTGAAACCTTGTCGGCCCAAAGTTACGATTCCTCTGATCTCTCGATGGCTCTAATTCCTCAAGTCGCGCACATGCATCAACCAAAGCATGAAACTAATTTATCCTCAAGGATATCACCCCTCGCTTCAGTTCCATTCTCAAGCTCGATTCAAACTTCCAACATCTCCATGTATCATTCGGTCGAGTTTGAGCATAATCCGAGAATTGAGACAAATTCTCAAATTTTGTCGCATACTCATTCACCGTCATATTTCCCTGTCGCAAACCAAGAAAATCCAATTCCTTTGGATTCCCAGGAATTGCGAGGAAAATACTTTCCCAAAAAAGCATCAGAAAATACTTCCCACGTAATTTCAGTTCCTTCAGCTTGTAAAACTTGGCGAGTTCCTCTCCACCAATGTTCTCCATCTCCTCTTAGCATAAAGACAGCATAAGTCACCTTCTTATCATCTGTGCATCTCATTCCTTCAAAAATTCTCTCCAAGTCTTGTATCCATTGACTTGCCTTCTCCGGATCAACCTCGCCTCTAAACTGTGGCGGATTGTGGCGCCTAAATTCAGATAAATTTAGGGCATCGGCGATAGCATCTTCTTTGTTGAGTACGCTCTCAAATCTGTTGCATCATTACTTGACCATTCGTGCATAGCTTCAACGGCCGCAATCATAGGGTCCACATCACGATTCACGTTCGCACGTCCTCTACCTCGTCCAGACATCTTCTTTCTTCAAACAGAACAAAACAAAATTAGATACATCCTTTCGGAAGTAAATTACAGAGAATCACACAGCACAAACAAAAACAGACCCAACCACACCCCAAAAGACTCTAACTTGGGCTCTGATACCAACTAATGTAACACCCTTGTGGGGATGTCACATATATAAAGAAAATAAAAGAAAGATAAATAAAATCTACCTAAGTTGTAAAACATTTATTACGTACTAATATGGGTTGTAAAATAATTCCTGTTAAACATAATATTATTAAATAAAATAATGCGGAAATATAAAATAAATAGAAACAACATCACTTATAATATACATATGGTCCAATTTATAAGTTATACAAATAATTTACAACTATAACCACAAATATTTAAACATAAACAGTAAACCAAAAACAAGAAAGAGTCAATATATACATACGCAGACGCGCCCAAAAATACATCATAAATATTTAATCCTCTGATGGATCACTCTCAAGAAACTCATCAGAAGATAAATATCCAGGATGCCTCGACACTCGGCGGAAATGAGACCGCGCAGTCGATACGAGAGTCATCTCACTAGGCTCAGTGGACACACCACCCCAATGACGCCTAAGAGATAAAGGCAACTCTAAGTGTAGAAACACAGTAGTCGTCATCACTGGCTCTCCATTAAACGTAAGTCGTATGGACACAGTCAACCGTCCCACGTAAGTCACTGAGTCTTTGTCTCCCCGTAGATGCCAAGCTAACGATCCACCGTGAAACTCGAGTGTCACAAATTCCAAAAATCCTAGCACCGCCAAACCCAAACTAATTAGTCCAATGGGCATGGATGATCAGATGGTTCTTGGTCGTCGTACTGATCTTCGGCTTGCTGCTCTTCTTCCTCCTCAGTATATAAAATCTCAAGAGGATGTTCCTCTTCCTCAAACTCTTTACCACGTAAAATAAATATACAAAAAACACATAAAATAAAGAGGTAAGACAAACTAAAATCATCACAAACATGGCAGATAAGAAAACGACAAACAACAGATATACAGTTCATGCAATATGAAAAGCTATAACATTAATTAATAACAGAATAGTATCGTAACAACACATAATATCACAGATAAAATAATATCACGGATAAAATAAAGTAAGAAATAAACAAATTATCATAACAATAACCAAATAAAATAAACAAATAAAATAAAATAATATCCAAGATATAACCATATATAATATGACACGATCCTACTCCATGGAGCTAAACACAAACAGATATCAGAGAGAGAATGACTCGCAAAATCTATTAGTACCACGGCTGCCCAACCAAACTATTGCACTGTCATACGTTGCGTCTATAGCCCCACGTCACATGGAATCCATCATCCAAGGCATGGTGTAGTTCACGGTCTCACGTTGTGGCACTACAGGCAATGTACTATTAGACTTTACGAAATCTCGATTAAATATAGTGCGTGTCGAGTTCATTAGTGTGCTATCGGTTACCACGGCCAAGCGGAGCGACCGACTGTCCATATATGGAATCCCGTACACTAACGTCTCCCAGTTCATAAAGACAATGAACCACACTACGTTTATCGCATCGACAACACGATGTGATTCACCTCGTCAACCAATCCACCAAAAACTGGCATAATCTCAAATTACCAATATATTCTCAAAGATAAAAAGATACAGTAAGTCCCACCTGACAAATACTGTTCCAAAGCCTGTACGGGTTCACCTCATAGCCCGACAGCAGAAAAGAGAAAAAAAATAGAAAGTACCATTTTGGTCAATCGCGTAGAAATTTTATCGCGTTTTCATAATTTCGTCATTTTTACAAACATTTTTAAATCTCGTAAATTTATTTTTCTGTTTTTAAAATCGCGTAGAGTTTTTAATACGTTTTCTCAATCGCGTAAGAGTTTTAAATCATTTTATGGTCCAAATCCCTTAAAAATTACTGTTTAAATAAACAGAAAAGAAATAATTAATACGTTTAAACTACGTAAAATATTCTCCATACCGTATACTGTCTTTTAGACATCTTTTCTCTCTTATTTGTCCGTTTTTACTAAAAATTGACAGTATTTTGCTTAGAAAATTATATTAATGATTTCTTAATTTTTCCGTAAAAATTCTATTTACTTAATTTTTAACCGTATAATTTAAACCTTTTGAAAACCACTAACATGCTTCAAAATACAGTATGAGCTATATGTTAGAAATTTTTGAAAGTTACTGTATTTCTTTTCTAACAATAAAATCAACAGTTTTAGTTGATTAAACTTAATTCAATTCAATTTATTTCTTCAAAACTCATTTTAAAAAAAAAATTCTTTTTAACATATATTGCATCTTTATACTTGAAAATGGTTTGGAATTGATTTTAGAAATCATGAATTCTTGGTTTGGCATGTTGGCCGAAATATATGTTTGGGTTATTTGATTTCTAAATTCATTTTCCTTGATCTAAACAATTCTCTCTCTTGTTAATTTTCCTAGGTTAATTAAATTACACTTTAGGAAAATAATGAGAACATTTTGGTTCTCCTTTTGAGTCAATGGTCGTGAGCCCTAGTGTTGTGTTCTTTGGAACACTCATGCATTCCTTAGCATGTTATTCACATCCTATACATTATCATGCATTTCTAACACATGCAAATTATCAAAGCTTGTAGACATGCAACTACATACAAATTATTACAATTATCAAATAGGAAAGCTACTAACAACCACACAAACAAGCTACTAAACAAACACAAACAAGGAATCCTTATGGATTCTACAATCACCACAAATAAAACTCCATCTTCTTACCACCACACATAGATGATAAGATTTGTCTTCCTCTTACCTTAAATGAAGACAAAAGTATTCTTTCACTCCTCTTCTAGGTTTCGGTTTTCCTCCTTCAAAACCTAACAAACTTAAACAAAAATCTACAAGTTACTAACCATAAAAAGAGAGCTTAAACCATGGAGAAATCATGGCTTGGAACTTTGAAAAAGAGTTTAGAAATGGAAAACAAGAAATTTCACCTTCTAGGTAAAATTTTCCAAGTAAGTTTCCAAGCTTCAAATGGAAGATTTTGCAAGAACTCTCAACTAGAGATGTTCTTAGGATTGTGTTTAGGTTTAGAAAACTTGGTTGGATAGAATTTTGGGTGGTTGGATGGTATAGAACAAGGCTTGGCCGAAACTAGCTTCAAGGAAGCTTCAATGGTGTTTAGGGTTTTTAGAAGAGAGAGAAGAGAGAAAATTGCATGAAAGTGAAGTGATTTTTTTTGGTCTTCCAACATGCAATAGCCGTAGCCTTCAATGCCATGCAAGGTGTCCATGGGCTTGGCTTCATCCTAGCCTTAGAATGGATCAAAGGTTAAGATTAAAACTTGGTTAGCAAGCTTGTTTCCTATTGGTTGAGTTTAGCATAGTCATCTAACCTAGTCACATGCTTAGTCACTAATTAACCTAGTCACCACACTTAGTCATCATGTTCTAGAGAATTCCTTCACTAATGATGCTTAATTAAGCTACTAAGTTAACTGTTTTAATTAAACGTGGGTCATAAAAACATTTACGGGTCCACTTGTCATCTAATTATACGACTAATAAAATAATATACAAAATTATTTATTGGACAGTTAAATCCTAAAAATTAAAAGATTAATTATCGTCTCATTCAGAATTGGGTTTAGTAAGATCCCCCAGTCTGAATAATTAAAACAAGATTTCCCCGGCCCGGAAAAATATTATTTTCCTGTCCCGGAGCAAATCGCACAAAAAGTCTAAATAAAATCACAGATAGTAATATTAAGCACTGTAACATATAGAAAAATTAAAAACAGTACAATCGAGACGTAACGGTCATTTTTCTATTTTTCCCCACGACGAAGCAAATCATCCAAAACGTTCAAATAAAATTACAGACAGTATTAATTGTCTGTATATCTCCCAGAAAAATTAAAACAGTAACTTGAGAAAATTTTTATTTTACCATCTCGAAGCAAATTACGTAAAACGATCAAATAAAATTTTAGCCTATAAAACATATTTGTATTTCATACAGAAAAATAAGAAACAATAAAATATGGATATAACAGTCATTTACACAAAAGCTTGAAAAACAGCAAACAGAACATTCGGGACATTTTTCTAAAAATTGGAGTGTTACACCCTTAACACACGATAATTACGCAATTATCATATGAACATCCCTATCAAATTAAATAACTCAATCAAAACTAAATAAAAAGGAAGGAGAGAAACTTGATTAATAATTAAATGTAGAACAATCAAAACAAAATCTCAGAATTAAGCTTCAAGATTGTCAATCCCTATGATTGATTTAAGATTCTTGCCCTCCATGAATGAGAGGGCAGAATTACAGAAAAAGAGAGCAAACCTAGAGAGAAGGGAGATGAAGAGAGATAAAGAGAGAGAATGAAAAGTGATGAATGAGAAGATGATTTTTCATTCTGCTACTCTAACTTGTTAAATATAACTCTTAATTTGGCCTTACATCATTAGAATTCTAATAGGTACAAAGTTGGGTCAAATAAGAACCATTGGGCCTAAGTCTTATGTCATTTAGAGGCCTAAAACTCAAGTTGTGCTCAATTAAGTTGCCTAACTCGTCAACAACTTGCCTCTGCTTTCCATCTTCAATTGCATACCCAAAACGACAGTAGTTCAACTTTAGAGTCTCATAAGAATTGTAGCTTTGTGTCTTAACTTCCATTTGGGCTTGGTTTGACATCTATTAACCTCTTATAACTCAAGATGTGGGCTAATGAGTGCGCATAGGTCAAGCTGTCAGGATCAGCATTTTGGTTCTTACTTCAACTTTAGTATAAATTATCCGAACGTATGATCCAGCTCCTGAGGTCTTCATGAAACTTGTAGAGATTTGTCTTATCTTTCCTACAAGATCATAATCACATCAATTAGATATTTGAAACTCAGATTATAGTCAAATTATTGAACACTTCTAAATAGACAAATTAAGGCTAATTCATGCAATAATTCCTTCAATGATCTAATTAGGCTCAATATCATAAAATGTGACAAAACTAACTTAATTAAGCCAAACTGAAACTTAAGAAGCCTAGTGAGAGGATCATTAAATGAATAAAATATATTACTATGAAATTTCTCCACACTTAGTTTTTGCATTCCCGAGCAAAACTATTAATTGTCCTCAAGCAAAAGAGCTCCTCCTATGAAAATGAACCAATACTCTCTCATTCCCTAAGGTAAAGTAAAAACATAATTTTTCACATAAGGCATATAATGAGATAAGACAAAGGATAGGTAAATAGGCCCAACGGGGTTAATAAAAGGGAAATGATGCAAGGTTAGTTATTTGGTCAAAGTAGCAAATTAAAGAAAGAATATCTCAATCACGTTTATGTATACAAGTGAAAATGTAGCCTAAAAAAAAATCAAAGCAAGTTCTACAGTGATCAATTTCCATGAGTAAAAATCATACAAGAAAGAAGAGAATGACACAAATGTTAAATTCATCCATCAATAGGCTCAAAATCTCACAAGACATGCATCTATCAAACTCAATCCACCAATCCAACATCCAAAACCAAGCATATGAAATTCAAGATGGAAGATAATTTATTTAATCATGCTATGAATCTTGAATTCCAATTACTTCAAACTCACAAACTTCACAAATCCCAAAACATTATTGGAAGGCAATTAAAAACACACTTTTCTTTTTCTAGAATCAAAACAATAATAGTAAAACAGAAACATAAAATTAAGATAGAAAATTAAAATAGAAATGAAATTAAACACAAAAAACAAGAATAAAATAGAAAACATAATGTAAATTCCTCCCCCACACTTAAATTCTATGTTGTCCTCAATGCCAAGCAACATAAAATAAAAGAGAGGGAGAAGAAACATCCTTATTAAGTGAGGTAGATAGCTTCTTATAAGTAGACCTCCTCCAATATGTCCTCTTGAGCTCCTTCATAGAATGGCTTGAGGTGGTGTACATTGACTTTGACAGCTTTGTTAATGGCCTCACTTTTAATCTCCACCGCACCATAAGGAAAGACCTTAGTGACTACAAATGGACCAAGCCACCTAGAATAGAGCTTTTCGAGCATTAGCTTGAGGCGGTAGTTATAGAGGAGAACTTTCTGGCTAATTAAGAACTTCTTCCTTGTCAACATCTTATCATGAAGAGGCTTGGTCTTTTTCTTGTAGATCTGGGAGTTCTCATAACCTTCCAACTGAAGCTCTTTAAGTTCTTGGAGTTAGAGCTTTCTTTAGGATCCGGCTTAGTTCAAGTCAAGATTGCACTTCTTTACTACCCAATAACCCTTGTGTTCAATATCCACCGGAAGGTGGCATGCCTTATCAAAGACTAACCTGTAGGGAGACATCTCAATAGGTGTCTTAAAGGTTGTCCTGTAACCCCAAAGAGCATCCTCAAACTTCAGGGTCCAATCCTTCTTGTTAGGTTGGACAATTTTCTTCAAGATTTGCTTGCTTTCTCTGTTTGAGACTTCGGCTTGCCTATTTGTTTGAAGGTGGTAAGGTGTAGAAACCTTATGCATGACTCCATATTTTCTTATCAAAGCCTCTATGCTTCAGTTGTAGAAGTGTGAACCCTAATCACTGATGATAGCCCTCGGAATGCCAAATCTATAGAAAATGTTCGATCTAACAAAATATACAACAACTTTAGAATCATTAGTTCGAGTGACTTTTGCCTCCACCCATTTAAATATATAATCAATAACCAACAATATGTAAACTAAACTAAAAGAAATAGGAAAAGATCTTATAAAATCAATACCCCATACATAAAAAATCTTACAAAACAGCAAAGGTTGCTAGGGTATATCATTCCTGCGAGAAATATTCCTTGTTCTCTGGCATTGTTCACAAGACTTACAAAATATATATGCATCATGAAATAAGGTAAGCCAATACAATCTAGAGTCCAAGACTTTCCTAGTTGTACGTTGAGGCCCAAACTACCCACCACATGCAAACGCATGGCAAAAACTAAGAACATACTAGAACTCATGATCAAGTACACATCTCCTAATAACTTAGTAACTACAAAACCTCCACAGGCGAGGATCATCCCACATATAATACTTAGACTCACTTTTTCATTTATTATTCTGAGCCTTAGTAAAACATGTAGGAAAAACAATAACAACCAAGAAATTGACCATATATGCAAACCAAGAAGAGATGATCTATCCTTGCAACTATAACAGTTGTTCATTAGGAAAAGAATCATGGATGGGAAGGGGATTCAAGGCTCTCTCAATTTTTCTCAGGTGATCAGCCACCAGGTTCTCTACTCTACTCTTATCTTGGATCTCAATGTCAAACTCTTGGAGCAACAACATCCACCTAATCAATCGTGGCTTAGCATCAGGTTTTTTCAAAAGAAACTTTAAAGCTGCATGATCAGAAAAGACCACAACCTTATAACCAAGCAAATAAGATCTAAACTTATCTAATGCAAACACAATAGCTAAAAATTCTTTTTCTATGATTGTGTAATTCGCTTGAGCAACATCGAAAGTTCTTGAAGCATAGTAGATCACATGGGAGACTCTGCCCACTCTCTGTGCCAAGACAGCTCCCACAGTATAGTTAGAAGCATCACACATAAGTTCAAAAAGGAGTGTCCAGTCAAGTGGTTGGATTATGAGGATATTAGTCAAAGCCTACTTCAAATGATCGAAGGATTCCTTACATTTCTGGTCAAACAGAAACTCCATATTTTTTTTGCAAAAGGTTGGACAGTGGATGGGCTATTTGGATGAAATCTCTGATAAAACACCTGTAGAAACCTGCATGTCCAAGAAAAGAACGAATTTCCCACACGCATATGGGTAAGATAAACAAGTAATGACAACTATTTTCATAGGATCTACCTCAATTCCCTCGCTAGACACTACATGACCTAAAATTATACCCTGCTCTACCATAAAATAACATTTCTCAAAATTTAGAACAAGGTTATTTTTAATGCATGTATGCAGCACTCTAGATAAGCTATCCAAATATGAATAAAAATAAGAACCATATACTGTGAAATCATCCATAAACACCTTCATGCACTCCTCTGGAAAGTCAAAAAAGATATTTATCATGCACCGCTAGAAGGTACCGAGAGTGTTGCAGAGGTCGAAGAGCATTTACTTGTAAACAAAAGTGCCGAAGGGACAAGTGAAAGTGGTATTCTCCTGATCCTCAGGTGAAATATGGATATAAAAGTAGCCAATGTAGCCATCCAAGAAGCAGTAATGTGATTTCCTAACCAATCGCTCCAACATCTAATCAATGAAAGGCAATGGGTAATAACCCTTCCGAGTGGCCTAGTTGAGCCTCTTATAATCAATGTAGACTCTCCAGCTATTCTACACTCTGGTAGGGATCAACTCATTCTTCTGGTTTGCAACCATTATAACCCCGGATTTCTTTGGGACAACCTACACAGGACTCACCTAAGTGCTATTAGATATGGGATAAATAATGTTAGCCCATAGTAGCTTGGTCACCTCTTTCTTTACCAGATCTAGAATCAGAGGATTTAGTCTCTTTTGGGGCTGCCTCACTAATTTAGCTTCATCCTCAAGTAATATCTTATGTATGCATGTGGAACGACTAATACCAAGAATATCCGCAAGAGTCCATTTGATGGCTTTCTTATGCACTCTCAGAATTTGTAGCAATCTCTCCTTTTGTTCAGCAATGAGGTTCTTGGCCACGATCACAGAAAACTGCTCATTAACCGCCAAGTATGCATACTTCAGATGCTCAGGCAAAGGCTTAAGCTCCAATTTTGGTGGCTGAATTATAAAGAGGAGTAATCTAGGGAGTTGTACTATTTCTACAGACTGAATCTCCTCATAATCAGCAGCTGTTGCATAATTTGTAGAAACAGAATCATCATCTCTCAACAATACATAAATCTTAGCACAAATAGCACATCATATCACCATCACAATCAGTACATAAGTGGCAATGTATAGAATCATTAAAATCAATAAAATTAAGAAATTCATCACACAACTCATCATCAGTTTCCTCAACTAAATCAACAATTAAATCAATATGAAAAACAAAATGCTTCTCCACGGGATGCTTCATAGTATCAAAAATGTTAAACTAAATAATAGAGTCTCCAAACTCCATGGATAAAGTTCTTGCATGCATATTTATCTTAGTCCTTGCTGTTTTGAGGAATGGTCTCCCTAGAATGAGTGGAGCCTTGCTAGATGGTGACTCCCCTTCCATCTCTAGAATATAAAAATCCACAGGAAAGATCAACTCATCAACCCTTACCAACATATCTTCAATCAACCCAACTGGGTACGCACTGCTTCTATTAGCTAACTGAATCACAACACCTGTAGTATGCAAAGGGCCAAGTCCAAGAGAATTAAAAATAGATATAGGGATTACATTAATAGAAGCACCTAAATCTAGCATGACATGCTCAAATCTGTAATTACCTATAAAACATGCAATTGTAAAAGTTCCTATATCCTTGCATTTCTGAGGCATAGGCTAAATAAGGGGAAAAATATTTTGGCTCATACTAATTCTCTCATTACCCTTCAGCCTCCTCCTGTGGGTGTATAATTCCTTAAGAAATTTGACATATTTTGGAATTTATTTAATTGCATCCAACAATGGAATATTGACTGTCACTTTCCTAAAGGTCTCAAGAAGCTCTCTATATTTCTCAGTCTCATCTATCTTTTTGGACTGAGTAGCTCTTTGTGGGAAGGGAAGGGCTATTGCAGGCTTTTCTTGCTTATCAACAACCACTGATTTCTTCTTACCCTCAGATTTTTAGGTTGGTTCATCATATACTAATTTCTCTATTAGTTGTTGCTTACTTGTAGGTTAAGGTTCAGTTGGTACTTGTACAGATTGTCTTGACCTCAGCACAATGGCACTCACATTTTCCTTTGGATTGGGAATTATTTGTGAAGGAAGTTGGCTAGAACCTTGGGCCTGCAGTTGACTCAATGAAGAAGCCAATTGTCCAATCTGGGTTTCTAAATTCTGTATGGTAGCATCTGTCCTTTGCTGGAACTGAATATTGTTAGTGGTCATCTACTTCACCAAATCCTCAAATGAAGGCTCAGGCCAGTTTTGTGGTTGTTGGACTTTGTTGTTGCATAGGCTGCTGAAATTGTTGCCTACTTGGTCCAGCATAAGGCTAAAACTGTGGTTGCCTAGATGGTTGCTAGAATGGTTGCATGTACTATTATGGTTGCTGCTATTGTGAGCCTACATTACCATACCTCAGATTTGGATGATCTCTCCAGCTAGTGTTATATGTGTTGGAGTATGGATCATATCTAGGCTGATGTTGCTGCTGGTATTGTGGTTTACCAGGAAAGACACGTGTTGCAACTACAGAGTGATCTTGAAATACTGAACCATCATCCTGAAGTGTAGGGCATACATCTATAGGATAAAATGAACAAAAATAAATGTCACACACGTTTGCAGGCCCCTGTATAGGTAATTGGTGTCCACTTTAAACTGTCTCACTAAGGAAGTTAACTCATCAAGTATGTGCTTCATTCTCTGTTGGTCATCATGAAACACATGAATCTCATTTACTCCTCTACTGGAAGTAATCATCAGAGTACCAAACTGCTAGAAATTAGCAGCCATGTTAGCAATTAATTCTTTGGCAGCAACTGGAGTTTTATACCAATGCACCTCTACTGACAGCATCAATCATGCTCCTATCCATAGGTAACAAGCCCTCATAGAAGTATTGAATTAACAGTTGGTCACTGATCAGGTGGTGAGGACAACTTGAGCATAATTTATTGAACCTCTCCCAACACTCATGCAAAGTCTCTCCTGTCATTTGTCTTATACCACATATATCTTTTCTAATGGCAGTAGCTCGAGGTGCAGCGAAAAACTTCTCCAAGAGCAACTTCTTCATGTCATTCCAACACATTACTGAACCTAGTGAAAAGAAATATAACCAATCTTTGGTCGCATCAGCAAGGGAGAAAGGGAATGCCCCCCAGCTTGATGTGTTCCTCAGATATCCCTTGCGACTTCATAGTTAAACAGAGTACATGGAACTCCTTTAAATGCTTATGAGGGTCCTCACCTACAAAACCATGGAACTTTGGCAACAAATGTATCAATCCAGATTTAAGTTCAAAGTCAGCATCAAGATCAGGAAATTTAATCCCTAAAGGTTGGTAAGTAACATTAGGAGCAACTAGTTCCTTAAGGGTTCTATTATGCATGTTATCACCCATAGTTGCAATACCACTTAAACTCTCAGGTTTACTTTTAGTTTCAATATCAAATTCAAGTTCAGATGTAATTCATTCACCTAGCCTAGGAGCTTTATAAAGCATGTGCAAGGTCCTCTCAATGTCAGGATCAATATCAAATGAGTGACTAGTGAAAAACCTAGTCATGCAACATACAAAGTACAAAAACACAAAACATGCAAAATAGACTACACGACACTAAAATTCTACCAAAATAAATCTAGTTAACCTATCTAGACATTTTTAAAAAATATGGGACCACCACAAAATGAAAACTACACAAAAATGAAAGTAAAAAATGTAATAAAAAATCTTTAAAATATTAAAAAAAATGGTCTAAACGATGGAATTTGGCAAAACCAAGGGCGACCTCATGGCAAAGCGTGAATGTTGTTTGTTAGGCCATTTTCCTTCAACTAACCAAGTTTCAAGTTATTCTGAGCACATTTGTCTTTACAAAAATTCTGAAAATTAACCTAAAATCACTCATTTTTACCTGAAAACCACCAAAACATAGAAACAAAGGGGTTAGTGAAGGATTAGTTGTCAAATATACTCTTAATAAAATTGATCAAAATCAAAATGATCCCTAGCAACAATGCCAAAAATTTGATAATTGTCGAGGCTATCAAATTATATCAATTTATAACCAATTCACCAAAACTACTTGTAGTATAAAGTAACATTAGGTTGAGCCCTTAGATAACTCTAATTACATAATCAAATTAAGAGGTTAACAAATAAAGGGAAGGGTTTGCAAGATTAATCTACAAAAAGCAATTAAAACAGTAAACAGAATTAGGAAAATAACCAATTCAAGGAAATTAACCAATCTTAATTTTAATTCATCATTGATCATTATTGATCCATTCAATCACTAACTGAATTCTTGGTCTTAGATCACATTAAGAAGCCTCAAGATGATCCATAGATCCTCTATTAGATAAGCATCCAGAATTCGATTAATCAAGGTTAGATAAATTAAGCATCTATCTAATCCCAAATTAACCTAAGAATCAAAATCCAACCAAGCTAAACAATTCATCAAACACTTTTGATGCCTTGTTCAGTCTTTGTAATCCTCCCTTAACACATGGTAATTACGTAATTATCATATGAACATCTCAATCAAATTAAGAAACTTAATGAGTTAAACAAAGAAGAATGAGAGAAACTTGATTAATAATTGAATGTAGAACAATTAAAACAGAATCTCAGAATTAAGCGTTAAGATTGTCAATCCCTAAGATTGATTTAAGATTCTAGCCCTCTATGATAGAGAGGGAAGAATTACAAAAAAAAAAAAAAAAAAACCTAGAGAGAAGAGAGAGGAAGGGAGATGAAGAGAAAGAATGAAAAATGCTGAATGAGAAGATGATTTTTAGTTTTGCTGCTCTAACCTCTTAAAACTAACTCCTAATTTATTCTTACATGGTTAGAATTCTAATGGGTACAAAGTTGGGTCAAGAGGGAATCATTGGGCCTAAGTCTCATGTCATTTAGAAGCCTAAAACTCAAGTTATGCTCAATTAAGTGACCTAACTCGTTAGCAACTCGTCTCTGCTTTCCATCTTCAATTGCATGCCCAAAATGACGTAGTTCAACTTAGGAGTCTTCATAAGAGTTGTACCTTTGTGTCTTAGTTTCCATTTGGACTTGGTTTGACATCCATTAGACTCTTATAATCAAGATATGGGCTAATGAGTACGCAGAGGTCAAGCTATCAAGATTAGCATTCTGGCTCTTGTTTCAACTTCAGTTTAAATTATCCAAATCTATGATCTAGATCCTAAGGTTTTCATGAAACTTGTAGATATTTGTCTCAACTTTCCTATAAGACCAGAATCACGTCAATCAGATATTTAAAACTTAGATTATTGTCAAATTACTGAACACTTCCAAATAGACAAATTAAGGCTAATCATGCAATAATTCCTTCAATGATCCAATTAGGCCCAATATCATAAAATGTGACAAAAGAAACTTAATTAACCCAATTGAACCTTAAGAAGCCTAGTGAGAGGATCATTAAATGAATAAAATATATTGCTATCAGTGTGACCCCAATATAGATTGGTTTGATCTTCATAAAATCAATCTTTGGTTGCGTATTAGACATTATAACCAATGATTTCCTTTTGTTGAGCATCTACCAAAATTTTCCTTGATATAAGGCAACATTATGCCAAATTGAACTAAAGAGAAAATTTTCCCAGTCTAGAACTGAATTAAATAGGGTAAAAAATCACCCTAGTGTAAGTCAAATTGAACCAGGGAAAAGAAAATTTTTCCTAGTTTAGAATCGAATTGAACAGGGTAGAAACTTGTCCTAGTGTATGGCCAAAGTGAACCAAAAGATTTGTCCCAACGCAAGGCTAGAAAGTACCTCATCCTTCTTTTTTTATATATATTATAGGACCAAGGAATTGAAAACTCGGAAGAGCATGAACCTTTTGTCTTAAAATTAAAGTTAACAAAAATGACAACAATCCTTCATTAATCAGAATTGACTTTTTGAGGCTTGTAACGTGGCTCAGGTTAAAGGTTATGAAATGAAAGATATAAGACTCAAACAAGTGTTTAAGAGTTGAATGGGACCAAGGATCCTTAGTAAAAGAAGTTTTGTCAATTGCCATTCACATTATCAAGAGCAATATCATTTTTCTCTTACTTTTGTATTATTTTTCCTTTTTTACTTCATCATTTGTCTTTGTTATAAGTCGTTTCATTTTTCATCATCTTTTTATTCTTTTCCTTTTTTTTTTCTTTTTTTCCTCTTCTTTTTTCACATAAATCACCATTTTTACTTTATGCTAACCTCTAGTGTAGGGGTAATCCTTGTCCAAAGTTCTTTAAATAAATTTTTCAAGCTCAAAAGGGGGTAACAAGGGATAATAAAGATGATAGAATTTTGTAAAGGATAAAGAAAGATGGTCAATATTCATTTTCAAATCATAACATGATTGCTTATTTTCAAAAAATTTATTTTGAGAAAAAAAGATAAGGTATGTTAAGTGATTACTTCTTTGCTCCCTTTTATTTTTCTTTTTGATTCATTCTTTTTCTTTTCTTCTCTTTTTTTTATTTTTTTTTCGCAGGACACCTGCACATGTGGACTTTATGACTATTGACATCTATCAAAGAAATAATTGTGAAAAATTGGAGTCCAATGGGGTCCAAATACAATGAAGACACTTTGAATAAACGAAAAGAAAATAAATGACAAGAAAAACAATATGATAAAAATGAAAGGAAACAAGATATGCTAAAATCCATATAAATTCATTACATTAATGCTTCAAGAAAGTTCACATGAGTTCAAAAACCCCAAATGGTTTTAATGATTGAACAAACTAGGAGTTAATACAATTAAACCATCATTTCATGATAATCTCTTGACAAACAAATCAGAAAACCAACTTCTCAAAAGTTTCCCAGTGCTGGAGGATTGCAAAGTACTATTCATTCTTAACAACTGAAAAATAAATCATCATTAAGTTGAGCTTTCTGAAGTTTTCCTTGTAAGCATTTGCTCTCATTTTATGATTTGGAATTAGGTTACTAGTAATGCTAGGCCCTTTCTCCTTTTCAAAGTCTAGTTTTCCACAAGCAATCAATCTCCTCACTATTGTTTTAAATACCTCACAATCTTCAATCGAGTGTCCTGGGTTTTCCATATGGAACTTACAAGTTACATTGGGACTGTAGCAGGCTGGGAATGGGGGTACCATGGGGCGAAAATGAACACATGTGACTAAGTGCGCATCGAACAACTGTTGAAACTAATCAGCATTAGAGATTGGTAACTTTGGAAAAAGGAGTAGATTTGACGGGGGTCAAGCATACCCTTGGTTTCTTGGATTTTGAGGTACGAGAGGATGATTGGTATAGACAAGACAAGTTGGGACATATGGACGCGGCGAGGGAACATTATTGACCTTGTATGAGGTTTGGTAAGCACTGACTTCTAGCTTTTTCTCCCTTGTCGATGTCATCGTCTTAGGGAAACTGCTCTATATTTCCAACAAGTAACTTACCTGATCTTGCAAGATTCTTAATCATTTCTCCTACTGAAATTAGGTCAAAAATCCCTATAGGCAGCCCCTGCCATTAGCCCAATAAAAGGTGCTCATAAAGTCTCTATAATGTACAAGCTCATTTTTTACAAAGTCAGTGGTGGTTGAACCTGGGCTGCCAACATTCTCCATCTTTGAGCGTATTGCTTGAAAGTCTCATCATTCTTCTTTTGCATTGCCCCTAGCTATTCTCAGATAGGTGCAGCGTCGATGTTGAATCGATATTGCCCCACGAATAGATTTGTCAAATCATCCCTGCAAGAAACCTTTGAATGGTCAAGTTGCATGTACCATTCTAAAGTCGACCCGATTAGACTTTCATGAAAAAAATTGATTAGGAATTTTTTATCCCGTGACTAAATGGCCATTTTAGTGATGTAAGTCTTCAAATGAAACTTTGGATTAGTGCTTCCATTGTACTCTGAGAAATCTGGAATTTTGAAATCCTTAGGAATATTAACTTCAGCCACCAGGCACAGTTCATCGATTCCCACCGAGTCATATAGGTTAGGGCCTTAATAGCTTTAATTTGCTCTTGTATATTTTTTATCAATTCATCTCTTAATTTTTTTTTCTAAGTTGTTATTTAGGAATATTTTCATTGGTTACTCATGAGTGACTTCAGCATTGTTATCCTCCCCTTCAGGATTTCTATTCATGGAATCATCCCCTTCATTAGCATTTACTCCAGTGCCGACAGAGGTTCTATTTGTTGTTCTAAGGGTCTCAATTAACTGTCTCAATAAATTTTTGACTCTTGATTATCCTTCTACCATCACATTGATTCTTCCCCTCATTTCATCCATCTCTTGACCCAAACTTCTTTCTGAATTTGACATCTCTTGCAGCCTAGTTTGTGACCTAGCCTCGTATGTCCGAGTTTGTGCGATATGCATTTTTCGAGGATGAGCAATGATTCAAAGCTTTTACCTTTAAATTATTATTTTATCAAAAGATCAGTAATTGTGCTCATTATTTGTTAGAGGACTGTTAGCGATTTTAAGTCAAGTAGATTTGAAGTGGGTTTTAACGGTTCTCTAACAAATTTTTCTGAGAAATGACAAAGAGATTAGAGTATGGCAAAGAAACATGGTGCAAGGATGCAAAGTATGCTCTCTCTTTTTTTTTACCTTTTTTTAAAAAAAAAAATTATTTCAATGTATAGGATGAATGTAATGATGAATAAATAGTTGGTTCTTTAATTGTGACTTGCCCCTTTTTTTGTAAAACAAAAAGAAATTTTTTTTATCTAAGCAAAAAAACTTTTCTTTAAAAGGGATATGATTATGGCTTATCACATTAGTGGATCACACTATTTATGATGCATATGTATGACATGGATAAATCTAAAGATAACGAAAAGGTACGCTCCATTTGTGCTTTATGAGATTACCTTAAATTTGAGGAGTTTTATCTTAAGGATTTATGTGCATTTCTGATTCGTGAAAACTTTCATTGGGTGACTCTACTATTCTAAATGCCTCTAGAGCTAAGTCTCATTTTAGAATGTTGATCACAAATAGTGGGTAAACCATTAGGTGTGTGACATTCATGAAAAAGGCACACTATAGATGAAGTTTTCACGATAACCACACAGGATGGACGTCCAAAATGACTATCACTATGCAACCTCTACCTAACTTAGGGTTCACTCAAATTTGGTTATAGGGCTTCAATCGAATGTGTGTGATAAACATGTAAGTACAGTGTGTGTAGGGAGCATATAAACCTTCATAATCCTAAAGACTACCCACATCCTGCAAAACAAAACAAACGCAAAACAAATTCCAAAAAAATTCTCTATCCTAGGGTTTACATAGCAAATAAAAATTACAGTTAAAATAATCAATAAACAAATTAAACAAAAAAAAAAAGAACAAAAACAAAAAAGGGTAAAACAAACATATAAATTATTTGCACAACCAATTTACAAAGGCTTGACTCTCAAGTGTTCCCAGTACAGTCGCCATCTGTCGCTACCGGGATCACGGTGAGAGTGGTGAAAAAATAAATTATTAAAAAAAAATGAAATCACTACCAATTTTATTTAAGTCGAGAAAAAATTAGAAAACCTTTTTGTTTTATAAAAAATTGGTCTTTTTAAAATAGGTTAGATTCGACAGTCGATTATGTATAGAAAATGGTGGAAATTTAATCTCACAGCATCCCTAATACATCTATGTTAAAACGGTTACCTTAGTTAATCGTGCAAAAAAAAGGTGATAAGCTTTAAAAATATTTATTTTACCCCTTTTTAGAAGATAGAAAAAAATTAACAAATAATTGTGAAAATTTAATTTTTGACTTGACAAAATAGAGATTTTGCTCCTATGTATCCCCGAGTGCAATAAGGAATTCAAAGTCAAATCATTCTTTCGAAAAAATGATTTTGGGTTGGTTGTTTTTAATTTTGAAAAGATTTTTGTTTTGAAAATTCATTTAAATTTTTCTTTTTATGATTTAAAAAAATGAATCCTCACATTGTCACAACTTAGATGATTTTAAAAATTATATGATTAATAAAGCATTACAGCTCAACTAATTTCGTTTTATTCTTTTCAACAAGATTCAATTATTTTATTTTTTCTTAAAAAAGATTATAAAATCAACAACTAAAAAAACAGACAATATTAGCAACATAATTAAAAGAAACATACTGACAAGTAAGAAAAACATGAACACACGAAAAGGGTAAACAAAATCTCAAAACAGCCAACAAAGGGAACCCAAATCTAAAAGAACTCAAAATATTTTCCTTCATTTTATTTTTTTTAAATTAAATTTTTTTATTTTCTATTTTTTAAAAATTAAATTTTTAATTTTTTCTATTTTTTAATTTATTTTTATTTTTTTAGCAAACTACAAAAGCCTAACAAAGAATCTTTCTTTCAAAACTAGATCCATCTAATTTTTCTTTTATATTTTCATTTGTTTAACCAGATTAACAAAACGACAATCAAAGACTCACTTTCCCCTCTAAAAAAACAAAAAGACAACAAGAACGAAGCTTCTGGTATTTGAGAAACGAACATACAATGGGGGAGGTTCATGGTGGAGTGCAGAGCGACGGAGACCCGGCGGTGTCGCAATCTGGGTTGTGCAGTGACACGAGCTCTACGCATCGTGCCTCAGTTAAGTTGTTTGATGGTGGTTCGCGACAAACCAGTTTGGTGCTTTGGGGCTGGGGCGCGTGTGCGACGACGTGATGGTGACTGGGTGCATTTCCTGGTGACGTCTGGTCGGCATAATGGTGTGCGTGGAACAGGGTGGTTAGGATGGTAGAAGACGATAGCTCTAGCGTGGGTCTGATGCGCATGACGAGCTTAGGTCTGAGGTGGTTGTAGGTGACGAATCTGGAGACAGAAAATGGCAGCAGGAAGGGTGGTGGGAGGAATTGCTTGCTTGGTTGGAGTTTGGGCAGTGATGGCAAATTGGTGGTTCTGCAATAGGGCTAATGAGGCTCTGTTAACAGTTTGGTAGATGAACTGTGTTGTGATGAGATGGTTTGGTTGAATGAGGATGGGGGTTTCTATGTGGACTCAAGATGTTTGGGCATTTTGCTTTCTCTAATTTTTGTGGTGTGTTTAGTTGAAGAGGATGAGATCTTTCGGTTTCATAAAGGATGGTTATTGTGTTGATATTTTTATGAGTGAAGATGGTGAGGCCTTGGGAGTGTTTTCTTTGTGTTCGACCTCTCTAATCTCCATTCTTTTTTTCAATTATCTCTATTCTCTCTCTTTCTCCTCATTTCTTGGTTTATCAGAACTCCTTTTTAATGTCTCTTACTCTCTATGTTGCTTCCCCTCCCTCAATATTTCATTGTATCTCCCTCTTTTTTTTTTTGGTTAATCCCCCCTCGCTTTGTTGCCTCAACCTTGGTTTTTAAAGAGAAAATTGGGATTGAAGAGTCTTCCCTATGTTGACCATGTTGCAGGACCTGATTACGTTGGGTCCATTTTTAGTTTCCTTTATTGTACTCCCATGACTTTCATCTTTCTCAATCCTCTATTGTCTTTCAAAAATGCTGCAAAGGTGACTAGAAGGGCATGTCGAAGGGTTGACCAAGTTGTGTTTTCTTCAAATGTATGTTTCTGTGTTGGTGACTGTTCCGGTGCATCAAAAAAATGAGTGGCACTGGTGGCATCATCTCATCTTTCAATAAGATTTTAACACATAAGTAACAACTCAAATTGTGGAATCCATGTGACAAGGGCTTTTAAAAAATTTATATTTACTTCAGTTCTTTGTAAAGATTATTTGGCAAAATTGTAAAACTCATCATACGAAACCTCAATTCGTGAATCTGTTAAGCAACCAAACATCCAAAATCTCCAAATTGAAGAATAACCCTAAATCCCCATCTTCACCCATATCGTGAGGCACCGAAGGCTTACCTTCATCGCCAGTCGAAGCCTCCTGTCATGGTTGAAGCCTCCATCTCAGGGTCGTGGAAGAACAGCAAGGTCGGCGTTCCCCTGAAATCCCTCTTTTGTCATATTTACTTCGTCGTGGAAGGTCAGTCTTCCCCCAAACTGGTGAGAATCGAATCCGAACCCTAAACCCCAAATTGAAAGAACCTTAAACCTCCGTTCATTGAATGTTTACAGTGAGCTTCGAACGGAGATTACTAATCGAAAGCAAGACGCGGAAGTGTGAGGTTCGAACGGTTAGCTGAGCGGTGGAGCTTCGAACGACGGTTAGCAGTTGAGTCAACGACGGCTTGTAGCGGAGTTTCGAAGTGTTCGCAGCTTCAAATGGTAAGCTGAGCAATTTTTTTTGCGATTGATTAGAGTAGTTTTCCCCTTCTGCATAATGTTTGGAGAAAGCAGCCTTAGTATTCCACATAGGTGCTTCGTAATCTAAGGTTTTCTTACTTTCTCTGTGCTTTAGGATTCAGTCACCATTTTCGTTTTTCATTTTGTTCCTGCAGTAGTTTGAAAGGAAGAATTACCGCTCTTCTTCATTGTCTCATCTCCCAAACCAACCTTCGACAGGTGCGTCACTGCTTATTTTTTTTATTTTATTTTTTGTTTTGGTTTTCATTTTTTTCAAGTATGAGTTTCAGTTAGCTCCTATCTCTTGGCTGGATTTCCGAGTGTGTTTCTGTTTTTGAGTGATAATTATTAGTGGGCCATCCGTTATGTTATGGTTAGAGTCGGAATAGCATAGATCCTTAGCCTAACCACAGAGGGTGGAATTGGGGTTGCACTCCCAATTCTGGATGCTGTAATGAATGTCCCAGCCTAATTTATTTTTTGGAAATCATAGTAAAATGGGGTCTATCCATAGTAATCATCCTTGGGACACAATTATTATTCATACTGCGTATCATTCTCTGCATAAACCCAAAATATTAACCCAAACCAGTAAGTATAATTAAAAAACCAATGCACATTCAAAAAGCTTTCAGCTTTCAAAACTTGCTAAGCTAGAACCAGGTTTTGGCTCCTCCAGCCTTCCCAGTTATTGATCCTTCACGCGTCCTACCACCCCACCATATACTCAATTCTATATTCTCATTCTTATTTCCCTAACTCCTCTTTCTCTCTTTATCACACACATATATATATATATATAGACACCTCTTTCTAACACATTCCCATACACCAAAACAATCAAATTTCTCTCTCTTTCTGTCTCCAAAATGGTTTATACTCGCAATGGATTTCATGCGCTTATGCTGGTTGGGGTACTGGTAAGCTCCCTGGTGGCTGCATCTGCCGCTAACTTCTACCAAGACTTTGATCTAACATGGGGTGATAACCGTGCTAAGATAATTGTGTCACTAATTTAGCAAAAAACAGAGTTCTCTCATTTCTCAATCATGTTCCATTGACCCAATGTTATAAAACTGCTACGTTGTTCTACATAATGAAGCATTTAGCATTTTTGTTTTCTTTTGTTTTACTTATTAAATTTGATAAATTTACAAAAAACATTCTTTCTTAATTTCTCTTATTTAAGTTTTAATATAACATAAATCTCTCCATTATGTTATTCTTTTTAAAGTCAAAACACAATCTCAAGAAGGGAAATAAGTGTGCTGATTAGATGGCGAATAACCCTATGGCCTTCATGAATTTAACACAGTTTGGAGATTCAGTGCAGTTGGTTTTTGTTGATTGGTTAAAGGCTACTGTACCCTGCATAATAACAGAAAATGGTTGTTACCCCCCACTATCCTTCTCTCTCTTTGCCAGTAGGGCACTCAATTCAATTTGCCTCTTGCCTCTCGTAGTATAAACTCTCCACACTTTGGGCCCATGTGACATTTGGGTTACCAACTGCATATTTGGGTCACGAATTAGATTTTGGGCCCTAACACGACTCATTCTTCAATCTCAGCCTTGTCCTCAAGGCTGAATTCTGGAATTTGACTCTGGATAGTGAATCCATCCTCCCAAGTGGCTTCTTCAGCTGGTTTCCCCTTCCACTGGACCAGCACTTGATTAATAGAGTCCCAATTTTTATAAACAGTCCTGTTTGCTAAGACAGTTGCAGGTTCAATCCTTATGGAACTATCCCCTTCTAATCCTTGTGGTAGTTCCTCCTCAACAGAATACTTGCCAATAGCTTTCTTCAATAATGACACATGGAACACCGGGTGTATTTTTGAAGAGGCAGGAAGATTGAGCTTATACGCCACTGCTCCGAGACGTTCTACTACCTGAAAAGGGCCATAATACCTTGCTGCAAGTTTGGTATTAATCCTTGAAGCTACTAACTGTTGTTTATGAGGGCGCAGCTTAAGAAACACCCATTCCCCTACTGTAAAACTGATTTATTTTCTTTTGCGATCAGCTTGTCCTTTCATTCTTTCTTAAGCTCGCTGAAGGTGTTGTTTTAGTTGTCGGAGAGCCTCATCCCTATCCATTAAATCCCTCTGCACCGCTTCTACTCTTGTCTCACCTTGTAGAAATATAGTGATAACTGGTGGCTTCCTTCCATAGAATATTTCAAAGGGTGTGACCCCTGTGGTGGCATGGAAAGTTGTATTGTACCAGTATTCGGCCCAATGCAGCCATGGTCTCAGTTGATCAGCAATGAAGCACCTCAAAAAGGTCTCAACACATCTATTCACTACCTCAGTTTGCCCATCTGTTTCCGGGTGGTAAGTTGTGCTCATTTTTAACTGAGTCCCCTGCAGCTTGAAGAGTTCTTTCCAGAAATTACTAAGGAAAATTGGGTCTCGGTCACTGATAATTGTCATAGGAAGCCCATACAATCTCATCACTTCCTTTGTAAAGACTTCAGCTACTGTCCTTGCTGTGTAGGGGTGTTTTGGAGGAAGGAAATGCCCATACTTGGACAACCTGTCCACCACCACAAATATGACTTCGAACCCCTTAGAACGTGGGAGCTTGGTAATGAAATCCATAGACACTTCATCCCAAATGATCTCTGGTATGTTTACAGGTTGCAACAACCCTCCGGGAGAAGCTGCAAGATATTTCTGCCTTTGACACACATCACACTCCTGTACATACTCCTGGATCCTTCTTTTCATGCCCACCCAGTACACATTGGCAGCAATTCTCCTATAAGTTCTATGGAACCCAGAATGTCCTCGTTGAGGAGACGAATTAAATTCTTCCAGCATCCGAGGGATCCAATTTGGTTAAATCGAGATGACTAATCGGCCCTCATACAAGAGAACCCCTTCCTTGTAAGAGAAACCAGGGTTGGACCCCATATTCTTCTTCAATTCCTCAATAATTTGCAATAAATAAGCATCTAGATGAACCTCTGCAATGACTTGAGACAAATTTGCCCATATAGGATAAGACACCAAAGCACCAAATTCTCATTCTTCTCCCATTCTGGAGAGTGCATCAGCACCCTTATTCTCATGACCAGGTTTATATACTATATCAAACCTGTATCCCAACAACTTGGCTGCCCAATTCTGTTGATCCATTGTGGAAATGCGTTGCTGCAGTAACTGTTTTAAACTTTTCTAGTCTGTGTGTACCGTAAAATGCCTTCCCAAAAGGTATGGACGCCAATGTTGAATGGCCAGAGCAACGTCCATTAATTCCTTCTCATAGGCTGATTTGGATAGGTTTCTTTCACCCAAAGCCTTGTTGAAATAAGCAATGGGTCGACCATTCTGCATGAGAATGGCACCAAGGCCCTTGCCCGAGGCATCACACTCAATAATGAATTGTTGAGTGAAGTCCAGTAGAGGCAAAACAGGTGTTGTAGTCATCTTTACTTTTAGGAGCTCAAATGCCTCTTGTGCCATCAAATTCCACTTGAAACCCTCCTTCTTAGTAAGTTCGGTCAAAGGCCTGGCTATCTTCTCATAATTCTGAATAAACTTTTCTATAGTAGCTCGTCAATCCCAAAAAACCCCGTAACTCCTTTGACATTCTTAGGAGCAAGCCATTGGAGAGCACTCTTCACTTTGCTTGGGTCCATCATAATTCCCTCCTTCGAGATCAAGTGTCCCAAATATTCGATTGAAGATTGGGCAAAATGACATTTCTTCTGATTCGCAACCAGTGCATGCTGCTGCAATGTGTTTAAAACCATAGCTAAATGCTTCATGTGGGTGTCCCAATCTGGGCTATACACTAGGATATCGTCAAAGAATACAAGCACAATCCTTCTTAACATAAGTCTAAAGGCTTCATTCATGAGGGATTGGAAAGTGGAAGGGGCATTCATTAACCCAAAAGGCATCACTAAATATTCGTAGTGACCGTCGTGGGTTCTAAATGTTGTTTTGTGCACATCTTCCTTCCGAACACGCACTTAATGATAACCAGACTTGAGGTCCAGCTTAGAGAAGAACTGGGCACTATGCAACTCATCCAATAATTCATCGATTACCGGAATAGGGAATTTATTAGGAATTGTTACCTTGTTCAATGTTCAGTAGTCGACACACATTCTCCAAGAGTCATCTTTCTTCTTTACTAAGATGACAGGGCTAGAAAAAGCACTCTGACTATGCCGAATTATTCCCGCATCCAACAACTCCTTCACTTGGCTCTCAATCTCATTTTTTTGATGATGAGGATAGCGATATGGTCTCACATTCACTAGTCCCTGACCTTCTAGTAATATGATGGCATGTTCCTTACCCCTCTTCGGAGGTAACCCTGAAGGTTCCCGAAAAACAACAAAGTATTGGGCCAACAGTTTGGTTAATTGTTCCTGTTGTTGAAATTCAAGCTTCCCAACCTCAGCATGCTTCTCTGCCCTACTGTCTAAGATCAGCTCAGTTGATATAAGTAGGCCTTCAACCCATTTCTTTGGTTTCCCTAACAAGCTCTGTAAGGTTGTGTCAGTTATATAATTGGCCCCTCCTCCTTTGAGTTCCACCTATACTCCATTTTTTTAAAATTTCATCACTTGTTGGCCCCAATTTACCCAGGTTTCCCCCAATGTTGCCAACCACTAAATTCCCAAAGCCACATCTATGCCTTCCAAATCAAAAAGAAAGGTATCCACAGTCACTTTCCCCTCTTCTAATTCGAGTTCAATGGCCTTGCATTTACCTTGGGCTGCTGCTCTGTACCCATTTCCTAATTTAATTCTCATTGGGTTGTGTTTTTTGTACCCCAACCCATCTTTGCCACCAATTTCCTAGAAATGAAATTGTGAGTTGCCCCATTATCAACTAAAATGAGAACTGGAACTCCTTTAATTCGACCCCTAAGCTTCATAGTTTGAGGTACATATCTGTTTTTTGCATCCAAACTCCCAAGACTCATAACACTGCACTCACCATCGACCTCCTCTTTTTCCTCTACCTCTATGGCGATAATATTTCCCTCTATTTCTCCTTCATCTTCATCATCCAGCATCATCAACCTCAATTGCTTGTGTGGACACTGATGGAGGGGATGAAACGGACCCCCACATTTGTTACACAGTCCCTTTTGTTTCCTCTCCAAGAGTTCATGATACGATAGGTGAGTAACACCCTTGTCTCTAAAATTCATCCTATTCCGCTCGACACTGGAATCGGCTTTGGGTTTCTACCCATAGGACCCACCCTTCGATGGGTTCCATCCTCCCAAATTATGCTCTTTAGACCCACGTATAAAGACCCATTCTAAACCCGTATTGCGACCCGGGTTACTTGAGCTGGGCTGAAAATTATTACCCGACCCGTATTGTTGTTAACTTAAATATTATTGATATTGTCCTTTTGGGTCATCAACTCAGTCTGTATTTAATACGCATTTATTATAAATTATTGTGGAGAAATGTAAAATGGTTATATCTAAAAACTCACCTTGATGATATCTGAATAACATGTTTTAGATTTGGAGCCTTGTTCATAGGGGTCTGTGATAGTTCATCCTCACATTTGCTTGTGACATCTTTCTTCATTTTCTTGGTGCCAATTCTTCTCCTGCGTGTTGAAGGTTTACGTCCACCGGGCCTCATCCTTGTTCCAATCTGATAAAGTGTCTTCTGTATTTTGTTGAGGGCAATAGTTTGTGTAATGTGCCAATAGTATCGCTAACTGCATTCAAATGTAATATATGCGTGCCATTGTGTACAAACAACATTAATTAGTATGGGGGGCAAACATAGGGTCAGTGTGTCGTAGCCCAGCCTTTTTTAATTGGGAGTATGCATAAATAGCCTAATTAGGTGATATCTAAATTTGTAAGTCCCAAAGTGACTACAAGTACTGTAATCCAATAATACCAACTGGTACTATTACTACAGGTACTCTAATTCATTCGCAATTCCCCCAAAAAAAAAAATTCCACCATATTTGTAAACCATTCGCGGAAATAAATTGACATCCCACCCTCATGTAACCATTGAATTTATGGTTGTACAACTACACGTGATGCATCACTCATTTAGTAGTGTTAAATGTTATACACTATATAACTTATTACATTTGTTTTCAGTTGTATATTATTAGAGTAAATATCAGGTCCAATGTCAGAACTTGTGAAAAAGATAAAAAGGTTGTATTTAATTATACGTGTGACACCAAACAAATGAAAATAACAAATCATATACAATATATAACTCATCTTATATTATCAAGTTTTGTATTATTAGGTTTAATTACTTATACTATGCAATACACAACTTACAATCCATTATCAAGGACAATTGACGTACATAGTTTAACATATAACAATGTAGCTTTATAATAAACTTAACGAGTCTACCAACTATTATCATATAATTAAAGGATAACATTACCTTCATGACAGTGGCCTGCGAAGGGATGATAGCATCATCGGTTATAATTAGGCGAAATTAATAATACTACACTTTCACTCCAGAATATTACAACACCAAGACTTACATTACATGTATAACTGATGCACACTTTTTATGACCAAGTTTAAAAACATAATACGGGATTAATTATTGCATTACGAATTTAAGTGCAATTTATTTCAAGTAATAAATTTGACTAGAGTCCGCAGTCGATCTACAGAGAAATGATGAAGATTAATTAAGGTAATGTAAATATATTTTTACTACAGGAAAAAATATTTACTTAAGTAAAAAGATCCACTCTTGGTAAATAAAGTAAAGATAAAATTAATTCCTTTTATAACTCAAGTAGAATCGTCACATAATGAAGGTTACAATCGGAAAATATAACATTAAAAGTTCATTACGTAATTATATTATATTTTCTGTAATTATTACAACCACTTGTAAATGAGTTTAAGGATTCAGTGTGCCAAATTCTTGTCTACAACAAATGAAGAACTCCTCTTTACAAGGGTAGTCTCTAAATTATCAGAAACAAAATATAACAAGTATAATAGCTACTAGAAAATTAAATCATTAAAGCACGCAAAGGAATAAATCTAACTTTATTTTATTACCAAAAGCTTCACACTTGGACCCAAGTAGACTGAAACTTATTTACATATAGGCTAGCAAGAAGAGAAAGAAAGAAAGAAAGAGAAAGAAATTTGAAGGGAGACTGAGGAGAAGAGGTTGGGCACTGCCCAGAACCTCCTCTTCCTCTTCCCTCTCCGATTTCTCATTCGAATTGTAAATTGTCCCATCCAATTCTGATGCAATTGCCTATTTATAGGAAAAGTTTGGTTACTGTGCAATGCACAGTAACCAAACTTAATCATTATGTCTTAAACGTCATCAATGACGTTTTTGTTTTTTTTTAATAATAATTGAGTAAATGTGTACAGTCGTGCCTCCTGTTTTTCTCATTTTTTAGAGGAGTGAGCTTCGTGAAAGTTGTAGGCTTGGATATTTGCTTTAAAATGGTTTTGGTTTGAGCCCAAAATCATCCCTAGAACTAAGGATATGGTCCAAATACTGCAGAATGTTTTAGACCCAGTTTCAGCTCCTCTATTTTGACAAGCAAGCCTAATAACACCTCCAAGTAGTCCGAAGTGAGTTTTGTATTCCTCGTGAAAGTTGTATGGAATTGTCTAAGTTTTCCTACAACACCAAGATCACATAGGACTGATATTTGCAACACAAGTTACAGTCAGTTTACTAAACACTGCTAAAGACATAATTAAGGTTAATTTATGCAATAATTTGTTTAATGACACAAAAAGCTTCAATATCGTCTTTGTGTCAAAACCAACTAAATTAAGCTTAATTGAGCCTTAACAAGTCTAGTGAGAGAATTATAAAATGTATAAAATACAGTGTTATCAATAACCAAATGTAATATTTACTTCCATTCTTGGAGAACATCACATAACTGGGATTGTACCAAAAATTCTGTTATACCGAATGTAATACTTACCTTAAGATTCCATTACTAACAGGTCATGTGACCATTCTAAAAAGTCACATGCATTTTTAACGTAATCATGATCGTTCATGTAAGATATAATGCCACTCCATTTACTCTACTCACCTCTTACAATAAATACTTCTCTCACCAGAGTAAGATATATATGTTAGTGAATAGAGCATGGATCCATAAAGCATTTGGGTTAACTTAACTTGATTTAAGAATTTTGAATCAGTCTCATCCATCTCCATGTAATCCCGCAACACTAGAGTATACATGTCAGTGGGTCGTTCTATGTTGGACCTTATGGTCAAAGGTTCAATTTGACGTTACCTATGTTAATCGATTGTTACATTTTGTAGCAAAGGAAAACAAAAGTTTTGCATAAAAAGCATTAACGTCTCTATATCTGCACATTGAATCGTGTCCTAAGTGAAAGGATCAAGTATCATAGCTAGTGTTAATGTAGGGGCAGTCTAAGAGTGTTGGTGGCCTAAAGTCAAATTTTAATATTTGACATTTCTTTTATTTAATTAAATTAACGACAGCCAATTCTCGTCAAAGGTTTATGCTCTCTTTTCTCTATTTACTCTAGTTAAGTGCTTCTTGTCCCTCAATCCCTCTTTGTTGCACACTAATTGACGCATAACGACATTACCCTTGCAATCGCGTCATACATTGTTCTTCCTAATCACAAATACATGTAGCTTAGCATATGTAATATAAAATTCAATAACTTCTATCTCACTGCCAATGGTTATAAATCATTTTATTAAAGGGATGAAATCCACTAACACCTAGTGTAAGTCTTAAGACTTACAATTAATATCTTACAATTAAATTTATTCTAATCTAACGAATTTAAACGATTTAATTAAATTAAGAGAAACAATAGAAAAAAATGACAATAAATAAGGAGCGACAATAATTAAATGTGATATATTAATAAAGGGAATAAATCAATTATCAAGTATACTTATTAATTTATAAATTTATTTTTATTACAAATATGTGATGGTTACACAATAATATCATGTTTCAATTAAAAAAATTTAATATTAATAAAACATTAACAACGGGTTAAAGGGAATATCACACTATTGGAAAATATAATCTTTAACGTTTTTATCATGAAAAGTTAATTGACGACATTTAAGAATTAGTATATAATTTTAAATAAAAAAAATTTATACAATTACCTAAAAAGTTAGGCATTGTAGATATTATAAATGATTAAAAAATAAATATTACAAAATTAAGAGTGTTTCCATTACTGCTTCCACCTTTCGTAGTTGGAAGTTGGAGTGTTCATGTTCCATGTAAAGTGGAGTGATCATGTTCCACAACAGTGTTTTTCACAACAGTGTTTTTATCTTGAGTTCTGTTTAAAACAATTTATACACCAGCTCTATGTCTCCTGTAACTTCTACAAATATCTTCGTTGTATAAATTTTTGAAACTCTAAGGTCAATATTCTTAAGAGAAGTTGTAATTACAGGCTCACCACCATACAATGACTAATAATCCGTTTCATGCTCGTTATTTCTGTAATCATTTAAAACACAATCAAAATTGAGCAAAAAGTATAAATTAAAAACATAACTATAAAAAATAATTAGTTTAAATATTTCTATATATAATATATATTATATATAAATTATTACTTAACAATACTTTAAAATAGATAAAATTAAATGTAAAAATAATACATTATTTTTCTAAAAAATTTATTTATATTTTAACACTTTAGTTAAATACTGGAGTATTTAAAAATTATTTTCTTACACTCAGCAATATTTATATTTTTTCTTATTACATGAAGTAGTAGTTTTTTTCCTTAATAAATTTAATTTTACATCAATCTTTGTCAATATTATTTTTTCTAAGTTAAAATAAATTATTGATCCCGATAAGTTCATTTGATGCATATTTTAATCCTTATATATATATATATATATATATATATATATATATATATATATATATATATATATATATATATATATATATATATATACCTACCTTAAATTCACTTATTTAAATTTTAATCTGCTAGAGAATAATATCATAATACTATTGGAAATTGTAAAAAAAAATTAAAAATAGAAGAATTCAATCTCAGTATTGGAGAATACAATCTAAATAAATGATCAAAAATTAAAAAATAATGAAAAATCAAACATTCAATTCAGCTAAAATTATATAAGTTTATTATTTATTTGAAAAATATTCATCGTACCGCGTATAGTACCACACTATTTTTAACATTCGATACTGTTCATGAGACCAAATCAGCTTTCTTTTGTTTTTTTGGTATATGTCCATTAACCAACTTCTCACGTCGTTAACCACTTTTTTGTTCTTCGTTAACCAACTTTTTTTACGAACATAGAAACTATGTGGTAAAATCTTGTGTCATTAACCAACTTCTGTACGTAATTAATCACTTTTTTATTCTTCATTAACCAACTTTTTTTCTATGCTCGTAAAAAAAGTTGGTTAATGAAGAATAAAAAAGTGATTAATTACGTATAGAAGTTGGTTAATGACACAAAATTTTATCACATAATTTCTATGTTCGTGAAAAAAGTTAATTAACGAAGAACAAAAAAGTAGTTAACGACATAGAGAAGTTAGAGACATATACTTAAAAAAAAATAGAAGCATGATTTGATACTATTCATGAATGGATCCCATAAATAATACTAAATGTGAAAATTAGTGTGAATACTGTACGCGGTAAGAATATCATTATTGTATTTATTTTGACCAATAAAAGTTTACAAAACACTGGTCTGCTATCACATCAACGCTGGCACAACCATCGATCTTAAAAGTATGACCATGTTTTTTTTTTGGAGAAATGATAGTAATATATTGTTTTGAACATTATTTTAATATTAAATTTTTTATTAATTTACTATAGGTACTTTAAAAAAGTTATTACAAGAGATATTAATAGTATTGAATTTTAAATCACTAATAAAATAAATGTTATAAATATTTTTAACAAAACTTGTTATTAGTTATTTTTTTAATCAGAATATAGTAACAGTTTTATTTCATGGTGAAAAAATTATTAATGTGTACAATAACAACTTATTAATTAAAAAAAAATTCTTAAAACTGCCGTGCCAAAAATAAGCATAAAATTAGTACTTAAGATAACAATTAAAAAATTAAGAAAAATGTAAACATCGTTATATATAAAATTATTTATGGGCCTATAAATTGGCAACCAAATTCTTTGTAGCTGTCCTTTGTTTTTTCCCTGTTAATTATTTCCCAACATATTAAAATGGAACGAATGTTCCCTTACACACTCCAAAGAAAAATGCACTTGATATACACCGAAATATTTTATTATTCCCATACTGCACATGACATACAATATTTGACTTTAAAGGATTTGTAGCAGAAATTCCTTCCTACTTCCTACTTTTGATTGTTGGAAATTAGAGTGTTTATGTTCATTGGAGTATTCATGTCTGTGGAGCAGGTGGCCACAAGTCAACAAAAGCAGTCTCACAACACACTGCAGCAGTAATACTGACATCCTAATCTACTTTAAACAGCCATGCAGCAGAACACGTTTGTTTTCCACACACTTTTTACAACTACTCCTGCCATCACATCCAAAACAGACTGCAAGTTGCCATGCATAGAGTGGTCAACCACAATGACCATATATTCGTGTAAGGATTGTGAATATATAAACATGATACAGGCGTTGTTCATCTACTTTCTTTTACATAGGTCTATATATATATATATATAAATATATATAAAATACGGGCGGGTGTTATTATGTATCTTATTAAATTTAGGTGTATTATACACTTAAATTTTATTATGTACTTAAATTTTTATTCGTAATAGTAAATTTTTTTTTATAGATTTTTTTTACAAGTTTTTTTTTTTTAAGTTTTTTTTTAGATTATTTTTTTTAGGATGTTTTTTTTTTTTTCGGAGGCCGACAATGGCTCGACCACTACTTGCCACGGACCTCGCCATCGGCACCGCCGATAACCACCACCGACTGCCGTCGACCGACCACTGCCGGACCGCCGGACCACTGCCCCCGCCACGTCGGACCGCCGTCAGAAAAGTCGCCAGAAAAGCCACCGAAAAAGTCGTTGGACCGCCGGAAAATGCTGTCGAAATCGCGCCGGAAAACGCCGCCGGAAATCGTCGCCGGACCGCCACATCGAACCGTCGCCGAAAACGCCGTCGGACCACCGGAAAACACCGCCAGAAAAACGTCGCCCGAAATCATCGCCGGACCTCACCGGAACGCCGCCGGAAATCGCTGCCGGACCGCCGCCGGAAATCGTCGCCGGACCTCCGCCGAAATGCCGCCGGATGGCCGCTGGAAAAAGCGGCCGGACCGCCGCGGACTGTCGCCGAAAAACCTAAAAAGGGAAACCTGCTCAGCAGGTTTCTTGGAATTAATCTAAGCCATTGATTTATTTTATGAATAAATCAATGGCTTAAATTTGATGGTGCACCATACACCCCCTAAAAGAGGGTGTATATTAGAAATGGCCATATAACACGTATGAACCCAATATTCACTACGCACAACGTTATTTGATATATTAGTTGGGCCTTTCAAAACAGTGTTCTACGTTTGTAAATGGTGCAACCCACATTACAATTACACATGACGCAGAATTTGGTCTCAAACCATATACAAAAGCCTTAGATCCATTTCTTATTCCATTGTCATCATCCATTACTACTCAACGTATAAGAGCAATATCATTACCGTAAATAGGTTATCAAATTATAGAAGACACCAAAACAGCTGCAATCCGTGGCCCAATGGACAACACGCTACTACATATTAAATACATCTAGGTAACAAAAAATAATATTACATCCCAAGCAACAATTGCAACACTCTTCAAATCACAAAAACTGCTTAAACTTCTCAGATATTTTAAACTGCTTAAACTCAAGAGATGGGGTGCCACCATCTGGTCTATAGCCTAGAAACTTCACGACGTGAAGCAAATATAATCATTCTCAAATAACAATTACGAATTTAGAGCACCTGCCAAATATTAATAAGAATCTAAAAAAAGTAACTACTGTGCAATTTTTATTCTTGTCTTCACGTAACATATTTGGCAATGCGCAATTTCAGCGCCAATGTCTAAAATTTTAAAATAAATTTGAATAGAAGTTATTGACAGCTAGTACAAAATGCACCTGAATCCATTCATGCAACTTTTTATCAGTCCATCACTCCAATTTATTCCAGCACCAAATCATCTATAGGAGACTTCAACTTGTACAAATTTTGTACCATATTCAATCAACTTTTAAATTTCATACGAGATAATTTTGCTAGGCATATTTTAGAACCAAACAATAGTTGTGAATGAAAAATAAGCAGCCAATGTGCATTATAAAGTCAATTCCCAGGCCTACAAAGAACATTTCAGCTCACAGAACTCACAGGGGTTAAAGCAAAATCATTCAGAACACAGAAACTAAGAATGGTTAACATTTAATAAGCAATCATAAGATTAACATTTAAAGAAAAAGGTCAAACAAACTCTTCTGGCCATCAACGTCAAAACAAAAAAACTTGGCCTAGGCATTTCATCAAGCAACTGATACTCATGTATGGACAAGCAATAACATAGAATTAATTCACTCAAATTGGGGTGCAATAAACAATCCAGAGCCATCAGAATCATTGATATACACCAATTGAAATGAAAAAAACTAGAGATCATAGAATCCCGTTACAATTAACTTAATATTCAATAGTAGAAACAAAAGAACAATTATGTTACCTCTAGTGAAACTGAAATGGTTATAGGTTGTCGAGTGCGGTTTCAGCCTATACCCCTTGTCTGAGCTTACCCAAACCCAGCAAAAACTCGACACCACCCTTCTGTCTGAGTCCTCTGCAGTCCCGTTGCTAATCCTTCCAAATCCTGCAATACCCTTGATCCTGAAACATGACTTCGATTTGGTCTATCCACGCAAAAGCTTGAAGATGTCGCTGATTAACAAAGTCGTGGTGCATGATTTGGGGTTAGGGTTCAGTGATTTGGGGGTTAGGGTTCATTAGGTTGAAGATGAATTTCTGAAAATTACAGTGGAAGTGGAGAGATGAATATGATTTCGTTTGTAAGTTTTCTGACATGTGAAATGGATTGGTTCAGTGATAATGAGGTTATTTGAATCAAAGATAAAAATGGTTAAGTGGACCATTTAATAAAATAAACCGGTACAAGTTTTTATATAAATAAAACTGGTTCAAGTTCTTTCAAGAGTGGTTCAGTTTGGTTCATGGATCAGTTTGGTTCATTTGGTTTTTATGCACAACCCTAGTCACTTGAATTTTGATATAGTATATTTTTTCATGGCCGAGCAACAAATGCAACAAAATGTTCAAAATCTTCAAAGCAGATAATTTAACCAGTGTAGCTAAAACTTGAAAGCCAAATGAGCTAAATTAAAAAACATAGAAGAACCATAAACTTGGCAAGCCAAAGTTACACAACCTGCTGTAGGAGGCAAATATGGTTTCATTTTGGGTCATAAAAACTAAAAACCCAACTTGTTCTCAAGTAAAACTCAATACAAGAATAAACTATTCATGTAAGTTTTAACATATTAACTAAGTTATCCTCCCATTTCCTTAAGCAGTATTTTCTTGTAATCAGGAAACATTCAACATTTAGATCATAGCTCGTATAATTGAAGGGAAAGAACAAATTATAACTTTTCGATATGCAGCCTAAGTATATTAATTTCTTTCTCGCTCTTACATTATTTGCATAATATATATATCAACAGATCATTGCAGTAAACTATATTTGCTTCAACCATCAAAACCACAGGCAGTAAAACAAAATAAATTAAAACAATATAAAATAAACTTAACTTTTTGTGAACTACCCTAGAGACTGATCTCAGAAGATTGCAGGAAGGACGAAGATCCTGACCTTGTTTAGGGACGACACCACAACCTTTATCTCTCTGTGCTTTTTTTTCTTCCTCTCTCTCTCTCACTGGCACGCCTGCAAAGAAACGTATATAGGCTGTCTAATGTTAGGGTTTGAACACAAGGTTTTCAGAGTTATGGGGGGTGGAACTCAATGGGCCATAAATACAAGAAACAACCTAGTGACAACACAGACTAACTGACCTTTGCTGGAACCCGACTGCTGGGGCTGCTTTGGATGGTGTCATGTTGTTGAAGATGGGGGTTCTTCCTCAAACTTGCCGTTTAAGGCCACGAGTTTTCTTCCACAAAAAGGGAGTTCTTCGGTGAAAATCGCTCCACGGTGACAGGGAGCATTCGGACGGCGGTGACAGATAGCCTTCAGCTCTGACAGGTTGTCTTCCACGAAATGGGTGACTAAATTTGGGGAAATTAGCTCCAACCTCAGACGGAGCGTTGGGCCGTGACCGTCAGATGGAGGCTTCAACCGTGAGATGCAGCCTTCGGCCAGCCATGAAAGGAAGCCTTCGGCCGAGCGTGAGAGGAAGAGACGGTGCTTCACGATATGGGTGATTTGGGGATTTGGGGTTCTTTTTCAATTTGGGTTTCTGAGAAAAAGGTTTCTGAGTTAACAAAACAGATTCACGATACCATGTTAGGGTTTCACGTTTTCAGTTTTACAAAATTGCTAAAAGGGACTACAGTAAATAAAATTTCCCAAAAGGACCCTTCTGACATGGATTCAAAGCATTCAACAATTTGACTAAATGTATACGTGTCACAATGTTATTGGAAGATTATCAGATGCCACCGGTGGCACACCTTTTTCTATTGCACCGGAGAAAATACCTTCTGGGTTTCATTCTTTTGCCCCATGCTTTTTCTTCTTCCCACTTCCTGCTCCATTCTTTTTTTCTCATTTTGCTGCTGACCCAGGACGTTGCAACATGATTTTGAGTATTGTGTATAGCAACTTGACAGCGAGCAAACCTTGGTGGTGGTGTAGTTAGGTCACGTGAAGGTTGCGTGTGTGTACGTGAATTGGGTTGGGAAAAGGAATAAGGAGAAGATTAAGGAAACACAAAATTGGTTCATACTCAAAATGGAAAATAGCAAAGGAAGAGTGCAAGAGGAGAGCAACGGCCTTTGCCTTTTCATTTCTTTTATTATTTTTTTATTATATTATATTTTTTATTTTATTTTGAATTAAAAGATTTTAATGATTCAGATAAAATTGAGTATTTATAATGACACTTTAATAAGAAGTATACAATATGTCCAACAATAATGTTTTTATCAAAAATAAATCTTATTTTTAATATTATCATTTATAACATAAGTTTAAAAATATAAAAATTCAAAAACATATACATTAATAAACTCAGAGTATCAACTATACATTAAAACTAAATAAATAACAAAATGTTCAACTTTTATTAGCAAATATTATGTCCATACTTTTAACATGACTTGTAAATGTTTTAGGTTATGATAAATGTACAAAAATATTATTTAAATATTTTATTATTAGATTAAAATATTAATAAATAAATAAAATTATTGAAATTAATGTGTGTTATTAAATTAAATTTTTATTTATTTTAAAATATTCTTAAATAATAATTTATATATAATTATTTTATTTTGATATGTGCAAGGAAAGACAAGCATGGTCCACTCAATGAAATTCATATTGAGGAATATTGGGCCGTACAGTGCATTGGAAGAAAAGTGGGTCGTATAAGACAAAAAGAAAAATAAAAGAAAGAAATGGAAGTGAAACGTGAAATTGAAGATTGATAATTAGAAGAGAAGCACGCGGCCCAATGGAAGAAAAAGAAAAAGCATCCAAGTGCAATTGAATCAGCTATAATGAAAGTTATAAACAGAAGAAAGAAGGGAAGGGCACTCCGTCGTGCAGCAACAGAGGAAGAAAGAAACGGAATGGGGACGTATGTGTGCCGTACGAATAAGAGAAACACTTTGATGATGTGATGCAAATAGTTTTATGTAATGAAAAATTCTAGTAAGGTAATTTTATTGTATTTTAATTTTATTATTTTTTATTAAATTTTTTTATATTAAGAGAATGATGAAATTTTGATTATTTTAGTATTGTTATATTGAATTATTTTTATTTAATTTTCAGATTTAATATTTATTAATTTTATTTTTTTATCGATTATATGAATAAATTTTAAGATGAGCTTAATCACGCTTTGTTCTCATGTTTTATAATTTATTTGTGTTGTATGAATGTTAGTAATAATTGTTAGTTATTAATTTGTAGTTTCTTATTAGGGATACATTTGATAATTTAATAATTACTAATAATTAAAGAAATTTTATCATACATGTAATTATTATTTTTAATGCTTTATTAATATATTTTCTGTGAGTACATGCTTCTCACAAGATGTTCATGAGTTAAATTATGTGGGTAAAATAATTTAGCATAATTAAAGTTAAAAATAATCTTGATGAATTCTGAACCTTAGTCATCTTACATTTGATACAAAACTCAATTTGCTTTACTTTGCTTTACTTAATTTTGTATTTAAATTAATATTTATTTATTTTTAATAATTTGACATGGTTAATGTTGAAATAATCTTGGTGGATTCAGAATCTTAGTCATCTTACATCTAGTATAAAACTCAATTTACTTTACTTTGCTTTACTTAATTTTGCATTTAAATTAATATTTATTTATTTTCAATCATTTGATATTTTTCTTTATTTTCTTTATTTCTTTAACTATTCTTTTAGTTTATCTCTTTGTGGAATCGACACTCCAAAGTTGTACTACAATTATCGCATTATTCTTTGGGCATAATCAAATTTTGGCGCTGTTATCGGGAAGACGGTAGAAGAATTGTTAATCAATTTTTTCTTTTCAGAAGTTTGTAAATGCAAGTAACTTTGTTCCCTCTTTTATCTTGTTGTATCTTTATTTATTTTATTTTATTTTTGTAGTTTTCTTACTCTTTTTATTTTATTTTATTTATTTAATGTTGCATTATTTTTCCTTACCTTGCATGAACAGGAATAGAGACGCCTTAGGTCGATTTGCTTGTAGACATGTGTCAAAGTCAGAGCCAGAGTCTAATTTTTCTATTCATTGATTTGATATTTCTAATTCTGAGATAATGAGTGAACACAAAGATCAACCCACCAGGACCCTTTAGGATTACCTCTACCCTACACGCACAACCACACCATCATACATCATGTTTCTAGCTAATATCCCTCGACTGAATTTTAAAATAGGGATGATACAGTTACTCCATACTTTTCATGGCTTGGAAAATAAAAATTCATATTTGCACATTAGGGAGTTTGAGGAAGTAGTTATGACTTTTCATAGTTAAAATGCAACTAATGACGTTGTGAGAGTTAAGTTCTTTCCTTTCTCTTTGAAGGATAGAGCTAAGAGTTAGCTATACTCGCTGAGGCCACGATCTATTGTGTCATGGAATGAGATGACTCAAGCTTTCTTCAATAAACATTTTTCCCAACATAAGACTAACGCTTTGAAAAGGTAAATCTCCACCTTTGCACAAAAGGATAGTGAGACTATGTATCAGTATTGGGAGAGATTTAAGGAGTTATTAAGTATGTGTTCTCACCATGGTATGAGAATTGACATTTAGTGGGCTATTTTTATGAAGAACTTATACCTAGAAAGCGCCAATTTGTGGAGATGATGTGTAATAGTGAGTTCCTACAGAAAGATCTTGATGAGGCCATAGAATATCTCAATGAGCTTGTTGAAAAAGCTCACACTTGGACTGGACCTAGTGCTACTGAGAGCACAAATAGGTCACAACTTGTATGAAACCCAAATGGAGGTAGAATCTATCATCTTAGGGAAGAGGATAACCTAAATGCTAAGTTTGAGATGCTCACTAGGGAGCTAGCGGTGTTAAAGACTAAGGATTTAAAGTCATCACATGTGACTAATCATGCAGAGTCTTTTGGACCATGTTTTGTGTGTGGCGGGGTGGATCATCTCGCCCAAGGTATGTACAAAAAGTATTTGACACCTTTCTCTGATACATATAATCTGGGGTGACGCAATCACCCCAATTTTAGCTGGAAGTATGAAAACCAGCTACCTACATAGCTCCCTAGATCATATCCTACACCATATCATGCACATTCATCTTCTAGGAGTCCTTTAGAAGACATTTTGCATGCTTTTATTAAGGCATAGGGAAAGACCAACCAGAAGTTCGAATCTTTGATTACTCAAGTTGTTGAAGAAAACATGGAGATAAAGAGTCAAATGTCCAAATTGATGAACTCCTTAAGTGTGAATGAGCGAGGTGAATTCCCTTCTCAAGCTCAGTCTGCACCCCATGGTCAACACATGGCGCAAGACAAGTTGAAGGGTGTGAATTCCATTGTGACACAGAATGGTACATCATTACACATCCCAACAACAAACAACTCAGAGGATGTTGACAAGAATCAGGATAACAGTGATGTTGAGATGCCCAAGGAACCTGAGGTGACAAAGAACCCTGTTAAGGTACCATTCCCTTAAGCTTTAAAATCAAGAAAGCGAATTCTAGAACCTAACAATGAAATCCTTAAGAATCTAACGCAGGTAAAAATCAATCTTCCACTTCTGCATGTAATTAAACAAGTTCCTACTTATGTAAAGGTTATTAAGGATTTGTGTACAGTTAAAAGGAAGCACCATGTGAAGAAGACAACGTTCCTGACAGAATAAGTTGGTGCTTTAATTGAGAAGTGGATTCCTTCCAAGTACAAAGATCTTGGTTGTCCAACCATTGCATGCAGCATCGGAAATCATGAGTTTGGGCAAGCTTTGCTAGATTTAGGAGCTAACGTAAATCTAATGTCATATTCTATTTATTTGCAGTTGGGGTTGGTAGAGCTCAAACCAACCACTGTGGTATTGCAATTGGCTGACCGTTAAGTCAGAGTACCCCGAGTTGTGGTAGAGGATGTTCTAATTCAAATTGACAAATTTTATTATCTTGTTACTTTCCTAATCCTCGACACTAGCTCTATTGTTGAAACTACTTCTAAAATTCCTTTGATTTTAGGTAAACCTTTTCTTGCCACTGCTAATGCTCTTATTAATTGCAGGAATAGACTCATGAAGTTATCTTTCTGAAACAAGACTCTTGAGGTGAATATCTTTCATATTGCAAAACAACCAGAAGATGATGATGAGGGCCACCAGACATACATGATTGACTCACTCATGGATAAGGGAGTTTCTGCAACTCATGATTTTGATCCTCTTAAAAATTTTCTTGTTAATTTAGAGTTTGATTCAATCAGTAATCCATTTGATGTAATTGATATTAGTGCTATTTTTTATAGAACTCCGGATTATGGCACTCTAGCATGGCAACCAAAGTTCGAAGAGTTACCTGAGAAAGGTGAAAAACAAATTCCTTCAAGTGTGGAAGCACCCAAAGTTGAATTGAACCTAAGGGTCTAAAGCATGCTTTCCTTAGTCTAGGTGACACTTTTCCTGTTATTATCTCATCTGAATTGTCTGAGTCTCAAAGTGAGAAATTAATTCGGACCCTAAGTAAGCATAAGTCAGCTCTAGGTTAGAGCATTGATGATATAAAAGGTTTTAGTCCTCTGACTTGTTCTCATAAAATTAATTTAGATGAAGGTAAATGGTCAGCGATTGAAGCCATAACTTGATTTAAAGGATCTAGATGTAGAAGAGACTTTGGTAAACAATCATGTCTACCAAAGCTGAGGTAAGTTTTTTTTTCAGTATTTTGTTTGTGTTTTTATTGAGTCGGCTTTAATGCCTCCCAGATTTCGAAGCATTTGTATGAGGATGTAAATAGTGTCGGCCAACAAAAAAATTAAAAAAAATTCAAAGACAAAAGAAAAATTAGTTTGCGTGCTTGTTATTTTGTTTTACTTTATTTTGTTTCTGTTATTTTTGTCATTGCTAACCATTGTCAAGGTGGAGTTATCCTCTTCTCGTCTTCTCTTTTTCATTGCTAAGCATTTCAGGTATGTGACTTCTCCTCATTACTCTATTTGTGAATGCATGTCTTTTGAAGCACGTTAAATGAGTTTTTGATGATAACAATATCAAGAGAAGACCAAAAATCAAAAGAGGTGTACTAGATATAGGTCTTAGAACATCAATGTGAAATGCTCTCAAGGTATCTCAATGATCTTCAAATGGTTTTTCAAGATTTTTTTAAATCAACTTGTTATTCAAATATCATTCTTAAAGGATTTGTTGATTTCAATCATGAATTATGTAAAACAGATATAAATCTTGTCCAATCCATGTTTCCATAAGTAAGAATTGGCCTAGGCACTCAATTGAGCTTGAAATATATGTTCAAATGGCAAGGTAATTGATTACACATGTGTTGTAATCGATTACAAGCTAAACAAAGGTCTTATAATCAATTACATTGAGCATGTAATCGATTACAAGCATGGTAGAAGCCTTGTAATCGATTACATTGAGGATGTAATCGATTACAAGTCTGGCAGAGGCTATGTAATCAATTACATCCTTCCCAGAAAGTCAAGAACACGTTCAAACAGTCATGTAATCGATTACAGAGATCATGTAATCGATTACCAGTGGTTTGACAGTGCCCAACAACTATATTAAGTGCATTAAATGCTGAACATTTATGACTCCAACAGCTCCTTTATTGAAAATCTGTTTATATACTTATGTTGGGGAATCACTAACTTCTCTCCTTGAACCTGAAACATTTTTCTAACACATCAAAATGAGAATCAATGCTTGAATCTAGAACTTGCTCTATTTTGGTGAAAAACTTGAGATATCCTTGAAGAGTATTCTAGAGCTTCAACTTGTATCATTTACTCTTGTGAGAGATTTATTCTATCAACCTTGATTGTTTAAGTGAAACAGGGTGAGGTATCCCTCCATATTGTAAAGGGTGAGGCATCCCTTTGTTTGAAGAGGCTCAAGTACAAGGGTGAGGTATCTCAAGGTGTTGAGTGCTCAAGTTTGTAAAGGTTGTTAAGCACCTATTGAAACTTGAAGATATAGTGAAAAATCTAGAGTGATTACTTGAGGACTGAACGTAAGCCACAAGTGGATTGGTAGCCGAACAAGGATAAACCATTGTGTTTGATTCTCTAAACCCTTCTCTTTATATTTGTGCATTGGTTTATTTGCTTACTTGATTATTTCTCTCTTGGTTGGTTAATTAGTAGGCAATATCTTTCTATCTTATCCATTCATTCATTTCTATCAATTAATAGCTTCAACAAAAATTGGTAATCAAGAGTTTTTTGAAAGATTTGCGAAAAGTTTTTATTTACTCAATTCACCCCCCTCTTGAGTATTGAGGCCACTTGGTAACAAGTGGTATTAAAGATAGACTCTTGTATAAAGAGCTTAACAGCTTCAAGAGAAAAGATGACTTCAAATGATTTTTCAAACGAAGGTTCTTCTATAAACATTCCTCTTTTTTTAATGGGGATGGTTATGCCTATTGGAGAGAGAGAATGAAATTTTTATTGAAGCTATTGATATACATGTGTGGGATGCTGTTGAAAATGGTCCTTTTGTCCCCACACGTATGGTTGATGGTGTAAGAACCAATACACCAAGAAATGAATGAACCAATGAAGATAAGAAAAATGTTCAATACAATTTGAGAGCCAAAAACATCATCACCACTTTTTTGGGGTATGATGAATTCTTTAGGGTGTCAAATTGTAAGACCGCCCAAGAAATGTGGGATACATTGCAAGTAACCCATGAGGGTACAAGTGAGGTAAAAAGATATAGAATTAACACACTCACTCATGAATATGAATTATTTAGAATGAATCAAGCGGAAAGCATTCAAGAAATGCAAAAACGATTTACTCATATAGTTAATCATCTTGCTTCATTGAAAAAAAACGTTTGCCAATGAAGATCTTATTAATAAAGTTGAGTTGCTTGAGCAGGAGTTGGCAACCCAAAGTGACGGCCATATCAGAGTCAAGTAATCTAGCCGCAATGACCTTGGCCACCCTCTTGGGAAAGCTTCACGAGCATGAGTTGGAGCTAAATAGATTAAGCCAAAATGAAGAGCAAGATAAGAAGAAAAGGGAATTGCTCTCAAAGCCACTTCCTCCTCGATTAAAAATGAAGATGAAGATGATGGAGATGGCATTGACAACCTTGAGATGAATGAAGAAAATTTTAGCCTCCTTGTGAAGAGATTTGAAAGATTTCTCAAGAAGAAAGGGAATCAAAGAAGACCACTTTTTCCTCCTAAGAAGACATATCAAAAGGGAGAATGAACATCATCCACTCCAACTTGTTATGAGTGTGGAAAACTAGGACAGATGAAGATGGAGTGTTCGGCATATTAAAAGAAAATAGAGAAGTATGAAAAGAGACCCTCCAAGGAAAGAAAAGGAAGGAGAACATACATTGCTTGGGAAGACAACGATATGGATTCCTCTGATGATTCGGAAAGTAAGGAAGCTCATCTTTGCCTCATGGAAAATAGAGAAGAAGAAGAAGAAAGTGAAACTGAGGTAACATTATCTAATCTTGAATCTTCACCTTCATATAGTGAATTGCAAGATGCATTCCAAGAATTATATGAATCCATGAGACTTACTAAAATGGTTTTAACTTCCAACAAAGCAATCTCTTTATTGTCAAGCAAAGTTTCTATTTTAACCAAGGAGATTGAACAACTCAAAGTTGAAAATGATACTCTTGAAATTATTGATGCTAACTCATCATGTATTATTTGTTTTTCACATGATAATGAACTCATACCCTCATCTTGTTCATCATGTAAAGCATTTGAAAATGAAATTGAGGATTTGAAAAATACACTTGCAAAATTTACAATGGGATGGGATGATTTGAATATATTACTAGGAAAACAAAGATGTGCTTTTTAAAAAGTTGGTTTGGGATATAATTCCAATAACTAACAAAAATCTTATAAGAATCTCTTTGTTTCATCAAGTACATCAACTAGCCCCTTTATCAAATGCTTTTGTTGTGGTAGGAAATGGCATAGTGCATCTTCATGTAATGCTAGAAAGAACAAAAACACCAAGATTGAAACTAAAATAATTTGGGTTCCTAATGACACCTTGCACTACAACAACTTTGCCCTTTGGCAAGGGCTGAAAAGCATTGCCATTGGTAAAAAATCGTTGCCTAAAGTCTATGGCAATGCTTTCCAGCCCTTGCCAAGTCATTGCCTCTTCTGTCGTGGCCTATTACAATAGGCAACACTTTTTAAACTTTTGGCAACACTTTAGGAAAAACATTGGCTATAAGAACCTTCTGGCAACGCTTTTGAGACGTCTGTGTAGGGATAGATCTAGCAACGCTTTTGATATGTTATGTATAGGTACTTCTTTAGGCAACGTTTTCCTATCATTGCTTTTAAGTATGTCATAAGACAACGTTTAAAAAACGTTGCCTATAAGTCACATTTTTGGCAACGTTTTTAAAACGTTGGATATAGGTACAACTTTAGGCAACATTTCAATGTCATTGCTTTTAAGTTTACTGTAAGCCAACATTTAAAAAACGTTGCCTGTAGGTCAAGGTTTTGGCAACATTTTCTGAACGTTGACTATAGGTAAAGGTTTTAGCAACATTTTTTAAGCGTTGCCTATAGGTCAAGGTGTTGGCAACGTTTTCTAAACGTTGCCTATAGGTAAAGGTTTTGGCAACATTTTTTAAACGTTGCCTATAGGTCAAGGTTTTGGCATAAGTACTTCTTTAGGCAACGTTTCATTTGCGTTGCTTTTAAATTTGCCGTAAGGAAACTTATAAAAAGTGTTAGTTGTAGATTTGCTTTAGTCAAGTTCATTGCTTTTATATGCTATATATAAAGCAACTTTTTAAAAATTTACCTATGTACCACTTTTAGACAACAATTTTTACTTGTGTATTAAAAAGTCACATATTAAAAACTAATAATGAATTAAAAAACTAATTCTTCTCAAATAAAATATACTAAATTATATAAGTATATTTACTGTACATAAACACCAAAACTAAGGAAAAAAAGTCATTTACTACTATTGTACAAAAGTAATGCGATTGTTCTTGATCACATAATACAAATGAAAGAACAAAAAAACTAAAGCTGAATATCCTTGACAAATCTCTATAATTGTATCCACATGTTTTGATTTATCTGGTATATTCTCACTGCAAAAGAAAAAATAATAAATATATATAAATAAATATTTAAAAACACAAGTATTCATTCTCAATACATATTGTGTTTATAAATTTATTTATATGCCCAACTCTTTATAACCATTATTCCCTTATAGTTCTGTTAGTTTAAATTTTTTCCTTTCCTTTAAGCATACTAGTCTTGCGACAAGTCATTTTTAAATGACATCCAACAAGTTGACCTAAAGATTATGGTACTGATAAATCATGGACACTACAACATGTAATAATAAGATTAATGGTGTCTGTAATACAATCTAACAATGCTATACGTAATAAAAAAACTTGGGTAAATGACCATCAGAAAGATATCTAAACTTAGAAAAGAAACTAATATATCTAATTGCATAGCACACATAAAGTATTCCAGCATAATTTTTAGCATACAAAAAAAAGTATGTATTGTACACATACTCCACCACAGACACTCACAAATACATCCTATATTACCCAGACGAGAACAAAGAGGTTGGCAAAAAAAAAGGTAAAAAAAGAGTTGATTAGACATGTACCATGAACCATAATAATTGGTTGTTAGGAGGGTGGGCAAGCAATTAGAACGCTGAAAATATCCAAAGAAAAGGGTCCACAAGTAAAGCATTATTACACTTCCTATTTAGTATCTATTCTATCTGTTTTGAGAGGGAGGTTCACCACATTTCACACGAGATACTGTATATGGTGGTTCCTTGCCCATAAATCCATGATTGCATAATCGGTATATGTAGAACACCAACAAACCATATACAGTTATGAATTAGTCTTCACCATTGATACATTAATGACAGTACCATTGTGTGAACTATAACAAGAGTCCAACCTATATCCAAATCTAACAATGACCCATTTCAAATTCAACTATTCATGTAATGAAATCACAAGCAAAGAAAAACAACACAAGACAGGAATTTAACAGGCCTAATTATCCAAATAATCCAGCATACAACAATTCAGCATGCCAAAACAACACTATACATTCCAAATAATCCAACAGACAGCAACGACATAAGGCATTTCAAATAATTCAGCATACAACAATCCAACACACTAAAATAACATAAACCATTCCAAATAATCTAGCAATTAGTAGTCTAGCACACTAATAAGGAGATATTGACTTTATAAAACCAGAATAATAACTCATCCATTCATTAAACTGAATCTGAAACAAAGTTCAAATCACCATTCTAAATCAACATGTGTTATTACCTTTTCTTGGCTTGGAATATGCATCGATGTAGAAGAGAGTGGAAAACCATTTTTATCCATGTTAGGTGCACTATTCGCATCAGCTGGAGATGAATGCATTAAGGGTGCTAAGTCTTCCAAGTTCACACCAGGGCTAGCTCTTTCAAGCAAAGCCTTCACAAGATTTTCTAATCCCTCTTCTTGTTTCTTCATGTTATTCATCTGATTGTCAGTGTCTTGCTTCTGATTTTCCATTTCAGTTTTCAAGGTTAACATTTCTTCAGAGTGCTTGCACTTTACAACTTCAATCTCAACATCCATTTTTAAACTAGTTTTACTGACACCTCTTCCATACCCACGAACTCTCCTTGGCCTTTCCTTGCCGAACACAGCTTGAAAGGCTTCATCAGCATTCTCTCTAGAGTTTTCAATCCGATCTTGAACTTCATCCTGCAAAAAGATGGAGCACTCTTCAACACATAATGTTAAACATCAATAAAAGATTTGTATTTTTTATAATTTTACATTATATAACTTACAATTGCACTCTTGGTTTCTAAATCCAATTCCTTTCCTTTTGTTCCTATGCCAGTTGTAATGAATAAATCAACTTGGGTGACATCATCATTCTCATTTGCCAAACGCTTCAACAAATTTGTAAAAAGTAAGTAAAATATTTATCAATGAGTAAAATTCACAAATTCTCAAGCACAATACCAAACGATTCCGAACTCTAGCAAAATTCACATATCCCATTCGATGGTTCCACTTTTGACGCTTTCTGTTTTCAAAATTCATCTTGCTGATTGTCTATATTCCATAAAAAAAGAAGTATAATGTTATGAAAAATGCATCTCATAAGTAATATGAAATTGAAATATGACCTTATAATTTAGATCTTACTTGAATTGCAAGAAGACTCCAAAAGGCAATCAACTTTTTAAAAATTGAAATTGGTATATCTTTTGGACGATTCTTTAACATATCTTCCATGTTGTCATAAGGCTTAAAATGTTTTTTCTTGATCTTACACTTGTGCCTCTTCCAAGCTTCCTTTACTCCTGAAAGTACCCAATCTTCTCCTTCTTTTGGAATGATGAATTTTAACTAAGGAAAGTACCACAATGATGTTAGCATCATTAATATCCTAATATTGCATTTAAAATGATAGAAATTAATCCTACGCATACCCGAACATATTTCATAATATTATCTGTGTAGCTTTTTGGAATGACCTTAAAATTGGTGTAGTTTAAGGGGCAGAATTTGAATTTCTAGCAATTGTGCCCAAGAACAAGCTTAAATTAGAAACACTTTTATCAGTAGGCCCAATTGCTACTCTTTTCTCAAAAATGATTTCTTCTCGTTCTTCCTTCGATCTAGCATGGATATCTTTGCATTCAGTCTTGCCTCCAGTTTTTTTCTTCTTCAATGTCCTTAATTTTACATAAGTAGAGGCATAAGTTTTATAAGTCAATGCATACAAAGTATTTGAGAAATATTTGTGAAAACTAAGTAGTTGGAAAAATAGTATTTGAAGTCAATGATGTTACCTTCTGGATTATTGTCCATTTCCTCAACTTCCTCTCTGTCAACAACATCTCGGTCAATGAAGTTACCTTCTTGAACTACTCTTTCATTTTCAGCTTCTTGTTCTTCATCATGTATTAATTGATTTTCTTCTTCACACACACCATTTTCTTCAAGGAAGTCATCAAGAGACATTGCTGAGCAAACTGCATTCATCCTCTTAACTTTAGGACCATGATCATTTTGATTCGACCCTTGGTTCACACTTGTGATTGATTGTCTATTTTTTTCATTTGGAATTTGTTTTCCACTTGTTTCTTTCAATAGAGCTAAACTTAGTGTCATGAGACAACCACCTTGGACTTCCATTTGAGTGACTTGTGTTTGAGTCACATTTGTAAATAAGGTTTGTCTCATTGCCATTTCACTAGAGCCTCCAACTTGTGCAATCATTTTAGTACTCTTAGGCTACCTCTTTTCCATTTGAGTGACTTGTGTTTGAATCACATTTGTAGGCAAGGGCTACCTTATTGTCATTTGACTAGCGCCTCCAACTTATGAATTCATTTTAGTGCTCTTAGGCTGCCTCTCTTCCTTTTGAGTGACTTATGAAGGAGTTACATTCATAGGAAAGAGCTTTCTTTTTAAAGAATTAATATTTCCTTCACTTTGGGTTGTATCTGTAGCATTCAACTGCCTACCATCTACTTTATTCTTTCCAAGCTTCTCAACTTCTTCTTACTTGATTTTAAATATTTTAGACAATTCAGCACTTGACCTTGCATTGAAATTGAGATCCAAATTGGCTCTCTTATTGGGACCTTCACATCCCTTGTTTAAAGTTGGCACCCTTTTTTTGTTGCTTTCTCCCTTGTTCATTTTGTTTCAAAGTGAAGGTTTTATTTTGCAAAATTGGCAAATTGAAATTCATTAGCTTATAACATTACATTTGCCAACTTAATACTACAAGCAAAAGCTTGGAAAATGAAGAACAAGCAAAAAGCATGAAAAATGAAGAATAATAGATTCTGTGGATTTAATAAATTGCACCAAAATGGATTGGCAATACAAGACATAATAACAATATAATGTCAGATTGAAAGAAGGAATTACTATCAGCTATAATGTGCAACTGCCATCATCATTCAGTAATTTGTGACTTAGTGTTAGAAACTATTCCAGAGAGAAACAAAACATAAATAGAATTAGCAAAGGAAAATATGAGCATTTTTAGAGAGGTCAAAATAGCAAAGGAAAATAGGAGCAATATAAATACCTTTCAGACAATGAGAGGAGAATTTGAACCAAATAACTGTCCAAAGGATCAACGTTGATTATTATACTAATCAAAGGAGAATCTTAGCCTCCACTCTTGCCATTTTATACTAATTAACATGCAAACAAATGCACCTAGTTGGCTAGTAATGCAAATTCACCATATAGATTTAATGGATGGCAAATTTCTCAACATACTGAGACCCCATGATGGAGATTGTTTTTGGAGTTACAACGTATGTGGATCACAAAGTGTGGTGATGCCTAAAGCCCTGTGCAAGGTCACCTCAAGCAGTTTTGTTTAGAATTATCCACAAATAATGTCACCATATTTATGTCCTGGTTCTCAACTAGATAGAAGGGTGAGGTCACAAGGATAATACTTTGCAGGGTTATGCAACACAAAATCTCTCTAGGCAATATACTTAATGGAATATTTGGAATTAGAAAATAACCATTCATCCTCCTTCTGCCACATTTTGCTCTAAATTAATGATCCAACAGTCCCAAGATTAGTTCTGATTAGTTTATTATATTATTGTTATGTAGAAGGTTTCGACAGGCACCATGAAATTAAAATAAAAAATATCATTCATCACGTGGGTAATATCATTATACTAAGGTGAAACATTGAATTTCTGTAGCTAGCTATAACATCATGTCTTACATCATGGTTTTAGGTTGAAACTGGAGTCGTACTGAATCTACTGATCACGGTGGCATCTTTTGATGATTTGGGATATTTGATGTCTCTGGAGAGACAAAATGACAAATTAAACTAATCTAGCTTTATGCAAACATGCAACGACAATAAACTGGTCCTCAAGTTTAAGCAACACAAGAGGGGCAACAAAATAATGTATATGTCATGAATTGTAATCATTTGATATTGAAACATAAGTCTTCATTTAACTCAAACTTTCCCTAATTGAACGGAATGGTGAATATTGTTAAGTCAAACTAAACAAGGGCATGATTCCATCAACTTCTTGTTCTACTGCTAGATGCAGCAAAATAAAAAAGAACAAGTAGCTACACCATATGATTATTGTCATTTTTAGAGAGGTCAGGGCAGAAAGGCAAGGAGAGAAACTTGGAACCTGATAAATGAAATAGTTATCCCTGTTTTAATTTATAAAAATGAAAAAAATCACATAAATTTATTGATGCATCCACAAGTTCAAGAACTGAGTACTTCTAGGGTTGGAGGTCAGTAAGATATAAAATTTTAATCCAAACATAAAAATGTTAACATTAGCTACAGTAATATGCTTTTTGAAGAATAAAATAAATATTTTGTATGTAGAAAAAATAATTACAAATCCAGAAGTCAATACATCCTCCTTATTAAAAGCAGAAAACAAGAAAAAAAAAAACAGACTGAAACAAGAGCAAAACTACTTAGGTAAAAAGAGCTTTCAAAAAATGATCACAAACTATTATATGCAAGCAAGCATTTCAGTAAGTCATGCAACCAGAAGACAAAAAATGATCTTCCCCGAAATTGCTAACTTTCACCAGCTAAAAGTAGATTCTCATACTCAAATATCACAATAACAATTAGAAACAAATTTTCATATACTGAAAATCAATGAAACATACAGAGACTTCTCATCCAGTGGGCCCAAAGCAGGATCATACAATCCACCAGGTACAGGGCTCTCTAGGCTATCAAGCAAAATGGGATTTGTTATCTTCACACAAGTACTCCTCTGTAACTCTTCATGAGTTTAAAAACTGAAGGCAACTACCTCAACAAAATTCGTTGCACCCTACAAAATCACAGGTTGAGATTTTAAGGAACTATAATAGACAAAGAGACATTGAAAAAAGAAACAACAAAATACAAAAATCATAGCAAAATTTTCATGTCAACTGGAGGAGAAAAAAATAAAGACAACTCCAATATTGGTGACTAATATGACTTTTTAAGTTGATAAGTTTTCGTTCTTAGTTCTCACAGTTCAAATAGAAAAGATAATAGTATCACACAATCTTTATATCACTTTATGATTTTTACAGTTATGCCAACCTATACCGCCATAGCATTAGATAGGCTGTTAGAGCTTGGAGCTTCCAAGCCAGCCGATAAATCCGCTCTAGCTTTAATGCCAGTCCGCAACTCACAGAAGCTGGAGAGGAGTACTAGTGCGCCAACCACAAAAAAAAAGGGTTCCTCCTCAGCCTCAATTAAAACCAGTGTATTATTCCATATTTTAATATATTGAACAGATAGGGGAGGAATAGAGGATTCTGTAATGAAGTGTCTTAGAAGTATTTAATGTTATGATGGAACATGATGAACCATGATGATGGATAATAGCTAATGGTATGATGATGTTATTAGTGGTGCTAATGTTACAGAGATATACTTTTGGTTAAGTCAATACTCGATAGATATATATTTCTTTTAGTCCTCGGCTTTTGAGGATGTAGCCTTGGATGCGACTGTATGGCTGCTTTGAAGTCTTTTCAACTTAATGAACGCATTACTAGTTTTTACATAGTTGTGTTTTGATGGTGATTTCTATATCTATACGGTTAGGATTGACTTCTAATCATGTCATCTGAGTCCAAAAGATGAAAATTCATAATTTGGATCGAAGCTACATGCTGCTATGTATTATTGAAGATATCTATCTTTTTCCATTTGGTTCAACGACTCTAGTTTGATTAAGTTGTCAGTCAATGTATAAATTACAAATCTCTGACAACTGAGTCCACTGGACCATAAAATGTGGATGAATTGGTTTGGGTTAGGGCTACTTCTGACCCCTTTGCTACTTCTGCTGGTGGGGTTGATGAAGATGATCTTTATGGTTAAGTGTTATTAATAATGTATTTTCAGTCACATATCTATCTCAAAAGATATGTCTGTAGACTTCGGATTCCCTCAAAGTGTAACTTTGGTGCCTGTCGTATATTTTGCTTTTAATGTACTCAAATTACCTTAAATTATTACTGGGTTAATGTAAAATTACCCTAGATTATTCTAGGATTTCACTTTCCTTCTTAATTTAAGAGTGATTTAGGTATTTACATATAATTAATTAATGCTTTATTTTCAATTCTTACATTTCTCTTACTACTCCATACATGCTCAAGTGGTTAAGTGTGAGAACATTAGCTAATAATTTATATTAATACAGTTTCAAGAACAACCCAAGGCTTCAAGGTCCAAAATTAATGGAATTCGTCATATATGATATTAGAGGAAGCTGCAAATAAAATATTATATCTACCAAATAACGATCATGAGGAAGCCAAATTATATTGTAGACATTAAAATGTACAGGGAGGCTACTAGGCCAAATTTATGAATGTCTTCCAAAATTGTAAATATTTTCTAATTGGGTTCCATAAGATTTTTTACAAGATATGTACAAAATGAGATAAAAAACTGCAGCACCTCAAAATTGATAACATTTCAATATCCTATATACAACCCTATATACTTGCATCAATGTCTTATATAATGTCTTCAAAATCAAAATCTTTTTGGTGTTCAATTTCATCGGACAATGGTTCAACCATGTCAATAATGGTTTCTAGAACATCTCTTCTCACAAGTTCAATGTCACCATCATCATTGGGCATAGCAAGACTTATAAAATGGTTAGACGACTCATTGCCATAAAATTCTTGAGCATTAGAAATTGGATCATCACTTAGACTAAACAAGTCTCTTGGAACTGTCTTCATGACATAATGCTTGCTTTCATCAATGGGGTCTTGGATATAGAAGCATTGGCGTGCTTGAGATGCAAGAATAAAAGGTACATCACGGAAACATCTCTTATAAAAGTGAACATAAGTAAGTCTAAACATGTCTTCTTGAGCTTCAAATCAATCATATCTAAACACCACAACTTTAAAATGGTCATAATAATCTAATTCGATGATGTCATTTATTCTTCCATAATAAGTTACATTTGCTGTGATTGGGTGTTCATCCTTAGAGCTAGCAAAGCTTGTAGTTAATGTCATCAATGTTACACCGGTGTTTTTAGTCTTTGGTCTCGCATCACGCCACATTGTATGAAATCGATATCCATTAATAAGATACCCATTAAATCTTTTTGCAACAAAATTAGGCCCTCGAGACAAAGTTTTATTGAAGTCTGGAGTATCCTCTTTCATGACACGAGTTTCAAACCATTCAATGAAATCTTGGCTTTGAATTTTTGCTTTCTTCCACTTTGTCCTTCTAGCTTGATTTTTAACAACATTCTCATGCTTTCTAAAGTGGAAAAAATTAAAGGTGTTAATATAATTATAATCTTAATCTATTTATGAAAAAGAAAGATATGAGCACGTCATCGTACCTAAGGTATTCTTGTACTTTATCACAATTGATCAATATGTATCCATGTGCTTAGGTTAGTGACTTGTGATCTACAAAAATTAGAACACTTTTCTTTTTCCCTCCTATAGGATGTCGTTTGCTAGGAAAAAGATCAAATGAGTCAGCCTCACTATTGTATTCATCATTGTTTCGGCTCAATTTATTCAACATAGTTTGCACACCTTCATGCAAATATCTTGAGCAAAATGTCAAGCATTCTTCAGCCAAATATGCCTCTGCAATTGAGCCTTCTGGACGACTTCTATTACGAACATAAGACTTCAGCTTACACATATATCTTTCCAGAGGGTACATCCACTGAAATTGAACTGGCCACCTAATCTCACTTCATTTGCTAGATGAATAGGCAAATGAACCATTATATCCAAAAAACATGAAGGAAAAATTCTCTCCAATTGACAATGTGTTTATGCAATCTCTGCTTCCAAGCGATCTAATTCTTCTAGTGTAACAACTTTCTGACATAAACATCGAAAGAAAGAACAAAGACAAATCAAAGGGATGGCAACAGGATTAGGCAATATGCTTTTTATTGGTATTTGCAACAAGTAATGCAACATGAAATGAGTATCATGGGTCTTATAGCCTGATATTTTTCTTTCACCAACTTGAACACATCGAGAGATATTTGAGGCACTACCATCTAACAATTTTGCTGACTTCAAGACACCACAAAATAAAGATTTTTCTGCTGTTGTCATAGAAAAACAAGCTTTTTGCAAACTTAGTGATTTTTTCATCTTTTGTCTCATTTAGTTAAAGGTTCTTTCTTATGCCCATTTCTTTTAGGTCAAAACAAGCTTTTGCATGATCTTTTGTCTTCCCAGAGATATCTAATAGAGTTCCAATAATATTATCACATATGTTTTTCTCTATGTGCATCACATCAAGGTTATGGCGCATGGTGTTATGCTTCCAATATGGCAACTCAAATAAAATTGACCTCTTTTTCCACGGACTATCATTCTTTTTCTTCTGCTTCTTTCCAAACACATTGTCAAAGTCTTCTAATTCAGCTAAGATTTCTGTCCCACTTAATGTTGGTGGTGGAGATCTAAATTTTGTATCTCCATTAAAAGACCTTTTATTAGATCTCCATGGATGACTCATGGGCAGAAAAATTCGATGATCCATATAGCACATATTTCGACTATGTTTCAAATAAGTAGAACAAGTCTCATAATTACAACAAGGACAAGCCAACTTTCCTTTGGTGCTCCAATCAGACAACATAGTATAAGCAGGGAAATCACTAATAGTCCATAAAAGAATTGCTCGCATTTGAAAAGTCTGGTTGACTGAAGCATCATACATTTCTACTCCTGAATCCTATAACAACTTTAACTCCTCAATCAATGGTTCTAGATAAATATCAATGTCATTTCCAGGTGAAAGTCTTCCAGGGATTAGTAAGGATAACATGCAATATTCTGGCTTCATGCACAACCACGGAGGTAAATTATATGCCATCAACACCACAAGCCACGTACTATGAGATATACTCATGGTTCGATATGGATTGAATCCATCGCTAGCCAACCCAAGCCTTACGTTGCGAGAATCTTTTGCAAAATCAGGATTATCCCTATCAAAGTCCTTCCACGCTTGACCATCAACAGGATGTCTCAACTTTCCATCATTTGAACGCTCATCTTCATGCCACCTAAGTGTATTGGCTGTCTTTGAAGACATAAACATCCTTTGGAGTCTGGGAATCAAAGGAAAGTGTCTTAAGATCTTAGCATTTACATTAGGTTTCTTGGAAGATTCAGCCTCACAATCGACACTAAGATATTGAATATATTGTGAAGCTCCACATATATGGCAAAAATCTTTATCAACATAACAACCCCTATATAGCATGCAATCATTAGTACATGCAGGGATCTTCTCATAGTCAAGACCCAAGTCCTTTATCATGGCCTTAGTTTTGCTGAAAGATGGAGGAATATTCAAATTAGGTATAGCTTCTTTCAACAACTCAAGGAGAGATGTGAAAGATGCATAACTCCATCCATGAAGACACTTCAACAAATAAAGCCGAATGGTGAATGATAATGTAGAGAAGTTTTCACAACCTGGGTACAGTTCTTGATTTGCCTCCTCAACCAATTTATAAAACTTCTTTGCATCTTCATTAGCACCTCCATGAAGCCCATCCTCTTGCACTACATCTCTAAACCTATCGTTCAATAAGTTATCAATGTCATCACATGGGTCTTCAACATCCATGTCAACATCAAGACCTGTTGTGCTTAGCCCCTCTCCGTGGTTGATCCATTTTTGGTAGCCCACAACAAATCCCTTGCATATTAAATGTTCGTACACAACATCTCTTATTCTCTAATAAGAATTTGCACATTTTGCACAAAGGTATAATATCTCCTCTGCATCAGGTTCTCTAATAGTAAATGCAAAATCTAAGAAAAAATAGACACCATCAATGTACTCTTTGCTAAACCTCGGTAAATCCATCCACTCCTTGAACTCATCATTTAATTCACTGATAAGAAAGTTATTTTTGGTGTTAATGTTCAAATACTAACACGAATATTCATAGTACTAAATTAGTCAAAATAATGATATCATATAAATCAGTTCAAGTAAATAATGTAGGATAAAAAGTAAGACTTAAATAGGAGAAATTTATGTCTTACCAATTAAAAGAGTTGGGATTAGCCATCCTTTTAAGTTCAGACTCTAGGAGCTAATTGAGACCCTTTATCAATGCCTAAAAAAACAAAAAAGAGAAATTATAGAATGGGGTGAAATTTTGGCAAATCGGGAATGATTTGTAACTTTAAAAATCATGAAATTTTAACCGCATCTAAAGTATGTTAATGATGTATTTCATTCGGATTTCACCCTATCATAGAGATGGACTCTCTGTTACAACCAGAAAAAAAAAAAGAACAATTCACCCATGTGCCCCTCATATCGAAGGATTACAAAGAAAAGAGAATAGCAACAAAAAACCAAGACAATATAGAGAAAAGAAATAAAAAGACAAAGTCAGAACTTTGCCTCGTTATCATCAATTACAGAGAGGAAAAATGAAGGGAATAACAAAAACCAGTGAATAAAACTCATTTTTCTGAAGAACAAAAAAATCATCCTAAAGAGTTTATAATAAGAAAAAATTTGAAAATCAATATCAACAAATTTTCATCAAATATTTCATATCAGATTCTAGTGAATCTCTTTATTAAGCCCCAAAAATGGAAGCTTGAAACGTCTATAGAGAGGTAATGAAATCCTTTCACTTGGAAAAATAAAATCAATTTTAGGTTACACCATAAAGATGAGGACAAAAATAAAGAAAAAGGTTGGGTTCTTTTCTACCTTCTGTGTTTGATTAAGGAAAGGCTAAGGTTGGATTTGTTAATGTGTTGGAGTTGTTTTAGTAGTGTCTATTAAGGGTGAAGAATGAAAGGGGAAGATGGCTTTTTTTATAGGCATTCTACATAATCATTATGTTGGTTGCGATAGTGGGTTTTAACTATGTTGGCAACTGAGGAATAGACTAGGATTGCAGAAGTAAATATTATTAAACATATATGGAAGCTAAGCCTACAGAAGAACTTACAGTTGTTCTAATTTTATCAAACTCCCAAGTTCTGATGATATTGAGAAGTTGATTGACCCAAAACCGCTGAAAATTTAACAAACTGAACATTATATACTACTAGGACATAAATGAATCTTTTACTTAAATCTGCATGAAAAATAGCTCAAATAGATATACAAAAAAGAAAATATTGTTAAAAGTTAACAAAATGTAACTTGGCACTATGTAATTTTTGAAAATGACATAAAAATATTAATTAATTACTATATTCCAAATCTATATTAAGTAGAGGATTTCTATGAAATCTTACCTAGCAAACCAGAAGCTGCTTCTGGCAATGCAGTTTTGCCACTAGTTCTTTTAACTCGGTAACATAAACTCTGAAGCTCCGAATATTCACCTATGCAGCATTCTTGAACATGTTTTGAATCTTTTTGACATTCACAGATTTTGATTGCCGTGTAGCAGGGCTTCCTTCCTGTGATAAGATAGAATTATAACTTTCATCATCCTTTCGTGGAGTATCTCTATGTAACCTTGCAAAAGCATCACTTCCAACTAAAGCAATATCATTTTCAGGTACCTTGTTCTCAATTCCATGTTCAATTGCTTTACAAGTAGAGAAGAGAGGCGAGGATGGGGTGCGTATTTTTAGGTCTGCAAATGCATATCTTACAACATGAAAAGTTAAAACCAAGAATAGTTCTTTCTATACTTGGTGAATTTTCAACTCCTTTTCAGTTAGCAAAGTCCTTAGACATGAAGATGAGGAAATTTCAGGGCTTTGCAACTCCTCTTCAAGTCTGGCTACTTGCTTTTGCAACTGTCTAACTAGTGTTTTATCTGAAACAACCTGTGCAAAAAATTGCCACTAGCTTAAACAGGCTAGTTCTTGGTATGATAGTCTTCTTTTTGTTGCAAAAATATGAAAGCAGTTAAATATATGAGCTGGCTTCTTATGCAAGTGGGCATGCATCACTTTCTTCACTAATATCAAAGAAGATTTCTATTAACGAAATTGCATTGATCAATCAGACAGTATGGCTGCAAGCAAATTATTTAACTGTGTTGGCACTTGAGGAACTGATTGGGATTGCAGAAGTAAATATTATTAAACATATATAGAAGCTAAGCCTACAAAAGAACTTACAGTTGTTCTACTTTTATCAGACTCCCAAGTTTTGATGATACTGAGAAGTTGATTGACCCAAAACCCATGAAAATTTAACAAACTGAACATTATATACTGATATGCTGAACATTATATACTACTAGGACATAAATGAATCTTTTACTTAAATCTGCATAAAAAATAGCTCAAATAGATGTACAAAAAAGAAAATAATTGGGCAGCTGATTAGAAAATTGAAAAGACCGCAAAACAAATATTTCATGCTTAAATTACTAGAGCATCAACCCAATCAATTTTGGTATCCATTGGTAGTACTTAACAAGCAATAGGTGGTTAACATTACATGAATGCAACCCGAGCAGTAGGTGTATCACATGAGATACTGTAAACAAGTCTTGTTCTACTCCTAGATGCAGCAAATTCAAAAAGAACAAGTAGCTACACCATATAACTTACATCTCTAATTTTTATATAGAAGATATATGTAGTTGAAGGAATTTCAACTTAACTGGAAAGTGGTTTTGTACTTTCAAATTGAATCATGTTCATATAAAGAGAATGTTAAGCCTACTAGTTTTGTAAGGATTGCAATTTTCATTTTCTATCAAATTCAACCTTCTTTTGGAGTTAATGGCAGAAAGCCTGCTATGGTTACATTAATATTAAACTTGATACACTTTCTTTCTCAATACCCACATTTATTTAGGGGGGTTCTGGGATTTTCATTCCCATCTTGAAGATCTCATGAAAGCAAAATAAGTAAAATTCCAAAGAGACATACCATGTAGAAATGTTGGAAACTATGGCCTTTAGTGAAAGATTCCAATGGAAGATTATCTTTACATGTTATATATGCATATGCTCAAACTAAATAGAGATTTCAAAATATCTGCAAAGCTTGTTTATGATCATGAATTCCATCAAATCCGTTTCTCTGAAATCAATGCTCATATATCCATGATCCAAGGAGACATTCTTCCATTTATTCAATTATTTGTTAGATATATGTAAACCTGAGGGAAGGAAAGTTTCTATTTAAACTTTAATCTTGAAGAATTAGACCCAGAGACAGTAGAATTTCTGCAATTTCCAGTATCAATCTCCACTTCTTAGTTTGTTATCCCTAGGCCAAGTCCTTACCAATGAAATTTTAAAATTACAAGAAGAAAAGAGTAACTAGATACACACACTTCACATCACTTCCTATTAACCAAATGTCAAATTTATTAAACAAAAAATCTACCTATAATTAACCAAGTTCTTTGTGGCAAGAATTTTGATTGAGTATAAGTAGTTAAGTGGTTAATGGATGATAAGTAAATTAGTGGTTAAATAAGTTTGTTATTTAGTTAGTGGAAGTGATGTGAAATGATATATGCAGAAGTATGCGCAGACTTATTTACACGAAAAATGATAAATGCATAAATAAAGAGTCTCACAAAAGCCTCCCATAATGTAAATAAGTGGTTAATTTTTTTTATAAATATAATAAATATAATTAGGCATAGATGCATAACATTCTCAAATTTTAACTTAAGCAGTATTTTTCAGGGTCATCATCCAAGAAAAATGCAGGACCAAAATTGTACAAGCTACACATAGACCATTCAACTTCAGCTCAAAATAATACATTTTGGCTTTTGGAGGCAAAACGGGTATAGAAATTAGACCAACAAACTCGCATAGTAGATAACAGAATGATGACTCACAAGTGTTTAGTATGTGCAAATCCTTTAGCAGGTTAATCCCATTTGTACCCCCAAACACAAATAGATTATCACCAATAGTTGTGCAGGTATGGCTGTCCCTAGGAGTAGGTGGGGAGCCTTTAATCACGGGTTGGCTCCAAGTCAGCTTGACTGCAAATCAGTAACGAGGAATGAGAAAATAAAGAATGCCCACATTAACTTGGAAGAGTACTAGAATAAATGCATAAAAAGATTAAAGCGCAAGCACAAAGGTATAAAATAAAGAAATACACTCTACAACATCAGCTACAAGAAACAAGTATCAATTTTTTCAATTCCAAATCCCTCACACCTATAAAAGAATAATAAAATTTTAAAAAGAAGCTTTTCTAATAGCACACAGATCAGAACATCAATAAACATGGGAATCAAGTAACAATACCTATAAGGCCTCAAAAAATCATAATAAAAATAACCAAACCTCAAGAAAAATACGAGCTTTGATAGGAATCATAACAAAGATGCAAGCACAATATAAATGCTAAGAATCTGCCATCAAAAAACACAAAAGGAAAAAAAGAGAAAGAGAGCAAAGACGCAAATACACGAGTGCAATAAAATTTTAGTACCCGGGTATTATAGAAAAATTTCAAATTTCTTCTCAGAACACACAGAGCAAACAACAATGTCAAATCAAGGTGCCTCAACAAATTTCAGACACAGATAAAATATGATAAAAAAAATTAAAAATTAAAAGAAAAAAAACAGAGGAGATATAGAGGCAGAGTAGTTACCAGGAGATATAGATGGCTCAAAGGAAGCAAGGTTTCTCAAGAAATCCAAGTCATCAGACAAAGATTCAAACACCTCTAATTCTATTGCTCCAAATCCAAAACCGCCAGAGACTCAGCTTCCGGAATCACTTAAAAAGCAGCCAGAGAGAAAGCTTTTCACTGTAAAAACATATTGAAGTTAACAATTAATAAAAAAATTCAAGAATTAAAAAATGCCAGTACCTATTTTTTACTTCTTTCAAATCTAGTTTATTTCAGGTTGTTCTCAGATTAGTTCTCACTTTTCAGCATATTTATATTTATAAACAATGAATAAACCATGTAGACCCCTAAGAATCGCAAAGTAACCTACACAAAAGTAAACTTTGTAACAAAAACAAACAAACCTACAAGCTACCAAAATAATAACCTTATAGTTAAAATTCCAGTTAACTCCAATGCAAATTCTAACAAACATCAACAGAAATGACATGTTTCACTTTAGTCTCATATTCTTGATAGATGTATATAAGAATAAGAAGGTATAAAATATTGTTAAAACCCACCCAGTTGAGAAATAGAAGAAAAGATTAGAAATTTGCATACTTCAAGAGAATCGGAGGCCTTCTTGAGCTCAATCTCGAGCTCTATCATGGTGGTGGCCTTGCTGGACCTGATGACGGCGGCCAAGACGAGAATGGCGACGACGGCCTCTGCCTCATCGGACTGTTTCCGCCACGTGTTGAACTCCTTAATCGCAGAGAAGGCCTTATCTTTAGGGTTCGAGAATCCATGGGCATGGGGATAGGGGTCTAGTAGTGGCGGGTTGTGTGGGGCGATGACAGACTGAGCTTGGGCGAGCCAGTCGGTGGTGACAATGCCGAAGTGCGTCGCCCTCATCTGGTAGTGAGCCGAAATCTTGGGGTTCTTTATTCACCAGAGATAACAGCTCCAGAGGTAACAATAACAAATCCCACAAGCACAGCCACAAGCACAACCCTGACGACTCACCTTCGTCTTCTTCGGACGAGAAATTTGAAGATGGTGAAGCCTTTGTACATTAGAGTTTCTCGTAGGTACGGGGAAAAGCTTGGTTTTTCTAAGCCCCTCAACTTGAGCTCTGGAGGCAAAGCTGCACCGCCACCCGCTATGGCAGATAAGAAACCTGTTTCGGTGAAAGCAGTGGCAAAGAAGGCTCAAACGGAAATGGATGGTGCTGCTGAAATGATAAGAACGTGTGATTAGGGTTTGAGGGGTTAAGTAAGAAGTGTCAAAAATTTTCACACTCCCGCTATATATGCGCGCCTATCTGAATAAGAATTTCAGAACATAAAAATTAATAAGCAACATTTTTAATTGGTTTTGAAAATAAATATAATGGGAACAACTTTACATCGTTGCTTATTTCCTTTAAAACAACGTTTATTAAACATTGTGTTAAAAAGTGTTGTCCAAACATGTTCAACTTTAGAGAACGGTCGTAAAGGGTTGCCTATACTACTTATTACAATGTTTCTTAACTCTGCGTTTGGATGTTTTTTCATTAACGGAACGGAACGGAATAAGTGGGGATGGATCGGAAAGGAAAGGAAAGGAATGGAATGGAACATAGTTTCCCCTCTCTTTGTTTGGAAGATTCATTAACGGAACGGAACGGAATATGTGTTCCCCTCATTCCACCTCAATTTTGGGGGGAACAAAAATTGGACATTTGAGGGGAAGAGGGGGGAAATGATTCCCCATGTGTTCCGTTCCGTTCCTATGCATTTTAAAACTTCCAAACATAAAAACTTATTTCCGTTCTCCCCATTTCCTTTCCGTTTCCCCCATTTACCTATCATCCAAACATAGTGTAAAGGTTGCCTAAAACATGTGGCCTAAAGTTATAATTAAAAGTAACTTGCAAAAAATGTTGCCTATACAAGTTTAGGCAACATTTTTTAAACGTTGCCAGAAGCCAAAATTGTTGTAGTGTTGCCTAACTCTAACACACAAGGACTCAAGACAATTTGGGGACCAAATGTTAAAACTTGAATGTATGTTGTAGGTGTGCTTGAAGACCAAAAGTTCAAGTTAGTATCTTGATAGTGGTTGCTCACGCGACATATGGTGACGACAACAAAGGAAAGATCATTGGAGTTAGTAAAGTTGGTAAGATCCCTTCCTTATCCATTGATAATGTTTTGCTTGTTGAATGACTCAAACATAACTTGTTTAGCATTAGTCAATTGTGTGATAAGGATAATAGAGTAATATTTAATTCTAATTATTGCATAATTGAAGGAAAAGATGATAAGCATATTAAGTTTGTTAGTCATAGGGTCAATAATATATATATGATTAGCTTTGAAGATATTTCCTCAAATGATGCTAAATGCTTTATGACTAGAGAAAATGATTCATGGTTATGGCATAGAAGAATTGCTCATATTCACATGGATCACTTAAAAAAGTTAGTTTCTAAAGAACTAGTAATTGGTCTTCCAAAGCTCAAATTTGAAAAATATAAACTTTGTGATGCATGTCAAAAGGGGAAACAAGTAAATGTTTCTTTTAAAGCTAAAAATGTGGTTTTTACATCTAGACCTTTACAACTTTTGCACATGGATCTTTTTGGTCCCTCTAGAACTATGAGCTTTGGTGAGAATTACTATGCTTTAGTGATTGTGGATGATTTTTCTAGGTTTACATGGACATTATTCTTGTCTCACAAAAATGATGCTTTTCAATCATTTAAAAAGCTTGCTAAAGTTATCCAAAAATGAAAAAGATTTTTGTATTGCATCCATAAGAAGTTACCATGGTGGTGAATTTGAAAACCATGAATTTGAAACCTTTTGTGACGAACATGACATTGAGCATAATTTTTTTAGTCCTAGGATACCACAACAAAATGGTGTTGTAGAAAAGAAAAATTAATCTTTAAAAGAAATGACAAGAACTATGCTCAATGAGGCCAACCTTCCTAAGTATTTTTGGGCAGATGCAGTTAATACCGCTTGTTATATTATGAATAGAATTCTAATAAGGTCAATTTTAAAGGAAACCTCCTATGAATTAGACAAAGGAAGGAAACCAAATGTTTCACATTTTCATGTTTTTGGATGTAAATGCTTTGTTTTAAATAATAGAAATGATAACTTGGGGAAGTTTGATGCAAAATTTGATAAGAAAATATTTCTTGACTATTCTATACATAGTAACGCCTTTAGAGTTTATAATAAATGAATTATGACCATAGAAGAGCTCATACATGTTGCAATTGATGAAACTAATCCAAATGAGTCGAGAAAGGAGTTTGTTGATGATGTTGCAGAGATTTTGGGAAGGACTCACCTAGAAAATCAAGAAAAAGAAGTCAAGAAGCAAGAAGAAAGTCCATATAGTTCCCCAAGACAAGAGGACTCTCAAATCATGGACCTTCCTACGGAATAGAGAACATCAAGATATCATCCTCTTGACAAAGTGATAGGTGATGTATCAAAAGGGGTAATCACTCGTAACTCTCTTAGAGACACAGGTAACTATATGACTTTTGTCTCTCAAGTTGAACCTAAAGATATAAATGAAGCCATTAATGATGAACATTGGATCTTGGTCATGCAAGATGAACTAAACCAATTTGAGAAGAATCAAGTTTGGAAGTTAGTTCCAAGGCCCAATAATCATCCAATAATTGGCACCAAGTGGGTCTTTAGAAACAAACTTGATGAAACAGACTTAATTATAAGAAACAAGGCTAGGCTTGTAGCTAAAGGTTATAATCAAGAAGAAGACATAGATTATGAAGAAACATATGCTCCCGTAGCTAGATTAGAAGTTATTAGAATGCTACTTGCATATGCAAGCATCATGGATTTTAAGCTCTTTAAAATGGATGTCAAAAGTATCTTTCTAAATGGTTTCATACAAGAAAAAGTGTATGTGGATCAACCTCCCAGTTTTGAAAACTTTGAACTGCCCAACCATGTTTTTAAACTTAAAAAAGCTTTGTGTGGCTTAAAACAAGCTCCTAGAGCTTGGTATGAAAGGTTGAGCAAGTTTCTTTTGGAAAATGGCTTTTCTAGAGGAAAGGTTGATGCAACTCTTTTCATTAAGCATAAAAAGTATGATATTCTTCTTGTTCAAATATATGTTAATGAGATTATATTTGGTGCTACTAATGACTCTCTTTGTAAAGAATTTGCTAAGATTATACAAAGTGAGTTTGAGATGTCCATGATAGGTGAGCTCAACTTCTTCCTTGGTCTTCCAATCAAGCAAACAAGGGATGAGACTTTCATAAGTCAATCCAAATATTGCAAGGAGTTGCTCAAGAAGTTTGGAATGGAAGGTATCAAGCAAATGATTACACTAATAGGCACTATCTGTTACTTGGACAAGGATGAAGGAGGTAAATCTGTAGAAATTACCAAGTATAGAGGTTTGAATGACTCACTTCTTTATCTTACTGTAAGTAGGCTGGATATCATGTTTAGTGTATGCATGTGTACTAAATTTCAAGCAAATCCTAAAGAATCTCACCTTTTTGCTGTAAAACGAATTATGAAATATCTAATAGGAACTTCACAAATGGAATTGTGGTACCCTAAGGGCGCCTCATGTAGCTTGTTTGGTTATTCCGATTATGATGTTACTGAATGCAAAATGGATAGGAAGAGCACTAATGGAACATGTCACTTGCTTGGAAGCTCATTTGTTTCTTGGCATAGTAAGAAACAAAATAGTGTGGCACTATCTACAGCTGAAGCTGAATATGTTGCAGCTGGAAGTTGTTGTGTTCAAGTCCTGTCGATGAAGCAACAACTTCTAGACTATGGTCTTGAACTTGATCACATCCCTATAAAATGTGATAATACTAGTGCAATCAACTTGTCCAAAAATCTCATTTTGCATTCAAGAACAAAGCATATATAAATAAGACATCATTTCATAAGAGATCATGTTCAAAATGGTGATTGCATGCTTGAATTTGTGAAAATCATTGAGCAACTAGCTGGCATTTTCACTAAATATTTGGCAAAAGAAGTATTCTTCTATGTAAGAAATGAACTTGGCATATTGTATCAATCATGCATAGGTTAAATTTCTGTATATCTTGACTCTGTTGTATAATATATCATCTTTGTTGCATAATTCATTGATTTGCTGCATAATATGCTAATTTGATGCATAACATGGTGTTTTGCTGCATAATCATGATGTCTTGCTATAAAATTTGATAGTTCTTAATCATTCTTGAATCCAATACTGACTCAAGCGTCGGAGGTTTCCGCTTAGTTGTTTTGTAGGTACTTCATCATGCCAAAAACTTCCAAGAAGCTCAAAACTTCACCAATCCATCAAAATGGCTTAATCTTTGGTAAAAGTAGTGATTTTGCAAAACATGTGTTTTTGATCAAGAACTAGTCAGTTTTAATGCTTACATGTTGTTTAGAATTGATTTGAGATGTTTTGGAACTGATTTGAATGCTTTAAGTTTGGCACTTTATTATTTAAAATGCAAAATCTGAGTTTTAGTAAGCTAGTAATCGATTACAAGACCTTTGTAATCGATTACAAAGATTCTGTCAAGCAAGTAATCGATTACAATGAGCACAAAACTCAAGTAATCGATTACACCAACCCTGTAATTGATTACAAGGTTCCTAGAAGCATGGTAATCAATTACACCAAAATTGTAATCGATTACAAGGTTAACAGAAGGCTGGTAATCGATTACACAACCATTATAATCGATTACACAGAGGTTTTAAAAGGTTTTCTGATGCGCGAAATGTCTTTTCTTCAGAAACTATTTCTTTTCTCTCTACACCTACGAAAACCCCCCATACTAAACTCTCAATCTTTCACTCAAAACTCACCCAAATCACTCCATTTCACCTCCCTTCCACTCAAAAACATCTCTCCACAAAACTTATCCACCAAAACTCATCAAAATCTACCAAAATCTCCACCCAAAATCCACTCACCCCTTCACCTTTCTCTCTCTCACCACCCACGAACTAAATCACCAAACATCCTCTCATTTCCATCCTTCCCTTCACCCACACCTCTCTAAACATTCTCCCTTCATCCCTTTTCTCTTTATTCTCATCAAAATGGTTGAATCCTCACAAAGGACCAAACGTCCAAGAACAGAGATCAATGTTGGAGAGTCCTCCAATGCTCCTCCATGCAACATTTCGGGGCTGGACCTCACACAACACTTCTCCACCACCAAGAGAGAAGAATTGCTCAGGAAGAACTTCTAATTGAGGAAGCTTAACTCTCTAAGGTGTTTGACTTAGAACTTCTGCTCAAGTGAGCCCTAGGAGACCTTCAGGTTAGTTGAAAGGTTAGGTCTGTTTGGTTTCTTCAACATTCAAAAAGCAATTTATCCTAATCTAGTTAGAATAATTTATGCAAACCTTAAGTATGAGGACAATTGCCTAATTTCTGAGGTTAAAAAGCAACAGATAAGGATCACTAAGGAAACTTGGTGTAGGTTAACCAAGCTTTCATATGATGGAACGAGTTTTTATGGAAATGAGAATGCTTGGAGCGCTGATTTTGAGTACAAGACTGCTTTGACTTTCCTGTTAAGGTTTGGTTATGATATCTCAAGGAATAAAAAATAGGTAATGGTTACTGGCTTGACCATGGAAAATAAAGTTCTTCACTACCTTATTGTTAGAGGTTTGATTCCTAGGGGAGGAAATTACTCCCAGGTTTTGAGAGATGATGTGGTGGTCTTATGGGCAATGACCACGAGAAGGTCAATCAACTGGGCTCATTACATCATTCAACATATACTGGATGTCAAGAAAAAGAAGAACACTGCCCTCCCATATGCTATGTTAGTGACAGGTATCTTGGAGCATTATCACATCTCATTGTCTGAGGAATCAAAGGACACAAGCTCCAAAGGTCCACAGTCTATTGGCCTACATACCCTGAAAAAGCTTCAGCTGAACAAGGTGGATGGTAGATGGTACTATCTCACCCATGGCAGCTATGGTCATATCCCTCATGACCTGGAGAGTGATGAAGAAGAAGAAGGCCAGCAGTCTGCTCCAGCTCCAGCTACATTGGACCTCTTGCTTCAAGAAATGCGAAGTTTGGCCACTACAGTAGAAACCCAGATGGATCGCATTGAGTAGAAGGTGGATCACCTTGAGCTGAAGATGGATTACTCTAATCAGGAGCTTGCATCTATTCACTCTTTCCCGGAGAGACCAGGATATGAATCACGAAAAGCAGTTGTTGCACCTACCACCTCCTCTGTCCCTCCTGCTCATCTGTCATTTGCTGATCCCTCTGATACTCCAGCTGGAGTTCCTACTGATGATGAGGAGTTCCTTAGTTCCGAGGACGATCTTGAACTCGGTGACGATGATGTCAACCTTGGGGATGTCGTTGTAGATGAGGATAGTGATAGCGAGGCAACTGCTAGTGACCATGGATCCTTCTCCACCACCAAGAGGGAAGAATTGTTCAGGAAGAACTTCCAATTATGGAAGCTTAACTCTCCAAGGTATTTGACTTAGAACTTCTGCTCAAGTGAGCCCTAGGAGACCTTCAGGTTATTTGAAAGGTTAGGTCTGTTTGGTTTCTTCAACATTCAAAAAGCAATTTATCCTAATCTAGTTAGAATAATTTATGCAAACCTTAAGTATGAGGACAATTGCCTAATTTCTGAGGTTAAAAAGCAACAGATAAGGATCACTAAGGAAACTTGGTGTAGGTTAACCAAGCTTTCATATGATGGAACGAGTTTTTATGGAAATGAGAATGCTTAGAGTGCTGATTTTGAGTACAAGATGCTTTGACTTTCCTGTTAAGGTTTGGTTATGATATCTCAAGGAATAAAAAATAGGTAATGGTTACTGGCTTGACCATGGAAAATAAAGTTCTTCACTACCTTATTGTTAGAGGTTTGATTCCTAGGGGAGGAAATTACTCCCAGGTTTTGAGAGATGATATGGTGGTCTTATGGGCAATGACCACGAGAAGGTCAATCAACTGAGCTCATTACATCATTCAACATATGCTGGATGTCAAGAAAAAGAAGAACACTACCCTCCCATATGCTATGTTAGTGACAGCTATCTTGGAGCATTATCACATCTAATTGTCTGAGGAATCAAAGGACACAAGCTCCAAAAGTCCACAGTCTATTGGCCTACACACCCTGAAAAAGCTTCAGCTGAACAAGATGGATGGTAGATGGTACTATCTCACCCATGGCAGCTATGGTCATATCCCTCATGACCTGGAGAGTGATGAAGAAGAAGAAGGCCAGCAGTCTGCTCCAGCACTAGCTACATTGGACCTCTTGCTTCAAGAAATGCGAAGTTTGGCCACTACAGTGGAAACCCGGATGGATCGCATTGAGTAGAAGGTGGATCACCGTGAGCTGAGGATGGATTACTCTAATCAGGAGCTTGCATCTATTCACTCTTTCCCGGAGAGACCAGGATATGAATCACGGAAAGCAGTTGTTGCACCTACCACCTCCTCTGCCCCTCCTGCTCATCTGTCATTTGTTGATCCCTCTGATACTCCAGCTGGAGTTCCTGCTGATGATGAGGAGCTCCTTAGTTCTGAGGACGATCTTGAACTCGGTGACGATGATGTCAACCTTGGGGATGTCATTGCAGATGAGGATAGTGATAGCGAGGCGACTGCTAGTGACCATGGATCCTTCTCCACCACCAAGAGGGAAGAATTGTTCAGGAAGAACTTTCAATTAAGGAAGCTTAACTCTCCAAGGTATTTAACCTAGAACTTCTGTTCAAGTGAGCCCTAGGAGACCTTCAGGTTAGTTGAAAGGTTAGGTCTGTTTGGTTTCTTCAACATTCAAAAAGCAATTTATCCTAATCTAGTTAGAATAATTTATGCAAACCTTAAGTATGAGGACAATTGCCTAATTTCTGAGGTTAAAAAGCAACAGATAAGGATCACTAAGGAAACTTGGTGTAGGTTAACCAAGCTTTCATATGATGAAACGAGTTTTTATGGAAATGAGAATGCTTGGAGCGCTGATTTTGAGTACAAGACTGCTTTGACTTTCCTGTTAAGGTTTGGTTATGATATCTCAAGGAATAAAAAATAGGTAATGGTTACTGGCTTGACCATGGAAAATAAAGTTCTTCACTACCTTATTGTTAGAGGTTTGATTCCTAGGGGAGGAAATTACTCCCAGGTTTTGAGAGATGATGTGGTGGTCTTATGGGCAATGACCACGAGAAGGTCAATCAACTGGGCTCATTACATCATTCAACATATACTGGATGTCAAGAAAAAGAAGAACACTGCCCTCCCATATGCTATGTTAGTGACAGGTATCTTGGAGCATTATCACATCTCATTGTCTGAGGAATCAAAGGACACAAGCTCCAAAGGTCCACAGTCTATTGGCCTACACACCCTGAAAAAGCTTCAGCTGAACAAGGTGGATGGTAGATGGTACTATCTCACCCATGACAGCTATGGTCATATCCCTCATGACCTGGAGAGTGATGAAGAAGAAGAAGGCCAGCAGTCTGCTCCAGCTCCAGCTACATTGGACCTCTTGCTTCAAGAAATGCGAAGTTTGGCCACTACAGTGGAAACCCGGATGGATCACATTGAGTAGAAGGTGGATCACCTTGAGCTAAGGATGGATTACTCTAATCAGGAGCTTGCATCTATTCACTCTTTCCCGGAGAGACCAGGATATGAATCACGGAAAGCAGTTGTTGCACCTACCACCTCCTCTGCCCCTCCTGCTCATCTGTCATTTGCTAATCCCTCTGATACTCTAGTTGGAGTTCCTACTGATGATGAGGAGTTCCTTAGTTCCGAGGACGATCTTGAACTCGGTGACGATGATGTCAACCTTGGGGATGTCGTTGCAGATAAGGATAGTGATAGCGAGGCGACTGCTAGTGACCATGGATCCTTCTCCACCACCAAGAGGGAAGAATTGTTCAGGAAGAACTTCCAATTGAGGAAGCTTAACTCTCCAAGGTATTTGACTTAGAACTTCTGCTCAAGTGAGCCCTAGGAGACCTTCAGGTTAGTTGAAAGGTTAGGTCTGTTTGGTTTCTTCAACATTCAAAAAGCAATTTATCCTAATCTAGTTAGAATAATTTATGCAAACCTTAAGTATGAGGACAATTGCCTAATTTCTGAGGTTAAAAAGCAACAGATAAGGATCACTAAGGAAACTTGGTGTAGGTTAACCAAGCTTTCATATGATGGAACGAGTTTTTATGGAAATGAGAATGCTTGGAGTGCTGATTTTGAGTACAAGACTGCTTTGACTTTCCTGTTAAGGTTTGGTTATGATATCTCAAGGAATAAAAAATAGGTAATGGTTACTGGCTTGACCATGGAAAATAAAGTTCTTCACTACCTTATTGTTAGAGGTTTGATTCCTAGGGGAGGAAATTACTCCCAGGTTTTGAGAGATGATGTGGTGGTCTTATGGGCAATGACCACGAGAAGGTCAATCAACTGGGCTCATTACATCATTCAACATATGCTGGATGTCAAGAAAAAGAAGAACACTGCCCTCCCATATGCTATGTTAGTGACAGCTATCTTGGAGCATTATCACATCTCATTGTTTGAGGAATCAAAGGACACAATCTCCAAAGATCCACAATCTATTGGCCTACACACCCTGAAAAAGCTTCAGCTGAACAAGGTGGATGGTAGATGGTACTATCTCACCCATGGCAACTATGGTCATATCCCTCATGACCTGGAGAGTGATGAAGAAGAAGAAGGCCAACAGTCTGCTCCAGCTCCAGCTATATTGGACCTCTTGCTTCAAGAAATGCGAAGTTTGGCCACTACAGTGGAAACCTGGATGAATCGCATTGAGTAGAAAGTGGATCACCTTGAGCTGAGGATGGATTACTCTAATCAGGAGCTTGCATCTATTCACTCTTTCCCGGAGAGACGAGGATATGAATCACGGAAAGCAGTTGTTGCACCTACCACCTCCTCTGCCCCTCTGCTCATCTGTCATTTGCTGATCCCTTTGATACTCCAGCTGGAGTTCCTGCTGATGATGAGGAGCTCCTTAGTTTCGAGGACGATCTTGAACTCAGTGACGATGATGTCAACCTTGGGGATGTCGTTGCAGATGAGGATAGTGATAGTGAGGGGACTGGTAGTGACCATGGATCCTTGCCATGATATTTTCCTTGTTTCTTTATTGATTAATTGTATATGGCATTGGATCTACCTTTTATTATAAAATCAATTGATATTTTGATCGTTCATATATGTTTATTGAATATATTGGTATTTTGATCTGATTTGTTATATTGTTGGATTGTTAATCCTCTGATTGCAAATTGCCTAGGCTAGAAAGGTTATACTTGTTGTTTTAGGAATCATGAAAATCATGCTGAAATGTTGTCGAAATTTTGGCTAACTGCTTATTATCTTTTTTATAATGCCAATGGGGGAGAGATTAGAGTGTTTGCATAAGTACGAGGGAGAGTTACACTTAAATCTCATATATATATATATATATATATATATATATGCAAATGTTTCTCCTCTTTTCAATGTTTATTTCGTCATCATCAAAAAGGGAGAGAATGTGAATGTGTGTGTCTTAAAGCATGTTAAATAAGTTTTTAATGATAACAAAGTCAAGAGAAGACCAAAGATCAAAAGAAGAAGACCAAAGATAAAAAAGACATAGATCAAAAGAGGTGTATTAGATATAGGTCTTAGAACATTAATGTGAAATGCTCTCAAAGTATCTCAATGATCTTCAAATGGTTTTTTAAGCTTCTTTTAAATCAACTTATTATTCAAAGATCATTCTTAAAGGATTTGTTGATTTCAATCATGGATTATGTAAAACAGATGTAAATCTTGTCCAATCCATGTTTCCATAAGTAAGAATTGGCCGAGGCACTCAATTGAGCTTGAAAAATGTGTTCAAAGGACAAGGTAATCAATTACATATGTGTTGTAATCGATTACAAGCTAAACAGAGGCCTTGTAATCGATTACATTGAGCATGTAATCGATTACAAGCATGACAGAAGCCTTGTAATCGATTACACTGAGGTTGTAATCGATTACAAGTCTGGTAGAGGCCATGTAATCGATTACACAAGGCTGGTAATCAATTACACCCTTCCCAGAAAGTCAAGAACACGTTCAAACAGCCATGTAATCTATTACAGAGATCGTGTAATCGATTATCAGTGGTCTGACAGTGCCCAATGGCTATATTAGGTGCATCAAATACTGAACATTTATGACCCCAACAGCTCCTTTATTAAAAATCTGTTTATATACTTATGTTGGGGCATCATTAACTCCTCTCCTTGAACCTGAAACATTTTTCTAACACATCAAAATGAGAATCAATCCTTGAATCCAGAACTTGATCTGTTCTTGTGAAAAACTTGAGATATCCTTGAAGAGCATTCTAGAGCCTCAACTTGTATCATTTACTCTTGTGAGAGATTCATTCTATCAACATTGATTGTTTAAGTGAAAGAGGGTGAGGTATCCCTCTATATTGTAAAGGGTGAGGCATCCCTTTGTTTGAAGAGGCTCAAGCACAAGGATGAGGTATCCCAAGGTGTTGAGTGCTCAAGTTTGTAAAGGTTGTCAAGTACCTATTGAAGCTTGAAGATATGGTGAAAAATTTTGAGTGATTACTTGAGGACTGGACGTAGGTCACAAGTGGATTGGTGGTCAAACCAAGGTAAGCCATTGTGTTTGATTCTCTAAACTCTTCTCTTTATATTTGTGCATTGGTTTATTTGCTTACTTGATTATTTTTCTCTTGGTTGGTTCATTAGTAGACAATATCTTTCTATCTTATCCATTTATTCATTTCTATTAATTAATAGTTTCAACAAAAATTAGAAATCAAGAATTTTTCAAAAGATTTGTGAAAATTTTTTATTTACTCAATATACTCTCTTCTTGAGTATTGAGACTACTTAGTAACATATTTTAAGTATGTGACTTTTTTTATTCTATTTACTTTAAAATATTCTTAAGTAATAATTTATATATAATTATTTTATTTTAATATATGCAAGGAAAGACAAGCATGGTCATTGGTCAATGAAATTCATATTGAGGAATATTGGGCCGCACAGTGCGTTGGAAGAAAAGTAGGCCGTATAAGACAAAAAGAAAAATAAAAGAAAGAAATGAGGCTATGGCAGTGAAACGTGAAATTGAAGATTGATAATTAGAAGAGAAGCACGCGGCCGAATGGAAGAAAAAGAAAAAGAATCCAATTGCAATTGAATAAGCTACAAAGAAAGTTATAAATAGAACAAATAAGGGAAGGGCACTGCGCCGTGCAGCAATAGAGGATGAAAGAAACGGATTGGGGACGCGCGCCGTACGAGAAAGAGAAGCACTTTGATGCTGTGAGCCAGGTTGTTTTCTAAAATAGAGAATTTTAGTGAGATAATTTTAGTGTATTTTAATTTATTATATTTAAATTTTTTATATTAAGAGAATGATAAAATTTTGATTATTTTAATATTATTATGTTAAATTATTTTTATTTAATTTTTAAATTTAATATTTATTGATTTTATTTTCTTATCAAATTATATGAATAAATTTTAAGAAAAATTCATCACATTTTTTCATGCTTTATAATTTATTTGTATTATCTGAATATTAGTGATAATTATTAGATATTAATTGTGGTTTCTTATTTATGATTTTTTATTAGAGATACATTTGATGATTTAATAATTACTAGTAATTAGGAAAATTTTATCATATATATAATTATTATTTTTAATATTTTATTGATATATTTTTCGCGAAAGACATGCTTCTCCATTTAGATGTTCATGAGTTAAATTATGTGGGTAAAATAATTTGGCATAATTAATGTTAAAATTAATCTTAGTGGATTTTGAACCTTAGTCATTTTACATCTGGTACAAAACTCAATTTGCTTTACTTTGTTTTACTTAATTTTGCATTTAAATTAATATTTATTTATTTTTAATAATTTGACATAGTTAATGTTGAAATAAATCTTGGTGGATTCTCAACCTTAATCATCTTACATCTAGTATAAAATCCAATTTACTTTACTTTGCTTTACTTAATTTTGTAATTAAATTAATATTTATTTATTTTAATCATTTGATATTTTTCTTCAGTTTCTGTATTTCTTTAGCTATTCTTTTAATTTGTCTCTCTGTAAAATCGACACCCCAGAGCAAAACTACAATTATCGCGTTATTCTTTGGACGTAATCAGGCTATAATCTTTTTGTTAAGGGGTCGACAATCATAAGATTAGTGCTAATATGCTATATTGACACTCCATGTTTCTGAACTTATTCTTTAACGGCAAAGTATTTCAATTTCATATGTTTAGCACCTTTAGAATACTTGTCGTTTTTAGAAAAGAAGACAGTTACAGAATTATCACAGTAAATTTTTAGCGACTTGGTAATACTGTCAACTACTTCAAGTCCTAAAATAAAATTTAGTAGCCATTTGGTCTGAACCATGGCCTCAAAGCATGCCACAAACTCAGCTTCCATAGTAGATGCAACAATAACAGTCTGCTTTGTACTTTTCCACGAGATAACTCCTCTAGCTAAAAGATACAAATAACCAAAAGTGGATTTTCTTGTATCCACACAACCAACAAAATCTGAATCTAAATATCCTCACTTCAACATGATCAGACCTCCTAAAAGTATGCATGTGATTCTTCGTTCCTTGCAAATATCTTAGAAGTTTCTTTGCAGTTTTCTAATGATATAAACCAGGATTACTTTGGTATCTTCCCAGCATTCCAACTGCAAAGCTAGTATCTGGTCAGATAAAAATTTGAGCATACATTAAACTCCTAACAAGAAATGCATATGGAATTGCTTTCATTTATTTATGTTCTATATCATTCTTTAGACATTGCATGAGACTAAATTTGTCTCAGTTCTAAGTGGGAACCGATGATGCTGAGCACTTTTCCATTCTGAATCTCTGTAACACTTTATTTATATATGTTTTATGAGACACACCCAACAATCCTTATGATCTATCACGAAATATCTCTATCACAATCACATAGGTTGTCTCAACTATATATTTCATTTCAAAGTTGGTAGAGAGAAATTTCTGTCTCATTTAAAAGACCAAAATCATTAGTTGCGAGTAAGATATCATCAACATACAGAATTGAAAAGATAAACTTGCTCACATTGACCTTTAGATATATACACTTATCAACGATGTTTTCCTTAAATCCAAAAGAAACAACAATATTATTAAACTTAAGATACCATTGTCAAGAACTTTGTTTAAGTCCATATATTGACTTCTTAAGTTTACACATCATGTGTTCTTTTCCTTTTTCTATGAACCCATGGGTTGGTCCATATAAACCTCTTCGTCTAAATTTCTATTTAAAAAGGCGGTTTTCACATCTATTTGGTGTGACTCTAGACCATAATGAGTCACCAGTGCCATGATAATTTGAGAGAATCTTTCTTAGAGACCGGTGAAAAAATCTCCTTATAGTCAATGCCATCTTTTTGAGTAAACCCTTTTGCAACTAGCCTAACCTTGTAACGTTCTAAGTTACCATGAGAGTCACGTTTGGCCTTCAAGACCCAATTGCAACTAGTTCTTTTGCAACCTTCTGGTAACTCAATAAGGTTCCAAACCTCATTCTGTTCCATATATTTCAACTCATCTTTCATGACATCTAACCATTTGTCAGCATTATCATTATTCATGGCTTGTGAAAATGTAACTGGGCCATTTTTTATTCTTAAGTCAACTTTAAACTCTTGTAGACATACCACATAATTATCAAAAATAGCTGATCTCTTTTTTCTTTGAGATCTTCTTAATGCCATTTTGTTGTGGTTCTTCTACTATAGGCTCATTAACTATAACTTCTTTGTGAGTAATGAGATTGTTTATTTGTTGTTCTTCATTATTATTAATAGGTTCAATAACTTAAGGAACAACAACTTCAATAGATACACAAGTCAAAGGAACTTGCACTCTCAATTCTTGAATCTTTGCCTTACATTGTGTTTCACTTCCACTAACTTCACCATTCTTAATGAACCTAGCATTCCTAGTTTCAATAATCCTTGTAGTATGGTTAGGACAATAAAATCTATACTCGTTTGACTTTTCTAGATAACCAATGAAATAACCACTGATTGTTCTTGCATCCAGTTTCTTTTCTTGTGGATTGTAATATCTAATTTCCGCCTAATAATGCTAAATATGTATCTGCCTTAGACTAAGTTTCCTTCCAGTTCACAACTCAAAAGAAGTCTTTGGAACTGCCTTACTAGGAAACTTATTCAATAAATACATGGCAGTCTTTAGAGAATAAGACCATAATGAAATAGGTAAAGAAGAATTACTTAACATACTTCTAACCATATCTAACAAGGTACTATTTCACCTTTCTGATACACCATTTTGCTGTGGTGTACCTAGCATTGTATATTGAGCATATATGCCATGCTTCTTAAGGAATTTAGCAAATGGAGCTAAGTGTTGTCTATTTTCATCATTTTTTTCATAATACTCACCACCTTTATTAGACCTAACAATTTTTACTTTTCTATCTAATTGTCTCTCTACCTCATCAATGTAAATCTCTAAGGCATTCACAGCCTTAGATTTCTCATGCAACAAATAGACATAGCCATAACGTGAATAATCATCAATGAAGGTGATAAAGTATCTTTCTTTATTGAAAGAATTAATATCAAAAGGTCCACAAATATCAGTGTGTATAATTTCAAGGAGTTGAGTGCTTCTTGTGACTCTTTTCTTTGTGTGTTTTTTTTTTGTTTACCTTTAATACAATCCATACATACATTCAGATAAGTAAAATCTAAATCTAGAAGGATTTCATTCTTTATTAATCTTTCCATTCTTTCTTTGGAAACATGTCTCAAACGTTTATGCCATAAGTAAGCAGAACATTCATTGACTAAACCACATTTAGTGCCAACATTATGATGCAAGGTTAAGAGCATTTCAACATAAAGAGTATCAAGATTTAACTTGTATAATCCATCACATAATATACCATTATCAATCATATAGCTACGTTTATACAAACTGAAACTACCACTACCAATCATATAGCTATGTTTATACAAACTGAAACTACCACTACTAAATTTAAAAGAGTATATGGCTTTATCAAGTTTGGATAATGAAACCAAATTCCTAAATATATTAGGTACATAAAGAGTTTCAAATAGATCCAAATGATGTCCAGTATCAAGAATTAAATGATACGTCCCGACAGCTTCCACTAGAACTCTCATTCTATTGCCCATAAAGACAAACTTTTCATTTAGTCTTGTGGTTTGGGTTGTAAGGAATCTCTGCATCATATTAGAAACATGAGTTGTACAACCAGAATCAATCCACCAAGTATTATAAGAAACTTCACCTAAATTTGATTCGAAACATAAATAAGCACTAAGCTTTACCTTTATTTTTGAACTAAGCATTACGTTTTGGACAATCCTTTTGGAAATGCCAAGTCTTTTTACAGAAATAACATTTGTTTTCATTCAGTTCCTTCTTGTGGATTTGAGAAGAAGATGCCTTATTTATCTTTAAGGGTCTTTTTCCTTTCTTGTCATGTTTCCTACTAGCTTTCTTTTTGGCTCCTTGATGGTTAACATAATTGATGGAGTGATTTCCTTGATTCTTAAGTTTGTTTTCCTCCTGAACTAGCATACTGTGTAATTCATGCACATTCCATTTGTCTTTCATGGTGTTATAGTTCATTTGGAAGGGACCATACTCAGACGGTAATGAGTTCAAGATAAACTACACAAGGAAATTCTCATCCACATTCATTCCCAATGACTTAAGTCTTGCTGCAATGTTTGTCATTTCAATGACATGCTCATACATAGTACGAGAATCGTCAAAATTCATGGTGGTCAAGTTACTCATTAGTGTCCCAATAAGAGACTTATCAGCAATTTGGGGGCACTCTTCCATGAACTTCATCATTTCTTTAGCATTTTCAATTTTAAGAAGAGTTGACTTAATGTTACTAGATATACTCATCCGTATATACATCAGACTCAATCTATTTGATCTTTCCCAGTTTTTATAATGTACATTTTCTTCATAAATGTTTAAAACAATAATAGCATATGATTTCTCTACACGAAGAGCCAAATCCAATTCCATTACCCTAAGGTAAAACTAAATTTCCTCACTCCATTTAGAGAAATTAAGTCAATTAAAAAGTAGAACAAATGAGATATGTGAATGTAGAGCAATAGTTACTACAACCAATAGAGATTTAAAGACGTTAATGTTTTGAGTTATATACTAACATGTTACACAGATTCAAAAGAACACTTCATATAATGCATGTTGATGTTCACCTTTGGGCAATCCATCGATATACCATATTCAACATAATGATGACAATGATATATGCACCAACTAGAAACATTTACTATCTTTAGATATATAAACATAACTAATAGTGCATTTATACTACTAATATTCATGCTCATTAATTATAAGGACAAGCAATCAATTTTTAGGTAATCCTTAACTGTCCTATAACAATGAACTTTAATTTACTCATATGATAATCAATAATTATCATGTTATTTATAGCATCAAACTTATGAACAATTGATTTATAAACATAATTAATTTGAAACTAGGTTTTAACTTAAGTATTTAATCACTTTGGTGACTAACAAAAACCGCCGATAAAAAACTTTTCATACAAGCCAACATTAATCATAAATTTCATGCAGCTGAAAACATTTAACATATAATTCTCAAAATTTAAGCGCTCAAGAACAATTTCAAAAGCAATATTCATGGATCAAAGACTAAACATCATCAATGGAAAACAATAAATTCCCAAAACCAGGCTCTCTGATACCACATGTAAATCTTTTATTAGTTTCATGCAGAATTCATATTCTTTATATAAAAAATCAAGAACATGAACAAGGATCTTGAAAGTTCATAATTTTCATATTCATATCATTATGTCAAGATGTACTAATATTTGTCCATGATGAGAATTGATGCTTCAATTTGTAGGACTTACATTTAAAAATAGAAACCCTTATCTATCTCTAGTCCTTTATTTCTTACATTCTATTCTTAATTGAAAACCATGAGACATTGATTGTGGGATTTAATAATGCAAACCCAAGTGTAGGTTATCTCAAGTAATAAATTTCTCAAGAGTCCGAGGTCGATCCACAAGGAATTGATGAAGAAAAATTAATTAAGGTAAGAAGAGGATTTGTCACAACACCAAAAGTAATAAAAGATATTCACAAATGAATTTAAGAACTTGCTTGGGTTAGGAGATCCATTCTTAGTAATAAATTAAAGGCAAGATTATTTCTCTTTATAACTCAATTGAAATTCACACACAACGGAGATTCTAATCGGAAAATATAACATTTAAAGTACAATTATATATGCAATCATATTATAATTCCTTTAATTATCTACCAACATTTGTAAATGAATTCAAGCATTTACTGTGCCAATCCTATTATCTACAATAAATCAAGATCTCCATTATACAAAGAAAGTTTCTAAATTGATTGGAAACAAAATATAACACATATAATGTCCATTTGATAATATATCATTTAAGCACAAGAAATAGAATAATCTAACCTTATTTCAATACCAAGAGCTTCACTCTTTCACCCAAGCAAGATGAAGATTTAGTTACTCATACATAAGAAGAAAGAAAGAGAGAAGAAGAGAAAGATGAACATAGCTTTAATTTAGAGAAAAAGAAAATTACAATAAAGGAAAACAATAAATAAGCATAACCATAACTTCTAAAAACTAAGCCTAACACCAAGAGCACCAAATGATCAGCCAATGGTGCCTTTTATAAAGGATTAGTGATACAAAATGACAAGGGGGCTGATTAAGAGTAGGTGAATGAGTGGGTGAATGAGTGAAAAATGCCAAATGGTGAGTTGGTGAGTGGAAAATTATTGAGATTCTTTGTCTCTAAAATCATTCAGTGCTGATCTCATGGATGCCATCAGAATAAAGCAACGTGGTCTTCATGAACATCGTAGCATTTTGTCTCAACTTTCCAATGCCACCAAGATCATCCAAAAATTCGTCCTACAGCCCAAGATATGACCTAATTACTGCAAACTATTTAGGCCCAATTTCAGCACATCTGTTTTGACTTCCAGACACAATATCACCTCCAATCTGTCCGAATGAGCTCTTATGTTCTTCTTGAAAGTTGTAGATATAGGTATTACCTTTCAAGTATCCAAATTTAAGCCCAAGAAAGTTCCTACAGCCCGAGTTATGCTCTGATTACTGTACACTATTTAGGTTCCAATCACAAAACCCGTGTTCTAACTTCCAAGCCCAATTAGCTCCTCTAGATGTCCTTATTTTACCTAGAGCTCTTTATGAAAGTTGTAGAGCTCTCTCTTATCTTTCCTACAAGATAAGATATATAATTATAAGACATCTAGAACTCAAGATATGCCCGAAATACAGAAATAGTGTAACACTAAAATAGTGCTAAAAAATCAATTAAGTTCAATTTGAGTCCAAACTTACAAAACATAACCAGGCTTAATCAATTAAGTATATGGAGAGTATAAATGACTAAAAATGAAGGTTCATTAATGTCTAAAGTATGTGATTATCAGACATAAACCTTGATGGATAGAGCCAAGACTAGTTTTTTTTTCTTTTATATTAAAAAAAGTGACTACTCTCATCATGCAGTAAGGAGGTTAAGAAACCTCTTCCTAACCGTCATATAAACAATTATTATTTAGCCTCTCATTTGCTTATTAAATTACATACATGTTATGAATAATATTCAAGAGTAGATGTCCAAAGGTCATCATAGTTACATAGTTACAAAAATATTACAAAAGACTCATTATGTAGATGTTACAAATATTATTATTCTTTATATCTCATTATAATGATGATTATAATTTTATGTAGTCTTGACCCTATATATAAAGGATATAAGGCACTTGAAGATTGTACATAAGAATATAAAAAAAATCTTCTTTCTTTCTAGTTTCTTCTCTATCTTTTGAGTTCTTTATGTTTTGCTCTCTAATTTCATCTATATTTCTTGAGTTCTTTATGCTTAATTTTACAATACGCTACCAATAAAAGACTCTACCATTTGAGAGTGATGACTTGAATAACTTAGAGGTTCTACTGAAAGAGTTTGTCTTCTTATCACTCTCTTTGGATTAATCTAATTCATTATTTTATTCTTTCTTATAGCTTCTTTCATGTTAGTCTTAGTATAGAATATTTTCATATTTCATCTATAGAAATTTTAATATCAATCTTGTTTGACTAACATAATTATCATATTTTGTTTTATATTGAATTTGTTATTCTTGATAAATTATGAAAGAGGTTACTATTCAAGCATCCCTGAAGAATTGCACAAAACTAATGATTTTCTATTGTCATATTTTATATGAAAATTTATGGTATGGTTCCTAAAGAACTACACCTTTAGATCATGATTTAATCTAAAAAGATCCATTTAATATTAGTATAATTTGAAACAAAGAAATGTGAGAGAACATCATTGATCTTTTTATGTCTCTCGAATATGCTCCTGTAGCAGCAAAGATGAGAATTGTTTCAATAGATATTTTGAATCAAGTTTATGCATTCTTAAGATTGAACACAAAAATGGGTTATTAATGGAAAACTACAAAGGTCACTCAATGAGTTGAACGTCATTCCCTGAAGTGAATATTTTGTATTGTAATTTTGGGTATGACAAATGTTATGGTTATGGTCATTGATGTGCCAGAAATTAAAAAAATGAACATTACCATGATGGTTTTAACTCTTCCAAGAATACATATGAAATGAAGTAGGGAGATAATGATGAGAATATTGAATAAAGTAAAATTACCTTAATATTATAGCATGTACGAAATAACATTAGTCATATTTGTCGTTTTTCAAGATTTTGCTTGTGAGAATCATTCATTTGACCATGGTCCTACAAATAACATGCATTTAGATGTGTCTATTTTCGTTAAATATTATGGAGGAAAGTTTTATCACTTGATTGATAATTTGAGTAGTTGAATTATTTTCTTGTAATTCATATTTGTCATTTCATATGTATTTATTTTATTTTTGATGTGATTTAAAATTATCAAGTGCACATTTACTCTTACTTTGATGGTTTGCAATATTTTAAATAAAATATGAATGATATGATTTCTTAGAGTTATACTGATTGAAGAAAATATGTATGTTCCCAATTCTTTATACATATGGATCAATGGTAAATTTTGATATTTGGTAGTACAAAAATAATTTAAGCCTCTAGAATAACTACTATATTTTGTTACTTGGATGAACAAAACTATATACATTATGCTTTATTCATTATCAAGTCAAATAGATATGATCAATGCAATTGAAACACATGCTATTGTAAACCAAAAGTTTACTATGATTTTGTAAACCAAAAGTTTACTATATTGTTGTAAATCAGAAGTTTATTAGCCCAAATAATTTTGTTATTTGTCATATGGTTGATAAGGCTATCATGACTCAATATTGATAATTCATATAGATATTATTGAAGGATCAGAAGATTCTTCAATATAATGAGTTGGTCACATAAGTATTTATTATTATTCAAAAATAGAACTAAATTTTAGATATTTTATGGCTAGAAGCCAGTTGATAACATGTATACTTATTATCAACTTGCAACCTAGTGTTTATGAGATTATGCAAGTTATTTAATTAAGGGCACAAATTTTCATATAAAGACAATTTGTCTTGATAATTCTAGTGAATTTACTTCTCAATCTTTTAGTGATTATTATATTATCATTGTAAAATGTTGAATAGTCAATTGCTTATGTTCAAATGCCTCCAATTAATAGCTAAATAATAGATTGTGGGAACAAAATCTCAAGTGTTTGCTTGAGACATGCCTTTTACATGTTGTAGCACTTGTTAGTGTAAGACTAATAAATAGTTATAAATTCTCCCTTGTACAATTAAATTTTGGCCTAAAGTCAAACATTTCTCATATATGAATTTTCCTGTGTGCGATATAGTCACTCCTGCTCTACTACATCACACTAAAATGAGCTTTGAAAGCAAGTTGGGAATATATGTTAGAAATAAAATAATGTTTCCAACATTAGGGAGAGAGAATAAGTAGTTAAAAAAGAAAATTATTTGAAATGCATCACCATTATATCATTTAGATCCTCAAACAAGACAATTTGAACTAGAAGTTCAAATGATAATACATTTTCAAATAAGAGCAAATGAATTACCAGATGCATTTTCTATTTCTAAAGTATAAATAAATCATATACCAGCTATAAATGCTCTATTTAGAATTAATATCAAATGAGATAGAAAACATGTCAAAAACATGATAAACCAATTGATTCCAAAGACAAAGTCCAAAAAAGAGAGGGAGCAAATAATATTGTTAAGGAGACATATAATTCCAAAGAGAATACTCTTGAAAATGGAGTTTGAGACATAAGTAAGGCTCATGAAGTAGTCCAAACTCCAAAAGTAGGTCTAACTCCAAAAAAAGTTAAAATACCTTAAAATGGTATAAATAACGAGATCTCAATTAATTATGTCTCTACAGGTAAATGATGATATAAAAAAAATAGTTGTTGACAACATATTTTCATAACACACAATATTATCAATAATAACGAGGATCTTGGAATTAAAATAGTCGAAGAATATCGCCAAAGAAATGATTGACCAAAATAGAAGAATGTCTGGTAGGCATAATTAAACTCAATTATAAAATGTGAGGTTATTGATTTTTTAGTTCAAACTCTAGAAAAGGTTTTAATGGACCTAAAGTTTAAATCACAAAAGGTGCAAAATCTATGGATACAAATGGATGCAATTACGTTTTTGATATCTGATAAGGTTGTTTACGCACAAGAAGTTGAACACTTCTAATGGATGTTGCTACATCTTGTTATTACATCTAATGGATCTCTCGATATATATTGTCTACTTGAAAATCTCCTAAGAATTTAAAATATCAATTACATCCAATGAACTTAATATACATATGCTGACAATTTAAGTTCTTTTGCTTATTATAATTAGACTTTCTTATTAAGCATCAATGCTTGTTAATATGTGTTATATTTTTATTTCAAAATACTTTATTTACCTATGTATCTATATAAAGAAACTTGTAACTGACTTTGCTATAATTAAATGTATTTTTCTATATGTTCAAGGTGCAATTGATGAGATTATTTTATTCATATGAATCTATATCTAGCTAATTGATTACATAGATGCATGGTATATATCTAATCCAAATAAAGTCAGATCTCAAATAGACTATTTATTTATATGTGGTGATATTGAAATATCATAACGACCTACAGAGATAATAGTAATTCATGAAGGAAGTCGTGCATATTTCTAGTTAAGAGATATGATTCATCATATTTAAGAATCTTGTAAATTGTCTTATGAAAAGTAAACTCCAACGGAAGATAATAATGCTTGCAAAGCTCAACTAAAAGGAGGATATATCAAAGGTGATAGAACAAAGTATTTCTCCAAAATTCTTCAGGGGGAGAAAATAAGAATGTCACAATTTATATATCTTAAGTGATGCTTCTAACAGGGGGAGGAAAACTATACTCTTTTTTCCTTAATCAAGGTTTTGTCCTACATGATTTTTCTTAATAAGATTTTTAATGAGGCAGTTTCCATGTAATAGATATTGTACTTTTTTTCCTTCACTAGGATTTTTTTCCTACTGGATTTTAATGAGACATATCCCTAATAGTCATTTAAGGAGAAATGTTATGAATAATATTCAAGAGTGGATATCCAAAGATCACCATAGTTATATAGTTACAAGAATGTTACAAAAGACTCATTATGTAGATGTTACACATATTATTATTCTTTATATCTCATTACAGTGACGATTATAATTTTATGTAATCTTGACCATATATATGAAGTGTATAAGGCATTTGAAGATTGTACACTAGAATATAAAAAAATTCTTTTTTCTCTCTAATTTCTTCTCTATCTCGAGTTCTTTATATTTTATTCTCTAATTTCATCTTTATTTTTTGAGTTTTTTATACTTAATTTTACAACAATACACTTGTCACACACACACTCCACATTTCTTACACTGGTGTGGTCCCCGCCATTAGCGTGGTCATCCACCTCCAGCAAGTGCTCCCCACACTCTCATATGTGAAACCAAAGCAAACAATAGAACGGTGAATTGAAATGGATATGATGAAGATTTGAATGGTGAAGCGAAGGCCCATGGAGCTCAACATCAGCAGTGTGTAGACGGAGAGTCACGTGCTTTTCTTAATGTAATTAGTGAGTATAAGTAAGGATAATTATAATCCGTTATATTTTAGTAAAATAAAGAGTGTCCCATTATATTTTAGAAAAATAAAGAGTGCCTATTTGCACTTACTCCTTGAGTAAGTGAATATATATATATATATATATATATATATATATATATATATATATATATATATATATATATATATATATATATATATATATTATTATAATTTTATTGTACTTTTATAAGATTATAAGTATATTTGGAATAATTTATTTTGTACTTAATTTTTTATTTTAAAAAGACTAAATTAGTTCTGAAAAACTTTAGAGGAAAGAGCAAATCAATCCTTTTAAAAAATCATTGAAATAGGTCCTCACTTTGAGGTCTTTTCGACCGTATAAATTGATAACATGTGTGATGCACATACTTCTTAAATAATTAATATTTTTGTTAAATTATTATTATAATTTTTTATATGTATTATGATAAAATTATTAATATATATGTAATTAAATAATTTTATTTTAAATTTATCGCTTAGCCTATTTCCCTAATCATTCACCAAGTTTTCCATGTTTCGATGCTTCGGAAATATGTTCATTTAATTTTAACTTGATGAAAATATTAGTTAATATAAATAAACGAGTGAAATATTACGCTTTGCTTTTGTCAAGGTTTTTGGCGGGTACACGATGATATATTCATTAAGAAACCCTTATGTTTTAGTAATTTGATTATGTTTTGTAAGTTTGATAATATATTATGTATATATTCTAAATGTCTAATTATGAATTTTACCTTGTAGGAAAGATAAGAGAGAGCTCTACAACTTTGATGAAGAGCTCAAAGTAAATTTCAGACATCTAATATATAAATCAGAATAATTTGGGCATATAAAATGGGCTGAAAATTTGTAATCTAAAAGTTAAGACCCAGATGTACAACTTTCATGTCAAGCACAAAACTTGATTCGGGCTCCTTGATGGAGATATTGGGTCTGAAAGTCAAAACAGAGGTGCTGAAACTGGTCCTGAACAGTCTGTAGTAATTGGGTCATATCTTGGGCTGTAGGACGAATTTTTGGGTGCTTCCAAAGCCATTGGAAAGCTTAGACAATTTCCTAGAACTTTCATGAAGACCACTTGACTCAAAAATGATGAAATCAATGAGTTCAGCAATGAATACTTTCGGAGACAAGGAAGCTCACCTACCAAGCTCACCTACCAAGCTCACCTACCAATCTCACCTACCAAGCTCACCTACTAATTCCACCTACTAATCTCATCTACCCATCTACTACTACTCTGAATCCTCTATAAAAGGAAGCATGTGGAGAGCTCTAAACACAACACACACTTGGTGTTAGAGATAGCTTTTCATAGTTCTTGTATATTTTTCTTCATTGTAATGGAGAGCAAGTCACTTCTAGTCATTCGGGACTCTTGAAGAGATTGTGGCTTGGATTCTTGAGACCTTGGTTATGTAATGTATTTGATTTATATTTGAATTCTCTTCTCTTCTTTTCTAACTTTGAATGCATGAATGGTGATTCTATTTATGTTTGATCCGATTTGATCAAGATTAAGTATCTACGATCTAAACTAATCACGTAATTGAAGAGGTTAGAGATTTGTGCCTAGGTTAATTGAATTCGATCATATATTTACATGAATGTGCGATTGCAGATTTGTGTTTATCACTTGTCAATTGAATTCGACGATTGTCTAGTATGAATTTCGATGCGAGATCTCGGTTAGATCCAAGTAATTCAAATGTATTTCTGTTTGTTGAAAGGTCTATGATTGAATCCACCCAATCTCGGATAATTTTGACTTCTTTTAATTGTTATTTCTCTTTAAATCATGTCACTGCGATCCTTGAACCATCAAAACTCCCTTTTCTAACTTTCACTTGATTTGATCAAATTGCATCTACGATCCTTGAGGAGACAATCCAGTGTTGTTCACTGTACTACAAGTTTAGGTAATAACTTCGGTTATAATTTTGGAACTAAAAATTTTGGCGCCGTTGCCTGAACTCGTAGGTGTAATCTTTTCATTTTGAGTAACCTTACTAATTTTTGTTCTTTCTTACCTATTCTAACAGTTATTTTTCATTTACTAACATTGTTCATACCATACTAACGTTTTTATCTTAGCTTTTGAATTTTTCTGATTTAGGAAAGACGGAAAACAGGTGATTACGAGTAACTATTGCAATTTTCGAACTGAAACATGCCCAGAATGAGCTGAAACTTGGTCGGTTGAAGGAAAACAGCCTGATAAACAAGACTCACAGTAAACTGTGAGGTCACCCCTGGTTTTTCGAAATTCTATCATTTAGACCACTTTTTCAATTTTTTATTACTTTTTATTGCATTTTCTAGTTTCATTTTTATGTAGATTTTGTTCTGTGTTGATTCTATAATTTTTAAAAATATTTAGACATATTAACTAGATTTATTTTTGCATATTTTGAGTGTTGTTTAGTGTATTTTGCTTAGTTACGTTTTTGTGTTTTTGTGCTTTTTAGTTGATGCATGACTAGGTCCAATCTCGATATCTTGCTTGATCTTGATCCCGAGATTGATAGGACCTTGCATAGATTAATTAGAGCTCGTGTGATAAATTCCAGAGTTAATTCTGAACCTAATTTTGGGAGTGAACCGATAACTTAAGTAATCCTGAAATCATGGCTGATAACATGCATAATAGAACCCTTAAGGAACTTGCTGCTCTTGATGTATCTTACCAATCTTTGTGCATTCAATATCCTGATCTTGATGCAGATTTTGAGTTGAAATCTGGTTTGATACACTTGTTACCAAAGTTTCATGGTCTTGCGGGTGAAGATCCTCATAAGCACCTGAAAGAGTTCCATGTTGTGTGTTCAACCATGAAGCCACAAGGCATCTCTGAGGAACACATCAAGTTAAGGGCATTTCCTTCTCACTTGTCGATGCAAACAAAGATTGGTTGTTTTATCTTTCACCAGGTTCGGTCGAAGTTGGAATGACATGAAGAGGTTGTTCCTGGAGAGATTCTTCCCCGCCTCAAGAGCTGCCGCAATTAGGAAGGATATATGTGGCATCGAGACGGATGTCCGGTGAGACTTTGCACGAATACTTGGGAGAGATTCAAGAAGTTGTGTTCGAGCCGCCTCATCACCAAATTAGTGACCAACTCTTGATTCAATACTTTTATGAGGGCTTCTTGCCAAATGATAGAAGCATGATCGATGCTGCCTCGGAGGAGCCTTAGTAGACAAAACTCCTACCGCCGTAAGAGATCTGATAGCAAACATGGCAGCCAATACCCAACAGTTTGGCTCGCGGATCATCACCGCAACCAGAGGAGTTAATGAAATTCAAGCATCTCATATGGACCAACAAAGAATGGAACACAGACTAGATGAATTGACTTCTTTGGTAAGACAGATAGCAGTGGGTCAACAACCACCCATGCAGATGACTACATCAGTGTGTGGAATTTGCTCTAATTCATCTCATCCTACTAATTCATGCCCTACACTTTAGGAAGATGGTTCCGCTTTTCCAGATCAATGTGTTGCTGCAGCTAGTGTTTTTCCTGGTAGACCCCAATATCAACAACAACAGCAACAATCTAGATATGATCCATTTTCTAGCACTTATAATCCTAGTTGGCGAGACCATCCCAATTTGAGATATGGGAATTCTAGCCAGCAACAACAGCCCCACCAGCAGCAACAACAGCCCCACTAGCAGCAACAACAATTTAGATACCAAGCTGCAAGTCCAAGCAACAAATACCAACAAATACCCCCTGCATTCAGACAACAGCAACCTGTTCAGCAGTCTGTCCAATCCACTCCAGCTGAGCCATCATTGGAAGACCTGATGAAACAAATGGCCACAAATAACATTCAGTTCCGTGAACGTCAGTGCCAACATTCGAATTTACAAACTCAAATCGGGCGGTGGCAACCACCGTGAGCGAGCTAAAGAGTCAAGGTTCTAGCCAATTGCCTTCACAAACAAATCAACAATCCAAGAGGCAACGTAAGTGCAATTACCTTGAGAAGTGGCAAAGAAGTTGATGTTCCAACCTTACAAAGAATCAAAAATTGACCAAAAACGGCAGAAATGGATAATTCAGTCCAAAATGTACATCAAGAAAATTGCAGAGAATTCAGATGTTACCATTCCATTACCTTTTCCAAATAGGATCACACAATCCAAGAGAACAATGCAAGCGAAATGGAAAAAGAAGTCATGGAGACATTCGGAAAGTGGAAATCAATATTCCCCTCCTAGATGCAATCAAGCAAATTCCAAAATATGCTAAATTTCTCAAGGAGTTGTGCACTCATAAGAGAAGTTTGAAAGGGGATGAGAAGATCGGCATGGGAAGAAATGTTTCGCAATGATTCTCGCCAAGCATGCCACGAAATGCAAAGATCCTGGAACTTTCACAATTTCTTGCACAATTGGCAACTCTAGATTTGAGCATGCAATGCTAGATTTGGGTGCTTTGATCAATGTCATGCCCATGTCAGTGTATAAGTGTTTAAACATTGGTACTTTGCAACCCACTGGTATCGTGATTCAGTTGGCAAATAGAGCCACTTTGCTCATCCTGCAGGTGTCTTTGGAAGATGTGTTAGTTCGGGTGAATGAGTTGATTTTTCCAAAGATTTCTACATTCGGACATGGAAGATGAGTCTCCAACAAACCATGCTCCATTGATTCTAGGCGGACCATTCCTCAAGACCGCCAAGACCAAGATAGACGTGCATGCTTGGCACCCTTTCTATGGAGTTTGGCGACGATTTGGTATAATTTAACATTTTTGATGCTATGAGACACCCCTAGAGGAGCATTCTGTTTCCATGTTGATATGATTGAGATGCTTTGGTTGATGATGTCTATACTGATTTATATGTTGAATTCCCTGATATTGTTGACTATCTTGGTTCTGTTTCTTGTGATACATGTGCCACTTGTGATGTTGAACCATGTGCTGCATGTGCTGAGATTTATTCTGTTATGAGTAATAATACAACATGCGATGATGCAACAATTGAGAATGAGAGTCAATACCATGCTAAAATTAATGTTCTTGAGTTAGTCAAGCTGTTTCGATCACTTGTTACCTTCCATTGTACAACCTCCATCCTTGGAGTTGAAGACTTTTCCGGACCATCTTAAATATGCATATTTAGGAGATGGTGAGACACTTCCTAGTGATCATTGCTAAAAACCTACAATCGATCAAGAAGAAAAATTACTGCAGATTTTGAGGCGAGAATAGGCAAGCCATCGGATGGACTCTTGCAGATATTCCTGGTATTAGCCCCTCCACATGCATGCATAAGATTTTATTGGAAGAAGGGATTAAACCAGTTAGACAGCCCCAAAGGAGACTAAATCCCCTGATTCTAGATGTGGTAAAGAAGGAAGTTACAAAGCTGCTTCAAGCTGGCATTATTTATCCCATATCTGACAGTCAATGGGTGAGCCCCGTGCAAGTGGTTCCCAAGAAATCTAGGGTCACAGTGGTTGCGAATCAGAACAATGTGCTTGTGCCTACACGAGTTCAAAACAGTTGGCGAGTTTGCATTGATTATAGGCGGCTCAACCAGACTACCAGAAAGGATCATTTCCCGCTGCCCTTCATTGATCAGATGTTGGAGCGGTTAGCTGGCAAGTCACATTATTGTTTCCTGGATGGATATTCGGGCTATTTTCAGATTCATATAGCCCCAGAAGACCAAGAGAAGACTATTTTCACTTGTCCATTTGGCACATTTGCATACAGGAGGATGCCCTTTGGTCTGTGCAATGCTCCGAGCACCTTTCGAGAGGTGTATGGTAAGTATCTTTTTGATTTTTTAGAAAATTGCATGGACGTATTCATGGATGATTTTACTTGTCTATGGATCTTCCTTTGATGCATGTTTAGATAGTCCGGCTCGGGTCTTGCATAGATGCATTAAGACTAACCTCGTTCTAAATTTTGAGAAATGTCATTTCATGGTAGAACAAGGTATAGTCTTAGGGCATGTGATATCTCGTGAGGGTATTGAGGTAGATCCTGCAAAAATAGATGTTATTTCATGCCTATCTTACCCCACATGCGTGCGGGAGATTCGTTCTTTCCTTGGTCATGCGGGTTTCTATCGGCGGTTCATAAAGGATTTCAAAGAAAATTGCACTTCCGCTATCCAACTTACTTGCAAAAAGATGTGGAGTTTCACTTTGACAAGAAGTGCCGGGATGCCTTCAATCAATTGAAGCGAGGCATTGACCAATACACCTATCATCCAACCGCCGGATTGGACACTTCCATTTGAACCGATGTGTGATGCCTCTAATTATGCATTGGGAGCTGTTCTTGCACAAAGGGTCGGTAAAGTATCTCATGTCATTTCCTATGTTTCGAGAACTTTAGATCCTGCACAAATCAACTACACCACAAGCCGAAAAGGAACTTTTAGCAATTGTTTTTGCTTTAGATAAATTTCGATCATATTTGCTTGGTTCCAGAGTGGTTGTGTTTTCAGATCATGCAGCATTGAAGTTTCTCCTGAAGAAGCCCAATGCCAAGCCCCGGTTGATTAGGTGGATATTGCTCCTCCAGAATTTGATATTGAGATCCGTAACAAGAATGGAGCGAGAGAATTTGGTGGTGATCACTTGAGTCGAATTGAAAGGGAGGCAGATGTTTTTCCCATCCATGATGTTTTCCCTGATGAGCAGCTTTTCAAGCTGCAAGGCAACATCCCTTGGTTTGCTGATTTGATTAATTTCTTGGTTGCTAACGCAATACCTGCACATTTCACTAAGGCTAAGATTGATAAATTGAAAAGTGAGTCAAAGTATTATGTGTGGGATGATCCTTACTTATGGAGATTTTGCAGTGACCAAGTAATTAGGAGGTGTGTGCCTGATGATGAATTCCATTCCATTCTTAGCTTTTGTCATAAACTTGCATGTGGCGGCCACTTCGGTCCTCAACGGACTGCTAGGAAAGTTTTAGACTCTGGATTATATTGGCCCACTCTATTTCATGATGCATATATGTTTTGCAAATCTTGTGATCAATGCCAGAGAACAGGGAATACTTCTCGTAGGAATGAAATGCCCCAGAAACCCTTATTATTCTGTGAGATTTTTGATGTTTGGGGTATTGACTTTATGGGTCCTTTTCCTGTATCATTTGGTTTTGTTTACATTCTGCTTGCTGTGGATTATGTATCTAAATGGGTGGAGGCTAAGGCCACTCGGACTGATGATTCTAAAGTTGTTGTGGATTTTATTAGATCATAGATTTTCTGTAGGTTTGGAGTCCCGAGAGCCATCATTAGTGATCAAGGTTCACATTTTTGCAATCGAAGCATGGAGGCTTTGATGAAGAAGTATGGAGTCCAACACAAGGTTTCTACACCCTACCACCCCCAAACCAATGGGCAAGCCTAGGTCTCCAACAGAGAAATTAAGCAGATACTCCAGAAGACAGTTCAACCTAACAGAAAGGACTGGAGCAAGAGGCTTGAGGATGCTTTATGGGCTTACCGGACTGCTTATAAGACACCAATTGGGATGTCTCCATATCGAATTGTTTTTGGAAAAGCATGCCACCTGCCAGTGGAAATTGAGCATCAAGCATTCTGGGCGGTGAAAAGGTGCAACTTGGACCTAGATCAAGCAGGTATGGAGAGGAAGGCTGCGCAGTGCAGCAGCAATTGGAGGAGATCCGCTTGGAGGCTTATGAAAGTTCCAAACTTTATGAGGAGAAGACCAAAGCCTTCCATGATAAGTTGATTCTGAGGAAAACATTTGAGATTGGTCAAAAAGTTCTCCTCTATAACTCCCGCCTCTGACTCATGCCTGACAAATTAAGGTCTAGATGGGATGGACCATTTATTGTTACTAATGTTTTTCCTTCTGGTGCTGTTCAGATTAAAAGTGAGGTCACTGCCAAAGCTTTCATCGTAAATGGACACCGCCTCAAACAGTATCATGAACTTCCAGAGAATGCAGAAGTGGAGGTGATGAACCTTCTCCATCCGCATTATGAATAAAAAAAAAAGAAAAAAAAAGAGAGAAAAAAAAAAAAAAAAAATGTGTGCCCGACAATGAGGTAGGTAGTGTCGCTCAGAAGCACGTGGAGGTCATTTTTTTCTTCAGCGACAACAACTGCGAAAATCTTGCAGTATGGATTTTATTGGCCTACTTTATTAAAGGTCTGTTACACCTTTTGCAAAAGCTGCGGAAATTGGTCAAAAAGTTCTGCTTTGAGATTATCGTCTGCACCTACTCTGGGGACGTAGATATTGAGGATCCTAGGATCCAAGTTCTTGAGTTCTTTGTGTTGTCGGTTAAGTGGCGGATACGGTACTCCGTGACTCTTGAGTCGGTTTATTCTTCAGTTTCCCAAAATAACTGAACCCTTCTTCTCCTTCAAAATGGATGTTATTCTTTCAAACCCTGAGAAAATATTTTCCTTCTCTTCCTCAAAATGCTGTGAGAAAAAATCTACAAAGTTCGAGCTCATTGATGTGACTGTTTCTGTATTTTGAGATTGAGAATGTTAATGCACAAAGGTATGCAACTTTGATGAAGATGTTCAGATGTCTAAGGATAATTGAAGCAAAGGTCCCAGAGAATTAGCAGTGAGTCCTCAATTTCATTTGACTCATATATGCCTGGTCTTGGAAGAAGTTCATATTCTAAAAGGAGAAGAGAGAAAAAGGTTACAAGTCTATCACAAATATGGACGATGGAAGTTGTAACAACCTACGATGTCGTACTAAGGGGATGGTTTGGACAAATAGAGAAGATAAAATTTTCTTCATTAAGAATGGATGAGTAAGGAGTCATTAGATGATATCTTATTGACTCTTGAGACGCATTCTTGTGGATTGGTGCATCGTGAAATTCTTAAATTGTGGAATCTCTTCAAGGATGAAGTACAACGCTACGTCTTGGGAATCTGACTCTAAAAGACCTGTTTGCCAATTTATAAGAAAATTGGATGGGAAGCTTATCCTCGACTCATAGAAGACGTTTAATCCTTCATCGGACGTTAAACCCAGAGGCGGATGTGAGCCATATCCACAAACAATCTGTACATATCATCCTCTTCTTCTTCTTCTTCTTCATGTCATTTTTTTTTCAAAAAAAAAACAAAACAAAAAAAAAAAAAAAAAAAAAAAAAAAACAAAAAAAATGAAAAAAAAAAACACTCTACTTCTTTCCTTGGCTTTGGTAACACAAACTTCTATGAATGGGGAAATGCATGCATCTGATCCAAATTCTCTTAATTGAAAAACAAAGAAGGTAGATTGTATCCCACATGTGAGGCATAGTTTCTCGTAGTTTGGCCACTTGTCCCTTTTGGGAGCCCTATGTTGTCTTTAGAACTCTTGAATGGGTCGAATTCTTGGTCAACAATGCTTTGTACAATTTGATTTGAAATTGAATTCTACCTCCATCCCAATCTTAAGTAAGTATACACTCATCTTTCATCAAGTTTTTCTAACAATTTCATAAAAAAAAAAAGACGTGATGTCTCTTGCACTCATGACGCCAAAGAGGTTAAAGTATAAAGATACGCCATGGAAATTGTACATACACTTGTATGTCATCATTTTCTATTATCTTTGTATCATTTTGTTGTATTTTGATTTTTGTACAAATTAACAATCCTTTGAGCATGGTCCTTCAGGGGTTTCTAGACTTCTTTACCTTGATGGTTTTCTTGAAGTCAAACAAAAAAGAAAAATAAAAAAATAAAAAAATAAAAAAATAAAAAAATAAAAAAATAAAAAAGTAAAAAAAAAAAAAAGAAAAAGATTCTGTGTCTCTTAATTTCAACCTTTTCCGACAATTTTGACAACCTACCCTTATAGGTGCAATTATTTCCTTTCCATTCTTTTTCTTATTTAAACACTCCATTTTCTCCATCTTCCTTCACACTCTTACACTTTTCTCAAGGGAGGAAGAGTATAGAATGGGGCCTTCTATTCGTAACCTCAAAAATGTCTGTGTTTTTGTGGGTCGAGTTATGGGAAGGGATTAGAGTTTGTAAACGCATTTAGACCACTAGCACTCTTGGTCGATCACTTGCTGCGAGGAATATTCATCTTGTATATGGGGGAGGTTGTCGTGGGTTAATATTAACTAGTTTATCACTATTTTGAGTGTTTTTATAGGAGGCAATTACGGTGTTTTAGGTGTTATTCCTAAACCTTTGGTCTTGAAAATAACATCACCTTGGAAAGACAGAGCTTGGAGAAGAAATTCGGTAACATCTATGCATGGACGAATGAAAACAATGGTTGACAATTCGATGCATTTATTGTCTTACTAGGTGGTTTTGGTACTTTAGAAGAAATTTTTCAAATTGTCTCTAAGCACCTGAAGTTCCATGTCGTTCAACCATGAAGCCACATCCACCATAAACCCATTGGTTTGTTGAATGTTAATAATTTCTTTGATCTTTTGTTATTTTTTCTTGACAAAGTCAGGAAACGTAAATTTATCACTCCTTCTAAGAAGACAACTTCTTATCTCTCGCCTCCACTATTGATGAGCTCATTGATAAATTAGAAGCTTTTGAGTATGTGACCGATCGTATTAGCTCGATAAATTGGTCAACAGAAGAAAAGAAAGAAGTACCAAGAAACAAGAGCCCGATCTGAAACTTTCTCTTTAATGGGTTTGATAAAAAAAAAAAATTGTTGTTGTTTTGTTTAGTATGATATGATTGTCATGGACTTATTAAACCAATTAGTGATGGCAGAGTAAGAGTAATTTTACTCTTGAGACGCATCTTAATTGGTGGCGTAGTAAGGAGTTTTTAGGTAGTAATTAATTAGTATTGAATTGTGGAAGTACTAACGTTTTCTTGTTTGATTTCTTTTCAAGGTCACGATGCGATGACCGACAAGTGTGTTTTTTCTCATCTTCCTAGCGTTGATTCACTTCTTATCGGGTTGTGTTGCTCTTTTCTATCTCTTTCTTTCACATTGAGGACAATGTTATATTAAGTGTGGGGAGAGATTTTAGCATGTTTCTGCTTTCTTTTCGTTTGTAAAAAAAAAAATTTGAGATATGGGAATTCTAAAAAAAAAAAATGATACCAAGAGGTTCATTGCATGATTGAATAATTTTTCTCCCTTCTTGAACTGATATGCTTGGTGATGGATGATTGAATTGATGAATTGAGTTTGATGGATGCATACCTTGTGAGATTTTGAGCCTCATGGATGGATTTAACATTTATGTCATTCTCTTCTTTCTTGTGTGATTTTCACTCATGTTAATGACCACTCTAGAACTTGCTTTGATTCTTTTTGAGGCTACATTTCACTTGCATGCATGAACATGATTGAGGCCTTCTTTCTTAATTAGCTAGTTTAACCAAATAGCCAACTTTGTTTTCAATATGATATCAAGCACTCTTTTGACTTCTTGAAAATTCTCTGATTCCTGCCAACCTTGTATATTTTCCTTTGCTTAACCCCTTTGAGCTTATTTGACCATTCCTTGTTTCTAGCTCATTATGTGCCTTAAATGAGAAATCGTGTTCTTACTTTACCTTAGGGAATAAAAGAACATTAGCTTGTTAATGGATGAGTTCTGGGTGAGAGCACGCAATGCAAGATTTGGGTGTTTTGAACAAGTGTGGGGTGTGTGTACAAAATGGTTGTTGAAAAAGAAAAGAGTGCCAAAATATATATATATATATATATGTATATAGTTATGTTCATATATATATAAAAAAAAAAAAGAAAAAAAAAAGAGAAAAAAAAAAAACCAAGTGTTTAAAAAAAAAAAAAGATTGGGAAATGAATATGTAAAGGGATATACATTAGAGTTGGGATGAACTTTTATGCTTGTTATTTGAACTCAGCTCTCATTTGCTTTTATTCTCTTTGGTATTTATCTTCTCATATCCATTTTATCCTCTCCTGTTACCTTGACCTCACTACAACCTTGAATAAAGTCCTCATGATTTGTGTGTGCATGTGTTTTGGTAGTGGAGAAGTAGAAGATAAGCAAGCTTATGGTAGTGAAATTTTCATGGGTTGAATTGAGTGAAATACCTACCTTTTACACACTTGAGAGATTGAGAGGGAATCTTGTGAAGATCTATCATTCTCGATTCATGTTGAAGATACCTTGCTTGTTGATTTGAGATGTGGAGAATTGTTAACTCATGAATGTTTTATCCCATGATCCCTGAGAACCTTTGGTTGTTCTTCTTGATTGTAAAATTTTGGTCTTGAGTTTTGCCCAGGAGTGCAAAAAGCTAAGTGTGAGGGAATTTGATAATCACATATTTTATTCATTAAGAAACCCTTATGTTTAGTCATTTACACTCTCCATATTCTTAATTGATTGAGTTTGGTATGATTTTGATTTTTTAGTTTGAGCTCAAATTGGTCCTAATTGAATATTTTCAGCATTATTGAGATTTGACACTGTTTCTGTATTTTAGCCATAACTTGAGTTCCTAATATCTGATGAACATGAATTTTACCTTGTAGGAAAGCTAAGAGGAAGCTCTACAACTTTGATGAAGAGCTCGAAGTCTGATTCAGATGTCTAAGGGACCTAAGTTTACATGGAAGTCAGAATACGGGTTTTGCCAGTAGAATCCGAACAGTGTGCACTCAAAAAAATCATATCTCAAGATGTAATAATGGAGATGGGCTGAAATTTGGACAGTGGATAGTCAAGATCCAAATAAACAACTTTCATGAAGAACACATTTTGAGAAAAAGAAGTCTAGCAGGTCATTTTGAGCTTACAAGTCGGAATAGAGGTGCTGAAGTTGGGTTTGAGCAACCTACGGTATTTGGGACATATCTTGGGCTTAAGGAAGCCAAATTGGACGAACCAGCTATCCATTTTATAGCCAAGACAAGGATCTACAACTTTGATGAAGAACACTTTTCGTGGTTCTGAAGTATAGTGGGTCGTTTTTGGCTTCCAATTCAGACACGAAATTTTCGTCCTCAACCACCCACTCATCCATCCACTAATCCACTCATCCACTCATCCACTCATCCACTAACTCACCCATTCATCCACTCATACACTAATCCAACCACTTAACCACTCCACCCACTCATCCACTAATCCATCCACTAATCCATCCACTCACCCATTCATGTCCATAATTTCCCACTCACCAAAAGTCCTTTGGCATTTTTTCACTAATTCAACCACTCAACCATTCCACTCACTCATCCACTAAACCAATCCACTAAACCAACCCACTAATCCATCCACTCAAACACTCTACTCACTCATCCACTCATCCACCCACTTCCCTTTGTCATTTTGTTACCTTAGACTTCTATAAAAGGCACCATTTATCATGAACAAAAAGAAATTCTCCTTCATTTTCTCTCATAGTTTCTTCTTGCTTCTTCATAGTTTCTCATAGTTTTGTATATTTTGATGCTCCCCTTCATGGTAATGGAGGGCTAAGCTACTTTGGGTCAATTTAGAACTCTTGAAGAGATTGTGGTTTGGATTCTTGAGACCTTGGTTATGTATTGTATTTGATTTGTAATTGAATTCCTCTTTTCTTCTTCTTTCTTCTTCTTTCTTCTTCTTCTTGATCTTGAATGCATGAATGGTGATTCTATTTATGTTGATCTGATTTGATCTTGGTTTAAGATTGAGATTTGTGATGAAACTTAGAACTGATTGATCTAAACTAATCACATAAATGAAGATTGAGATTTGTGATGAAACTTAGAACTAGATTGATCTAAATTAATCACAGCTAGAATTGAGAGAGGTTAGGTTACCAATTTGTGCCTAAGTTAATTGAATTCGGTACTTGAAATTAACATAGATTTTCATGAATGGTGCGATTGCAGATTTGTGTTTATCACTTGTTAATTGAATTCTAGACGATCGTCTAGTATGAATTTTGGATTTGATGCAGAGATCTCGGTTAGATCCAAATTAACAATTCAATTTCCGGAGAATGCTTCAGTGTTTTATGAAGGGTCTATGATTGAATCCACCCAATCTTGGATAGGTTTCTAAATTGAGGTCGCTTTTATTTATCATTTCTTCCTTTAATTTTGTTAAGTGCGATCTTAAACTATCAAACCCCCCTTTGCTAACTTTCACTTGATCTGATCAAATTGCATCTACAATCCTTGAGGAGACGATCCGGTGTTGTCACTATGCTACAAGCTTAGGTAATAACTTCGGTTATAATTTTGACTTAGTTCGGCGCTCGTCATCCTTCAAAATGGATGTCATTCTTTCAAACCTGAGAAAACATTTTCCTTCTCTTCCTCAAAATGCTCTGAGAAAAATCTACAAAGTTCGATGTGAGAGATTGAGAATGTTAATGCACAAGGGTATGCCAGAAGATGTACGCTGGATAATTGAAGCAAAGGTCCGATTAGCGGTGAGTCCTCAATTTCATTTGACTCATATATGCCCAGGTCTTGGAAGAAGTTCATATTCTAAAAGGAGAAGAGCAAAAAGGTTACAAGTTTGTCACAAATGTGGACGATGGAACTGTAACAAGCGATGTCGTACTAAGGGGATGGTTTCCGCAAATAGAGAAGATAAAATTTTCTTCATTAAGAATGGACCGAGTAAGGAGTCATTAGATGATATCTTATTGACTCTTGAGACGCATTCTTGTGGATTGGTGCATCGTGAAATTCTTAAATTGTGGAATCTCTTCAAGGATGAAGAACAACGCTACGATCTTGGGAATCGACTCTAAAAGACCCTGTTTGCCAATTTATAAGAAAATTGGATGGGAAGCTTATCCTCGACTCATAGAAGACGTTTAAGTCGTTTCTGGACGTTAACCTAGAGGCAGATGTGAGCCATATCCACAAACAATCTGTACATATCATCTTCTTCTTCATGTCATTTTTCAAAAAAAAAAAAAAACAAACAAACAAAAAAAAAAAAAACAAAAAAAAAAAAAAAAAAAATGTCTACTTCTTAGGGTTGGCTTTGGTAACACAAACCGTGAATGGGGAAATGCATGCATCCTGATCCAGCCTTCTTAATTGAAAAACAAAGAAGGTAGATTGTATCCCACAGTGAGGCAGCCAGTCGTATTATGGCCACTTGTCCCTTTTGGGAGCCCTATGTTGCGCCGGTCTTGAATGAGTCGAATACTTGGTCAACAATGCTTTGGCACAAAGCCGAAAGAGAATGACTACCTCCATCCCAATCTTAAGTAAGTATACACTCATCTTTCATCAAGTTTTTCTAACAATTTCAAAAAAAAAAAAGGACGTGATGTCTACTGCACTCATGACGCGCAGTATAAAGATACGCCATGGAGACTGTACATACAGGTATGTCATCATTTTTTATTTCTTTTATCTTTGTATCATTTTGTTGTATTTTGATTTTTGTACGACGATCCTTTGAGCAGGGGTCCTTCATGGATTTCTAGACTTCTTTACCTTGATGGTTTTCTTGAAGTCGAAAAAAAAAAAAAAAAAAGATTCGTGTCTCTTAATTTCAACCTTTTCTGACAACAGCCAACCTACCCTTATAGGTGCAATTATTTCCCTTTCCATTCTTTTTCTTATTTAAACACTCCATTTTCTCCATTTTCCTTCACACTCAAAAACACTCAAAGGGAGGAAGAGTATAGAATGGGGCCTTCTATTCGTAACCTCAAAAATGTCTGTGTTTTTTGTGGGTCGAGTTATGGGAAGGGATTAGAGTTTGTAAACGCAGCTAGCACTCTTGGTCGATCACTTGCTGCGAGGAATATTCATCTTGTATATGGGGGAGGTTGTCGTGGGTTAATGGGGGCTGTATCACTTGCTGCCTTTATAAGAGACAAATCGGGTTTTAGGTGTCATTCCCGAAACTTTAGCTCAACAGAACATCAATGGAAAGACAATTGGGGAGGAACTTAAAGTATCATCAATGCATGAACGCATGAAGATAATGCTTGAAAACTCGATGCATTCATTGCCTTACCAGGTGGTTTTGGTACTTTGGAAGAAATTTTTCAAATTGTCTCTTGGGCGAATCGAACATCCACCATAAACCCATTGGTTTGTTGAATGTTAATAATTTCTTTGATCTTTTGTTATTTTTTCTTGACAAAGTCATGGAACGTAAATTTATCACTCCTTCGGCAAGACAACTTCTTATTATCTCTCTCGCCTCCACTATTGATGAGCTCATTGATAAATTAGAAGCTTTTGAGTATGTACCTGATCGTATTAGCTCAGATAGATTGGTCAACGAGAAGCAAAGGAAGTAACAAGAAACAAGAGCCCGATCTGAAACTTTCTCTTTAATGGGTTTGATTTAAAAAAAAAAATTGTTGTTGTTTTGTTTAGTATGATATGATTGTCATGGACTTATTAAACCAATTAGTGATGGCGAGAGTAAGGAGTAATTTTACTCTTGAGACGCATCTTAATTGGTGGCGAGTAAGGAGTTTTTAGGTAGTAATTAATTAGTATTGAATTGTGGAAGTACTAACGTTTTCTTGTTTGATTTCTTTTCGGGTCGATGCGACACTGACAAAGGTGTGTTTCTTTTCTGCTTAGCGTTGATTCACTTCTTATCAGGTTGTGTTGCTCTTTTCTATCTCTTTCTTTTACATTGAAGACAATGTTATATTAAGTGTGGGGGAGAGATTTTAGCATGTTTTTGTTTCTTTTCGTTTGTTAAAAAAAAAATTTTCAAAAAAAAAATTTCAAAAAAAAATTTCAAAAAAAAAAAGAGGTTCATTGCATGATTGAATAATTTTTCTCCCTTCTTGAACTGATATGCTTGGTGATGGATGATTGAATTGATGAATTGAGTTTGATGGATGCATACCTTGTGAGATTTTGAGCCTAATGGATGGATTCAACATTTATGTCATTCTCTTCTTTCTTGTGTGATTTTCACTCGTGTTAATGACCACTCTAGAACTTGCTTTGATTCTTTTTGAGGCTACATTTCACTTGCATGCATGAACATGATTGAGGCCCTCTTTCTTAGCTAGTTTAACCAAATAGCCAACCTTGTTTTCAATATGATATCAAGCACTCTTTTGACCTCTCAAACATTTTTTGATTCCTGCCAACCTTGTATATTTTCCTTTGCTTAACCCCTTTGAGCTTATTTGACCATTCCTTGTTTCTAGCTCATTATGTGCCTTAAATGAAAAATCGTGTTCTTACTTTACCTTAGGGAATAAAAGAACATTAGCCTGGTTAATGGATGAGTTTTTGAACAAGTGTGGGGGTGTGTGTTCAAAATGGTTGTTGAAAAAAAAAAAAAAAAGAAAGAGTGCCTAGAAAAAAAAAAAAGAAAAATGTATGTATATAGTTATGTTCATATATATAAAAAAAAAAAAAAGAGAGAGAAAAGGATTGGGAAATGAATATGTAAAGGGATATACATTAGAGTTGAGATGAACTTTTATGCTTGTTATTTGAACTCACTCTCATTTGCTTTTATTCTCTTTGGTATTTATCTTCTCATATCCATTTTATCCTCTTCTGTTACCTTGACCTCACTACAACCTTGAATAAAGTCCTCATGATTTGTGTGTGCATGTGTTTTGAGTAGTGGAGAAGTAGAACATAAGCAAGCTTATGGTAGTGCAATTTTCATGGGTTGAATTGAGTGAAATACCTACCTTTTAAACACTTGAGAGATTGAGAGGGAATCTTGTGAAGATCCATCATTCTTAATTCATTCTTTTCAACTGAAGTTTCCTTGCTTGTTGGTTTGAGATGTGAAGAAATCTTACCTCATTTATGCTTTGATCCCTTGAATTTCTTGTTGCTCTTCTTGCTTCATTGAGTCCTTTAGAGATTTTAGCTTTTAAGTTTTGTCTTTGTCTTCTAACTTTAGTTTTATATGTTTTGCCCAGGAGTGCAAAAAGCTAAGTGTGGGGGAATTTGATAATCACATATTTTATTCATTAAGAAACCCTTATGTTTATTTATTTACACTCTTCATGTACTTAATTGACTGAATTTGATTATGTTTTGTAAGTTTGAACTCGAATCGGACTTAATTGATTTTTTTAACATTATTCGGGTCTTACACTGTTTCTGTGTTTTGGCCATATCTTGAGTTCTAAATGTCTGATAATTATGAATTTTACCTTGTAGGAAAGATAAGAGAGAGCTCTACAACTTTGATGAGAGCTCAAAATCAATTTCAGACATCTAGTGGAGCTAATTGGGCATGGAAATCAGAATACGGGATTTGTGACTGGAACCCGAACAGTGTGTAGTAACCAGAACATAATTCGAGTTTGGGCATATAAAATGGGCTGAAAATTTGTAATCTGAAAGTTAAGACCCAGATGTACAACTTTCATGTCAAGCACAAAACTTGATTCGGGCTCCTTGATGGAGATATTGGGTCTGAAAGTCAAAACAGAGGTGCTGAAACTGGTCCTGAACAGTCTGTAGTAATTGGGTCATATCTTGGGCTGTAGGACGAATTTTTGGGTGCTTCCAGAGCCATTGGAAAGCTTAGACAATTTCCTAGAACTTTCATGAAGACCACTTGGCTCAAAAATGACGAAATCAATGAGTTCAACAATGAATACTTTCGGAGACAAAGCTCACCTACCAATCTCACCTACCAAGCTCACCTACCAATCTCACCTACCAAGCTCACCTACTAATTCCACCTACTAATCTCATCTACCCATCTACTACTACTCTGAATCCTCTATAAAAGGAAGCATGTGGAGAGCTCTAAACACAACACACACTTGGTGTTAGAGATAACTTTTCATAGTTCTTGTATATTTTTCCTTCATTATAATGGAGAGCTAAGTCACTTCTAGTCAATTCGGGACTCTTGAAGAGATTGTGGCTTGGATTCTTGAGACCTTGGTTATGTAATGTATTTGATTTATATTTGAATTCCTCTTCTCTTCTTCTTCTGTTCTCTTGATCTTGAATGCATGAATGGTGATTCTGTTTATGTTTGATCTGATTTGATCTTGGTTTAAGATTAAGTATTGTGATGAAATTTAGAACTGATTGATCTAAACTAATCACGTAATTTAAGAGGTTAGGTTACTGATTTGTGCCTAGGTTAATTGAATTCGGTGCTTAAATTGAAATATATTTACATGAATGGTGCGATTGCAGATTTGTGTTTATCACTTGTCAATTGAATTCTGGACGATTGTCTAGTATGAATTCTGGATTTGATGCAGAGATCTCGGTTAGATCCAAGTTAACCATTCAAATGTATTTCAGATGTTTGTTGAAAGGTCTATGATTGAATCCACCCAATCTCGGATAGATTTCTGAATTGACTGTTCTTTTAATTGTTATTTCTCTTTAAATCCTGTCACTGCGATCCTTGAACCATCAAAACCCCCTTTTCTAACTTTCACTTGATTTGATCAAATTGCATCTACGATCCTTGAGGAGACGATCCGGTGTTGTTCACTATACTACAAGTTTAGGTAATAACTTCAGTTATAATTTTGACTGAATTCGGCGCTCGTTAGTACCATCTGGTGAAGAAATGACATGGGAGCCCGAGACAATTATACGTGACACATACCCACACCTTTTTGATGTGCAAGGTTAAACATAATGTCAATTCAAGGATGAACTTATTTTAAGGGGGGAGATTGTGATGACGCTAGTGTTAGAGGAGGAATAAGGTTGAAAATAATTTTTTTATAGAGGGTATTTTGGTTATTTGTCCTATATGTAAAAAAAAAGAATCAAATGCTTTTAAAAAGGAGGAAGAACAAGAAACAGAGACGTTTCTCATCCTTTGTTTTTCATCTCTTCTCCTTCCTCCACCAAATTCCACTTTTCCCCCCATTTTGGCACCAAATCCTTGCACCCACTTGCACCAAGAGCTTGAGAAAAGTTTCTACTCTTTTATTCTTGTTTGCTTTGTACCAAATCTCATATTCTCTCAAGCTTTGCTATCTTAAAAATGGTGGGTGAGTATATTTTGGGACTTTGAAGTAGAAATCTAAGAGCGTGAAATGTTGGTTTTAGTAAGTGGTAATGGAAAAGTCACACCTTGGTTTTTTTCTCATGAATTTCTTGAAAACCCTAAACCCTATAATTACGGATTTTACCTAATCTCTTTATCCCTTTGTTAGTTCAACTCTAGATGAAATTTCTAGAGTCTTATCAATTACAAATTGTAATTATAGTGTAGTTAACTAGTTATTTTATTTATTCACGGTGCTTGTGTTTTAAATTCCTAATATCTAGTGGGTAACTCCAAGTTTTAAGGAAAAAAATGCTCTCCTTTGAGGTTGCTTCTTAATGTAAGTCATTATTTCATTTATCTTGACTTGTCAAAATATTTGTTTATGGCCATATTCAGTTATTATGACCTACAAACCCATAATTCTGATACCAACTTTGTCACGACCCAATCTTAGGCCGTAACTGGTGCACAAGCTAGTGATGCTCAACATTCAACTAGCCTAGCAAGCCTAATAATACAACATCAATTAAAGAAAACAATTTGAAACTTAGATTAGAGCTACCAAAAATCTGACAGATTTTTCTCTAAAAACTAAACAAGCCCACATTTCATTTTAACCTGATTAACAATATATATCTAGATCCAACATAAACATAAGCATCTAGCATCAGTCACAAGTACAAACTGAGCCAGCTATACATAAGGGACATAACAAGACTTTATAGTAATATATATATATATATATATATATATATATATATATATATATATATATATATATATATATATATATATATATATACATCAAAAGAAAGAAATAAACTCTATCTCATATAGCTATAAAATACTGGAGTCAACGTGTAACACTAGCCATTAATAGCAATGAAGGCCTACCAAAAGACAAGCACTCTTGGGTAGGATAACAAATCCCAGGAACCTGTTACTCAATAGCATGCGAATTTGAAGGGAAAGGAATGAGGTGAGTCATATAGACTCAGTGAGGGTATAATAAACATCGTGAACAAGAAGGGGAAACAAGTAATAACACGAATATTTAAGCTTAGCAAAACAACTCAAAACACAATAATCAAATAGATGAAGTTTATGAATAAAATCACTTATCACATGTTTTCCTTTTCAAAAGTAGATTTATAATCGTAAAAGAATTTAATTCTACATAACAAATCTCATCTTATATCCTAAACAAAATCTTTACGTCTATTATATGCACATTAGTTGTTATCTCTCTTTGCCATAATAGGCGGAACACATGCCATTATCTCTCTTCGCCATGGCAGGTGGAACACAGGTCATTATATCTCTTCACTGCAGTAGGCGAAACACACGTCGTTATCTCTCTTCATCACAGCAAGCGGAACATATATCGTATATCTCTTCGCTATGATAGGTAGAACATATACTGTTATCTTTCTTTGCCATGGCAGATGGAACATATACCGTTATATCTATTCGCTAATGATGAACGGAGTTTTAACACACAACTCTTATAACTCAATTCTCATACCCAAAAATTCAAAACCAGCATAAAATAAATTCATTAGCTAGCTTAAAGATTTTGTTTCCCCCAAAATATAAAGCTTGAGGCTATAACCCAAGCTATTATAAAACTCCAAATTTGTAACTCTTAAAATAATAAATGAAACTTGGTTTAAAATACTATTAGAAGAAATATAAATACATGACAAGAGGTTTAAGTTTCAAAATATGTTATAGTGTGAACTAGCCACTCACAAATATGAAGAACTAACTCAATCGGTCCCCACAACACTTAGAGGAGCAAGCTGTGTAGATTTGGGTAATTGTAGAATCTTGTTTGTAACTTGTGTAGCCGCGCACAACTTATATGCAAGGATCTATGACCATCCCCTTGTTAAACTGGAGTCTCTTGTTCAAGCTGTTATGTTCAGTTTTAGCCTTGTCTCTATAGCTTTCCATAATATTTTGTCTTTTGTCTAATCCTGATTCTTGTCCTAGGTGAGGATGCCGCCCAGACGAGAAGTTGTTGATGAGGCTTCTTCTCAACCTCGTGAAGCACCCTCGAGATGCTGTGGGCGTGGTCACAGTCACAGTCGTGGTTGGGGCATGCACAGAGAGGTTGATAGGGTGCCTGATGCTGAGATTCCTAGGGCCAGACGTGGTAACCCCACAGTAGCTCAATTAGCTATTGAGATACAGGATATGCAGCAAGATATACAGTAGTTAGTAGATTTCATTGGAGATGGCAACAAACATATATGAGCCATACTCATGTGGATTCAGAGACTAATCAGGAGGTTAGGTCGAATGAGCAACAATAAGTACCCCATAGGGGAGCTGAGGTTCCTCTTATTGCATTTACAAAGCTTAATCCTCCTATATTTAGTGGTTCAGATGCCAACGAGGACCATCAGACTTTTATTGATGAAGTGGCTTGGATATGTAAAGGCTTGGGTTGTTCTCTAGCTAGAATGGTTGAGTTAGTGGCATTCCGACTACATGATGTGGCTAGGGCCTGGTATGAGACCATGCTCATCGCTAGGCCAGTAGGTTCACCCCATTTTGGTCTGGGATGAGTTTATTTGGTTGTTCTTAGCTCATTTCTTACCACGGAGTGTCTGAGATGGTATAGTTCGAGAGTTTGAGACCCTTGTACAGATAGAGCAAATGTCAGTGATGGATTATAGTATTCAATTCATGCGGTTCTCCAAGTATGCAGCTCACTTGGTAGCCACAGAGGAGTTACGTGTGCAGCAGTTTGTTGACGGCCTGAAAGGTTATCTATTCATGGTAATTGTAGGGCATGATGGTATAACTTATGACTAAGCCTTGAATAGGGCTCTGACGATTGAGCGTGGGAATACAGATAGGGGTGGGACTTCTCGTGACTCGCATAAGAGGTTACATTTTGATCCATCGCATGGTGGCCATCAGGGCCATGGTGGCGGAGGTTCTAAGATGATGTTGTTCAAGGCCGTCGAGGACAGTAGGGGGGCCGACAACCATTGAGCACTCATGGCAGCCATACAACTAGCACAACTTATAGCCGAGGTGTTTCACAACATCAGAGGTAAGGTTTAGGGGGTGTTATCATTGTGGTCAGATGGGGCACTTTGTGATAAACTACTATATTATATTCTCAGCCTCCTTCTAGTAGAGCTTCAGCACCAATGACTCCAGCGAGACAATTTGATGGTTCAGAGATACTAGGATCTGGTAATGCTCAAGAGGGTGGTAGAGGACTAGGAGGCAGAGGTCAGGGACAATTTGGTAGAGGAGAGGGACAAACTAGTAAAGGACAGACTCGTGTGTTTGCCTTGACTCGTCAGGATGCTCAGGCATCTAATGCTATTGTGATAGGTATACTCTCAGTGTGCTCTTAGGATGCACGTGTTCTGTTTGACTCTGGAGCTAAGCATTCCTTTGTTTCTCGTTTATTTGCTTCTTATTTTAGGAGAGATCCTCCATCTCTAAGTGAGCCTTTGATAGTAGCTACACCTATGGGTGATTCTTTGTTAGCTAACTCAGTGTACAAATGTTGCGAGATCCTAGTGGGAGATAGACTTTTGTTAGTAGATTTGATAGTGTTAGATATGATAGATTTTGACGTAATACTAGGCATGGACTAGTTGGCTTCTTGTCATGCTATCTTAGATTGCCACAATAAAGTGGTGAAGTTCTGTATGTCAGAGGAACCAATTTTTATATTTCAAGGCAATCAAAATTGGTTACCAAGTAACCTAATTTCGTCAGTTGTGGCTTAAAGATTATTGAGAAAAAGTTGTTATAGTTAGTTAGCCATGGTGAAAGACACTAGTATGTCAAAGGCAAACTTGGAGCAGGTTCTAGTGGTGTGTGAGTACCCTGATGTCTTTCCTGAAGAGTTACCAGCGTTACCGCCTAATAGAGAGATAGCGTTTTGTATACATTTGCTTCCAAGCACTCAACCAATATCTATACCCCCATATCAGGTGGCTCCAACTGAGCTTAAGGAGTTAAGGGAGCAATTGGAGGATCTACTTGATAAGGGTTTCTTCTGTCCTAATTGTTTTCCTTGAGGTCCACCAGTGTTGTTTGTAAAGAAGAGGGATGGTTCCCTTCGTTTGTGTACTGACTATAGGCAATTGAACAATGTGACAGTAAAGAATAAGTACCATCTTTCTTGCATTGATGACCTATTTGATCATCTTCAAGGATCCCAATGTTTCTCAAAGATCGATTTGTGATTGGGGTACCATCAACTGAAGATAAGAAGTGAGGATGTTCCTAAGATAGCTTTCCGCACCCGCTATGGTCACTATGAATTTTTTATTATGTCCTTTGGTCTTACTAATGCTTCTGCAGATTTTATGGACTTGATGAATCTAGACTTCAAGCCATTCTTGGACCACTTTGTGATAGTATTCATTGATGACATCCTAGAGTATTCCTGGAGCAATGAGGAACATGAGCAACACTTACGGTTAACCTTACAAACATTGAGAGAGCATAAGCTATATGTCAAATTCTCTAAATGCAAGTTTTGGTTAGATAGTGTGGCTTTCTTGGGACATGTGGTGTCTAAGGGTGGAATAAGCATGGATCCAAAGAAGGTTGAAGCAGTTCAGAGTTGGCCAAGGCCCACATCGGTAACTGAGATCCGTAGTTTTCTTGGACTAGTCGGGTATTACCGTCAATATTTCAAGGATTTCTCCAAGCTCGCAGCTCCTTTGACTAGGTTGACACAAAAGCAAGGTAAGTTTTAGTGGACTGATGCATATGAGCAGAGTTTCTAACACCTAAAGGATTGTTTGACCTCAGCCCCAGTCTTAGCATTACCTTCTAGTGGTAGCGGGTATGCAGTTTATTGTGATGCTTCTAGAGTTAGTCTTGGTTGCGTGTTGATGCAACATACGAGAGTTATTGCTTATACTTCTAGGTAGCTTAAGAAGCATGAGCAGAACTATCCTACACATGACTTGAAGATGGTAGCAGTGATATTTGCCCTCAAGATTTGGAGGCATTACTTATATGGTGAGACATGTGAGATCTACACTGATCATAAAAGTCTTAAGTATATCTTTCAGCAGAGGGATTTGAACCTAAGGCAAAGGAGGTGGATAGAGCTCCTAAAAGATTATTATTACACGATCTTGTATCATCCAGGGAAGGCGGATGTGGTCACTGATGCTTTGAGCAAAAAGTATATGGGTAATCTTGCACATTTAGTTGACATTAGAAGACTAATAGTGAAAAAGTTTCAAGATCTTATAGATAATGGAGTGCAATTTGAGGTCACAGGCTTGGAGTCATTACTAGCTCATTTTCAGGTTCATTCTACTTTGGTGGATAATATTATGGTGGCACAAAGTCAAGATCCTCATTTAAAGAAGCTCATAGAAGAGGTTCGAGAAGGCGAGACTTCTAAAATGGTGGTTGACTCTGAGGGTCTTTTACGGGTGGGCACTCACTTATGTGTCCCTAATATAGGGGATTTGAGGAAGAAGATTTTAGAGAAAGTCCATCATTCCTCTTATACTATTCATCCAGGTTCCACAAAGATGTATCAAGATTTGAAAGAATTATACTTGTAGGAAGGGATGAAGAATGATATAGTAGAATTTGTATCTAGATGCTTAGTATGTCAACAGGTGAAAGATGAGCATTAAAAGCCTGTAAGTTTGCTTCAACAGATTGTTATTCCTAAGTGGAAATGGGAGAATATCACTATAGATTTGTGACAGGGTTGCCTAAAACCTCAAAAGGTTATGATTCATCTTGGATAATTGTGGATCAGTTGACAAAGTCTGCACACTTCTTTCCTGTAAAAACCACTTATACAGTGACTCAATATGCTAAGCTCTATTTAGAGAAAATAGTATCTCTGCATAGAGTACCATTGTCTATCATTTCTGATCAAGGCCCTTAGTTCACAACTCAGTTTGGAGATCTTTTCAGACTACTTTAGGAACATGATTAGACTTAAGTACTGCTTTTCACCTATAAACTGATGGTCAGTCTGAGAGAACTATACATATTTTCGAAAATATGTTTCACGCTTGTGTGTTAGACTTTGGAGGGAGTTGGGATCAATACCTACCTTTGATGGAGTTTGCTTACAATAATAGTTATCAATCTAGTATTCAGATGGCACCTTTGGAAACCTTATATGGGAGGCGTTGTAGGTCCCCTGTTGGTTAGTTTTAAGGTTGTTGATCTGACAATTATCTCTACTTCTTAAGTGTAATATGTTGGTTTAATTAGTCTCCAAATATGCTTAATTGTTAACACTTGGTTAAGTTTCTAGAGATAAAGTTTAAGTGGACTCTTATTGTGAGACTTTACTTAAGTGTGGTCATAAGTTCTCATAATTGATTTATGTTTTTCAGGAGATCTTTGAAATCATTGAATGATGGAATCCATTGGCGTTGAACTAAGCTTGCTATTCAATTGAGGAGATCATTATCATTTCTAGAAGCAAAGAGAGAAAATCACATATGAAGAATTTGGGTTGAAATTGAAGAAATAGCAACACACGGCCCATGTTATGAAACACAGGGGGGCATGTTATTCTCTGGAAATTTGACTGGAAGCAAGTTTAGCCTAGAACGAAAACACGACCCGTGTTATGAAACACAGGGGGGCATGTTCTTCTCTACTTGCATAATTTCATGAAAACTTGTTGGCAGATTTAAACACAAGGGGGCCATGTAATGAGACACGACCCATGCTTACATCTCAATAATCAGAATTTTAAAGTTGGATAAGGGTTATGAGCCCAAAAGGTATAAATAGGATTACCTAAGGTTCCTAATATAGTTCTGAATAGAGAGCCGTCAGAGAACAGAAGAGGATTCGAAGAACAAGGAAAAAGGAGACTTGATCGAAGATTGGAGACTCGAGTTCAAGCAATTGGAGATCGATCAACCTCATTCGTTGGAAACTAGTTTGATCTTCAATTTTCTTTCGTTCTTTCATTCTTGACTATGTTTCTATTTCATTTTTCTTTTGATTTTGAATTCACCATATATGGCTAAACTCCTTATTTGGTTAAGGGAGGATGAAACTCTAGTTTTGATTATGTGAGCATATTCCATTATTTCAATACAATTGTGTTTTTATTCATATGTTTTTTATCTCAATTCAATATAAAGGTATTTTATATTCTTACCAATTTCAAAAGTGGTAAAACTAGGATTGCTATGCGCGGTTGTGGTGGTAGGACTAGTGGAACATATGATCTAAGCAATTTAATCCTGATGTGTGATTGAATCTTACCGTGATTGGTTTTCTATTTCTTAATGTGATCATTGGATAGATATAAGAGCAGTTGCTTTATAGCTAACTAGTGATTAGGGTTAGTTTGAGTGGTTGCTAAATTAACCATTACCTAAGAAAATAGAGAATAATCTTACAATTGCGTAAAAACTTAATTGACCATATTGGGATAAAGGATATGTGGATTCACATGATCATATAAACTTAGTAGTAGTTTTTATCTCTTAACCAATATCCTTAAATTGGAAATTCAAATCATGTTCACTTTGCTATTGTTTCATCTTTGATTTCTATTTTATTTTGAATTAACAAAAACCTATTTTTACTGTTCATTATCACTTAGAGTTTAAATTAGGATTCAGTTAATAGTGTTAATTGAGTTAGTTCTCTGTGGATCGATCCTTGCTAATTACAAATGGTTGCAAGGTTTTTATAATTTTGGTAGAACTTGGCAACTGTTTTTAATCTCAATTTTAATTCACAATCCACACCACACTAAATTTTGGTGTCGTTGCCGGGGAACTAATTGTTCAATTACGCTATTAGTTTATTTCTTATTTTTTACTCTATTTTTATTTTAGTTTTAAATTGTTTTCTTCCTTCTTTTTGACTGTTTTGTAGGTGTTCATGTACAGTGGTGAAGTGAACGAGCAATTGAGGAATCTAAGGCATTACTTTGAACAAGTCAGCTCACAGATTCCTCTTCAATTCACACCTGCTATCGTCGAAGCTGCCCGTCATATAGATTTATCCAGTTCTGAGATATTTTCTGAAACATCTGAAGAAGTGGTGATGGTAGAGAATACTTTAAGGGCGTTGGGTGCTCCAAATTTAGACCAATAACCCCTTTGCATAGAAATTCCAAAAACTGAAGGGGCTTTTGAGTTGAAGTCTGGTCTAATCCACCTTTTACCATCCTTCAATGGATTAGCTGGGGAAGATCCTAATAAGCATTTAAAGGAGATATCTGTGGTTTGTTCCAGCATGAAGCCTATAGGAGTTTCAGTAGAAAAAGTCAAGCTCTAGGCTTTTCCATTCTCATTAAAAGATTTTGCAAAGGAATGACTGTACTATTTGCCACCTGGATCCATTAATTCATGGCAAGACATGGCTCGAGCTTTCTTGGATAGATACTTCCCTGCCTCTAAGGCCGCCACCATTCGAAAAGAAATTTGCGGCATCCAACAAAGGCACAGGGAATCACTTCATGATCACTGGGAGAGGTTCAAGAGGTTGTGTGCTAGTTGCCCCCAACATCAAATTAGTGAGCAATTGCTAATTCAGTACTTTTATGAGGGTTTGCTAGTAATCAACCGCAACATGATTGATACTGCTAGTAGAGGAGCTTTGTTTGATAAGACTCCTCAAGAACCTAGAAACTTGATAGCAAGAATTATTGCAAACACTCAACAATTCTTCACCAGGAATGATGATGATCACATATTTTATATATTAATAAACTTTCACTTTTAGTCATTTACACTCTCTATATACTTAATTGATTAAGTCTAGTTATGTTTTATAAGTTTGGACTCAAATTTGACTTAATTGATTTTTTTTAGCACTATTTTAGTCTTACGTTGTTTTTGTATTTCGGCCATATCTTGAGTTATAAATGTCTGATAATTATGAATTTTACCATGTAGGAAAGATAAGAAAGAGCTCTACAACTTTGATGAGAGATCAAAGTCTCAATCAGACATCTAGTAGAGCTAATTGGGCTTTGAAGACAGAACACGAGTTTTGTGTCTGAAACCTGAATAGTGTACAGTAATCAGAGCATAACTCGGGCTGCAAGAATTATCTTGGGCTGAAATTTGGACATTCGAAAGTTAAGACCCAGATCTAAAACTTTCATGTTGAACACGAAACTTGATTCGGGCTCCTTAATGGTGATATTGGGTCTGAAAGTCAAAACAGAGGTGCTGAAACTGGGCCTGAATAGTTTGTAGTAATTGGGTCATATCTTGGGCTGTAGGACGAATTTTTGGGTGATTCCAGAGCCATTGGAAAGCTTAGACAATTTTCTAGAACTTTCATGAAGACCACTTGGCTCGAAAATGACGAAATCAATGACTTAAGCAATGAATGATTTCAGAGACAAGAAATCTCAATGATTTTTCACTCTTATCCTCACCATTTGGCATTCTCCACTCATTCATCCACTCATCCCACCTACCCCTAATCAGCCCCTTTGTCATTTTGTATCCCTAATCCTCTATAAAAGGCACCATTGGCTGACCATTTGAAATACTTGGTGTTAGGTTTAGTTTGTTACAAGTTGTGGTTATGCTTGTTTCTTGTTTTACTTTGTTGTAATTTTCTCTTGTTCTAAAGTGAAGCTATGTTCATCTTTCTCTTCTTTTCTCTTTCTTTCTTCTTATCCATGAGTAACTAAATCTTCATCTTACTTAGGTGAAAGACTGAAGCTCTTAGTAATGAAATAAGGTTAGATTATTCTATTTTCTTGTGCTTAAATGATATATTATCAAATTGACATTATATGTGTTGTATTTTGTTTCCAATCAATTTAGAAACCTTCTTTGTTAATGGAGATCTTGATTTATTGTAGACAATAGGATTGGCACAGTGAATGCTTGAACTCATTTACAAATATTGGTAGATAATTAAAGGAATCATAATATGATTACATATATAATTGAACTTTGAATGTTATATTTTCCGATTGGAACCTCCGTTGTGTGTGGATTTCAATTGAGTTAAAAAGAGAAATAATCTTACCTTTAATTTATTACCAAGAGTGGATCTCCTAACCCAAGCAAGTTCTTAAATTCATTTGTGAACATCTCTTATCACTTTTGGTGTTGTGACAAATCCTTTTCTTACCTCAATTAATTTTTCTTTATCAATTCCCTATGGATCGACCTCGGACTCCCGAGAAATTTATTACTTGAGACAACCTGCACTTGGGTTTACATCCTTAAATTCCGCAGTCAAGTTTTTGGCGCCGTTTCCGGGGACTTGATTTGAAGTTTTGATTTATTGAGGTTCGTTTTCTTTAATAAAATCTATTCTCTCTTCTCCCTCACCGGAGCAAAAGATCGGCTTGCCGATCCTTCGGTTTCTTTACTAACTCTCTAACTTTCTAACTTACTAACTTGCTAACATACTAACTTTCTAACTTTTATATTTATGTCATTTATTTTTACTTTTTAATTTTATTTATTTATTTTCATCATTTTTTTGTCGATGGGGGTAACTCTCCCTTTTATTTTACACACTAACTTTATGGGGAAACTCTCCCTTTTACTTTTCTCGTTATTTAATTTTCCGCACTTTATTTTTATTTTTATTTTTATTTTTGGGTGGTTGGTTTATTACCCCACCTTTGTTATATATTTAATGGTGGGTTACATCGCCAGCTTGTACACTATTTTTTTGTTTATTTATTTTTAGTTATTTATGTATTTATGCTTAATTAGTATCGTGATTTAAATTCTGATCGTTTAGTTAAAATTAACCCTGGTACTTTATATATTGATTTGTTTGAATCACAATCACACACAATTGACACAATGGCTGACAATGAAAGTGTACATGATGAACCTGAAAATCAACCGTTGCGAACCATGCGTGAATATTTGCAACCACCTCGAAATTCTAGTCCATCATGTTTTATCTTTCCACTCAATGCCAACAATTTTAGATTTAAGCCAGGTATGATTTCTTTGCTTCCTAATTTTCATGATTTAGAGTCTGAAAGTCCATATTTACATCTGAAAGAATTTGAGGAAGTATGTATTACCTTCAATGATCAAAATTGCACTGAAGAGATTGTTAAACTTAAATTGTTTCTTTTTTCTTTAAAAGATAAAGCAAAATCTTGACTTAACACTTTGAAACCAAGATCAATTGGCACATGGCAAGAAATACAAGGTGAGTTCTTAAAGAAATTTTTTCTAACACATAAAACCAATGCTATGAAAAGACAAATCCAAAATTTTTCCCAAAATTCAAATGAAGCATATTTTCAAAGTTGGGAACGGTTTAAAGATTTGTTAAATTCTTGCCCACATCATGGTTTTGAAAAATGACGCACTATAAGCTTCTTTTATGAAGGTTTAACACCTGAAACTAAACAATTTGTGGAAACAATGTGCAATGATGAGTTTCTTGATAAAGAACCTGATGAAGCTTTAGACTATTTGAACTAGTTGGCTGAAAATTCTCAATCTTGACATAGTACTAACACTTCTGAAAATTCAATTAGATCTAATCTTGCAAGTGCTAATAAAGGAAAATATCACCTTAGTCAAGAGGAAGATCTAAATGCTAGGTTTGCCAGTTTAGCCAGAAAGGTGGAAGCCATGGAATTAAGAAAAGCAAAAGAAATTAAATCTGTGCAAAATGAAGAAATTTGTGGCATTTGTGATCACTTAGGGCACCCAACACATGAATGTCCTAAGATTCCTGTTTTTAAAGAAGTTGTACATGAGCAAGTAAATGCAATGAATAATTTTAACAAGCCATTTACTTCTTCTTTTTCAAATACATATAATCTGGGATGGAGAAATCACCCGAACTTTAGCTGGAGGAATAATAATCAATTACAATTCGTGCAACCACCACCTCCTCAAGCACAACAGGACTCTCAAAATTCTCAAGGATATGCACCTTATGTCCCACCATATAGGAAAAACCTTGAGGAAACACTGCATGCATTCATAGAAAAACAAGAACCCATTAATAAACAAAACAATCAAACCATGAATGACATAAAAGATACTCTTGCTAATCTTTCTTCTACACTCACCATTCACGAGAAAGGAAAATTTCCTTCTCAACCTCAACCAAATCCCAAAGGTCAGTACAGTCTAAATGAGGGGAGTTCAGAAACCAACAAATGGACCAAGTCCAGTCAGTGATAACTCTTAGGAGTGGAAAGGTTGTTGAAAAACAAATCCTCGAATCTTGTGAGAAAGAAGATGAGCCAATTCCCCAAGAAAATGAAGAAGTTGACCAAAAGGAGACCAAACTCTCGCATTCACCCCCATTTCCTCAAGCATTGAAAAATCCAATGAAATTGGACCATAACACTGGAATTTTTGAAATTTTGAAACAAGTGAAAATTAATATTCCTCTGTTAGATGCTATCAAACAGATTCCTTCTTATGCCAAATTTTTGAAGGACTTGTGCACTGTTAAAAGGAAATTAAATGTGAAAAAGAAAGCATTTTTGGCAGAACAGGTAAGCTCCATTCTTCAAAATAATAATGCGTTGAAATATAAAGACCCTAGTTGTCCTACAGTTTCATGCATTATTGGAGAACATAAAATTGAAAAAGCTTTACTTGATCTTGGTGCTAGTGTCAATTTGCTTCCATATTCAGTTTATCAGCAACTCAACTTAGGTGAGTTAAAACCAACTTCTGTAACTCTTCTACTTGCAGATAGATCAATTAAAATTCTAAGAGGAATAGTGGAAGATGTGTTGGTTCAAGTTGATAAATTCATATATCCTGTGGATTTCATTGTCTTGGATACTGAACCTCTGGTTGATAGTTGTAAGTCAATTCCTGTTATTTTAGGCCGTCTATTTTTAGCTACATCTAATGCTTTGATAAATTGCAGAAATGGAGTGGTGAAGCTAACATTTGGAAACATGACACTGGATCTCAATGTTTTTAACATGTACAAATAACCACAGGAAGTCCTTGATGAAAATGAGGAAGTTGAAGGAATTGAAGCCATTATAGATGATCATCTTCAAAAAGGGAGTTCTTCTGACCCATTAGAAGTTTGTTTAATTAATTCATTTGATTTGCTTGATTGTACAGAGGAAATAGAATACAAAGGAAGAAAGCCAAAATTCGAAGAGCTAAAACCCATGAATGATAATGCCCATGAAGAAGTACCCACACCGGAACTAAAACCATTACTTGCTGGGTTGAAGTACATATTTTTGGGAGAAAACCAAAGCTTTCCTGTGGTAATTTCCTCATCTCTTACTGAAAAATAAGAAGGAAAGATGTCACCTCAATGGACACACAAAGATAAAAGGAAATTTTTGACAGAGGTGAAAATTTTTTATTGGGATGACTCATACTTGTTCAGATATTATGCGGACCAAATCTTTCGAAGATGTGTGCCCGACAGTGAGGTAGGTAGAGTCATTAAATTTTGTCACTCAGAAACATGTGGAGGTCACTTTTCTTCAAAGAAAATAGGTGCGAAAATCTTGCAGTGTGGATTTTATTGGCCCACTTTATTTAAGGACTGCTATACTTTTTGCAAAAGTTGTGAAAATTGTCAAAAGACAAATCCAATAAAATCCACAATCAAGACAATTTTGAGAAAATCTTTTGAAATTGGTCAAAAAGTTCTGCTTTATGATTCTCGCCTGCACCTATTCTCTAGAAAATTGAGATCTAGCTGGAGTGGTCCTTTTGTTGTCAAACACGTGTATCCTCATGGGGCCGTAGATATTGTGAATCATAGGAATGGTAATGTGTTTAAAGTTAATGGACAAAGACTCAAACCATTTCTGAAAAAACCAAGTTGATGAGTTCTTTGTGTTGCCGGTTAAGTGGCGGATACGGTACTCCGTGACTCTCAAGTCAGTTTGTTTTTCAGTTTCCCAAAATAACTGAATCCTTCTTCTCCTTTAAAATGGATGTCATTCTTTCAAACTTGAGAAAACATTTTCCTTCTCTCCCTCAAAATGTTCTGAAAAAAATCTACAAAGTTCGATGTAAAAGATTGAGACTGTTAATGCACAAAGGTATGCCAGAAGATGTGCGCTGGATAATTGAAGCAAAGGTCTGACTAGCAGGTGAGTCTTCAATTTCATTTGACTCATACATGCCAGGTCTTGGAAGAAGTTCGTATTCTAAAAAGAGAAGAGCAAAAAGGTTACAAGTCTGTTACAAATGTGGACGATGGAATTGTAACATGCAATGTCGTTCTTTGGGGATGGTTTCCGCAAATAGATCCTTCATTAAGAATGGACTGAGTAAGGAGTCATTAGATGATATCTTATTGACTCTTGAGACGCGTTCTTATAGATTGATGCATGGTGAAATTCTTAATTTGTGGAATCTCTTCAAGGATGAAGAAAAACGCTACAGTCTTGGGAATCTGACTCTAAAAGACCCTGTTTGCCAATTTATAAGAAAATTGGATGGGAAGCTTGTCCTCGACTCATAGAAGGCATTTAAGCCGTTACTGGACGTTAAACCAGAAGCAGATGTGAGCCATATCCACAACAATCTGTACATATCATCTTCTTCTTCTTCATGTCATTTTCCAAAAAAAAAATCAAAAAAAAATCAAAGAAAAAGAAAAAAGAAAAAAAATGTTTGAACAAGGGCGATCCGGAAGGAGTACCATGGCTTTAATTAGTTGAGGAGCCCCAGCCTTTGGCTGACCCGTCATTGACTCGGGTGGACCTTTGCACGCTGGTCCTTAAAAAAAAAATCCTGAGTGTCTACTGCACTGGTGACACGCAGTATAAAGATATGTCACTACTGCACTCATGACGCGCAGCATAAAGATACGCCATGAAAGCTGTACATACATGTATGTCATCATTTGCTATTATATTTCTTTTATTTTTGTATGATTTTGCTGTATTTTGGTTTTGGACAGACGATCCTTTGAGCAGGGTCCTTCAGGGGTTTCTAGACTTCTTTACCCTAATGGTTTTCTTGAAGTCACCAAAAAAAAAAAATCCTTTACCTTTGATCTTTGATCCTGATCCAGCAATAACTCAGATAGATTGGTCAGCAGGAGGCAGAGAGGGAAACAAGATGAAAAAGAGCTAGATTTGACACTTCGTTTATAGCTTTCCTTTACTTTTGATTTTATTTATCGTACTTTGTTTTTGTTTAAATTTGTGTCAGATTTCTCTAACAGGTAATATCTTCTATTCTTTACTCATATATATTTTAACATTGAGGATAATGTTGTGATCTAGTTGGGAGGGGAAGGATAGTTGACCAAAAAAAATTTTTTTTTTTGTTTTATTTGGGAAGTATGATATGATTGTCATGGACTTACTAAACCAATTAGTAATGGCAGAGTAAGGAGTAATTTTACTTCTGAGACGTATCTTAATTGGTGGCAGAGTAAGGAGTTTTTTAGGTAGTAATTAATTAGTATTGATTTGTGGAAGTAACAAAGTTTTTGTCTTTTGATTTCCTTTGAAAGATTCAAGCGAATGCACTCTCACATCCTTGGAAGCAATTGAAATTTAGAAATCATAGCATGATTGAATAAATTATCTTCTTTCTTAAATTTCACATGCTTAGTTATGGATGTTGAATTGGTGGATAGAGAATGATAGAAATATGCCTTATGAGATTTTGAGCCTATTGATGAATGGATTGAATATTTGTACCATTCTCTTCTTTCTTGTGTGATTTTCACTCATGGAATTGTTACTCTAGAACTTGCTTTGATTCTTTTTGAGGCTACATTTTCACATGCATACATTAATATGATTGAGGCATTTTAAAATAACTACTTTGACCAAATAGTCATCCTTGTATATTTTCCATTGTGTAACCCCTTTGAACTTGTTTGACTATTCTTTGTTTTTAGCTCATCTCATCCTTCAAAAAAAAATTAAAAAAAAAACATGTTTTAACCCAACCTTAGGGAATAAGAGAGCATTGACCTTGTTCTTGAATAAGTGTGGGGGTGTGTGTGCAAAATGATCCAAAAAAAAAAATTTTGAACACCGTTGCAATCAAAGGATTATCAGAATAAAGGTGGATGCTTGGAAACAACAGGAAGAAAAGGAGAATGTTCAAGTCTAACAATGAATTCAATTCACCAATTTGGGATTGATCTTCAACAAAATATTAGTCAAATGTTGGTGATTGTCCTTTATGATGAATGTTCTCAAACATTTTCTCCACTCTAACTGTACCATAATGCTCTTTTATTCTCTTCGGTATTTATCTTTTCATATCCATATTATCCCCTCTCCTTTACCATAACCCAATTACAACCTTGAATAAAGTCCTCTTGATTTTCGTATGCATGTGTTTTGAGTAGCGGAGAAGTAGAAGATAAGCAAGCTTATGGTAGTGCAATTGTTCATGGGTTGAATAGAGTGAAATACTTACCTTTTAAACACTTGAGAGATTGAGAGTGAATTCTGTGAGGATCTATCGTTCTTGATTCATTCTTTTCAACTGAAGTTTCCTTGCTTATTGGTTTGAGATGTGAAGAAATTTTACCTCATTAATGCTTTGATCCCTTGAATTTCTTGCTACTCTTCTTGCTTCATCAAGTCTTTTAGAGTTTTTAGCTTTTGAGTCTATGTCATTTTTCTTTGTCTCCTAACTTTGGTCTTATGTGTTTTGCCCAGGAGTGCAAAAAGCTAAGTGTGGGAGAATTTGATGATCACATATTTTATACATTAGTAAACCTTCATTTTTAGTTATTTACACTCTCTATGTACTTAATTGATTAAGTCTAGTTATGTTTTATAAGTTTGGACTCAAATTGGACTTAATTGATTTTTTTTAGCATTATTTTGGTCTTACGTTGTTTCTGTATTTCGGCCATATCTTGAGTTTAAATGTCTGATAATTATGAATTTTACCTTGTAGGAAAGATAAGAGAGAGCTCTACAACTTTGATGAAGTGCTCAAAGTCTCAATCAGACATCTAGTAGAGCTAATTGGGCTTGGAAGACAGAACACGAGTTTTGTGTCCGAAACCCGAACAAGTACATACAAGAATCGAGCATAACTCAGGCTGTAAGAATTATCTTGGGCTGAAATTTGGACATTTGAAAGTTAAGACCCAGATCTAAAACTTTCATGTTGAACACAACTTGATTCGGGCTCCTTGATGGTGATATTGGGTCTGAAAGTCAAAACAGAGGTGCTGACACTGGGCCTGAACAGTTTGTAGTAATTGGGTCATATCTTGGGCTGTAGGACGAATTTTTAGGTGATTCCAGAGCCATTGGAAAGCTTAGACAATTTCCTAGAACTTTCATGAAGACCACTTGGCTCGAAAATGACAAAATCAATGACTTAAGCAATGAATGATTTCGGAGACAAGAAATCTCAATGATTTTTCACTCTTATCCTCACCATTTGGCATTCTCCACTCATTCATCCACTCATCCCACCTACCCCTAATCAGCCCCTTTGTCATTTTGTATCCCTAATCCTCTATAAAAGGCACCATTGCCTGATCATTTGAAAGACTTGGTGTTAGGCTTAGTTTGTTACAAGTTGTGGTTATGCTTGTTTCTTGTTTTACTTTGTTGTAATTTTATCTTGTTCTAAAGTGAAGCTATGTTCATCTTTCTCTTCTTCTCTCTTTCTTTCTTCTTATCCATGAGTAACTAAATCTTCATCTTGCTTGGGTGAAAGAGTGAAGCTCTTAGTAATGAAATAAGGTTAGATTATTCTATTTTCTTGTGCTTAAATGATATATTATCAAATTGACATTATATGTGTTGTATTTTGTTTCCAATCAATTTAGAAACCTTCTTTGTTAATGGAGATCTTGATTTATTGTAGACAATAGGATTGGCACAGTGAATGCTTGAACTCATTTACAAATGTTGGTAGATAATTAAAGGAATCATAATATGATTACATATATAATTAAACTTTGAATGTTATATTTTCCGATTGAAACCTCCGTTGTGTGTGGATTTCAATTGAGTTAAAAAGAGAGATAATCTTACCTTTAATTTATTACCAAGAGTGGATCTCCTAACCCAAGCAAGTTCTTAAATTCATTTGTGAACATCTCTTATCACTTTTGGTGTTGTGACAAATCCTTTTCTTACCTCAATTAATTTTTCTTCATCAATTCCCTGTGGATCGACCTCGGACTCCCGAGAAATTTATTACTTGAGACAACCTGCACTTGCGTTTGCATCCTTAAATTCCACAGTCAAATGACACTAGAGTGCGAGTAGTAAAAGAGGTAGATACAGTTAGCTTGCAGCAGTAGATGGCTCAGTTGATCACCATGGTTCAAAAGCTAATGGATAGTGAGAAAGCGTCAGTTAATGCTTGTGGTATTTGTTACTCTCCTAGACATCATACAGATATGTGCCCCACTCTTCAATAGAACACAAATGAAGAAGCAAAGGTAGTAGGGGGATTTTCTGCACCATCCAGGAACTGCAACCCCTACTCCAATACATACAATCCAGGTAGAAGGATCATTCTAACTTTAGCTATGCAAAGCAGCCCCAAGCTCAACCTCAAGCTTATGCACTTCTAAGGTTTCAACAAAGACAAGCACTTTTCCCTCAAAGGCAGCAACAAGTTCAAGCTCCTAGGCAACCTAAGCCTTCTCTGGAGGAACTAATGAGGCAAATGGCTAATAACATTCAGTTTCAACAAGAAATAAGGGCGCGATCGGTAACTTGCAGAATCAAGTGGGGCAGTTAGCCACCGAGATCAACAAGGTTCAGAGTCAACTTTCTGGGAAACTTCCCTCATAGCCGGAAGTGAATCCAAGGGAAAATGCTAGTGATGTTGCCTTGCGAAGTGGGAAGACATTAAATGAACACACATCTACTCCACAAGTCACTAAAGACAAAGCTCAAAAACCTAAGAAGGTAGAAGAGGATGGGCATAATTCTAAGGCCCCTAAGGTAAGTGCTTCTGAACTACTCCCTAAGTATGTCACTAGGGCCCATCTTCCTAGTAGGTTAGTTAAAAATAAGAAAGATGAGGTGAATAAAAAGATCTTAGAGACTTTTAGGAAAGTGAAAGTTAACATTCCTTTGTTAGATGTCATTAAGCAAGTGCCTAGATATGCTAAGTTCTTAAAAGAATTATGCACTAACAAAAGGAAATTAAAAGGTAATAAAAGGGTCTAGATGAGAACAAATGTTTCAGTTGTTTTTAACAAGAAACTCCTAACTAAGTGTAAGGATCCTAGCACATTCACTATACCATGTACTATCGGTAACACAAGGTTTGAGAGGGCAATGCTAGATTTAGGTGCATCCATTAATGTCATGCCTGTTTTTCTATTTATGCATCTTTACATCTAGGACCTTTAGAACTAACTAGTGTTATCATTCAACTAGCAGACAGGTCTAACGCATACCCTAAAGGGGTTGTTGAAGATGTTCTGGTGCAGGTAAATGAATTGGTCTTTCCAGTAAACTTCTATGTGCTGGACATAAAGGAGGATAAATCCCCTAACTCTGCTCCTATTCTGTTAGGGAGACTATTCCTAAAAACTGCACGGACTAAAATTGATATGCATTCGGGGACATTAACCATGGAGTTTGATGGAGAGTTGATCAGATTCAACATCTTTAAGGCTATTATGAGATACCCGAGTGATGTGCACTCTGCCTGTGTTATTGATTCCTTTAATGTTTTTTATTCTTTAATTTCTACTGCTTTTGAGTCTAATCTTTTTTATGCTCTTGATATAGTTTTGACTCACAGTTTAGATTCACAGGAATCAAAGAAGGATGATGAAGGAGAGCCATGGAGTAAGGAGGTTTATGATGTCGTAGCAGCCTTGCATGAGCTCTCTTCTACTTAAGAAGGACATAAGGTATCGTATGTTGAGTTGCCTATTACTATTGATATACCTAAACCTTCTGTTGTGCAGGCACCAGAATTCGAATTGAAAGAATTGCCTGCCCATCTGAAATTCATTTTCTTGGGAGAGAAGGAGACACTTCCGATGATAATTATTAAATCCCTTACCCAAGAACAAGAGCAGAAATCGGTGTCTGTGTTGAAGGAACACAAGACAACCATTGGTTGGACCATTGCAGACATCAAGGACATTAGCCCCTCCATTTGCATGCACAGAATCTTAATGGAGGAGGGGGCTAAGCCAGTGAGAGACCCCTAGAGGAGGTTGAATCCTCCGATAATGGAGGTTGTGAAGAAGGAGATACTAAAGCTCCTAAGTGTGGGGGTCAACTGCCCCATTTCTGAAAGCAAGTGTTTAAGCCCGGTCTAGGTAGTACCAAAGAAATCTGGAATTACTGTGGTAAGAAATGCTGAGAACGAGCTTATTCCTACTAGGTTACAGACAGGGTGGCATGTTTGTATTGATTATAGAAAATTGAATGCTGCTGATAATCATATATTTTATACATTAATAAACCCTCATTATTAGTCATTTACACTCTTCATGTACTTAATTGATTGAATTTGATTATGTTTTGTAAGTTTGAACTCGAATCAGACTTAATTGATTTTTTCAGCATTATTTGGGTTTTACACTGTTTCTGTATTTTGGCCATATCTTGAGTTCTAAATGTCTGATAATTATGAATTTTACCTTGTAGGAAAGATAAGAGAGAGCTCTACAACTTTGATGAAGAGCTCAAAGACAATTTCAGACATCTAGTGGAGCTAATTGGGCATGGAAATCAAAATACGGGTTTTGTGACTGGAACCCGAACAATGTGTAGTAACCAGAACATAATTCGAGTTTGGGTTTATAAAATGGGCTGAAAATTTGTAATCTGAAAGTTAAGACCCATATGTACAACTTTCATGACAAACACAAAACTTGATTCGGGTTCCTTGATGGTGATATTGAGTCTGAAAGTCAAAACAGAGGTGCTGAAACTGGTCCTGAATAGTCTGTAGTAATTGAGTCATATCTTGGGCTGTAGGACGATTTTTTGGGTGCTTCCATAGCCATTGGAAAGCTTAGACAATTTCCTAGAACTTTCATGAAGACCACTTGGCTTGAAAATGACGAAATCAATGAGTTCAGCAATAAATAATTTCGGAGACAAGGAAGCTCACCTACTAATCTCACCTACTAATCTCACCTACTCATCCACCTACTAATTCCACCTACTAATTCCACCTACTAATCTCACCTACTCATCCACCTACTACTCCTAATCGTCTATAAAAGGCTGGATGTGGAGAGCTCTAAGAAGACACTTGGTGTTAGAGATAGCTTTTCATAGTTCTTGTATATTTTTCCTTCATTGTAATGGAGAGCTAAGTCACTTCTAGTCAATTTGGAACTCTTGAAGAGATTGTGGTTTGGATTCTTGAGACCTTGGTTTATGTAATGTATTTGATTTATATTTGGATTCTTCTTCTCTTCTTCTTCTTCTGTTTTCTTGATCTTGAATGCATGAATGGTGATTCGTTTATGTTTATTTTAAGATTAAGTATTGTGATTAAACTTAGAGTGATTGATCCGAATTAATCACATAACGAAGATTGAGATTTGTGATGAAACTTAGAACTGATTGATCTAAACTAATCACGTAATTGAAGAGGTTAGGTTACTTGATTGGTGCCTAGGTTAATTGAATTTGGTGCTTAAATTGACATATATCTACATGAATGGTGCGATTGCAGATTTATGTTTATTACTTGTCAATTGAATTCTGGACGATTGTCTAGCATGAATTCTCGGATCGATGCTTTGAGATCTCGGTTAGATCCAAGTTAACCATTAAAATGTGCTTCAAATGTTTGTTGAAAGGTCTATGATTGAATCCACCCAATCTCGGATAGATTTCTCGAATTGACCGTTCTTTTAATTGTTATTTTTCTTCGATCTTGTCATTGTAATCCTTGAACAATCAAAACCCCCCTTTCTAACTTAACTTAATTTGATAAAATTACATTTACGATCCTTGAGGAGACAATCCGGTGTTGTTCACTATACTGCAAACTTAGTTAATAACTTCGGTTATAATTTTGACTGAGTTCGGCGTTCGTCAAAATTTTGGCGCCGTTGCCGGGGATCTCGAAGGTGTGATCTTTTCATTTTGAGTAACCTTACTAATTTTTGTTCTTTCTTACCTATTCTAACAATTATTTTTCATTTACTAATATTGTTCATACCAAACTAATGTTTTTATCTTAACTTTTGAATTTTTCTGATTTAGGAAAGACGGAAAACAGGCGATTACGGATAACTATTGCAATTTTCGAACTGAAACATGCCTAGAATGAGCTAAAATATGGTCGGTTGAAGGAAAACAACCTGATAAACAAGACTCATAGTAAACTGTGAGGTCACCCCTGGTTTTTCGAAATTCTATCATTTAGACCACTTTTTCAATTTTTTATTATTTTTTATTACATTTTCTAGTTTCATTTTTATGTAGATTTTGTTCTGTGTTGATTCCATAATTTTTAAAAATGTTTAGACATATTAACTAGATTTATTTTTGCATATTTTGAGTGTTGTTTAGTGTATTTTGCTTAGTTATAGTTTTTGTGTTTTTGTGCTTTATTTGATGCATGACTAGGTCCATTCCTGATATCTTGCTTGATCTTGATCTTGAGATTGATAGGACCTTGCATAGATTAATTAGAGCTCGTGTGATAAATTCAAGAGTTAATTCTGAACCTAACTTTGATTTTGGGAGTGAACCTGATAACTTAAGTAATCCTGAAATCATGGCTAATAGAACCCTTAAGGAACTTGTTGCTCTTGATTATCTTACCAATCTTTGTGCATTCAATATCCTAATCTTGATGCAGATTTTGAATTGAAATCTGGTTTGATACACTTGTTACCAAAGTTTCATGGTCTTGTAGGTGAAGATCCTCATAAGCACCTGAAAGAGTTCCATGTTGTGTGTTCAACCATGAAGCCACAAGGCATCTCTGAGGAACACATCAAGTTAAGGGCATTTCCCTTCTCACTTGTCGATGCAGCCAAAGATTGGTTGTTTTATCTTTCACCAGGTTCAGTCAGAAGTTGGAATGACATGAAGAGGTTGTTCCTGGAGAGATTCTTCCCTGCCTCTAGAGCTGCTGCAATTAGGAAGGATATATGTGGCATCAGACAGATGTTTGGTGAGACTTTGCATGAATACTGGGAGAGATTCAAGAAGTTGTGTTCGAGCTGCCCTCATCACCAAATTAGTGAACAGTTCTTGATTCAATACTTTTATGAGGGCTTGCTGCTAAATGATAGAAGCATGATCGATGCTGCCTCTGGAGGAGCCTTAGTAGACAAAACTCCTACCACTGCAAGAGATCTGATAGCAAACATGGCAGCCAATACCCAACAGTTTGGCTCGCGGATCATCACCGCAACCAGAGGAGTTAATGAAATTCAAGCATCTCATATGGACCAACAAAGAATGGAACACAGACTAGATGAATTGACTTCTTTGGTAAGACAAATAGCAGTGGGTCAACAACCACCCATGCAAATGATTGCATCAGTGTGTAGAATTTGCTCTAATTCATCTCATCCTACTGATTCATGCCTTACACTTCAGGAAGATGGTTCCACTTTTCCAGATCAATGTGTTGCTGCAGCTGGTATTTTTCTTGGTAGATCTCAATACCAGCAACAACAGCAACAATTTAGATATAATCCATTTTCTAGTACTTATAACCCTGGTTGGCGAGACCATCCCAATTTGAGATATGGGAATTCTAGCCAAAGAACAACCCACCAAAGAAGAAAAACAACCCCACCACCAAGAAGAACAACAATTTAGATACCAAGTCAGCAGGTCCAAGCAACAAATACCCCCTGCATTCAGACAACAGCAACCTGTTCAGCAGTCTGTCCAATCCACTCCAGCTGAGCCATCATTGGAAGACCTGATGAAACAAATGGCCACAAATAACATTCAGTTCCAGCAGAACGTCAATGCCAACATTCAGAATTTACAAACTCAAATCGGGCAGCTGGCAACCACTGTGAGCGAGCTAAAGAGTCAAGGTTCTAGCCAATTGCCTTCACAAACAAATCACAATCCAAGAGGCAACGTAAGTGCAATTACCTTGAGAAGTGGCAAAGAAGTTGATGTTCCAACCTTACAGCAATCAGAAATTGACCAAAAACGGCAGGAAATGGATAATTCAGTCCAGAAATCTGTGCCACTGAAGAAAATTGCAGAGAATTCAGGTGTTACCATTCCATTACCTTTTCTGAATAGGATCACACAATCCAAGAGAACAATGCAAGCAGAAATGGAAAAAGAAGTCATTGAGACATTCAGGAAAGTGGAAATCAATATTCCCCTCCTAGATGCAATCAAACAAATTCCAAAATATGCTAAATTTCTCAAGGAGTTGTGCACTCATAAGAGAAGGTTGAAAGGGAATGAGAAGATCAGTATAGGTAGAAATGTTTCTGCAATGATTCTGTCAAGCATGCCACAGAAATGCAAAGATCCTGGAACTTTCACAATTTCTTGCACAATTGGCAACTCTAGATTTGAGCATGCAATGCTAGATTTGGGTTCTTCGATCAATGTCATGCCTATGTCAGTTTATAAGTTTTTAAACATTGGTACTTTGCAACCCACTGGTATCATGATTCAGTTGGCAAATAGAGCCACAGCTCATCCTGCAGGTGTGCTGGAAGATGTGTTAGTTTGGGTGAATGAGTTGATTTTTCCAAAGATTTCTACGTTCGGACATGGAATATGAGTCTTCAACAAACCATGCTCCATTGATTCTAGGCGCACCATTCTCAAGACCGCCAAGACCAAGATAGACGTGCATACCGGCACCCTTTCTATGGAGTTTGGCGACGATTTGGTACAATTTAACATTTTTGATTCCATGAAACACCCCTAGAGGAGCATTCTGTTTTCCATGTTGATGTGATTGAGATGATGGTTGATGATGTCTATACTAATTTATATGCTGAATTCCCTGATATTGTTGACTATCTTGGTTCTGTTTCTTGTGATACATGTGCTACTTGTGATGTTGAACCATGTCTTTGCATGTGCTTGAGATTTGTTCTTATGAGTAATGATACAAATGTACGATGATACAACAATTGAGAATGAGAGTCGACCATGCTTTGAAATTAATGTTCTTGAGATAGTTGTTTCATATCACTTGTTACCTTCCATTGTGCAACCTCCATCTTTGGAGTTGAAGACTTTACCGACCATCTTAAATATGCATATTTGGGAGATGGTGAGACACTTCGTGATCATTGCTAAAAACCTACAACCCGATCAAGAAGAAAAATTACTACAGATTTTGAGGCGAGAATAGGCAAGCCATCGAATGGACTCTTGCGATATTCCCGGTATTAGTCCCTCCACATGCATGCATAAGATTTTATTGGAAGAAGGGATCAAACCAGTTAGACAGCCCCAAAGGAGACTAAATCCCGATTCTAGATGTGGTGAAAAAGGAAGTTACAAAGTCGCTTCAAGTCGGCATTATTTATCCCATATCCGACAATCAATGGGTGAGCCCGTGCAAGTGGTTCCCAAGAAATGTGGGGTCACAAAGTGGTTGCGAATCGAACAATGAGCTTGTGCCCACACGAGTTCAAAACAGTTGGCGAGTTTGCATTGATTATAGGCGGCTTAACCAGGCTACCAGAAAGGATCATTTCCCGCTGCCCTTCATTGATCAGATGTTAGAGCGGTTAGCTGGTAAGTCACATTATTGTTTCCTGGATGGATATTCGGCTATTTTCATATTCATATAGCCCCAAAAGACCAAGAGAAGACTACTTTCACTTGTCCATTTGGCACATTTGCATACAGGAGGATGCCCTTTGGTTTGTGCAATGCTCCGGCACCTTTCGAGGTGTATGGTAAGTATCTTTTCTCGATTTTTTAGAAAATTGCATGGACGTATTTATGGATGATTTTACTGTCTATGGATCTTCCTTTGATGCGTGTTTAGATAGTCTGGCTCAGGTCTTGCATAGATGCATTGAGACTAACCTCGTTCTAAATTTTGAGAAATGTCATTTCATGGTAGAACAAGGTATAGTCTTAAGGCATGTGATATCTCGTGAGGGTATTGAGGGAGATCCTGCAAAAATAGATGTTATTTTATGCTTATCTTACCCCACATACGTGCGGGAGATTCGTTCTTTCCTTGGTCATGTAGGTTTTTATCGGCGGTTCATAAAGGATTTCAGCAAAATTGCACTTCCGCTATCCAACTTACTGCAAAAAGATGTGGAGTTCCACTTTGACAAGAAGTGCCAGGATGCCTTTAATCAATTGAAGCAGGCATTGACCAGTACACCTATCATCCAACCACCGGATTGGACACTTCCATTTGAGCTAATGTGTGATGCCTCTAATTATGCATTGGGAGTTGTTCTTGCACAAAGGGTCGGTAAAGTATCTTATGTCATTTCCTATGCTTCGAGAACTTTAGATCCTGCATAAATCAACTACACCACAACTGAAAAAGAACTTTTAGCAATTGTTTTTGCTTTAGATAAATTCTTATCATATTTGCTTGGTTCTAGAGTGGTTGTGTTTTCAGATCATGCAACATTAAAGTTTCTCCTGAAGAAGCCCAATGCCAAGTCCCGGTTGATTAGGTGGATGTTGCTCCTCCAGGAGTTTGATATTGAGATCCGTGACAAGAGTGGAGCGGAGAATTTGATGGCCGATCACTTGAGTCGAATTGAAAGGGAGGCAGATGTTTTTCCCATCCATGATGTTTTCCCTGATGAGCAGCTTTTCAAGCCAAAGGCAACATCCCTTGGTTTCTGCGATTTGATTAATTTCTTGGTTGCTAACGCAATACCTGCACATTTCACTAAGGCTAAGATTGATAAATTGAAAAGTGAGTCAAAGTATTATGTGTGGGATGATCCTTACTTATGGAGATTTTGCAGTGACCAAGTAATTAGGAGATGTGTGCCTGATGATGAATTCTATTCCATTCTTAGCTTTTGTCATAAACTTGCATGTGGCGGCCACTTCGGTCCTCAACGGACTGCTAGGAAAGTTTTAGACTCTGGATTATATTGGCCCACTCTATTTCATGATGCATATATGTTTTGCAAATCTTGTGATCAATGCCGAGAACAGGGAATACTTCTCGTAGGAATGAAATGCCCCGAAACCCTTATTATTCTCGTGAGATTTTTGATGTTTGGGGTATTGACTTTATGGGTCCTTTCCTGTATCATTTGGTTTTGTTTACATTCGCTTCTTGTGGATTATGTATCTAAATGGGTGGAGGCTAAGGCCACTCGGACTGATGATTCTAAAGTTGTTGTGGATTTTATTAGATCACAGATTTTCTGTAGGTTTGGAGTCCCGAGAGCCATCATTAGTGATCAAGGTTCACATTTTTGCAATCGAAGCATGGAGGCTTTGATGAAGAAGTATGGAGTCCAACACAAGGTTTCTACACCCTACCACCCCCAAACCAATGGGCAAGCCGAGGTCTCCAACAGAGAAATTAAGCAGATACTCCAGAAGACAGTTCAACCTAACAGAAAGGACTAGAGCAAGAGGCTTGAGGATGCTTTATGGGCTTACCGGACTGCTTATAAGACACCAATCGGGATGTCTCCATATCGGATTATTTTTGGAAAAGCATGCCACCTACCGGTGAAAATTGAGCATCGAGCATTCTGGGCGGTGAAAAGGTGCAACTTGGACCTAGATCAAGCAGGTATGGAGAGGAAGCTGCAGCTGCAGCAATTGGAGGAGATCCGCTTGGAGGCTTATGAAAGTTCCAAACTTTATAAGGAGAAGACCAAAGCCTTCCATGATAAGTTGATTCTGAGGAAAACATTTGAGATTGGTCAAAAAGTTCTCCTCTATAACTCCCGCCTCCGACTCATGCCTGGCAAATTAAGGTCTAGATGGGATGGACCATTTATTGTTACTAATGTTTTTCCTTCTGGTGTTGTTCAGATTAAAAGTGAGATCACTGCCAAAGCTTTCATCGTAAATGGACACCGCCTCAAACAGTATCATGAACTTCCAGAGAATGCAGAAGTGGAGTTGATGAACCTTCTCCATCCACATTATGAATAAAATTAAAAAAAAAGAAAAAAAAAAGAAAAAAAGAAAAAAAAAACAGTTGTGTGCCCGACAATGAGGTAGGTAGTGTCACTCAGAAGCATGTGGAGGTCATTTTTTTCTTCAGCGACAACAACTACGAAAATCTTGCAATATGGATTTTATTGGCCTACTTTATTAAAGGTCTGTTACACCTTTTGCAAAAGCTGTGGAAATTGGTCAAAAAAGTTCTACTTTGAGATTATCATCTGCACCTACTCCTTGGAAAATTGAGATCTAGGTGGCGCGGTTCTTTTGTTGTCAGACACGTGTATCCTCTGGGGACGTAGATATTGAGGATCCTAGGAATGGTACTGCGCTTAAGTTAATGGACAAAGACTCAACCATTCCTGGAAAACCAAGTTCTTGAGTTCTTTGTATTGCTGGTTAAGTGGCGGATACGGTACTCCGTGACTCTCGAGTCGATTTATTTTTCAGTTTCTCAAAATAACTGAACCCTTCTTCTCCTTCAAAATGGATGTCATTCTTTCAAACCTGAGAAAACATTTTCCTTCTCTTCCTCAAAATGCTCTGAGAAAAATCTACAAAGTTCGGTGTGAGAGATTGAGACTGTTAATGCACAAGGGTATGCCAGAAGATGTACGCTGGATAATTGAAGCAAAGGTCCGATTAGCAGGTGAGTCCTCAATTTCATTTGACTCATATATGCCCGGTCTTGGAAGAAGTTCATATTCTAAAAGGAGAAGAGCAAAAAGGTTACAAGTCTGTCACAAATGTGGACGATGGAACTGTAACAAGCGATGTCGTACTTTAGGGATGGTTTCCGCAAATAGAGAAGATAAAATTTTCTTCATTAAGAATGGACTGAGTAAGGAGTCATTAGATAATAGCTTATTGACTCTTGAGATGCATTCTTATGGATTGGTGCATCGTGAAATTCTTAAATTGTGGAATCTCTTCAAGGATGAAGAAAAACGCTACAATCTTGAGAATCTGACTCTAAAAGACCCTGTTTGCCAATTTTTAAGAAAATTGGATAGGAAGCTTATCCTCGACTCATAGAAGACGTTTAAGCCGTTACTGGACGTCAAACCAGAGGCAGATGTGAGCCACATCTACAAACAATCTGTACATATCATCCTCTTCTTCTTCTTCATGTCATCTTTAAAAAAAACACAAAAAAAAGAAAAAAAATTATGTATACGTCTTAGGGTTGGCTTTGGTAACACAAACCGTGAATGGAGAAATGCATGCATCCTGATCCAACCTTCTTAATTGAAAAACAAAGAAGGTAGATTGTATCCCACATGTGAGGCAAACAAATCGTATTATGGCCACTTGTCCCTTTTGGGAGCCCTATGTTGCGCCGGTCTTGAATGGGTCGAATACTGGTCAATAATGCTTTGGCACAAAGCCGAAAGAGCAGACTACCTTCATCCCAATCTTAAGTAAGTATACACTCATCTTTCATCAAGTTTTTCTAACAATTTCACTAAAAAAAAAACCAAAACAAAAAAAAACGGACGTGATGTCTACTGCACTCATGACGCGCAGTATAAAGATACGCCATGGAAACTGTACATACAGGTATGTCATCATTTTCTATTTCTTTTATCTTTGTATCATTTTGTTATATTTTGATTTTTGTACGAGACGATCCTTTGAGGGGTCCTTCAGGGGTTTCTAGACTTCTTTACCTTGATGGTTTTCTTGAAGTCAAAAAAAAAAAAAAGATTCTATGTCTCTTAATTTCTACATTTTCTGACAACAGCCAACCTACCCTTATAGGTGCAATTATTTCCCTTTCCATTCTTTTTCTTATTTAAACACTCCATTTTCTCCATTTTCCTTCAAACTCAGAAACACTCAAAGGGAGGAAGAGTATAGAATGGGGCCTTCTATTCGTAACCTCAAAAATGTCTGTGTTTTTGAGGGTCGAGTTATGGGAAGGGATTAGAGTTTGTAAACGCAGCTAGCACTCTTGGTCGATCACTTGCTGCGAGAAATATTCATCTTGTATATGGGGGAGGTTGTCATGGGTTAATGGGGGCTGTATCACTTGCTGCCTTTTTAGGAGGCAGTCAGGTTTTAGGTGTTATTCCTAAACCTTTAGCTGAAAATAACATCACTGGAAAGACAGTTAGAGAAGAAATTCAGGTAACCTCTATGCATGGACGAATGAAAACAATAGTTAATAATTCTGATGCATTTCTTGTCTTACCGGGTGGTTTTGGTACTTTGGAAGAAATTTTTCAAATTGCCTCTTGGGCCGAACTGAACATCCACCATAAACCCATTGGTTTGTTGAATGTTAATAATTTCTTTAATCTTTTGTTATTTTTTCTTGACAAAGTCAGTGGACGTAAATTTATCACTCTTTTCGGAAGACAACTTCTTATCTCTCTGCCTCCACTATTGATGAGCTCATTGATAAATTAGAAGCTTTTGAGTATATACCTGATCAGGCATTAGCTCAGATAGATTGGTCAATAGGAAGCAGCAAAGGAAGTAACAAGAAAAAAAAGCTAGATCTGAAACTTTCTCTTTAATGGGTTTCATTTTATTGTACTTTGTTTCTGTTTAAATTTGTGTCAGCTTTCTCTAACAGGTAATATCTTCTATCCTTTCCTCATCTATATTTTAACATTGAGGACAATGTCGTGATCTAGTTGGGGGGGAAGGATAGTTGACCCAAAAAAAAAACAAAAAAAACAAAAAAAAACAACAAAAAAAACAAAAATTTTGTTGTTTTGTTTGGAAAGTATGATATGATTGTCATGTACTTATTAAACCAATTAGTGATGGCAGAGTAAGGAGTAATTTTACTCTTGAGACGCATCTTAATTGGTGGCAGAGTAAGGAGTTTTTTTAGGTAGTAATTAATTAGTACTAAAGTTTTATTGTTTGATTTCTTTTCAGGGTCTGATGCGGCACTGACAGTGTGTTTCTTTTCTGCTTGGCGTTGATTCACTTCTTATCAGGTTGTGTTGTTCTTTTCTATATCTCTCTTTCACATTGAAGGCAATGTTATATTAAGCGTTGAGGAGAGATTTCAGCATATTCTTTTTGTAAAAAAAAATAAAAAAAAATAAAAAAAAAGGGGCTCATCGCATGATTGAATAACTTTTCTCCTTTCTTGAACTAATATGCTTGGTGATGGATGATTGAATTGATGAATTGAGTTTGATGGATGCATACCTTGTGAGATTTTGAGCCTAATGGATGGATTCAACATTTATGTCATTCTCTTCTTTCTTGTGTGATTTTCACTCATGTTAATGACCACTCTAGAACTTGCTTTGATTCTTTTTAAGGCTACATTTCACTTGCATGCATGAACATGATTGAGACCCTCTTTCTTAATTAACCAGTTTAACCAAATAGCCAACCTTGTTTCCAATATGATATCAAGCACTCTTTTGACTTCTTGAAAATTCTCTGATTCCTGCCAACCTTGTATATTTTCCTTTGCTTAACCCCTTTGAGCTTATTTGACCATTCCTTGTTTCTATCTCATTATGTGCCTTAAATGAAAAATCGTGTTCCTACTTTACCTTAGGGAATAAAAGAACATTAGCTTGGTTAATGGATGAGCTTTTGAACAAGTGTGGGGGTGTGTGTACAAAATGGTTGTTGAAAAAGGAAAGAGTGCCAAAAAAAAAAAAATAAAAAATAAAAAATAAAAATAAAAATAAAAAAAAAAAAAAAAAAAAAAAAAAAAAAAGAAAAATGATTGGGAAATGAATATGTAAAGGGATATACATTAGAGTTGGGATGAACTTTTATGCTTGTTATTTGAACTCAGCTCTCATTTGCTTTTATTCTCTTTGGTATTTATCCTCTCATATCAATTTTATCCTCTTCTGTTTCCTTGACCTCACTACAACCATGAATAAAGTCCTCATGATTTGTGTGTGCATGTGTTTTGAGTAGTGGAGAAGTAGAAGATAAGCAAGCTTATGGTAGTGCAATTTTCATGGGTTGAATTAAGTGAAATACCTACCTTTTAAACACTTGAGAGATTAAGAGGGAATCTTGTGAGGATCTATCATTCTTAATTCATTCTTTTCAACGGAAGTTTCCTTGCTTATTGGTTTGAGATGTAAAGAAATGTTACCTCATTTATGCTTTGATCCCTTGAATTTCTTGTTGCTCTTCTTGCTTCATTGAGTCCTTTAAAGTTTTTAGCTTTTAAGTTTGTGTCGTTTGTCCTTGTCTTCAAACTTTAGTTTTATATGTTTTGCCCAGGAGTGCAAAAAGCTAAGTGTGGGAGAATCTGATAATCATATATTTTATGCATTAATAAACCCTCATTATTAGTCATTTACACTCTTCATGTACTTAATTGATTGAATTTGATTATGTTTTGTAAGTTTAAACTCGAATCGGACTTAATTGATTTTTTCAGCATTATTTGGGTCTTACAAGTTTCGTATTTTGGTCATATCTTGAGTTCTAAATGTCTGATAATTATGAATTTTACCTTGTAGGAAAGATAAGAGAGAACTCTACAACTTTGATGAAGAGCTCAAAGACAATTTCAGCATCTAGTGGAGCTAATTGGGCATGGAAATCAGAATACGAGTTTTGTGACTGAAACCCGAACAGTGTGTAGTAACCAGAACATAATTTGAGTTTGGGTTTATAAAATGGGCTGAAAATTTGTAATCTGAAAGTTAAGACCCATATGTACAACTTTCATGACAAACACAAAACTTGATTCGGGCTCCTTGATGGTGATATTGGGTCTGAAAGTCAAAACAGAGGTGCTGAAACTGGTCCTGAATAGTCTTAGTAATTGAGTCATATCTTGGGCTGTAGGACGATTTTTTGGGTGCTTCCACAGCCATTGGAAAGCTTAGAAAATTTCTTAGAACTTTCATGAAGACCACTTGGCTTGGAAATGATGAAATCAATGAGTTCAACAATAAATAATTTCGGAGCCAAGGAAGCTCACCTACTAATCTCACCTACTAATCTCACCTACTCATCCACCTACTAATTCCACCTACTAATTCCACCTACTAATCTCACCTACTCATCCACCTACTACTCCTAATCCTCTATAAAAGGCTGGATGTAGAGAGCTCTAAGAAGACACTTGGTGTTAGAGATAGCTTTTCATAGTTCTTGTATATTTTTCCTTCATTGTAATGGAGAGCTAAGTCACTTCTAGTCAATTTGGGACTCTTGAAGAGATTGTGGTTTGGATTCTTGAGACCTTGGTTTATGTAATGTATTTGATTTATATTTGGATTCTTCTTCTCTTCTTCTTCTTCTGTTTTCTTGATCTTGAATGCATGAATGATGATTCTGTTTATGTTTATTTTAAGATTAAGTATTGTGATTAAACTTAGAGCTGATTGATCTGAATTAATCACATAACTGAAGATTGAGATTTGTGATGAAACTTAGAACTGAATTGAAGAGGTTAGGTTACTGATTGGTGCCTAGGTTAATTGAATTCGGTGCTTAAATTGACATATATCTACATGAATGGTGCGATTGCAGATTTATGTTTATTACTTGTCAATTGAATTCTGGACGATTGTCTAGCATGAATTCTGGATCTGATGCTGAGATCTCGGTTAGATCCAAGTTAACCATTCAAATGTGCTTCAAATGTTTGTTGAAAGGTCTATGATTGAATCCACCCAATCTCGGATAGATTTCTGAATTGACTGTTCTTTTAATTGTTATTTTTCTTCAGATCTTGTCATTGTAATCCTTGAACAATCAAAACCCCCTTTCTAACTTAACTTAATTTGATAAAATTGCATTTACGATCCTTGAGGAGACGATCCGGTGTTGTTCACTATACTGCAAACTTAGTTAATAACTTCGGTTATAATTTTGACTGAGTTTGGCGCTCGTCAGCTGCCACCAAAAAATACTACTTCCTTTTACCTTTTATTGATCAAACGTTAGAGAGATTAGCTAGTCATTCTTATTATTGTTTTCTAGATGGATTTTCAGGTTATACCTGATTGCTATCGCTTCGGAAGACCAGGACAAGACCATCTTCACTTGTCCTTTTGGCACCTTTGCTTATAGGAGAATACCTTTTGGACTTTGTAATACGCCAGGGACTTTTCATAGATGTATGGTGAGTATATTTTCTGATTATATAGAGAACATCATTGAGGTCTTCATGGATGACTTTAGTGTATTTGGGAATAGCTTTGAGAACTGTCTAGAACATTTGGCATGGCATTGGTTTTAAAATGATGCATTGACACTAACCTTGTTTTAAATTACACAACAAGAATTTTAGAAATTAGCTACCAAAATTAGCTACGAATATTTTTCGTAGATAATTAGCTACGGATTAGCTACGGAATAAATTTCCGTAGCAAATTTATGAATGGATGGGAAAATAAATTTATGAAGCAAATAGCTAGGGAATAGCTACGATTTAGCTACTAAATTTAGCTACAGAAATTTTTTGCAACTAATCCGTAGCTAATTAGCTACGGATTAGCTATGGAATAAAATTTCATAGCTAAATATTAAATGTAAATTTTTTTGACAATTAGTTACAGAATAGCTACAGTTTAGCTACAGAATTTAGCTAGAAAATTTATTTCATAGCTAATCCGTAGCTAATACGTAGCTACTTAGCTACAGATTAGCTACGAAATAAATTTTAAGAAAAAAATTATCAAGCAAATAGCTACAAAATAGTTACGATTTAGCTACAAAAATTAGCTACAGCAATATTTGGTAGCTAATCCGTAGCTAATTAGCTACAGATTAGCTACCAAATATTTCCGTAGCTAATTTTTTATTGAATAACGAAATTAGCTTCAGCAAATTGGTACCAATTACGCGCCCAGACTCTCCCTCCACTTTCCCAAAATATCCCAAATTTTCTCCCTGCTTCTTTACGCTCCTGCTGCAATTACTCCCATTCCCACACCATCTCTATTGTAAACACGAAACCCACACCACGTCCTCCACCCAAATACCCACCACTGCCTCCCCAGCCGCACCACCGTCAACACTGCTCTCATCTCCTCCGTCACTCTAGTCTTTCTCATCTCTTCTTCTCATACTTCGCACTTTGCTATTTTTTCTCTTCTTTTCCATTTTTCTAGCTTCCATAGCCCTATCTTGTTGATTTTCATACTTGATTTTTTGTTTGTGATTTTGTTGTTGATTTTGTTGTTGATTTTCTTCTAGATTTTGTGACTGAGCAAAGGTAATTTTGGATAACCTATTTCAGCCAACCTATTGCCAAGAAGAACAAGATCTCAACCTTAATATCATTGCTCAGGTCTGGTTCTTTCTCTTCTTCTCTATATGTTTTTCTTTCTTTTCCTTTATTAGTAGGTTTCGTTCATTCATTTTCCCAGTAGATAGCTGTAAGCGTATTCCTTGTTTTGTTACCCAGAAATTGAATGAAATTTGAAAATGAAAACTGACTAACACGTAGAACTATGCCACTATGCTAGGATCAGAGTAAATGTAAAGGAAAATGACTCCAACGTGAATATATAATTTTATTTTACACTCTAGGACTTTGAATAATGGAAATTGCACATGTATACATACCAGTAAATATTTCACCCCAAATAGATGCTTTTGCTAGGCAATAAGACCATGCAATTGTTCTGGAGAAAATCAAATATTTAATTTATCTATGGTACCACTTGCCAGTGACATGCTCCGTTGAATCCGTTCTTAAGTCAAGCACACAGTTGTGAATATAACCTTTTTTAAACAAATCATTTTGCACGATTTTACCAATAGAGGCCCAAGAGGCCCAATATGAAGAAGACCTTGAAACTGGATACTCCCAGTTATCACACGGGATTTTACCAATATGTGTTGATTGAGTGTAGGGACTTGACTCTCTTAAGTATCTGGTTTTGAATTCGATTCTAAGATTCATATGTATGGAAATAACACAATTGTAAGAAGTATCTGCTTAAACACTTGATCGTATCTCTCTTGAATCTGTTACTATTTTTGTTGTAGTTTTTTGTATCGTTTAACTGTCATCAATGATAATTTCCTTGGTTATTTTATCTGTCATGAATCTTTATATGTCATTTGCAAGTAGTAGAACAGCTCGAAGAACTTTGGAGTTTGGGAAGACCTATGTAGTAAGGCCCAAAGGAAAACACCAAGCCACTATAGTTTGGCTACATGGTCTTGGTGATAATGGTTCAAGGTATGGATGCCATCTCTGACAAGAATACTCTTCATAACGAGAAAAAAAGTTAAATATATCAGAGGGATCCAAACTCGGGTTTTCCTGATGTTGAATGTTTTCAGGGTTGAGCTTCTTTCTGTTGAGATTCTTTTTTTTTTCCTTTCTGTTGAGATTCTAAATGGAAAAAGTTGTTAATTTAATTGTTGGAAGTTTGATTTGGAATTGGAAAAGTATATACCAGATTCTCGACTGGGGGACCACAAGATCACTTGTTTCTCTACTAAAATGAGCAACTTGACATGACTTTTGACATAAAATATTTATATGAAAAGAAACTTACACATTCTAGAATTATTCTTTGAACAGTTTGTTTAGCATGGTTACAGAAAATACCATTGATTTTGCTCCCTTTCTTTTGGTATAAAGATTTTGATCATTTTACTCCATGGATTTTCATCCAGCAAACCTGTGTCGTCCTAATTGTTGTTTGCTATCTTTTTGTTTCTAATCTATGAGACAAACATAATAAAGATTTTGTTTTGTTGCAGCTCATCTCAACTCCTGGAGTCATTTCCACTTCCAAATGTAAGAAATGAACTTAACTATTTTGCTTCTGTACACACACACATATTCTCACTTCATACCTACAATATTTTGATAAATCTCTGGTAGGTACTAAATATATGATGTTTCTTATGATGTGATATGGTGCAGATAAAATGGATTTGCCCAATTGCTCCTACCCGTCCTGTAGCGATACTTGGTGGTTTTCCTTGCACTGCATGTAATATTAAAGCCTTTTTGTGTTTCTATTTTTTTTAATTAAATCAGCACTGTGTAAACTAACACGTACTGTCATAAAATAAAATAAAAACCTTACTTCTTATTTAAGTTGTGTTGTTTAGTGTCTCGCTTACTGCTTGTTTTGCAGTTTGAGTTGTGTTGCTTAGTGTCTCGCTTGCTGCTTGTTTTACTCTCTCGTATCTCTCTTGAGCAGCTGAAATCGCCTCATTTGCTTTCTGTTGTGCTTGCTCTCTATACTTTGAATTCTCTTCCATGGTAGATCTTTCCTTCTCAACTCCTGCTTCTTCTTCCTTTTTGTTCATCACCTCTTTCCAATCTGCATGTTATCACTGCAGTTGTACCTTCAGTTTCAGCACTAACTCTCCCTTTCTCTTCTTCCTTTGCTTCCTCTTTGCTCTCTCTTCCTCTTCCTTTCTCTGCTACAACTTGTCCTATGCTTTCTCTTCTTTCTTTCTCCTCATTGCTCTCTAATCTTCTAGTTACCACTCGGGTTCTTCTATCAAGTTCTTCTCTATCCCCTTTACTCCTCTCTTCACCCTTCATTTCAAACTTCCCCACATTACCACCTTCTCTTTCTATATGTTTGATGTAGCTATTATGCAAGAATAATCATTCTTCTTTACATTCATGTTTAAGCAGGCTCAAATCATAAAGCTTCAGGAAAAACTTGTTGCTGCTAATACGCCATAAGTTCTAGCATGACCTGCAGTTTTCATGTTCTTTAGGTTAGTTCCAGGTAGTCTTTGTGCAGTTAGTTTAAATTTAATGGTGTTGATAATTTTCTGCTCTCTTCACATTAGATTATTTATTGGAAGAGTGTAGTTTGGCATTCCTTGGTGTTAGGAAAGAGTAAAAGTTTGCCTATGTGGTTTAGCATTTTTTTTCTTTGTAAGTATGCTTTAATGGTGTTTGGGACTTAAATAGTTATTTGTCTGATTGACAGAGACATGTATATAATGAAAGAGTGGATCTATGTGGTGCAGTCCATATAACTATCGGTGTTGCTGAAAACAGAGAAGGCTTAGCTCCTAAGTAAGTTATCACTATCTCTGCCATAAACATTCCAAAAAAATATGTTCTTTGAATTGTTTATTATTCAGTGCTGCCTTTATGTAATTTCAATGTAATAATTGATCAGTATAATAATATTTATATTAGATACATAATAATTTGTGATGAGATTGTTTAATATATTGAGTGAAAACACATTACGTCAGTGCAACACAAGAATAGAACCCTAGTTGTAGACATTATTCATAGATTTCAAATATGATAGTAGTACAGTTGATGACAACATCCATTGAGTCAATTATTTAGAATCACATATATATTAGTCAATGCATTCCTCACCATTAATTCATAATAATATACATGATAAAGCCAATCCACGATTGTGTGAACAGTGGGACTGATCTTTTAAAGTATAAATATATAAATCTGATCTTTGTCTTCAATCAGATTGTATGTGCCTTCAGAGAGTATAAATTAGCAGGTTCAGGGATTTGGTCCTATTGTGTTTGTGTTATCTTCCCATGTAGTGCAGATTTAGTGTAGTAGAGGCAGCCCATGTCTTGGCAATTAATTGCTTAATAAGTACCCAATACTTATTAAGTCAAGAACAGGCATGGGAAATTCTAACCCTCTAGTCTCTGTGTGCTTTGTTTGTGTCTGCTGCAATGGCATTACTTGTGCTTCTTGTGTTGGGGATGTTGCTGCTGCTGTGCCTTACTAAGGTACACTAATTGAAACTAGCTTCATTTTGCACATGCTTAACTAATTTAGGGGCTCTGTTCCAAGTCCCTTTGTTAAGGTTATGTTTTATCCACTTGATGCTGAGAGTGATATTATTTTAATTTCTTGTCTTGGTGCAATGTCATGCAAGTCTCATCTTATCTGAAGATAGAAAAGGAAGAAGATGAAGAAATGCGCCTTCCTGATGAGCCAGTATACGTTTTTATTTTTTATTATTTTTGTACAATAAGAGTCTAAATTAAATAGATGTTTCTTTACTGTTATAATTTGTTGAAGTGCTTTGTTATAGCCGTGTATATATTATAATGCTCTTGCTGTAATTTTCTTCAGCTTATTGTGAAAGATGGGAACAGAAGGCTAATGCAAGACATAGGTAAGCAGTAACAAATTAAAACATTGATTAGTACTTTGGTAGGTTCTCTTTCTTTGTGTGAAGCTTTCCAGTTTTAATTAAGTAGGGAGTAGTTAAACTATAATGAATATCCTATTTCCATTTTTCATTCTCATTATTGAAATTCCCATACTTTGTTATTTACAAGAGAAATTGTGTAGGAACCATACATGAAGTAACGCAGGTATATAGGAGTACTTTCTCAAGCAAAAAATGGTGTCAAAAGTAAAAAGTTTAAGAATTTTGATTGTCATTAATTTCTCATCAACACCTAAACTTAATTTTTTCCCATCTAATACTAAAGAAGTGTTCCTATTTCTTGTTTTCCTTATACACAATGTTTTGAATCAGGATTTTCTCTTCTTAGTGGAATATCATGAGAGGTTTCTGTTTGAGAAAGAAATACATAATTTGTTTGAAATAAAATTACTAGACCTATAACCCAATATAGTGAGTCATTGCATAATATAATTTGTGTTTATCGCTCTTTAACATGAAGATTCTGGAGAGAATAGTCACCCTAATCTTTTTTGTAAATCCTTTTCATAAGAAAATGGACATCAGGGTTTTGTCCATATAGAAATTATTATTCAATGTATTGCTTATTTGGACATTAAACATGATATTGGGAAGGCACTCAACTCAAAGATGGACACAGTTCATTTTTTTTTTGAACCTTAGTTGACATGATTCTGCAAAAGCATATTTTTACCTACATCCTGAAAATCGATCAATATAGTAATCAATTAATAATGCAGCATAATAAGGAATTTTCACTGAAGTTTTTTTCATAATATATCAATTCACACCTTGTATTTATGGTTCCTTGTAGCATGCAAAAGTTGTCCTGAGCTGGTAAAAAGATTCCTGGTGCTATCCAACCAATCGACAGATCTCTCTTCCATTTCACGCCCATTCTAAAAGAGAGAAGGATTGCCACAGCCTCAGACAAGGTATTTATGATTGTTATAAGTTATAACGAATTCTTTCTATTTTCTATGTGATGGAATGCTTAAATATGGATAATAGACTCCTCTTGTTGAACCTACTAGGGATGCTTGGTGTTTAGTTTGGATACAGAACCTCTGTCTGTGTTTGACTGTTTCTTTTTAATAGACTCCTCTTGGTTTATTGGCAATCTCTTGCTTGTGACATGAAAATATTTTCCTTCTACCTGGGATTCTGGCTCTGTACAGTCTATTGATATGATATTATGTCAATTATGTATTATGCTTATAATTGTGTCAAGTTACAAACTATTTTTCCTAAAGATTCCATTTTTCAATGAAAGAATGGATTACAGAATTTGTCGTCTTATCTAACGTTCAGGCGTCTTTCCTAATATGGAGTCTTCTTCAGTCTCATTTTCTTTTTTTGGTTGAGAGGCCTCTATTACATTCATCAAAAAAAGCAAAGCTATTGGCCAAAATGTAGTGTATTTGTGCTTGTATAGAGGTGTCAATATGTGCTAAAGCCCATGGGATAACCCCTGAGACCCTACATCTGGCCCCCTTCTACCCAAGCTGAGTGGGGTGCGTTGGCTTATATTGATAGCACTAAGCTAGTACACTTCAAGTTATGATTCAGCTTTGGCTTATATTGATAATACTATACGAGGGATGCTTGGTGTTTAGTTTGGATACAGAACCTCTGTCAGTGTTTGACTGTTTCTTTTTAATAGACTCCTCTTGTTGAACCTTTTGCTTTGTATAATAATGCTCATCTCGCTTGGTGTGCATAATGACTGACTTAGTTGTACTGTTATAGTAAGAATTTGTTATGTATTTTGTTTACCAACGAAGACTGTCAATCTATAGATTTTGATCAACTTCAATCTGAAATCGTTTCCTATTTTTATCTTGAAACAGGTTGGGATAGGGAAAAGACAAAGAAATACAGTACTTGAAGGAGAACACACATCTTTTAGAAGAAATTGAAAAGGTTGGGTGATCTGAACCTGCTATATGCTATTGGTTGTTTGTACAATTAGATCTGATGCTTTGACTGCAAAATTGAATGTTCTTTGTTGCTGAATAAATTTTCCTATAGTGGAGAAAACATATCAGAATAAACCAATATTCATGAAATAGTTTCATAGTAAGTCTTGCACTTCATGTATGCTTTGGGAAGTGTTTGGGCAATTTCTTTTTCCAAAATGTAAATACAAGTACATGCCCATACTTGTCTGGTTGTCTTTCCATATATAAGAATGGGAGTTTGAGATTACTAGGAAATACACATCTTACATATCGTTACCTAATCTATAAGGGAAAACTCCATTTGATGAGCTCATTTTTTTAAAACTTATGATGAGAGAAAAATAACTTAGCAGCATTAGAAAATGTTGTTATATATGTACCTGTTATATATATATTCATGTTTATTTCTGATTCTCTGAATTCCCTTTATCAAACTAATCATAAGTTTTAACTTTACTAGATACAAATAAATTTGTGTTTAAACATTGTAAGGACAATTAATCATTAGGTTGAGCTTGAGACAAAGACACAAATCCTGAACTAAAGAAGCTACATACATATGAGACAAAGCAGTCATTGAGATAATAATACAAATACGATTTACTATAATAAGAGCATGACTGGCACTGAGAATATATTATGCTTCAAGGTTTGTGGTTCTCAAACATATCTTATATAATCCACCTACCATCTGCTATAATAAGAGCACACAAATATAGTATAAGCTCCCATATTACAATCCATAACTAATTTAGTTCTGAACTCAAGGCACGTAAAACACCAAACTCCATTATAGCTTTTCCTCTGGCATTGATGAGTCGTGTTTTTGTAAGAGGCATAGTACACTTGAAAATAATCTAATGCAAATTTTAAATTATGATTTGGTGAAAAGATAGAATAGAGAAGTAATAAGATGTTTGTGCTTTGAGAAAGAATATCTAATATATAATATGATCATATACAGAACTTAGTTTAGGCACTATGGCTAGTTCACGTTAGATTAGAATTATCCCAGAGGATGAGCTACTGTCATTGTAATTAGCAACTGCCAATGACTAATCTATCTAATCATTTGAGTTTTTTAATGTAACCTGCATGCTACTTTTTGTATTGATGATATTTGATAAGAATTTTGAGTCTTTGCTTGTTTCTGATAATTGCTACCACTGCTGCTCTGGTTTAATTTTAATTAATACATGTTCCAATCATGTGGTTTTTCATTAATGCGTGAGATAGAACAAAATGTTGATCAAATGGTATGTCGCCTAGCATAATGAACAAAATATGGATTTGAAGTCATCATCTTGTGCAATTTTATGTAAAATTATGAGACATGTATGCAAGGCAGTTAAGTATTGAACCTTATTCACATATTACAAGGGTGAAATCCAAATTGGTACAAGCTCTCAATTGCCAAATCTTTAAAATCCTAAGCAGGCTTTCTATGTGTGTAAAACAGCCCATATCCCCATTAAGTTGCTAGAACCTTATAGAAAGTGCTTGATCCATCATCTCTGTGTGTAAAATAGCCAATTATCCATCACATATAACAATAGACACTGGCAACTGAAAAAGCATGCCCCTAGCTCAAGTGTGGCTGAAATAAATATGATCACTTGCTCATGTTAAATTAGATCTGATTAGTGATTCCAAATTAACAGAGCTTTTATTAGGGAAGGTAAGAGAATAGTGGATCTATATATATAAATATATATAGTAGGACACATAGGGATTGCATTGAGAGAGGGAATGATATGGTTGTTATTGATAAAATGTACCTTTTTCTATTTCTCCAAATTATTTCTTAGCATTTTTTCATATTTAAGTCATAGCCACTAAAAGTTAACAATAAAAAGAAGATTGAGTAGCCATATAAATACATCAATTGCCATGCAAAAAGGTAGTGGTCAATAATAGCATCCCTGAAAAGAAAAAAATGTTTGTTGTTTGTCTATAAAGGGCATCATTTTACTTTTTCTTGAGCAGTGATGCACATAAATCAAGGAGATTGAACCCTTCCCTACCAAAAGAGATAAAAGAACGAAAAGGAAAATAAATAGCAATGTAGATATAACTGGTTTTAAGGAATATCAATCTATACTTTTCTTTTGAATTACAAGCCTAATTTTAAAAAAACGTAGATGTTCATTAGACATCTTGATAAATACTCTGGCCCTCAGTAATGCACAATAATTAGGATAAGCATAATATGACATAGTAACAACCTCATTTGATGCTCAATTATAATCCGTTCACTTTCCCCTACCCTTTTGTCTACAGAATGTAATCTTTCTAAAAAGCAAAAAGTACTAAAGCAAATTTGTTGTCCATACAATAAAGCACATATATAATAATAAAGTATATAATGCACTTTGTACCAAAAGAAAGAAAAAAGTAAATAATGCAACAACAAAGAAAAAACTAAATGTAGCTGGTCATCTAGATATAATATTTTTAAACTTGTAAAAGACGAGGATAAGGAAAAGATCTGGATCAGAATTAATTAGTCTAGCAGAAACGACAACTAATTAAAAAGGCATACACGAAGAATTGAAGAACAAGGAAGAACAACCTAGCTATATGCTGAAGCTGTAAGTTAATTATTATTTAATGAATCCAATCAATACATGTTTTAAGGTCAGTGATCATGATGCTATAGTAGTGATGATATATAGTTTATGTGAGCTTGCCTCTACAGATGTCAACCAGTTGAGAGTGGCCCCTAACCCTTGTCTCAGTCTGTGTTTTTAATAATTCAATTCCAATTAATATCTTGCTATATGAACCTGCCATATTATTTTAATAAAAAGGAGTTTAAGTTCTAAGGTAGCTTTTACTTCTATAAATTTGTCAATGTAAATGCATAAAAATTGTAAAGTTTGTGCAGACAAACGTGTCTTTTCTTCTTGGATATACACATTGAATACCCTTATTCCTTTTGGCCCTTTTGTCATTAGTACGCATGATGGTACTACCATCAAAAAAGCTGTCACCCAGGAAAGTTATACCAGCATCTACTTCATTAATTTATAGCCTCCCCTCCGACATTTACAAACATCACATAAAATGATTAGTCTATGATATAGTTAATCACCTGAAGAAAGTGTTTGGTGCCTTTTATTATATTAGTAGTTTTTTTTTTAATTGTGTGTATACTTAGTTATATGGTACTATAACATTGTTAGTATTACGTGTTAGTTAAATCTTATTGGTGAGCGAAACCTTAGTTTCTCATTTGAGATTCAATATTAGTGAGCACATGTACTCTTTGAAGGTACTGCTCGTTGTATTGAATCTTGAATTGTCCAAGTTAGACAGTTTTGGAAGAAACTTTTCCTTCACTTGATTATAGTTACTCCTTAAATCTCATATCATATACTTGATGAAATTTTGTTGTGCAACATTTCCTTTTGTTCTCTAGGTGCACACTTGATCGTAGTAGATGTCACCACTTTCTAGCCGTGCACTTGGAGACCAATGGGAAATGCTGCCGAAATTTCGTCAACTATACGATGTGTGATTTTTGTGAGTAGTATCAACCAAGTGTTGAAAAAGTGTCTTCTTTAATGGGATAGGGTCATACCATGTTAAGAGAGATGAGGATTTTGGAAATAATAGTACTAATATGTTAAATCAACTTCAGCAATCATGAAACCTGATCGAAGTTGGATGTTATGAAGAAAGGATCACACTGGCCTTGTAAGTGAAGAATACAAGAATGGAGTTGATGATTTCATTAAGGTGGCCAAAGGACACCCGATGGTTTCTGACGCATTAAGTCGCATTCCGTGTGCATGTGCAAAATGTAAGAACCATGTTTGGATGGATAAAATAATTGAAATTTCCTGATGGGTATGCTTCAAACATTGCACGTTGCATCAATTTAGATGATGGGAAGATATATAGAATAAAAAGTCACGTTTGTCATGTTTTTATGCAAAGGTTAATTCCTCTAGCGTTTCGTCATATGTTACCAAAACCTATATGGGGAGCATTAACAAAGCTTAGCTTATTCTTTAAAGAAATTTGTGCAATCCCATCACATTTTATAAACTCCGAAATACGAACTTGGAAGGTATTCGAATACATTATGAAAAATGCAATAGAGCTCTCCATTATTGAAACAATGCCATTATTCGAATAGACCTATGCAAGTTAGAGAAGATTTTTTAAAAGCGCCAATATTTGATTCTTTGATGTGATGGAACATTTAGTTGTGCATCTCCCTTATGAAGCTAAGGTTGGAGGACCCGTGCAATACAGATGGATGTATCCATTTGAGGGGTGTATGTTGTACTTGAAAAGGAAGGTTCGAAATAAGGCGAGAGTTGAAGGGTCTATCTGTGAAGCATATAATCTAGAAGAAATTTTTAATTTTGCTTCCATGTATTTTGATCTACAAATACAGACAAGGCGCACTCAAGTTCCTCGAAACAATGATGGTGGGGAAGATATGACTAATGAATGCTTGTCTATTTTTAAACACTCATGTCGCCCTATCGGGAGAGGTCGTAATAAGTTCTTGACGGATGTTGAGCTTCAAATTGCTGAGACTTATGTGCTTGTAAATTGCAGCAAAGTAGAACCCTATCTCCAGTAAGTCTACTCACTAACTTATCTATTTAATAAATTCTAATTACATTATGTTCAATATTAATTATTGTATTGATTAGACAATTTGAGGACTCGTTAAGGGAGACAAATTCTAGTATCTCTGAAGATCAAATATTGGAACTTCGGGATAAGGACTTTAGTAGGTGGCTAAAACATCTAGTGAGTCCTTTCATCCATAATCATATATATCATATAAAAAATAATGTTCGTTATACCAATACTAAATGTTACAACTATCTATTCTATTTGTAATGATTCGCAGGTAAATATGGGTCAAATTGAGGATCGAATGATTCAACAGATGAGTTATGGTCCATCTAAGTCTGTTACTTCTTACAATGGCTTAATATTTAATGGGTATAGGTTCCATACTAAGGAGTACGGACAAAATAAAGCTACCATGAATAATAGGGTTTGCGTTAGAGGAAATATATATGGCGAGAATGACTTAGACTATTATGGCATCGTTGAAGAGATATTGGAATTGTCATATATAGGTCAGAACAAAGTATTTCTTTTACGGTATCAATGGTTTGACCCAATTAATGGAGTCAATATTGACGAGAGATATGGATTGATTGATGTCAAGTACAAATCAAGGCTTCATTCAAATGAGCCATTTGTATTAGCTGAACAAGCACAACAAGTATACTATACAATATACCCACAATGCGGGAGTCGAGCTAGTGGGGAATGGTGAGCAGCTTGTAAGGTTAGAGCAAGACTATTTAATTGAAATTTCTGGGGTATGCTTCAAACATTGAGACATTCAATGATGAATGTGATAGATCGAGTGACATAGCTACTATCGATTACTACCAAGATGATGGATCCTTGACAACACCTAATATCATCACAGATGATGGAGTGCTATCCTTGTTTGATGTATATGCCCCACTGGAAGAAGTGGACATAAATGAAATACATAATCCAAATGATGTTTCGTTTGTTGACCAATTCATTGATGACAACGAAGAAGATGAAAATATCAAGTTCATAGAAGAAGATGAGGAGCTATATGATTCAAACTCAAGTAGTAGCAGTTGAACTTTGTTTATGGTATTTACACTGAAATATCATTTTTATATTTTATGAGATTTTTTGACAATATTGATGTATATAGTTTGTTAACATGTTATGTTTCATTATTACAGACATTTATCATGGCAATCCGAGGTAGGGGCAATGGACGTGGTAGAGGGAGCAGCCACAACAATCCACCTGATTGTTCTCAATCGCGCACTAGTTCACCACTAATGCGTGATAGATCGAGTGACATAGCCGTCTCCTCCTAATATCATCACGCACTCCCCAGGTATACCTATATAATAATCTTTTTTTTTGTTAACTCTTGATCTATATGTATTTATGAATTCAGATTGCCTACAATTATGTTACGTGTTATTTCAGCTATTAGCCCCTTGACCATTGGTGACCCATCAACTGTTGTTCCACCTTTCACTACTGTGCCTGTTCCTGTTCCATCTTCTACTACTATCCCTATCCCTGTCCCACCCACCACTGTCGATGTCTCTGTCCCACCCCCCACTGTGCCTCTAACTAGCGACCCAATTTCCATGCCTTCAAGTGGAGCATCCCAAACATAAACTGATAGAAGGCTAGTTATATCTGTAGAAGACGTCTCTCAACCGTGAGTAATAGTCTGAATGTCATGTTTTATTACATTTATTTTACTTTTAGATTATTAATATATCGTGAACTTGTAGGAGGAGGTTTGTCCCGCAGTTTGTGACCCGTGAGATTATGGCCACTGTGATCACACAGATGCCCATTCCAGTTGAAAAATGGAAAAATTATCCTACTAACATGAAGGATGAACTATTTCAAGATTTTATGGTAAGTAATTGTGTTTCTAGTCACATTGTATTATACAGTTATCTATATAGAGAAATACTAACATGGATTTGTTTTAGAATAAATATCGATTTGCATCAGATTATGATCATTGCATGGCAAGAGCTGTTTAGGACAGAACATGCATGGACCATTATTCAGATGATTTGAAGAATCCTAGGAAGGCAATCATGAAAAAGTTGGGGACATCAAACATGGCTGACCTTAAGGGCCATGGCCCCCCAATTTTGAAGTTAGAAGTGTGGGATAGTCTAGTTGACATTTGGTTAACGCTAGAATGCAAAAGAAGTCTGTTGTTGGTCGAAGCAACAGAGCGGCTGTGCCTGATGCTATGCTGCACATTACATGCTCAATAAGCTTCGGTCAACATAAGAAGATGGTAATATAAAAAATTTCTTATGTATTTGTTGCAATATCATAATAATTCTATTTTATACTATTGTATAATTATAGTACAAGTGAGTTAAGGTTCTAGCAGCTTGTATGTTGTGTTACTTTGGCTGTATGAATCTAAATTGCATGAGGTTGGTCCCATTTTAAAAATAAGATACAAGATTTTTTGTAATTTTAGAATTTTATATTCTAATAGATGTTGATTACAGGAGGTAGAGTTGAATCGTCCAGTCCCTTTTAGAGACTTGTATGAGAGTGTGCATAAGAGGAAAATGGAGAATATGTCACTCAGCACTAGAAGGATTTCATTGTAAGTGTCTTTAAAATTAAAACTAATCATATTTAAGTTGATTGTTTTGATAAAGTTTTTTACATTTTTCGTTTCAGGACTCTTATGATACCACGATATTAGATAAGTATAGAGAAGACTCTTCACTGCATCCTATGGTAGATCAAGAGGTGTGGATGCAAGTGACGAGTCCCAACAAGAAGGGACGAGTCCATGGCATGAGTCACGGTTTAGGTATTAACATTCACGGATCTAGCTCTACTTCTTTCTCACATGTTGGTGGTTCCTACTGCACTATTCTGACACAAGCCATAAAAGAAGTTGTTAATGAAGCGATTGCTTCCTTTGTCCAAATGCAGTTGAGGCCCATCCTCCGTGACATTGTTGGTTCTCAAGCAAGAAGTGGTGTGCCGCAAACACCATCACAAGGCCATTCAGTTGGAGAGGATGATGAAACTAATGATGATGAGACTAATTTAGATTAATTTTGTGCTTATTTTTTAGTTATCTTTTCTTTGTACGTAGAACATGTTTTGAACTAATGTAATTATAATATTTTGTTGCTTTGCACTATTTGTTGGGTTTCTTTATTTGGATTTGAATTTTGTTGGATTGAATTCTGTTTATAGGTATAATTTTAAAATTTATTAATATTATTATAAAATTAATTGTGGTTTGCTACGGATTTGCTAGGGATTAGCTAGGAATTAGCTACGGAATTGTTATGGATTAGCTACGAAAAATTGCTATGGATTAGCTACGGAATTACTACAATTTTAACAACATTATAGCTAGGTAATAGCTACGCAATTGCTAGGGATCATTGCTACGGAGTAGCTACGAAATTGCTAGGGATAAATGCTACAGATTAGCTACGAAATTGCTACGGATTTAACAACATAATAGCTAGGAAATAGCTACGGAATTGCTACAGATAATTGCTACGGATTAGCTATGAAATTGCTAGGGATAATTGCTACGGATTAGCTACGAAATTGCTATGGATTTAGCAACATAATAGCTAGGCAATAGCTACGGATTAGCTACGAAATTGCTAGGGATAATTGCTACAGATTAGCTACGAAATTGCTACGGATTTAGCAACATAATAGCTAGGCAATAGCTACGGAATTGCTACGGATAATTGTTACGGATTAGTTATGGAATTGCTTCGGATTTAGCAATATAACAGCTAGGAAATAGCTACAATATTACTACAGATTGTTAAAATTAGCTACGAAATTGCTAGTAAATTTTTCGTAGCTAATTACCTACGGAAATGTAGAAAGTATCTAAACGAAAATTAGCTACGAATTTGCTTCGAATTAGCTACGAAAATTTTTTAATTAGCTACAAATTAGCTACTGAATTTTTTGGTAGCTAATTAGCTACCAAAAATTTACTACGGACCAATTCGTAGCTAATGAATTTAGATACGGATTAGCTATGGATTAGCTACGGATTTTTCCGTAGCTAATCTATAAATTTCTTACAGTGTTAGGAAAAATGTCATTTCATGGTAGAAGAAGGTATTGTGTTAGGTCATATAGTCTCTGATAGGGGCATTGAAGTCGATAGAGCTAAGGTAGAACTTGTGTCTTCATTACCCCTGCCCACTAGTGTGTGGGAAATTCGTTCTTTTCTTGACCATGCAGGTTTCTATCGGTGATTCATCAAGGACTTCTCCAAGATATCGTTGCCTCTCTGCACACTACTCCAAAAGGATGTGCCATTTCATTTCGATGAGAAGTGTATGGAAGCTTTCACTAGACTTAAGGAGTTGATGACCGAGGCGCCTATCATTAGGCCACCAAATTGCGAGCTTCCATTCGAGTTAATGTGTGATGCCAATGACTTCATGGTAGGGGTTGTCTTAGGACAACGAGTTGATAAGGTTCCTTATGCTATTTACTATGCATCAAGGACCCTAAATGATGCTCAATTGAACTATTCCACAACTGAAAAAGAGCTTCTTGCTATAGTTTTTGCGTTAGAAAAATTTAAATCATATTTAATTGGTTCTAAAGTAATTGTTTTTTCTGATCATACAGCATTGAAGTACCTACTTGCAAAGAAGGAGGCGAAGCCAAGATTGCACCGATGGATTATGTTGGTCCAAGAGTTCGACTTAGAGATTAAAGATAAAAAAGGGAGCGAAAACCTGATGGCAGACCATTTGAGCAGGTTGGTGATTGAGGAGGAGGATATACCTATCCAAGAGAGCTTTCTGGATGAGCATTTAATGGTCATCACAACCACCATCCCTTGGTATGCTGTCATTGCCAATTACTTGGCCACCAAGGACTTTCCGGCGGGGTTGACAAAGGCACAACGGGATAAATTGAAGAGTGACTGCAAGTACTATATTTGAGATGATCCTTACCTATGGAAGCATTGCGTAGACCAAGTGATTAGGAGGTGCATTCCAGACTCAGAGACTCACTCCATTCTTTCATTTTGCCACACTTATGCATATGGAGGGCATTTTGGCATAAAGAGGACAACTAACAAGGTGCTTGACAGTGGTTTCTATTGGCTAATAATCTTCATGGATGCTTACGATTTTTATAAGTCTTGTGACCGCTGTCAAAGGACAGGTAATATCGGTCCTAGGAATCAAATGCCTCAAACTCCGATGATTTTTGTGGAAGTTTTTTATGTTTGGGACATTGACTTTATGAGACCATTTCCCTCTTATTTGGATTTGCTTACATTATCTTAGCTATGGATTATGTCTCAAAATAGGTGGAAGCAAAGGCCACCAAATGTGATGATTCTAAAACTATTATGGATTTTGTAAAGTCTCATATTTTCTCTGGGTTTGGAACTCCAAGGGCCATCATTAGTGACCAAGGAATGCATTTTTGCAACTGAACATTTGAGGCCCTCTTGAAGAAGTATAGTGTGGTGCACCAGACTTCTACTCCTTGCCATCCACAGACGAATGGGCAGACTGAAATGTCCAATAGGGAAATCAAAGCCATCCTTGAGAAAATAGTGAATCCAACGCGCAAGGATTGGAGTACCCGGCTTGATGATGCACTATGGGCTTATAGAACAACATATAAGACCCCAATTAGCATGTCACCATTCCGATTAGTGTATGGGAAACCTTGTCACCTGCCAGTGGAGCTAGAGCATCGATCTTACTAGGTTATTAAGCAAGCTAACCTAGACTTGGTTAGTATTGGAAAGCAAAGGAAGCTCTAACTATAGGAGCTGGAAGAATTGAGGAATGAGGCCTTTGAGAGTGCTCTCATTTACAAAGCAAAAAGCAAGGCATTCCATGATCAAATGATCTCAAGGAAGAGCTTCACAAAAGGACAACGCGTGCTACTATTCCAATCTAGACTTAAACTGTTTACAGGTAAGTTGAGTTCTGAATGGATTGGACCATTTGTTGTAACTCATGTTTTTCCTTCTGGTGTAGTGGAAATCAAGAATGAGGCATCTAGGAATACCTTCAAAGTTAATGGACATCGCTTCAAGCCTTACCATGAGCTTCTGGTCAGTGAAGAAGTGGAAGAGATGACCCTACTCTGTCCACATTATGATGAACATTGAGAGGTGGTGCACTTTTGGGCTGAGGACAATAAACCAAGCACTTAATGGCAGGCAACCCATCATCACTGAATCAGATTTGCTCTCCTTACTCCTTTTTATTTTCTGTTTCTTTATTAATTTCTTGAATCACTTCTTCAATTAGTTTCTTAGAATATGTAGATTTTGGTGTGTTTCTTGACTGATGTCTTAGGAATTCTTAGGAATCCTTGTGTTTTGCACTGCAGAAATTATGATTGAATACATGAATTTTTGTTTGATGCATGTTTGAGGCCATAATTAGCATCTTTGGGTGCTTGGGAACCCTTGGACATTAGTGACTTAGTGGGGTTTTATAGTATTCTGCAGGGTTGGCAATTCCATGAATAACAGGGGGGTGTGTTTCAAAACACACCCCTTGTTTCCCACACAACAAAGACCTCATGGTTCCCAGAGCCAAACATGGGATAACCATGTTTCATAACATGGCACGTGTCTCTACAAAGGTCAAATTGCTTTGGCTATTCCAGAGCCAAACGCGAGGTGGCCATGTTTCATAACATGGCCCGTGTCTCATTTACTAGGCCAAATTACTTTGGCTTCCCGAGAGAAACACAGGGGGACCGTGTCTCACGACATGGCTCGTGTTTGCGTGATAGCAAACACGCTTCTCCCTCCCCATTTAGGGTTTTGATCTTTCTTTTTCCCTAAATTCTCCCTTTCTTTTCCATCATCCCCTACGCCACTCTCTCCCCCACTTCTTCTTCCCAAATTCTCTCTACTCCACTCCCAATTTCGTTCCTCTTTCTTTCTTTCCTCCATTCTCACGATCTTCTCCTTCCTTTCTTCATCCTTAAAATCCAATCCTTACCTTCCACCACCAAGCTACCCATCCTGCACCATTCCTCACCTTCACGGTCACAACCCACTCTCTCCCTACCTCCATTTCTTTTGATTCCATCACCAATGAGCCCCAAGAAGTATATGAAGACCACCGCAGCTACCTGTTCCTATCACCCCAACTCTAGGCGCGCAAGGGCTCCTCCACCCCCCTTGTTGAGCCCCCTCGTCAGGTAAATGTTCATCCCCTGAATAAAAAAGAGATTGTACCCACTAAGGTTTTGGATGAGGATACCCTGCGTGCTATTGATTTATATGATGAGGTAGATAGGTTATTGTGCAACATTGGATGGGGTGAGTTTACAAAGATACGTAAGCCCATATATACTGAATTGACTAGGGAATTTCTTTCAACTTTTTCTTGCAAGTTGTATCTCCTTAGTGATCAAGATCAGTGGCCCGGTGAGATTTCGTTTAAACTCTTAGGCACTCCCTTTCACTTGAACATTCATCGGTTTAGTGCCATTTTTTGTTTTCCAGTAGGGCACAACCAAATACCCCATGACTTTCCTCATGGCAGTGCTTGGTCTGATTTATCTGTTGTACGTTTAGGTTCTTATGACCCTAAATCTTCCAAAGCTTCTAGATTGAGATCTCCTTCCTTTCTATACCTCCAAAAATGGTTGGCAAATATTATCTGTACAAGGGGGAGAGTCAGGGAGTCCTTAGTCGCGCTGAGTTGTTTTTCATTTATTGTATGGTTCGGGGGGAGAAGGTTAATGGGGGTTATTGGCTGTGTAACCATCTAAAGCATATAGGGTCCACTAGAGCTGGACGAATTTTGATTAAAGGTTACATCACCGCCATAGCTTAACAATGTGGCATTAATTTAGATTTGCTAGATGAGGATCCTGTAAAGGGTTCAAGTGCTCTTGATGGGTCTATCATGATGGCTATGGGCATCTGTGTGTACCAGCATGGTGCCATCCATTTGGTTGGTCCCGATAGCGATATCCTTCCTCCGAGAGCTCAAACACTTGAACCACCAGAGCATGATGTTGCATCAGTACCGTCGGAGGTTGTTCCTCCATTTGCTGCAGAGGTTGGGTCTTCTGCTCGAGCTACATCTTTTATTGAGGTTCTAGCACATATTGACTATCTTGAATTGGATCATGCCACCCGTTTCCAACGCTTAGAGGATTGTTTCCAGCAGTTGGAGGATTTTACTGCTCAGCAGATGGTTGCCATGGATGGCAAACTTGATGCCCTGCTCTAGAGGACATTTTATCCCTCACCCCCTTCTTGATTTCATCTTTTTGTTTTTTTTGGATTATATTGATTCTTTGCTGCTTAAACTTTTGGCTTTATAATTGGATCTCTTTTTGGACTATTAATGAAGAATGTTGGTTATGGATTCTATTTCTTTCTGGATGATTTTGACTATGCACTATTGTTTTCCTGAATTTCCTTTCTCTCCAGTCTACTTGCTCTGACATTAAGGACAATGTCTCATTTCAGTGTAGGGGGGAGAATGTTCTTAATTGCAATACAATTCTGGTATATATCTTCCCAATTTAAAAAAAATTATTTTGAATGATGAGCAGAAGATCAAATATTGAAAATTTGATAAGATTTTAAGCTTGAAGGAATAAACTTTCTGAATTTCAAATCTGACAAGTGAGATCTTACAAAATTTGAGGGGTTAAAATTCTAATGTGATAGATTGAGACCTAATGAGATTTTGGGCCCTGGTGTGAATGGCTAATTCTAGGCCATCCTGGTTCTTTGTTGTGTGATTATGCTCATGATTTTGTGTACTTCATAACTTGGTTTAACTCTCTTTTAAGCTGCAAATAACCACTGCATATATTTTGAAATGAAAAAGGCAATTCTTTCTAACAGCTACTAGCCAAATAGTTGTCCTTGCATTTTTATCCATTGTTTAGCCCCTTTGAGCCTAATTGATTCTTTCCTTTCTATCATAGCTCAATACAAGCCTAAAAGCAAAAAATCATTGCTACCTTACCTTAGGGAGTAGAAGAGATGGGTAATTGTGTTGGGAATTGGATTTGAGTAAGTGTGGGGGTATTTGACAATGTGATGCAAGGTGTTTTTATTTCAAAAAAAATAGGGGGACTCAAAAGTGAAAAAGAAAGAAATGAAGAGAAAAAGGAAAAGTTGGTTGTTGATTGGATAAAGTTAAGAAAAAGGTGAAAGTACAAAAGAAAATTGGAAGTTGAAGAATGCTATGATGTTTTTACTAAAATGATTGAAGGATATATTCCCCTTGGCTCTTCTATTTCCTATGGTCTAACTGTGCCCATCCTTGATGTATCGTACCTTGACCTTGACCCCATTACAACCTAATCAAAGACCTTTTGATCTTTGTGTGCATGTGGCCTAAATGGTGGAGAAGTAGAGGCTTGCCAAGCCTATGATAGGGCATGTTTTCATGAGTTGGTTGAGAGCAAATACAAGTCCAAAACACTTGAGTGAAAGATAGTATATCAGTGAGGATTTATCATGCTGATTTAACCCTGAGATTTGATTGATTTTGCTTGCTAGTTTAGATTGCTAAGAAAGGAAAATCCTGATTGCTTAGATTCTTTGAAAAGACTAAGATGTGTAGGTCTTTGTTCATTATTCTGCACTTTCAATACTTATTGGGAAATATGTGCTTAATTGTATATTTTTGCCCAAGAGTGCTAAGGATTAAGTGTGGGGGTATTTGATCTGACAATTATCTCTACTTCTTAAGTGTAATATGTTAGTTTAATTAGTCTCCAAATATGTTTATTTGTTAACACTTAGTTAAGTTTCTGGAGATAAAGTTTAAGTGGACTCTTATTGTGAGACTTTACTTAAGTGTGGTCATAAGTTCTCATAATTGATTTATGTTTTTCAGGAGATCTTTGAAATCATTGAATGATAGAATCCATTAGCGTTGAACTGAGCTTTCTATTCAATTGAGGAGATCATTATCATTTCTAGAAGCAAAGAGAGAAAATCACATATGAAGAATTTGAGTTGAAATTGAAGAAATAGCAAAACACGGCCCGTGTTATGAAACACAAAGGGGCCGTGTTATTCTCTGGAAATTTGACTAGATGCAAGTTTAGCTTAGAACGAAAACATGGCCCGTGTTATGAAACACAGGAAGGTCATGTTCTTCTCTGCCTACGTAATTTCATAAAAACTTGTTAGCAAATTCAAACACAAGGGGGCCGTGTAATAAGACACGACCTGTGTTTGTGTCTCAGTAATCAGAATTTTAAAGTTAGACGAGGGTTGTGGGCCCAAAAGCTATAAATAAGATTGCTTAAGGTTCCTAATATAGTTCTGAATAGAGAGCCATCAAAGAACAGAAAAGGATTCAAAGAACAAGAAAAAGGGAGACTTGATCAAAGATTGGAGACTCGGGTTCGAGCAATCGAAGATCGATCAACCTCATTCGCTGGAAACTAGTTTGATCTTCAATTTTCTTTCGTTCTTTCATTTTTGACTATGTCTCTATTTCATTTTTCTTTTGATTTTGAATTCACCATGTGCGGCTAAACTCCTTATTTGGTTAAGGGAGGATGAAACTCTAGTTTTGATTGTGTGAATTCTGCATATTCCTTTATTTCAATATAATTATGTTTTTATTCATATGTTTCTGATCTCAATTCAATATAAAGGTCTTTTATATTCTTGCCAATTTCAAAAGCGGTAAAACTAGGATTGCTATGCGCAGTTGCGGTGGTAGGCCTAGTGGAACATATGATCTAAGCAATTTAATCCCAGTGTGTGATTGAATCTTAGCGTGATTGATTTTCTATTTCTTAATGTGATCATTGGATAGATATAAGAGCAGTTGCTTTATAGCTAACTAGTGATTAGGGTTAGTTTGAGTGGTTACTAAATTAACCATCACCTAAGGAAAACAGAGATTAATCTCACAATTGCGTAAAAACATAATTGACTATATTGGGCTAAAGGATATGTGGATTCACATAATCATATAAACCTAATAGTGGATTTTATCTCTTAACCAATATCCTCAAATTAAAAATTCAAATCGTGTTCAATTTGCTATTGTTTTATCTTTGGTTTCTATTTTAGTTTGAATTAACAAAAACCTTGTTTTTACTGCTCATTATCATTTAGAGTTTAAATTAGGATTCAGTTAATAGTGTTAATTGAGTTAGTTCTCTGTGGATTGACCCTTGCTAACTATAACTGGTTACAAGGTTTTTATAATTTTGGTAGAACTTGGCAACTATTTTTAATCTTAATTTTAATTCATAATCCACACTAAACCAGTTGTAGAATCTAGACTTGTGGGTCCAGACTTAATTCAAGAAGCTATTAAGAAGGTTCAATTAATTCGAGATCGCCTAGTAAGTGCTTAGAGTAAGCAAAAGTCTTATTCAGATCAGAGGCATCGACCTTTGGAGTTTGGTGTGGAAGAACATATGTTTCTATGTGTTACTCTTATGAAGGGTATTAAGAGGTTTGGTAGAAAAGGTAAGTTGAGCCCGAGGTTCATAGAACCATTTGAGATTCTATAGAGGGTCGAGCAGATGGCTTATCGCTTAGCCATTCCCCCTAATCTTTCAAGAGTTCCCCTAGTTTTCCATGTTTCAATGTTTTCATAAATATGTTCATGATCCATCTCATGTTATTCATCACCAAGCAACTCAACTTGATGAAAATCTTAGTTACATTGAGCAACCTGTGGCTATAGTAGATAGACGAGTGAAACACTTACGCTCCAAGGAAGTTGCTTCTATCAAGGTTGTTTGGTGGGGGCCATCTGGTGAAGAAATGACATGGGAGCCTAAGACGATTATACGTGACACATACCCACACATTTTTTATGTGCAAGGTTATACATAGTGTAAATTCGAGGATGAATTTATTTTAAGGGGGAAGATTGTGACGACGTTGGTGTTACAAGAAGGCTAAGGTTAGCAATAATTTTTTTATAGAGGGCATTTTGGTCATTTGTCCTATATGTAAAAAAAAAGAATCAAATGCTTTTAAAAAGGAGGAAGAATGAGAAACAGAGATGTTTCTCATCCTCTGTTTCTCGTCTTTTCTCCTTCCTCCACCAAATCCTTGCACCAAGAGCTAGAGGTAAGTTTCTACTCTTTGATTCTTGTTTGCTTTGTACCAAATCTCATATTCTCTCAAGCTTTCCTATCTCAAAAAATAGTGGGTGGGTATATTTTGGGACGTTGAAGTGGAAATCTAAAAGTGTGAAAGGTTGGTTCTAATAAGTGGTAATGGGAAAGTCACACCTTGGTTTTTTTCTTATGAATTTCTTGAAAATCCTAAATCCTATAATTAGGGATTTTACCTAATCTCTTTACCTCTTTGTTAGTTCAACTCTAAATGAAATTTATATAGTCTTATCAATTGCAAATTGTAATTATAGTGTAGTTATTAATTTTATTTATTCATAGTGCTTTTGTTTTAAATTCTTAATAGCTAGTGAGTAACTCTAAGTTTTAAGGAAAAAAAATGTTCTCCTTTAAGGTTGCTTCTTAATGTAAGTCATTGTTTCATTTATCTTTACTTGTCAAAATATTTGTTTATGGTCAGATTAAGTGGGCACTACACAATTTGCTCCTCCGAGTGTCGTGGAGACCGATTGAGTTAGTTCTTCATATTTATAAATGGCCAATTCGCACTGCAACATATTTTGAAACTTAAACATCTTGTCACATATTTATATTTCTTCTAATAGTATTTCAAACCAAATTTCCTTTATTATTTTAAGAGTTAGAAATTTGGAGTTCTCTTTATAATAACTTTGGTTATAGCCTCAAACTTCATATTTTTGGGGGAAACAAAATCTTTAAAGCTTATGAATTTATTTTATGCTGGTTTTGAATTTTTGGGTATGAGAATTAAGTTATAAAAGTTGTGTGTTAAAACTCCGTTCACCATTAGCGAAGAGATATAACGGTATATGTTATGCCTGCCGTAACGAAGAGAGATAACGGCATATGTTCCGTCTGTCGTGGCATAGAGAGATAACGACGTGTATTCCTCCTGCCATGGCAAAGAGAGATAACAATTAATGTGTATATAATAGACGTAGAGATTTTGCTTAGGATATGAGATGAGATTTGTTAAGTAAAGTTGAATTCCCTTATGATTATAGATCTACTTCTGGAAACGAAAGCATGTGACAAGTGATTTTATTCATAAACTTCATCTATTTGATTATTGTGTTTTGAGTTGCTTTTCTAAGCTTAAATATTCATGTTATTACTTGTTTCCTCTTCCTATTCACTATGTTTATTATGCCCTCACTGAGTCTATGTGATTCACCTCCTTCCTTTCCCTTTAGATTCGCAGGTTGTTGAGTAGCGGGTTCTTGGGATTTGCTATCCTACCCAGGAGTGCTTGTCTTTTAGTAGGCCTTCATTATTATTGGTGGCTAGTGTTAGACGTTGACTCCAGTATTTTGCAGCTATAGGAGATAGAGTTTATTTCTTTCTTTTGATGTATGTGTGTGTGTGTGTGTATATATATATATATATGACCATAAAATCTTGCTATGTCCCTTATGTATATAGCTGGCTCAGTTTATACTTGTGACTAATGCTAGATGCTTATGTTTGTGTTGGATCTAGATATATATTGTTAATCAAGTTAACATGAAATGTGGGTTTGTTCAGTTTTTAAAAGAAATTCTGTCAGAGTTTTGGTAGCTCTAATCTAAGTCTTAGATTTTTTTTTTAATTGATATTGTATTGTTAGGCTTGCTAGTCTAGTTGAGTGCTGAGTATTACTAGCTTGTGCGCCGGTCACGGCCTATGATTAGGTTGTGACAAAGCTTTCCGTACAAGTGAAAATCTTAGTTACTACAATGATGTGGCACTTTTTTGTTTACCAATAGTGTAAATGGTTTCAATCCTAATTTTCTCACATTATTTTTTTACATCACTTTTTACATTAGTTAATGAAGTATAAATTAGTGGTTAATCATGTATATAAGTTGATTAATAGGTATCCCGTTAACCAATTAATACACATGATTCTCGTTAACCAACTAATACACTTGATTAACTATGAATTTGTACTTTATTAACCAGTGTCAAAAGTGGTGTAAAAAAAAGTGGTGAGATTATTATTTTTGAAAAAATTTAATTAAATTCACAGTGGATAAACTTTTAAGTCATAGCATAATAGTCATTGTTCTTCATCTTTAAAGTTTTTGGATATTTAGCATTATTATTACTCTTTGATGTCTATTGGCTAGGAAACCCAATAGCTAATCCTTCAAAATTGTAGTGTTGAGAAACTCAGATTGATTCCTCAGTAATGTTCAAAACAAAGAAAAAGTTTTTATATTTCATCTCAAACAACTAACTTTACTTCTGTCAATAAGCGATGCCTTGACAAAATGATCAACATAATTATAATCAGAATGTTCACATCTTTTGTTCATCTAGAAGTAGGTGGAATGAACATACAAATTTTAACCTCCAGGTTAATGCAAATTTGTAAAAGAATCATATGTGATTGCTTTAAATCTTTCCAAACACAAGCCTGGTAATTCCGGAACCATATATGATCATCAACTACTGAGAAAACAAAAACGTGATTGTGGAAAGGCTTAGACTTTCTATGTTCCTTCGGTGTTTCAAATATCTGAATGGAACACAAGAAGCATATGTCAGCAATAACCCAAATTGCAAGCACTTTTTACTCTTTAATCACCCGTACACAAAGACACAAAAAATCCACTGGCCATACCCAAAAAAAGTACTCAGGCACATGTATCAGAATTAATGAGAAAAGTGGTAGATAGGAACGCATGCAAGGAACAGACCTCCACCTCCTACTCACAATTTAAACTACACCAAAAGATGAACATAGAACTATTCAACTAATAGAAAATTTTCTCTTGTTATTAAAAACAAATTGGAAAAGAATAGGCTTCTTGGAAGATTTAGGCTAGCTCTGCTGCTCTAGTGTGAGATCGCAAACATATCAGGTAGTGTACTTAACCGATTTTTTATTAGACAAGTAATTCATACTGCACAAGGTCACAAGCTAAAGTGATTTTAATTTATAGAATTGACCTTTATTCTTGTATATGGAATAGAACATAAAAGAGTAATCAACACGTTGATAAGAATAAGAGATTTCCTAATCTTTAGGTCGAATGAAAATAGATAGAAGTGATTTTATTTTATTGAATTGACCGTTATTCTTGTATATGGAAAATAGTACATAGAAGAGTAATCAACACATTGATAAGAATAAGAGATTTCCTAATCTTTTGGTCGAATGAAAATAGATAGACTGATTGACAATAAAGAAATATCACTTACAGGAAAGAAACAAACCAAATACCTGTAATAACATCTCCTTTAAAAGTTTCCAATGTGCATCATGCTCAAAATTTGCTGAAAATGTCAAAATAGGACGGGAACCTTTTAGGTGATTTCCAGTTAGCTTCAATTCCTCCATTGTGTGCACTGGAAAGCAGGGGTGGAAATTGAGAGATAAGTAAAATATAGGGAAAAGTAAAAGCAAAAGAGAAAGAAACACAAGCATTCATAAATTTATAAGAAGAATGAAGGACAAAGACAACAAAGCCCAGACCACTTGATCATAGTAATAGCAAATTACTATTCTAGCAACCTTAGGGTAACAAGCAGACGAGAATATTACCAGCACTAACTACAAATTTCATAGATGGGCCATTGGGGCATTTTGCCATCCACATATAAAGATATTTTTGCTTCCAGCACTGAAATTCAAATATATAAGTGGGGAGAAAAAGATAGAAATCAGAATCTAACAAGTTGGAATGATGCAAAGTCATAACTAAGAGTTGGACTGCAAATTCAATGCTAAACAGTGTTATTAATGGCAGATGACGGTTCATAGCGGAAAGCCAAAAGTCCACATGGTGGATGGCATTGCAGCCAATGGTAGAGGCATTGCAGCCAATGGCAGAAGCATTGCAGCTATAATAAAAAATATATACAAAAAATATACAAAAAATACTAAAAAATAAAAACTAATAACATATATCAAGAATAATAAAATTAGAAATATATTCTAAAAAATAAAATTCACTAAAATTATAACATAATCAAAGTCAAATTCAAGAAGATAGCATAATCAAAGTCATAATGTCACAAGACCAATAACATAAGGTCACTAAAAAGTAGAAAGTACAAGCAAGTAACAACAAATTGACACAAATCTAGACAAGATAAAATAAAAATTTATTCCTTTTCCTCCTCAATGTAATCATCATTCTCATTATCTTCTAGTGTGGCATATCTCTCTTCTTCTCCTTCTGATTCCTCAAAATCAATTTCTTCTAATTCTTCTTTTGATTTCTCAAGATTGTCTTCAAATTCTATTTCTTCATCTTCAACCACCTTTTCTTTGCCGTTTGAGGTTGAAGTTGCAGTTGTTGAACCTTTCTTTGAAGCTCTTACAACTACTGCACCACTTGAGCTTTTTTTTTTCTTGCTTGCAGCCTAGAGTATGCTTTAGGCTCTCCAACCACTAAAGCCCTATAAACAATTTCCCAATCTAGAGTATCATCACCTCCAAATACTAACTCATTCCCAGCATAATTTTCATCATCTATCTCTCCAACTAGCCACTCATTACACTTATCAATGTCATTCAGTGAGATTGGGTCAATTTCATCCCTAGGATTTTAACGTTGATGGAGTACTTGATTATATTTCGAATGAACTAAGTTATGCAATCTTTGATGCTCAAGCCTATTTCTCTTCTTTGTATGAATCTGCACATTAACATAATGGGAAAAAATGTAATTGTAACTACATGATAGTAATATATTTTATACATTTTACAACCCTCTCACTAGGCTTCTTAAGGTTCAATTAGGCTTAATTAAGTTAGTTTTGTCACATTTTATGAAACTGAGCTTAATTGAATTATTGAAGAAATTATTGCTTAAATTGTCATTAATTTGGGTTATTGTATTTTTTAGTAAACTAATTATAATTTGAGTTACAAATATCCAATGGATGTGATTCTGGTCTTGTTTGAAAGCTAAGACAATTTTATACAACTTTAATGAAGACCTCAAGATCTGGAACACATGTTTGGATAATTCAAATTGGAATTGAAACAAAATCTAGAATTCTGAACCTAACAGTTTGACCTCTATGCACCCATTGTGCTATCCCTCGGGCTATAGGAGGCCTTTTGGAATGAAACTAGTGCCATTTGAAATTCAAGACCCAAATCTACAACTTTCATGAAAAACACAAAATTCAGATGGATGTCTTGAAAGTGATATTGGGCTTAGAAGTCAGAACAGAAGAGTTGTAATTAAGCCTAGACAGTGTACAGTAATTGGGTCATATCTCGGGTTGTAGGTGGTTTTTTGAGCAGAAACTGGCGGCTTTGAAAAGTTAAGATAATTCTCTACAACTCTTATGAAGACTACTTAATGAGAAAATGACGCATGCCATGAGTTCAGAACTGAAACATTTTGGAGACAAGAATTTCTATAATTTTCACTCATTTATCTTCATCAAACAACTCTTTTGGCGTTTACTTATCATCATCAAATCACTCCATTGTCATTTTGTACTCCTTAAGCTCTATAAAATGGAGTATAGGCTGATCATTTGAGGATCTTAGCTTAGATTATGCTATTGTGTTATTTGTTTCTCTTGTTGTAGTTTCTTTGTTCTAAGTTGAAGTTATGTTCATCTTTTTCTTCTTATCTCTTTCTTTCTTCTTGTTCATGAGTAACTAATTTTCATTTTGCTTGGGTGAAAGGGTGAAGCTTTTGGTAATAAATTGAAGTTTGATTAATTTTGTTCTTATGCTTAAATGATATATTATCAAGTAGTCATTATATGTGTTGTATTTTGTTTCCAATCAATTTAGAAACCCTCCTTGTAAAATAGAGATCTTGATTCATTGTAAACAAGAAGTTAGCACAATGAATTCTTGAGCCCATTTATAAGTGATGGTGTTAGTGAATAATTAAAGGAATCATAATATAATTACATATATAATCTTAAATAAACTTTGAATGTTGTATTTTCTGATTGGAACCTCCATTATGTGTGGATTTCAATTGAGTTATAAAAAGAAATAATCTTATCTTTAATTTATTACCATGAGTGGATCTCTTAGCCTAAGTAAATCATTTTTCATTTGTGAACTACCTTTATCACCTTTATTGTTGTGACAAATCTTTTCCTTACCTCAAAGAATTATTCTTCATCAATTCCCTGTGAATCAACCTCGTACTCCCGAAAATTTACTACTTAAAACAACCTGCACTGGAGTTTGTAATTTTTAATTACCATCAAGTTTTTGGCGCCGTTGTCAAGGACTTGATTTGAAATTTTAATTTATTGAGATTCTCTTTTTGTAAGTAAACTTCACCATCAGGTATATTCTTCATTTACTCTTTTAATTTACTAATTAACTAACTTACTAATTAACTTACTAACTTATTAACTAACTTTTTTATTTATGTTATTTATTTATGCTTTCTAACTTTTATATTTATGTTATTTATTTACGCTATCTAACTTTTTTAATTTATGTCATTTATTTTTGTTTTCTGACTTATTTACTTATGTTATTTATTTTTGTTTTCTGACTTACTAACTTGTGCATTATTTTTTTAAGTCATTTATTTATGCTTAATATTTAATGGCTGGTTTATACCACTAACTTGTACATTATTTTTTTTATTTTAAATAACTTATTTATGCTTAATTGGTATCATGATTTAAATTCTGGTTGTTTTGTTGAAATTAATCCTGATACTTTATACATTAATTTGTTTGAATCACAATCACACACAATTGACACAATGGCTGAAAATGAACCACAAGATGAAAATGAACCATGAGCTAAAAATGAAAGTGTACATGATGAACATGAAAATCAACCATTACGAATTATGCATGCATATTTGCAACCACCTCGAAATTCTAGTCCATCATGTTTTATCTTTCCACTCACTGCTAACAATTTTAGATTTAAGCCGAGTATGATTTATTTACTTCCAAATTTCCATGATTTAAAATTTGAAAGCCCATATTTACATCTAAAAGAATTTGAGGAAGTCTGTATTGCTTTCAATGATCAAAATTGCACTGAAGAGATTGTTAAGCTTAAATTGTTTCCTTTTTCTTTGAAAGATAAAGCAAAAACTTAGCTTAACACTTTGAAACAAAGATCAATTGGCACATGGTAAGAAATGCAAGGTGAGTTTTTAACGAAATTTTTTCCAACACATAAATCTAATGCTTTAAAAAGATAAATCCATTTTTTTTCAAAATTCAAATGAAGCATATTTTCAATGTTGGGAACGTTTTAAAGATTTGTTAAATTCTTTCCCACATCATGGTTTTGAAAAATGGCGCATTATAAGTTTCTTTTATGAAGGTTTAACACCTGAAACCAACAATTTGTGAAAACAATATGCAATGACGAGTTTCTTAATAAAGAACTGGAATAAGCTTTAGATTATTTAAACAATTTGGCTGAAAATTCTCAATCTTGGCATGGTACTAATCATTCTGAAAATTCAATTAGATTCAACCTTGCAAATGCTGGTAAAGGAAAAAATCATCTTAGTCAAGAAGAAGATCAAAATGTTAGGTACGTCAGTTTGGCTAGAAAGGTTGAATCCATGGAATTAGAGAAAGTGAAAGAAGTCAAATCTGTGTATAATGAAGAAATTTGTGGCATTTGTGACGAATTGGGACACTTGAAAAATGAATGTCCAAATATTCCTATTTTTAAAGAAGTTGTGCATGAGCAAGTAAATGCAATGAATAATTTTAAAAAGTCATTCACCTCTTCTTTTTCAAATTCTTAAAACCCGGGATAGAGAAATCACCCAAACTTCTGTTGGAGGAATAATAATCAAGCACAATTTATGCAACCACCGCCTCTTAATGAACAACAGGATTCTCAAAATTCTCAAGGATATGCACCATATGTCCCACCATATAGGAAAAACCTTGAGGCTGTGTTTGGATAAAGTATTTTAAAGAAGGAATGTATTTTATAAGGGATTTAAAATGATTTGTGATAAAATAACTTGTTTGGATATTTGACAAAATCATTTTAAAAATTCTGAGTTTTTTAAGAGGGTATTTTATTAGTTAAAAAAAAGAATTTTAATTTCCTTCTCTTTAGGTGGAATTTCTGAAATCCTCCAGTTATCTCATTTGCATACTTCGTCTTCCATTCTCTTCCTTCTCTCTTGACTCGGTCGCACGGTCTTCGCCCCGTTCTCTCCCTTCTCTCTCGTCTCAGTCGCACGCCGCTTCCATTCGCGCCGCATGCCACCACCGTTGCACCCAAATTCACCGTCGCACCACCTATCTCGAACCCAACCCAACACCACGGCACCGCCATCCACTGTCATCCCCAAGAACCAGAGCTGACCCTTTGGTGTTGTGCGAACATTAGGTACACAAATCACACTTTCATCACCTTTGAATATGTTGATTTTGTTGACTATTCAAATTTGTTTCACGTTTATTAAAGCTTTGGAGAGTTTGATTTTTTTTCTTTTGTTTTTGTTTTTTCAGCAGGAATTACAGCCAAATTCGTCTGGATCCACTGCCATTTTTAGAAGGTTAGCTCATAGCTTTCATTTTTGTACCTTATCATCCTGTTCACAATCAAGTTGTTCTTCCTAATCTAATTATATATAGAGTGTGTTTGGTTTGTAATTAGAGCATTTTAAAAGCAGGTTTGGAGCATTGAAAGATGTGTCAATATGTTTGGCAAATATTTTTGTTAGCAAAATTCAGTTAACTTCAACGTAAAATGGTCCCCAAACCTTAGTTGGAGTGAAAGCAATAATTTCTTACTTTTTCATTGGGCAAAAGTCCGTTAGAGAGCATTTTTCCTTTCAATCTTGCTTCAAAAGTGATTTTAATTTTTAATCCAAACAACATTCATTTTGTCAAACTCACTTTTGAGATAAAAGTTTCTAAACATAAATTATGTTACTACAAATTTACTTTCAACTAAACTTAAGTTTACAAATCAAGTTGACTCAAACTTAAGTTTACCAACTTTAATCCAAACACACACATAGTAATGAATAGGTTGTTCGTATTCTGTAATCTAAACTCTAGTTTTTATTTTATTTTATTTTTGGGTCTTATCTGAACTCTATTTCAACTGATCATTTTTTCCACCGGTTTGTTTATCTGATTATTGGTTGGGGAATCCCCTATAATACTATACCAGTAACTTTTGAAAATGCACATGTGAATATGCCTTTTGCAAATGTGGCTTTGAAAGTAGCAAAATGTTGCAAATAGTTGTTGTTGTTGTGTATGAAGCACTTCTGCAATAAAAAGAAAAAACTAGAGGTGAAAATATTTTAGCTAGTTTCTATTATCAATATCATCCATAGCAAAAAAATAGGTGCTGTTCAAATAAAAGTGTTGGTTAGTGGCCAAGCACCATTCAATGTACTAAATACTAATAGTGCTTTTATTTAATGGAAAATGCTGAAAAATATGGCAAGAACCAAGAGCCAGAGAGGGAGTTGAGAGTGGGAAATGAGAATCTGAAATTGAGTGAATGAAAAAAATTGTGTACAACAGGATGACTTATATAAAATAAGAGAAAGTAATTAATTAATAATTAATCTATTGACTCATTAAACTAATCTAATTAACTTGTAACTAAGCTAATCAGTCTCTATCCATATTCTAGCTGTGATATAGAAAGTTCTTCACTGTGCAGCGTGGCCAAACGGACTCAGTGGTTAGAGAGGGCAACCTTGGTTCTTATCACCACTATAATTCTAGAACTGCAAAAAATTTGTTTTTGTTTTTCAGCAGGAATTACTGCCAAATTTGTATGGATCCACTGCCATTTTTAGAAGGTTAGTTCATAGCTTTCATTTCCCTATGTTGTGGGTTTGTGTTTTCTTTGATAGCTTGGATTGGTACAAATCAATGAGCATTCTCTATTGTTAGTTCATAGCTTTTAGTTTGTTGTCAAAGATTTGTTGCTGGGTATAGAAAATATTTCTTATGGTGTGACAAAGGTGTGAAATCATGGATGTTAAGGGTATGGGCATGTATATATGTAGCTATTGGTTTGTATGTAGCATGTGACTGGATCGTGGATGCACGCTTGATGTTTGACAATATCAAACAGGGTGAGTTTGATATTGTTTATGAACATGTGCAGGCTGAGACTGAGAATGCAATTGGGCATGAGCCTGAGCCTTTGCTTGTACCTATGTATACTAAACTTGTGCAAGCAACTGGGCTTGGGGCCCTGGAAACTGAAAGTGACCAGGGAAGTGAGATTCACCACCTTGGGTTTAGAGGGTGTGACTGAGAGAAACAATGGGTTGGGTGGCTCCTCTGCTGCTCGTTCTCATGGGGTTGGGTTGGTGGGGTTGTTCCAGAATTTCCAAAGAAGGAGGGTGCAGCAAAATTGTTTGCTTGGTTGTTCATTGTTATTATTGCTGCTTCTGAAATCAAAAACTAGAATCTTAGTCATATGCAAACTCACTGAAAAGTGAAGTTCAATAAAGATTAAGACTTTGGAGAACCTGAGGTATAAAAGAAGAAAAGATTTTTGGATGTAGAAATGTTCAGAAAATTTAGAGAATGAAAACCCTAATTAGGAAACCAAGTGCAGAAATTTTCAAAATGCCAAATTTTGGGTTTGAAATCAAAACAAATTCAAATAAGTTCTTATGCAATCACTTTATATGTAATTGAATCTATATTCGTGTTTTATGATACATTGTTTGTAATTGAGATTGAGATTCTATAGACTCTATATTCATATTTTTTGGTACATTATTTGACACTATATTCACATTGCAATCTAAATCTTCTTCTTGTTGGTACTTACCTGGATGTAGTATGTATTTATCTATATTATTTAGTGGGTTAAGGTTCTAATGTATTTTATTGAATTGAGAGTGAATATATCTTTACCATTTTCTTGGTTTTGTGTATGGCAGCTATTGCATTTGGGTCTTGCCTGATTTGTATCATCTCTCTGGTAAAAAGATGAAGGTATTATATGTATTAAAAACTCTTATATGTATTTTTCTTGTGAGAAATCCATGAGTCTACTACTAACTTAATCCATGACTTAATCCATGTTCAAAAACATCACTGGTGGTAGGATTAAAAATGTGAATGAGAATGTGGCCACCTCACTTTCAACTAGCAAGAAACACAATCTGTCATAAAATTATTTGTTATCCATCCTAGAAACAGCTAGAGCAAAAGCATTTGAAATGAACATAGAAACAATAATTTCAGTACTGAAATGATAAAATAGCTAGAAGGGGTTAACATGGCTAAGATTGTTATGATATTTCCTTCTAAACTAGTGAGTAGTGATTAGTGAAAGAAAACTAGAAACAGTAACATATATTCCTATGAAGACAGCATGAGCACACTCTGTTAACTGAGTATACGTTAATTTGTTATATGTGTAAATCATTCACAAAATCATCTTATTAGATAAATATATTAGTAGTATATAATCAACGTAGGTTGTTTTTGTACCTCGCCCTTCAATTATATGTAAACCTCAATCTTAAATTAGTTGTTTAGATAGTAACATATAACTGAGCCTCATGATTATGTTATGGTTGTGGTCAGGTTGTACATTTTCTGGTTTTGTAACTATTATGGTCTCATCCAAAGGAAGAGGCGAGACAAAGAGAAAAAGAAAGATGACAGAAAGCAACATTAAGGACAAGAAAGAGGATACGAGAAGTTATAAATCACAACAAATCTGAAAATTCATATGTAATCTCAATCCACTTTAGTGGTACAGATATTGTGACAGAGGATGCTTCCCAATTACATATGCACATGATGTTGGGTTCATATATTTGGAATGTTTGCTAGGCCTGTACATACTGTTGGGTTCATATGCCTATTGAAAGTTGACTTGTTTTCAATGTAAGCCTATATCGTGTTGTTTTATTATTATTTTATTTTTATTGATAAGGTATAAGTTTGCACTCCTAATGGTATAAGTTGTACTTATAGATTATTTATGAAAAAATGGTATATTAATCTTTTCATTTTATATAGATTTTTCAATTTTAAATTTATTTTATTTTATTTATTTTTATTTTTACTACGAATAAACAAATTTTATATGATGTTTATTTTGTTTTATAAAATTTTGTATTGAAATCCCAATTTTATAAAAATATCTTAAAAAAGATTTTATAAATAAAGGCAATTGAATTGCTTTATCCAAATAAGGAATTTGAAATTCAAAGGAATTTAATTACTTTATCCAAACAAAATATTTTACAAATGAAGAGGATTGAATTGATGTAATTAAAATTCTTTGAATTTCAAGTACCTTGAAATTTCAAAATACTTTATCCAAACACAACCTGAAGGAACTCTGCATGCATTCATAGAAAAGCAAGAGGCCATTAATAAACAAAACACTCAAACCATAATTGACATAAAAGAAACTCTGGCTAAACTTACTTTTGCACTCACTATTCACGAGAAAGGAAAATTTCCTTCTCAACCTCAACCGAATCCCAAGGATCAATATAGTCTAAATAAGGGTAGTTCAGAAAATCAACAAATAAATCAAGTCAATTCAGTGATAACTCCTAGGAGTGAAAAAGTTGTTGAAAATAAATTCCTGATCCTTGTGAGAAAGATGATGAAACAATCCCCTAAGATAAGGAAGAGGTTGATAAGTCATCTAGCTAAAATGAGATCAAATTCTCGTCTCCTCTACCCCCATTTCCTCAAGCATTAAGCAATTCAAGGAAATTGAACCACCACACTAAAATGTCTAAAATTTTTAAATATGTGAAGGTCAATATTCCGTTGTTAGATGCTATCAAACAGGTTCCTTCTTATGCCAAATTTTTGAAGGACTTATGCACTGTTAAAAGGAAATTAAAGGTGAAAAAAATGCATTTTTTACTGAATAGGTAACTTCCATTATTCAAAGTAATAATGTTTTGAAACATAAAGACCCTAGTTGTCCTACGGTTTCATGCATTATTGGAGAACATAAAATTGAACAAGCTTTACTTGATCTTGGTGGTAGTGTTAATTTGCTGCCATATTCAGTTTATCAACAACTCAATATGGGTGAATTAAAACTAATTTCTGTAACTCTTTTACTTGCTGATAGATTAATTAAAATTCCAAAAGGAATAGTGGAAGATGTGTTGGTACAAGTTATAAATTTATTTATCCTGTGAATTTTATTATCTTGGAAACTCAACATATGGTTAATAGTTCTAAGTCAATTCTTGTTATTTTAGGTCACTCATTTTTAGCAACATCTAATGCTTTGATAAATTGCAAAAAAGGAGTGATGAAATTAACATCTGGAAACATGATATTGGAGCTTAATGTTTTCAACATATGCAAGCAACCACATGAAGTTCATGATGAAAAGGATGAAGCAGACGGGATTGATACCATTGTAGATGATCATCTTCTAAAAGAGAGTTCTTCTGACCCATTAGAAGTTTGTTTAATTAATTCATTTGATTCAGGTACACAGGTAGATGATGATATTTCTGAAATATGCTCTTTGCTTGATTATACACAAGTAACGGAATACAAGGGATGGAACCCTAGATTCGAAGAGCTAAAACCCATGATTGAAAATACTAATGAAGAAGTACCCACACTGAAATGAAAGTCATTACTTGCTGGGTTGAAATACACATTTTTGGGAGAAGAACAAAGTTTTCCATTAGTAATTTCATTAATCGTTACTGGAGAATAAGAAGATATGTTGATAGAAGTACTTAAAAGGCATAAAAGTGCAATGGAATGGACATTAAAGGACATAAAATATATTAATCTATTAATTTGTACACATAGAATACATTTAGAGGATAATGCTAAAACATCACAACAACCTCAAAGAAGATTAAATCCACACATGAAAGAAGTAGTTAGAGCTGAAGTTCTTAAATTACTTGATGTTAGAATTATCTACCTTATCTCCGATAGCCAGTGGGTAAGCCCTACTCAAGTTGTGCCTAATAAATCTGGAATAACAATGGTTGAAAATGAAAAAGGCAAATTAATACCTACATGAGTTTCATCCAGTTGGCATATGTGTATTGATTTTAGAAAATTAAATGCAGCCACTAGGAAAGATCATTTTTCCTTGTTATTTCTTGATCAAATTCTGGAAAGAGTAGCAGGACATCCGTACTATTGTTTTCTTGATGGTTATTCAGGGTATAATCAAATACCAATTACATTAGAGGATCAAGAAAAGACCACTTTTACGTGCCCTTTTGGCACTTTTGCATATAGAAGAATGTCTTTTGGTCTTTGGAATGCTCCAACAACTTTTCAAAGATACATGCTAAGTATTTTTAGTGACATGATTGAGCATTATTTAGAGGTCTTCATGGATGACTTGATAGTTTTTGGAAATTCTTTTGAAAATTATCTTGATAATTTGGATAAAGTTCTTAAAAAATGCGAAGAAAAAAGATTTGTTTTAAACTAGAAAAATGTCATTACATGGTTATCTCAGGAATAGTGTTAGATCATGTGATATCTTTTGAAGGAATTGAAGTTGATAAGGTCAAAGTTGAATTAATTGTTCATTTGTCTTCCCTAAAAATAGTCAGAGAAGTTCGTTCCTTTTTAGGATATGCAAGATTCTATCGAAGATTCATTAAGGACTCTAGCATCATATCTAGACCATTATGCAATCTTCTAATAAAAGAGGCACCAATTGATTGGACTTAAGAATGTAAAAAAAAATTGAAAAATTAATTGGTCTTTTGACATCTGCTCCTATCATGCGATTCCCTGACTAGTCTTTACCTTTTGAGTTAATGTGTGATGTTAGTAATTTTGTTGTTAATGCAGTTTTAGGCCAAAGAAAGGAAGGTAAGCCTCATGTGATTTGTTACGCAAGTAGAACTTTAAATAGTACACAAATGAATTACACCGCTACTGAAAAAGAACTACTTGCTATAATTTTTTATTGGACAAATTTTGAGTTCATTACATTAGTTCTTCTACTATTATTTTCACTGATCATGTTATTGTTAGATATTTAATTCTATACAGGATGCCAAACCTTGGTTGATACGGTGGATCTTGTTGCTTTAAGAATTCAACATCACAATAAAAGATAAGAAATGAGCCAAAAATGTTGTTGCATATCATTTGCTCAGACTTACAACAGACTCACTTTTTGATAGCACATCTATCAATGATTCTTTTCCTGATGAATTTTTATTTTTTTGTCAATTTCATGCCTTAGTTTGCTAACATAGTTAATTTTCTTGTAACAGGAAAGATGCCGCCTCAGTGGACACATCAAGACAGAAAAAAGTTTTTGACTGAGGTGAAAAGTTTTTATTGGAATGATCCATATTTATTCAAATATTATCCTGATCAAATCTTTAGAAGATGTATACCCGACAATGAGGCAGGTAGTGTCATTAAATTTTATCACTCATAAACATGTGGAGGTCTTTTTTCTTCAAAGAAAACAATTGCAAAAATCTTACAGTGTGGATTTTATTGGCCCACTTTATTTAAAGACAGTTATACCTTTTGCAAAAGTTACAAAAATTATCAGAAATTAGGTTCCATTTTCAAAAGAAATATAATGTCTCTGAACTTTATTCTTATCATTGAAATTTTTTATTGTTAGGGAGTTGATTTCATAGGTCCATTTCTATCTTCATTTGGATTTGTGTATATTTTGATTGCAGTTGATTATGTCTCAAATAGAGGCAATTCCATGTCGACACAATGATCATAAAACTGTTCTTAAACTTTTAAAAGAAAATGTCTTGAGTCGATTTGGAATCCCTCGAGCTATCATCAGTGATGGAGGAACACATTTTTGCTATAAACCATTTGAATCTTTAATGAAGAAATATGATATTACCCACTAAATTGCCACCCCTTATCATCCTCAAACAAGTGGGCAAGTAGAATTAGCAAATAGGGAGATTAAACAAATTTTAGAAAAAAATTGTTAACGCAAATCGTAAAGATTGGTCTTTAAGACTAAACGATGCACTTTGAGCTTACCGTATTACTTTTAAAACATCTTTAGGCATGTCACCCTATCAGTTAGTCTATGAAAAACCTTGTCACTTTCTTGTAGAACTGGAGCATAAAGTATTTTTGGTCATTAAAGCTTTCAATTTAAATTTTGATGATGCCTACAAGATACGCAAATTGCAAATAAATGAACCTGAGGAATTGAGAAATGATGTATATGAAAACTCAAAAATTTAAAAAGATAGAACAAAAGTTTTTCATGACAAATCAATTTTGAGAAAATCTTTTGAAATTGGTTAAAAAGTTCTGCTTTATAATTCTCGTCTTCACCTATTCCCTAGAAAATTGAGTCTAGGTGGACTAGCCCTTTTATTGTCAAACATATATATCCTTATGGGGCCATAAACACTGAGAATCCTAGGAATGGTAATGTGTTTAAGGTCAATGGATAAAGACTTAAACCATTTCTGAAAAATCAAGTTGCTGAGGTAGAATTTATTTTCCTTTCTGATCCTTGTTATGAGAAAAATTTATTCTAATTTTGTGGCTTTATTTTGTTTTGCAGTTCTTTGTGTTCCTGGTTAAATGGTGGATAACGGTATTCCGTGACTCTCAAGTCGGTTTATTTTTTAGTTTCCCAAAATAATTGATTCATTCTCCTTTAAAATGGATGTCATTCTTTCAAACTTGAGAAAACATTTTCCTTCTCTTCTTCAAAATGCTCTAACAAAAGTTTATGAAGCTAGATGTGAAAGATTGAGATTGTTAATGCACAAGGGTATGCCAAAAGATGTACGCTGGATAATCAAAGCAAAGGTCTGACTAGCAGGTGAGTCTTCAATTTCATTTGACTCATACATGTCTGGTCTTGGTAGAAGTTTGTATTCTAAAAGGAGAAGAGCAAAAAGATTACAAGTCTGTCACAAATGTGCACGATAGAATTGTAACAAGCGTTGTCATTCTTTGGGGATGGTTTCCGTAAACAGAGAAGATAAAATTTCTTTATTAAGAATGGACTGAGCAAGGAGTCAATATATGATATCTTATTGACTCTTGATACGCATTCTTGTGGATATGTGCATTGTGAACTTCTTAACTTGTGGAATCTCTTCAAGGATGAATAAAAACGTTACAGTTTTGGAAATATAACTCTAAAAGACCCTGTATACCAATTTATAACTCTAAAAGACCCTATATACCAATTTGTGAACTTCTTAACTTCTTGACTCATAGAAGGCGTTTAAGTTTAAGTCGTTTCTAGACGTTAAACTAGAGGCAGATGTGAGTCACATCCACAACAACATATACATATTATCTTCAAAAAAACAAAAGAAAAAAAAAGAAAAAAAAAAGAAAAAAAGAAAAGACAAAAATAAGAAATGAGGGTGAAACTATGGTTGTACTTGATCTTTAATTGGATTAGGAGCCCTGGGCATATGCCAGTCCTGTCATAGACTTAGGAGGAGACCTTCATACACCGGTATACAAATAAGGTTCGTGTGCCATGCTCTGTAGAGAGCCACGTGCTACATTCTCAGTTCTAAGAACCAAGGCTCTATAGCATCGATGGACAGAAAGAAGTGTCCCGTCTTTATACTGAACGGAAACTGTTACTGAGCTGTATACTTACTTTAATTAGTAGGCCTCTATGGCAAGTTCTGACTAGTTGCGGTCAGGTACCATCTTCTTAGAGTACAGGCCTTTAATTAGGTTTACAGGAAGATAGAGGGTTGTTATTCCTCAAGCAGGACGGAAAGGACTCAAAGGTTCTTGTTGCCAGTTCGACAATCCTTGTGGAGTTCTTATGTTGCACCGGTGACACGCAACTCAAAGATATGCCACTACTGCACTCATGACGCGCAGTATAAAGATACGCCATGAAAACTATACATAAAGGTATGTCTTCATTTGTAATTATATTTTTTTTATCTTTGTATGATTTTGTTGTATTTTGGTTTTGGACAGACAATCCTTTGAGCAGGGTCTTTCAGGGGTTCCTAGACTTCTTTACCCTGATGGTTTTCTTGAAGTTCAAAGAAAAAACAAAAAAAAACAAAAAAACAAAAACAAAAATAATAATAATAAAAGTTTCTTAATTTCAAACTTTACTGACAACAGTCAGCCTACCCTTATAGATGCTATCATTATCTTTTCCATTCTTTTCCCTATTTAAACACTCTATTCTCTTCACTTTCCTCCAATTCATAATTATTCAGAGGGAAGGTGAAATTATGGGACCTTTTATTCGTAACCTTAAAAATATTTGTGTGTTTTGTGGGTATATGTATGGGAAGGGTTTAGAATTTGTAAACAAAGCAAGCGCTCTTAGTCGAACACTTGCTACGAGGAATATTCATGTTGTATATGGAGGAGGTTGTCGTGGGTTAACGGAGGTTATATCACTTACTGCTTATACAGGAGACAGTCATGTTTTAGGTGTCATTCCTGGACCTTTAAGACAAAACAACATCACTGGAAAGACAATTAGGGAGGAACTTAAGATAACATCTATGCATGTATGAATGAAGACAGTGCTTGACAACTCTGATGCATTCATTGCCTTACCAGGTAGTTTTGGTACTTTGGAAGAAATTTTTCAAATTGTCTCTTGGGCCCAACTGAATATCCACCATAAACGCATTGGTTTGTTGAATGTTAATAATTTCTTTGATCTTTTGTTATTTTTTCTTAACAAAGCTGTGGAACAGAAATTTATCACACCTTCGGCAAGACAACTTCTTATCTCTGCTTCCACTATTGATGAGTTGATTGATAAATTAGAAACTTTTGTTTATAAACTTGATTCAGCAATAGCTCAGATAGATTGGGCAAAAGGAAGTAGTGAGGGAAGCAACATGAAAAGAAAGCTAAATCTGACACTTCATCTATAACTTTCCTTTACCTTTGATTTTATTTATTGTATTTTGTTTCTATTTAAATTTTTGTCAGATTTCTCCAACAGGTACTATCTTCTATCATTTACGTATCTATATTTTGACATTGCGGACAATGTTGTGATCTGGTTGGGGGGAAGGGTAGTTGATAAAAAAAAATTAATTTGGGAAGTATGATATGATTGTCAGCAACTTATTAAACCAATTAAGGATGGTACAGTAAGAAGTAAATTTTGCTCTTGAGACGCATCTTAATTGAGGAAGTATGTTTATTGATATGATTTTCAGAAACCTATTCATAGTAAAGCCAATTAAGGATGGCAGAGTAAGGAGTACATTTTTCCTTGGAGGTAATTTTACTCTTGAGGCACATCGTAGTTGAGGAAATAATTATTTTATGTAGAAGTAGCAAATGGATTCTTGGATCATAGTGTAAATTATCTTCTTTCTTAAAAATTACATGCTTGGATATGAATGTTGAAATGGTGGATTGAGAATGATAGAAATATACCTTGTGAGATTTTAAGTCTATTGATGAATGGATTGAACATTTGTACCATTCTCTTCTTTCTTATGTGATTTTCACTCATAGAATTGTTACTCTAGAACTTGCTTTGATTCTTTTTTAAGTTGCTACATTTCACATGCATACATAAACATGATTGAGGTATTTTTCTTGAAATAGCTACTTTAACCAAATAGCCAAGAATGATTGGTGCACAAATAAGCAACCTTGCTCAGCATCATATTGTCTCAATATGATATCGAACACTCTTATGACTTCTTGAAAATTCTCTAATTCCTGCTAACGTAAGGCATTGGAAATGGCATATTTTCCCTTACTTAAACCCTTTGAACTTATTTGATCATTCCTTGTTTCTAGTTCATTATGTGCCTTAAATGAAAAACTATGTTCTTACCTGACCTTAGGGAATAAGAGAACATTTGCTTTGTCATTGGATGAGTTCTTGAACAAGTGTGGGGGTGTCCGTGCAAAATGGTTGGTGAAAAAAGGAAAGAGTGGTTAATTAAAAAAATGTGTGTGTATATTTATGAAAAAATAAATAAATAAATATGTAAAGAGGGCTAATAAGGCAAAAAGGGAAAAGAATATGTAAAGGAAATTTGTATTAGGTGGAGTTGGGATAAACTTACATGCTTGTTAATTGAACTCAGCTCTCACACTCTTTTATTCTCTTTGGTTTTTAACTTGTCAAATCCATATTACCGCCTTTTTTTACCTTGATCCCATTACAACCTTAAATAAAGTCCTTATGATTTATGTGTGCATATGTTCTAAGTAGTGGAGAAGAAGAAGATAAGCAAGCTTATGATAATGCAATTTTTTATGGGTTGAATTGAGTGAAATACTTACCTTTTGAATGCTTGAAGGACTAAGAGTGAATCTTGTGAGGATCTATCATTCTTGATTCATTCTTTTCAACTGAAGTTTTCCTGCTTGTTGGTTTGAGATGTGAAGAAATGTTATCTCATTAATGCTTTGATCCCTTGAATTTTTGGTTGCTCTTCTTGATTCATCAAGTCTTTTAGAATTTTTAGCTTTTGAGTATGTGTCATTTTTGTTTGTTCCCTAGTTTTTGTGTTATGTGTTTTGCTCGGGAGTGCAAAAGTTAATTGCGGGGGAATTCTCCAATAGGTACTATCTTTTATTCTTTACTCATTTATATTTTAACATTACAGACAATGTTGTGATCTAGTTAGGGGGAAGGATAGTTAATAAAAAAAATTGAGAAGTGTGATATGATTTTCAACAACTTACTAAACCAATTAAGGATAGCAGAGTAAGGAGTAAATTTTGCTCTTGAGACGCATCTTAATTGAGGAAGCATGTTTATTGATATGATTATCAGAAACCTATTCGTAGTAAAATCAATTAAGGATGGCAGAGTAAGAAGCAAATTTTTCCTTAGAAGTAATTTTACTCTTGAGACGCATCTTAGTTGGAGAAATAATTATTTTGCATAGAAGTAGCAAATGGATTCTTGGATCATAGTATGAATTTTCTTCTTTCTTAAAAATCACATGCTTAGATATGAATGTTGAATTGATATATTGAAAATGATAGAAATATGTCTTGTAAGATTTTGAACCTATTGATGAATGGATTAACATTTGTACCATTCTCTTCTTTCTTGTGTGATTTTCACTCATAGAATTGTTACTCTAGAACTTGTTTTGATTCTTTTTGAAGCTACATTTTCACATGCATACATACACATGATTGAGGTATTTTTCTTGAAATAGCTACTTTAACCAAATAGCCAACCTTGTATATTTTTCTTTGCTTAACCCCTTTGAGCTTATTTGACCATTTCTTGTTTCTAGCTCATTATGTGCCTTAAATGAAAAACTATGTTCTTACCTGACCTTAGAGAATAAGAGAACATTTGCTTTGTCATTGGATGAGTTCTTGAACAAGTGTGGAGGTGTCTGTACAAAATGGTTGGTGAAAAAAGGAAAAAGTAGTTGTTAAAAAAATGTGTGTGTATATTTATGAAAAAAAAAACAAATGTGTAAAGAAGGGCCAACAAGGCAAAAAGGGAAAAGAATATGTAAAGGGAATTTGTATTAAGTGGAGTTGGAATGAACTTATATGCTTGTTAATTGAACTCAGCTCTCACGCTCTTTTATTTTCTTTGGTTTTTAACTTGTCAAATCCATATTACCACCCTCTTTTACTTTGACCCCATTACAACCTTGAATAAAGTCCTTATGATTTGTGTGTGCATGTGTTCTGAGTAGTGGAGAAGTAGAAGATAAGCAAGCTTATGGTAATTCAATTTTTCGCGGGTTGAATTGAGTGAAATACTTACCTTTTGAATGCTTGAAGGATTGAGAGTGAATCTTGTGAGGATCTATCATTCTTGATTCGTTCTTTTCAACTAAAGTTTCCTTATTTGTTGGTTTGAGATGTGAAGAAATGTTATCTCATTAATGCTTTGATCCCTTAAATTTCTAGTTGCTCTTCTTGATTCATCAAGTCTTTTAGAATTTTTAGCTTTTGAGTCTGTATCATTTTTCTTTGTTCCCTAATTTTTTGTCTTATGTCTTTTGTCCGGGAGTGCAAAAGTTAAATGTGAGAGAATTTAATAGCAATGTATTTTATTCATTTTATAATCCTCTCATTAGGCTTCTTAAGGTTCAATTTTACTTAATTAAGTTAGTTTTGTCACATTTTATGAAATTGAGCTTAATTGGATCATTGAAGAAATTATTGCTTGAATTGTCATTAATTTGGGTGATTGCATTCTTAAGTAAACTAACTACAATTTGAGTTACAATTATCTGATTGGTGTGATTCTAGTCTTATTGGAAAGTCAGGATAATTCTCTAACAACTATTCACTTGATAGCAAGAGTCACATTGATAGCAATATATTTTATTCATTATATAATCTTCTCACTTGACTTTTTCAGTAAATTAGCTATAATTTGAGTTATAAATATCCAATGGATATGATTCTAGTCTTGTTTTAAATCTAATACAATTTTCTACAACTTTCATGAAGACCTCAAGAGTCGAAACACACGTTTAGATAACTCAAATTAGAGTTAAAGCAAAATCTAGAGTTCTGAAATTGACAACTTGACCTCTATGCACTCATTAGGCTATAACTCGGGCTATAGGAGTTCAAAAAGGCTGAAATTTTGACAGTGGAAGGTTAAGACTCATATCTACAACTTTCATGAAGAACATAAAAGCCAAATCGGACATCTTGAAGGTAATATTGGGCTTGGAAGTCAAAACAGAGGAGCTGTAGTTGGGCCTGACCTATGTACAGTAATTGGGTCATATCTCGGGTTGTAGGTGGTATTTTTGGATGAAACTAGCGACTATGGAAAGCTAAGACAATTTTCTACAACTCTTATGAAGACCACTTGATGAGAAAATGATGTTTGCCATGAGCTCAGAACTAAAACATTTCGGAGACAAGAATCTCTATAATTTCCACTCATTCATCATCATCAAACAACTATTTTGGTAGTTACTTATCATCATCAAGCAACTCCATTGTCCTCTTGTATTCCTAGAGCTCTATTGAAGGGAGCATTGACTAATCACTTTGATGATCTGAGTTTAGATTATGCTATTGTATTATTTGTTTCTCTTATTGTAGTTTTCTTTGTTCTAAGTTGAAGTTATGTTCATCTTTTTCTTCTTATCTCTTTCTTTCTTTTTGTTCATGAGTAACTAATTTTCATTTTGCTTAGGTGAAAATGTGAAGCTTTTGGTAATAAATTAAAGTTTGATTAATTTCTTTCTTGTACTTAAATGATATATTATCAAGTAGTCATTATATGTGTTGTATTTTGTTTCCAATCAATTTAGAAACCCTCCTTGTAAAGTGGAGATCTTGATTCATTATAGACAAGAGGTTAGCACAATGAATTCTTGAACCCATTTATAAGTGATAGTGTTAGTGGATAATTAAAGGATTCATAATATAATTATATATATAATCTTAAATGAACTTTGAATGTTGTATTTTTCAATTGGAACCTCCATTGTGTGGATTTCAATTGAGTTATAAAAAGAAATAATTTTGTCTTTAATTTATTACTATGAGTGGATCTCTTAGTCCAAGTAAATCATTTTTTCATTTGTGAACTACCTTTATCACCTTTATTGTTGTGACAAATCTTTTCTTTATCTCAAAGAATTTTTCTTCATCAATTCCCTGTGGATCGACCTCGGACTCCCGAGAATTTACTACTTAAAATAACCTGCATTTGGATTTACAATTTTTAATTATCATCACTACACAATAGAGTACTAGGCTAGAGTTTTAGACAAAAGTAAAAAAATGATAATTATATGCTCAAAGACACTCCAATTATGCTTGCATCTAGATGCACTACATGTCAAGCTCAAAATCTTAATAGTCAATTGTTGTAATTTTGGAGTTGATTGTCCATACATACGCCACCATTGAGTTACAAAGTACAAAAAAATTATAAGCTTAGGGCTTAAAATTGTAAGAGTTAGAAGAATTTATATGATTACAAGTCTAGTGCTTATTCTTAGTTTCTCGCCTAGTGCAAGGGTCTTCCTTTGTGATATTAATAAATTAGATCCAAAGAGACCTCTGGTAGTCTTGTAAATTGGTAGCTCAAAAAGGATTTATTGTTGCACCGCTATGCTTGGTACCAACTTCTTAATGCAGTCATAAATGTCATTTGTAACCTCCATATCAAACTCAATTTAAGGATTGGCATAGAAGAATTTCGGGTTCAAGAAGTGACCAGCCACATGTGTTGATATTGTATCATATCATATCTGCCGATATCTTTTAGTATTGTATCATATCATATCTATTGTAATTAGAATAGGAAGTAAAATATATAGTTACTATAAATAGATATGTCAATCCCTAAAACTTAGGTATTTAATTAGTTTAGGATTAATTATATATTATGTGATTATAAATTCATAATGCTAAGAGGATTTTCACTCAAGCAATTCAGTCACAAGCCTCTCTCCTAACCTTTAAGTGCATGTAATGGGCGAAGAAGTTGGCAAGTCCATCTATTAACAATTTATTAAATGGCGGCCATGGCGGCACCATGGCTGGCACGGATATCAAGCAAAATGCCATAAAAGTTGCATGCCATTACGGGTTTTGCATTTACTAAGCAATGGACAAAGCAAAGGAAGCTACATGAAGTCATTCAAAAAAAATGAAAGCAAATACGTACAAAGATACATTTGCCATCATTGATGATAGACGAACTTGCTAGCTTCATCGCCCATTACATACGACAGGTCATTTCTTGAACCCAGAATTCTTCACATGTAGTGCATCTAGCTATGAGTGTAACTGGAGTGTCTTTGAGCATGTAATTATCATTTTTTTCACTTTTGTCTAGCACTCTATCCTAGTACTCTATTGTGTAGTTACAATTTAATTTAATTTTTCTCATTATGTTAATGTGGAGATTCATATAAAGAAGAGAAATAGGCTTGAGCATCAAAGATTGCATAACTTAATTTATGTGAAATATAATCAAGTACTCCATCAACATTACAATCTTAGGGATGAAATTGACTCAATCTCACTCAATGACATTGATGAGTGTAATGAATGGCTGGTTGGAGAGATGGATGATGAAAATGGTGTTGGGAATGAGTTGGTATTTGGAGGTGATGATATTCTAGATTGGAAAACTGTTTAAAAGGCTTCAAAGGTTGGAAAGCCTAGAACATATACTAGGTTGCAAACAAGAAAAAGAAAGCAAACCTCAAGTGGTGTAGCAGCTGCAAGAGTTTCAAAGAAAGGTTCAACAGCTGCAACTTCAAACTCAAAAGGAAAAGAGAATGTAGTTGAAGTTGAAGAAATAGAATTTTAAGACAATCTTGAGGAATTAGAAAAAGAATTAGAAGAAATTGATTTTGAGAAATCGGAAGGAGAAGAAAAGGGATATGTCAGATAAGAAGATAATGAGAGTGATGATTACCTTGAGGAGGAGGATGAATAGAATTTTAATTTATCCTTGCATAGATTTGTATCAATTTTTTGTTACTTGCTAGTACTTTCTAATTGTTAGTGACCTTATGTTATGTGTCCTATGACATTATGACTTTGATCATGCTATCTTCTTAAATTTGACTTTGACTATGATATAATTTTGGTAAATTTTATTTCTTAGAATATATTTTTAATTTATGACTTCTCAATATATGTTATTAGTTTTTATTTTTTAGTATTTTTTGTATATTTTTTATTATAGCCACCCTGTTTCCGCCATAAGCTGCAACATCATCCGCCATAAACTACCTTCCGCCATTAATAACACTAATCAATGAAAATTAGAAGGAGTATTCACTCAACAATCAAACCTTAATCCCAATGCTTATTGTGAAAGATATTATGTGATGACCTAACTACAATTGGCCTGGCACCTTTCCTCACACAACATAATCTCCACAAAAATTTCTTGTTGGGGTCAAGCCCAAAACCAAGTACAAGTCACTTATAACAAGATTTCAAATTCAAACAAACCATTTGGATAAAATGGAAAAGCTAATGTTGAAGGAATAGAGGCGCATTATGCTTTAAAATGGATAAAATATGAATCCATAAAACCACATAAAATCATGATGTTTGACGTGACGAGAAAAAAAGGAATTGATCATATGCATTTGATATTGAAAGACCTATTATTACATATGGTTAACGAACAAACAATAGGCAATATCATATCACATTTAAATGGAGGCACCAAAATTCTTGTCAGTCATGACAAATACAAGAATACCTCAAAACATAAACAGGAAGAGAAGTTTTAGCTCAACGATAGCATATACTAATATAGAAAACAGTATTATAACACCTTAAACCTAAGTGAACCTATGGTCACATTGAAAATTTTTGTGACAAAATAAAATATTACCTCGAAAAATAAACAGGAAGAACAGTTTTTGAGCTCTACAAGCTCATTCAAGGTGGCACCTTTAGTTTCTTTTGGCTCAACTTTGTTATCCTTCTTATAATCACTATAAGAATTGACATAAATGACAGCGGCTTTTTTCTAGTGACAAAAATGTCATTAACAAAAATACATATATAACAGTGATGTTTACAAGTCATTGCGATAAAAAAAAAAAATAAATTATTGTCACTGTTATATTTGCGCTGACAAAAATTGATCTATAGCAACGACAAAATATTTTGTTGTGGTAGACCACATATATAGTAGCGACATTAGCTTGTCACCGGACAGCGTTTAAAAGTATGAATTATATGGCAGTGACATATGTTATCACATGGATTAGCCTAAAAATATAGCAACAATTGCAATTATTGCTGAGATAAAATAGACGCATATGTGATACCACATTCAACATTAAATGTCGATATCTATAATAATTTTATTAAAAAAATATTCCACCTCATCAAACACCATATAGAAAATTTAATATGAGCATGCATGTGCTTTAGCTTATATACGTGTAATTAATGCGCCATGAGCAAGTCACCAAAACCTGCTCTATGTTTCTAAAAGTTTGTGAATCAATATCTGTCACTTCATTGTTATCTTTCGAGCCCAAAAGTGTCCTCATTGGTCTTTCTGGAGAAGCATCATCCTTCTTTGGAGGTGCCACAGCTTCAGCCTCATTTTGTTTTCTCTTCATCCCAATTTTTTTAAAAAAATATGCCATACCCAATATTTGTTATTCAACAATAACAATATTTAGCGCTGACCCATTTACTGTTTCATCATATTCGTTTCACAGCACATGTCCATTCCCCCACAACTACACTGAAAATGCATGCATGAGAGGAACGAAAGCAGAGAAGAGAGAGGAAACGAACCTGCGGTGGGGTGAAGCTCTTGGGTGGTGAGATCCGCTGTCAGCGGCAGCGTACAGTGGAGCTGGACGGCGGAGAGAGACACGGGTGACGGTGAAGGAATACTGAATGAGTGCGAAAGAGAAAAGCCCAATCAAAAGCCCACTTTAGTAAGACCTCAAATTCTGGTCTGTCTTACCTGGCCCAATCAAAAGCCCACTTTAGATTTTGTGTTTTGGGAGAAAAATATGTTACCACCGAGGCGTTACTTTAATATATATACATGAGACATATTTAGTGAGAGAATTTTTTATTATAAAAGAGTGAAATGAGTGAATCTTGACTATATAACCATACATGGATGGTCAAGATTAAAAGTTATTTGAAGGTCATGTGACTACTTAAAAAAGTCACATATATTCATGTTCTAATCTTGACTATTCATGTAAGATCTAATGGTCAAGATTCATTCCTCTCATCTCTTATAATAAACACGCATCTCACCAGATACACTTCTTATATATATATATATATATATATATATATATATATATATATATATATATATATATATATATATATATATATATATCAAATGAGATGAGTGTTTATTATAAGATGTGAGATTAGTGAATCTTACTATTAGATCTTATATGAATGATCAATATTAGAATATAAATTCATATGATTTTTTAAGTGATCACATGATATTTAAGTAACTTTTAATATTGTCTATCTATGTACAAATGTATGTTTAAAATTCACTTCTCGTATCCTTTCATAATAAATATTTCTCTTATTAAATATGTCCCTATATATATATATATATAATGATAAAAAAATTAATTAAACTACTCACTATTTATTTATAAAAAAACTATAAATTGGTTGAGGGTGGGAAGGGGTTTGAACAGATATTTATAAGATCCCTCTTGATATACCAAAAAAAAAAAAAAAAAAAAAGGGGGGGGGGGGCAAATTTGTTATAATTTTAATTCATATGACATTTCCATATCGTCATTAATATGTTGTTAACATATAGATTTTTATAATAAATTCTAAAGATAATAATTATTTTAACAATATACAATTCTAGATTCTTTGCATCTCAAGAAAAGGATAAATAATTGCGCATTCTTTTTCTAACTGTGAATATAACAATTAAAATAAGCATATATATAGTTAGTTGTATTACATTTTCAAAAATGTCAATTGGTAGTTTAGAATCCATCTATAGCTAGTGACAAAAAAAGGAGTAGTACGTGCACAAGAAAACTTAGTCTTAAAATCCAAAAAAAATTTAGTAAAAATATGAATAGGAAGTTTAGGATCCTTTACTCAAGTCAATGGCATTAATGACTCAAGTGGAAAGATTAAAGTAACGGTTATCTATATTTATATTTATCTATTTAATATACAATTGAAGTCTCCTATTAAAAAAATTTATGCTTCTGTCACATTTATACACATTACAATTTCCCTCTATTATCCAAACCTTTCTATTATTAGTAAGTTTTTTATAAATTCAAATTTGAAAAGCATTATTTATCCAAATAATTTAATTAAAAAATATGTATATTATACATTGATAGCTTTACAGATTTGATTTGGTAGGTCTTTTTTGTCACTTAATCAAAGCAATTCAAATTGGCAGATGTTTTATGGAACTTAATTAAAGCAATCTAAATATAATAATTCAATTCAAATTTGAGTTATTGTAATTTTTTGATCCAGAGAATCATTGTAATTTGAATTTCAATAATAATATCACATATTTCAATATTTGATTGAAATCTTAATGATTGTTTTACGTTACCTAATTTATGCAACTGAAAATTCTTAGAGAAACCTTTGTCACATGCATTCTCATGATTTTCTATTTTCAAAAACATTTTTTCTAATAATAAGTTTCCTAACACTTCAAAATTGAAAAGCATCAATTATTCCAATCAACATAAAGCATTGATATACTTTTATTTCGTGCATTAAGAATTTTACAACAATTTCAAAACTGACTGTATCAATCATTTTAAAAAATCACATTGCATTGATACCGATTATTGATTGATGCATTCATTTTGGTATATTGATGTGATAAATCATGTAGGCAAGATCACGTCCATGTTTTATTAGACATTTTCATAACTTTGTCAATGTAATAGATGATTTGTAATGATTTAATTATACGCATTGTTATATAAGTGATTTAATACTTTCAGCGTAATGGCAGTTGATATAAAATTCATTTTTTTCTCCTCTAATTAATTATCATTAAATTCTTACAAAAATTAAAAGATTACCAAATTTTGGGGTCTATTACATGTATTTGATTGAATTCAATTTATGTCCTCATTTATTTCTTAATTAATGTTACATATAAATTCCTCCTCATTGTGAGCTATAGATATTTTCATTGCAGATATGATTTCAATAGTTTCTCAAATACATTTGTGTGCCAATACTCTTTCTCTTTGCAGATATGATTTCGTTGCCAATCCTCACTTATTTTTTTGTATGTTTTTTCTTTAAAGCAATGCATTGTGTAACACCCTGAATTTCCTATCTCTTAAATAATAATTTTGACAGTTAACAGAATTTTACTGTTTAGTAATTTCTGTGCACTGTAAAATTATTTTGTTTATTCCATCAGCGTATTTGATCGTTTTGAGTGATTTACTCAGGTGTCGAAAAAATAATAATTTTCGGTAGGAAAAATCTTTAAATATTTATTTCTCTTGACTATTAATTATTTTTAATAATCTGACTTGATTTTCACACGTTTTCTAATATTTGTGATTTTTGTGGATGATTATGAAATTTTTTTACTGTATGTGGGCCCAAGTGGTCCTATGTGGGCCCAGGTGACCTTACGTGGGTCCAGGTGGGTCCCACAAAGTAAAAATTTTTCTACACATAGAAAAATTTGTACTGTTTAGACGGAGACAGGAGATCTTACTAAACCTGAATCCGGAAACAGTTTTTGAAATTTTCTTGTACTGTGTTTTGTACTGTATTTATTTATTGGGCGATAAAAATACAGTAAATATATTTTTTCGTGGGAGTTTAGCAAATAAAAATAGAAATTATATTACTTAAGTCAACATTGGTGGTTTGGATATCCCCCATTGATTTAATTAACGATGGAGACTTGATCTTGATTTAATCAACGGTGGATATTTGATCTTAAAAGTAAATAGGATTATTTATAACCGTTAGATGGAGATTAAATCAAGGGTAGAGATTTAGTTTTATATAATGGCTATGACCATTTACAACCATTAGATTTAGAAGTGATCAAGGGTGGAGATTTGGTCTTGTAAAGTAACAAAGACCATTTATGACCATTGGATGAAGATTTATTTAATGGTAGAGATTTGGTCTTAAAAAGTAGCAAAGACTAATTATGACCCTTGGATTAAAAGTAAGAAGGAGTAATCTTGACCCTTTATTTTGAGACACATCCAATGACTAGAATTTAAAGGAGAAAGATCCAATGGCCTTAGATTAAGTCTTCTAAATCAAAAGTCTCTTACCTAATCCTAACCATTGAATTAATCAATGGCTAGAAAAGCTTCAAATAATGGCATGAAAAGATGACAACTTTATGAATGCATAATGGAAGGGGGGGACGGTTTTGGTCTGAATTTGGAAGCTTTGAAGACCATTATTAGCTATCTTGGACATTATTGATCATTATTGATCATTCTTGATCATCTTTGTCTCCTCCAAAAGCAAAAACTCATCAAACTTTTCTCTCCACCTCTCCTCCAAGCAAGTTTCAGCCAAGCACCTTAGAAGCATCTTCCATCACTCTTTAATGTACATGATATTCTAAGCAACTTTCATGTTGGAGATTTCTTCTAAATCATTCATTTTCATGGACTTCCTTCAAGATCAAAGTTATAGGGTATTTATGGTGAACTGTAAGGAAACTTCATTTCTTCTCTTCTTTTTCATGTTCTAAACCATGTTTGATCCATGGTTCCTCTTAATCAAGCTTAGTATACTAATTTTTATGTATTTTGTTTTGTATTTGAGAAGCCCTTGGTGATGAAGGACTTGGAAAAAGAAACAAAACAAAGAGCTTTTGAGGATCTTCAAGAGGTAAGAGGGAGATCCATCTCACCAACCAAGCATGGTGGTGAGAGATGGTCTTATATTTGATGGATGGTGAATCCATGTGAGGATTCATATCCATGGTCATGTAATAATTTGTGGGTGTTTATGTGCTTTGATTATTTGCCTATGTTGGTATGATTTGCATGATTTATTGCTTTGATTTTGGCATGCTTGTGATATATATTTGAATATGTATGTATATGCCATGATGTGATGATGGAAAGAAAATCAATTTTTGGTTCCAATGGCCAAAGGGAGGCTACGGTTTTTGACTCTCAAGATTGAGGTCTATGTTGAAAATTTTCAAGAATAAGGGAATTAATTTTTGATCCCTAGAACATGGTGAATTTCGGTCAAGACACCTCAAGATAGGTGTTCACAAATTAATATTTTTATGAATGATGAAATGAGGTGTTTAGAAAAACAAGGAAAATGAACAAATGGTTTATTTTTCAAAGAGTACATGAACACGGTTTTAGAAGGATTTTTATTGATTTATTTTGTGTAAAAAGTTTCTAAGTGTTTTACTAAACATGAGTTTTAAATGAAAATAGTAATGTTAATTTGAAGGATTTGAAAAGAAAGTGAAAAAATAGATTTGCAAAGAAAGTAAAAAATGAAAATGAACAAATGACTTGATTTCAAAGACCAAGTGTTCACGCTTTTTTTTGTAAAGGATTTTTAATGATTTTGTTTGTGTAAAATCATATCAATTTAGAAGGAAAAAAAATATGTTTTGATGATTTCAATAGTCGTGTCCACATTTTTTAGGACTTGTATTTCCTTGATTTTTTTTATGAAAACAAAGTGGAAATATAATTGACTTGGTATAAAGAATTTTGGAAATTAGAGCATTTTATCACTTCAGAGAATAGAAATTTTCGTAACGGAAAACAAAGAGAGGTTGAAAACGTTTAAATTTCAATTTATATTGAAGAAGATTGATTTTGGAAATGATTTGGGAAAAATAGGGAATATAATGGTGTTTTGAAAATTTACTAACGTATAACTTATTTTCAAGTTTTGAAATACGTTAGAAAATGTTAAATTTTGAAACGTTGATTTATATCAATGGAAAAGTGATTTTTGTGGATTATATTTTGGAAAAGGATCTCTTGAGTAAAGAAATGTGGAAAAAGATTTTCTTGAGTAAGAAAATGTGAAAAATGAAATACAAAGTCATATTATTTTGAGAAAAGTTAAAAAGAATTTTTGAAGGTTAAGAAATATTTTCTGTAATGAAATTGTGGTGAAAAATTATTTGTGTAGCTTCAAAAAGATTTGAAATGCAGTAAAATATTTTTACGCAATTTGAAAAATGTGTTGAAAATGATATTGATTTATTTAAGTCCAAAATAATGTTTGGAATATTGAGGAATATTTTACGTGATTGTAAAATATTGAAAAATATTTTACGTATCTTAAAAACGATTTGAAATACAGTAAAATATTTCTACGCGATTTGAAAAATGTTTAAATATTTCTACGCGATTTGGAAAGCGTTTAAATATTTTACGTGACTGAAATATTGTTGAAAAATCACTACATGATTTGAATAATGAGAGAATATTTTTACGTGATTTCGAAAATGGCAGAAAACTACTATGAGATTTAGAAAGCGTTTTAAATATTTTGAGAATGATGAAAAATGATTTACGCAACTTAAAAGAATGATTTTTAAGTTACGCGATTTTGAAAACGGTGAAAAATTGCTACGCAATTTGAGAAACATATATTTTTATGCGATTGAGAAAAACGTTGAAAAATTAATATGTAACACCCTGGTGGGGATGTCACATTTATAAAATAAAATAAAGATAAATAAAATCTACCCAAGTTGTAAAACATTTGTTACCTAATAATACGGGTTGTAAAATTCTTCTTATTAAACATAATAGTATTAAATAAAATAATGCGGAAACACAAAATAAACAAAAACACCTCACACATAATATACATATGGTTCTAGTTTAGTCATAAGTTATACAAATAATTTACAACTATAAGTATTTAAACTAAAACAGTAAACAAAGCAGTAAAAGGTCACTATATACAAACGCAGACGCGCCCAAGTACACATCATGTATATCTAACCCTCTGAAGGATCACTCTCAGATGAAACTTCAGGTGATAGGTATCCAGGATGCCTCGACCCTCTATGGACACGGATCCGTGCAGTCGATACGTTGCTGATCTCGCTAGGCGCATCAAACATACCGCCCCAATGACGCCTAAGAGATAGCGGCAACTCTACATGTAAGTACAACATAGTAGAAAAGATCGACACTCTATCAAACTCAGTACGTATGGTCACAGTCAGACGCCCTACGTAAGTCACCAAGTCTCTATCCTCTCGCAGACGCCAGGCTTCAGAGCCTCCGTGAAACTCCAATTGCACGAATCCAAAGAAACCTGGTAGCGTCATATCCACACAATCAATCCAAAGGGTAAGGATGATCGGATGGTTCTTGATCGTAGAACTGATCTTCTACTTGTTGTTCTTCCTCCTCTTCTGGATACTCACACTTAAGAGATTGTTCCTCTTCCTCAAACTCTTTATCACATAATTTAAAATATACAGATAATACATACAAGAAAGAGGTAAGATAATCTATATCACCACAAACATGGTAAAATAAGAAAACAATAATACAACAAGTATAACAGTTCATACAATATAGCATTCTATAATAGCATAAATGAAATACAAGATAACACAAATGTAATGTAACACAGAACGCAATGTAACAACATATAGTGGTACAAATAGACAAAATAGCACAGATAAATAATGGTACAGATAAATAATGATACCGATAAATAAACTGGTATAGATAAATAACATTAAAATGTATGAGATAAAAATATATGAAATGTGACTCAACCCTACTCCATGGAGCTAAAACACAGACAGCAGAGTGAATGACCCGCAAAGTCTATTAGTACCGTCGACCGCCCAATAACTATTCTGCTGTCTCACGTTGCGTCTATAGCCCACTGTCAAAACGTCGTGGTGTAGCACATTGTCATAACGTCGTGTCACTACAGGCTTGTACTAAATAGACTTTACAAGATCTTGATTAAGTATAGTGCGTGTCGAGTCCATTAGTGTGTTATCAGTTACCACGGCCCAGAGGAGCGACCAACTGTCCACAAATGGAATAATCCACACACTAATGTCTCCAAGTTCATTCAAGTTGAACCACACTACGCTTATCACACCGACAACACGATGTTATTCATCTCGTCAATCAATCCACCAATTATCAACCAAATTGGCACAACTCAATGCATGATAGAAAAATTACTAGAATACCCTCAATGGTATAAATATGCGTATTTACGCAAATGCCCTCAATGGCAAAAATTTCAGAAATGCCCTCATTGGCAAAAACTCATGCCCTCATGGCAGAAATATATATATATATACAGTAAGTCCCACCAGACAAATACTGTTTCACAACCTGTACGGGTTCACCACTCAGCCCGACAGTAAAAGTTACTGTTTTTGTCAATCGCGTAGAAATTTTATTGCATTTTCACAATTCTTTCACTTTTACAAACGTTTTTAAATCGCGTAAATATATTTTACTGTTTTCAAAATCGCGTAGAGTTTTTAATACGTTTTCTCAATCGCTTAAGATTTTTAAATTATTTTCTTGTCTGAATTCCTTAAAAATTACTGTTTAAATAAACAGAAATAATATTTAGTACTTTTAAACTACGTAGAATATTTTTCATACCGAATACTGTCTTTTGGACATCTTTTCTATCTTATTTGTCCGTTTTTAATAAAAATTGACAGTATTTTGTTTAGAAATTTATAATAATGGTTTCCTAATTTTTCTGAAAAATTCCTTTTACTTAATTTTTAACCGTATAATTTAACTTTTGAAAAAATCACTAACATGCTTCAAAATATAATATGAGCTATATGTTAGAATTTTAACAAAAACTACTGTATTTTCTTCCAACAGTGAAATCATTAGTTTTAACTTCTTAAACTTAATCCTAATCAATTTATTTCTTCAAAACTCATTGTAGAAAAATTCCTTTTAACATATATTGCTTCTTTTTAATTGAAAATGGTTTGAAAATGATTTTAGAAATCATAAATCCTTGGCTTTGGCATGTTGGCCGAAATACTTAAAATTGCCATTTGATCTCTACATTCATTTTTCTTGCTCTAAACAATTTTGCATCTTGTTAATTTTCCTAGGTCAATTAAATCACACTCTTAGAAAATTGATGAGAACATTTTGGTTCTCCTTTTTGGTTGAGGCCGTGAGCCTTGTTATTGTGTTCTTTGGAACACTCATGCAATCCTTGACATGTTGTTCACATCCTAATATTTACACATGCATCTACTAACACATACAATATTTCAAAGCTTGTAGACATGCAAATTAATACAAATCACAAATAGGAAAGCTAATAACAAACATACAAATGAATCCTTATGGATTCTATAATCACAAACAATTTCTATCTTCTTACCACCACCCAAGGATGATAAGATTCAGTCTTCCTCTTACCTTAAATGAAGACAAACACTCTTTCTCTCCTTTCTAGGGTTTCGGTTTTCACCCTCCAAAGTCACCTATCAAGCTTAAACAAAATTCTACAAGTTATTAACATGAAAGAAAGCTTAAACCATGGATCAATCATGGCTTAGAACTTTGAAAAAGAATTTAGAAATGAAAAACAAAGATTTTCACCTTCTAGGTAAAATCTCCCAAGTAGGTTTTCAAGCCCAAGATGAAGGATTTTGCAAGAACTCTCAACTAGAGATGTTCTTAGAATTGTGTTTAGGTGTAGAAAAGTTGGTTGGATGAAATTTTAGGTAGATGGATGATGAATATGGTTGCTTGGCCGAATGCTTCACAAGGAAGACAACAATGGAGATTGATATTTTTGGAAGAGAGAGGAGAGAGAAAATGCATGGAAATCAAGTGAATAATGGCCTTCCTTGAGTGAATGGCCGTAGACATGAAGGGGAAAGGAGGTGTCCATTTTGGTTGGCTCCATCCTAGCCTTAGAATTGATCAATGGTGAGGATTAAGACTTGATCACCAAGCTTAGCTCTCATTAGTTAATCCTAGCCTTGTCACTAATCTTGTCATCAAGCTTAGTCACTAATTAAGCCTAGTCATTAAGCTTAGTCACTAACCTAGTCACTAACCTAATCATTAGGAATCTGCTCTAGCTTAAAACATTAACTGCTTTGCTAAACGTGAGTCCCGCAAGACATTTTCGGGTCCACTGTCATTTATTTATACTGACTAATAAAATAATATTATAATAATATAAAATTATTTTATTTTACAATTAAATCCTAAAAATTAAAAGATTACTAACCGTATCATTCAAAATTGGGTTTAGTAAGATCCCCCAGCTCCGAATAATTAAAATAAGATTTCCCCGACCCGAAAAATATTATTTTTCTGTCCCGGAGCAAATCACACAAAAAGTCCAAATAAAATCACAGACAGTAAAATAAAATAGCATTTCATACAGAAAAACAACAAATAGTACAAAAAGGACATAACGGTCATTTATCCTAGAGTTGAAAAATATCAAACAGTACATTCGGGACACAACGGTAACTCACCCAAAAGTTTAGGGTGTTACAACTCTCCCCAACAAACAAAAATTTCGTCCTCGAAATTCGTTATACCTCAGAACAAATAAGGATATTGCTCACTCATGTTGTCTTCCAGTTCCCAGGTAGCATCACCTGTCACATCGTTCTATATGACCTTCACCAATTCAATCATCTTCCCTTGAAGCTGCTTCACCTTTCTGTCCTCTATTCTGACAGGTAAGGTCTCGTAAGTCAAATTCTCTTTCAACTGTACCTCGTTTGGTTGTATAACATGCATCGAATCCGGAATATACTTCCTTAACTGGGATACATGAAATACATCATGCAGATTGGATAGAAAAGGCGGCAAAGTAATCTGATATGCTACAGGACCTATACGTCGGATAATCTGATATGGTCCAATGAACATAGGAGTAAGCTTCTTAGATTTAATAATTCTTCCGACACCGGTCGTAGGAGTCACTCTTAGAAATACATGCTCACCCTCCTCAAATTCAAGAGGTCTTCTTCGTTTATCAGCATAACTCTTTTGTCTGCTTTGCGTCATCATCATCTTTTCTTGTATCATCTTTACCTTCTCTGTAGTCTGTTGTACAAGATCTGGTCCAATAGTCATACCTTCCCCATCTTGATACCAACACAATGGTGTTCGACAACGCCTTCCATACAATGCCTCATAGGGTGCCATCCCTATACTTGCGTGAAAACTGTTGTTGTAGGTGAATTCTATCAAAGATAAAAATTCATCCCAACTTCCTCGTCGCTCCAAAACACAAGCACGCAACAGATCTTCCAAAGACTGTATAGTTCTCTCTGTTTGACCATCAGTTTACGGATGATAAGCTGAACTCAACCGCAATTTAGTTCCCATTGCTTCTTGTAAACTCCGCCAGAATCTTGACGTAAACCTCGGATCTCTGTCAGAAACTATACATGTAGGCACACCATGTAACCTCACAATCTCACTGATATAAATCTGGGTTAATCTTTCTAACGAATATTTAATATTAATTGGCAAGAAATGAGCCGACTTTGTAAGCCTATCGACTATAACCCATATCGAATCATGACCTTTCCTCGTATTCGGTAATCCAGTAACGAAATCCATTGAGATACTATCCCACTTCCACTCTGGAATAGCTAACGGTTGCAACATACCAGCTGGCCTCTGATGTTCAACTTTCGTCTTCTGACAAACCAGACAAGACGCCACATATTCCGCTACGTCTCTTTTCATCCTTGGCCACCAAAACAACCTTTTCAAGTCTTGGTATATCTTGGTCATCCCCGGATGTAAACTCAAGTCACTAGTATGAGCTTCATCTAGGATCCCCTTCTTCAATTCAGAATCATCAGGCATACAGATTCTTCCCTTAAATCTTAAGATTTCATTTGCTCCTTTCTCTACCGTCGCCTTATGACCTTGCTTTAACAATTCCCTCTCATTTTGTAAAAACGCATCTTCCTTTTGCTTATCTCGTACTACATCGAGAAATTCATTTATGATCACGACCTTACATAGGCGAACTCTTCCAGGCATGAACTCCACTGACAACCATAGATCTCGGAATTTGTTAATCAATTCCTCCTCTTTTATCATCATTACCGAAACACTAAGCACCTTTCTACTTAAGGCATCAACTACCACATTAGCTTTTCCTGGATGGTACTGGAGTTGAAAATCATAATCCTTTAAGAATTCCAACCATCGCCTCTGCCTCATATTCAATTCTTTCTGATCAAACAAGTACTTTAGACTCTTGTAATCACTAAAGACATTGAACATCGCTCTATACAGAAAATGCCTCCACACTTTCAGAGCAAAAACCACTGCGGCCAATTCCAAATCGTGTGTTGGATAATTCCTCTCATGAACCTTCAATTGTCGAGAAGCATATGCCACAACATTCCGATTTTGCATCAATACGCATCCTAACCCTTGGTAAGAAGCGTCACAATACACATCAAAAGTTCCCTTAGAATCCGATAAAATTAACACTGGTGCAGTTGTTAACCTCTTCTTCAGTTCTTGAAAACTGGCTTCACGTTCTTCCATCCACTCAAAAGTTTGACTTTTCCTCGTAAGCTGCGTAAGCGATCCAGCAATCTTAGAAAAACCTTCGATAAACCTCTGATAATATCCAGCAAGTCCAACAAAACTTCGAACTTCCGTCACCGTCTTAGACCTTTCCCACTGTAAAACAGTCTCTACTTTCGAGGGGTCTACCGCAATACCTTCTTTCGAAATCACGTGTCCGAGAAACTGGACTTCCTCCAACCAGAACTCACACTTCGCCAATTTCGCATACAGCTGCTTTTCCTTCAAAATCTGAAGAACAATACTGAGATGTTCAACATACTCTTCCTTAGATTGAGAATAGATCAGAATGTCATCGATAAAAACAATGACAAATCTATCTAGATACGGATGAAAAATCCCGTTCATATAGTCCATAAATATGGCAGGAGCATTCGTCACCCCGAATGGCATTACCTGATACTCATAATGTCCATAACGAGTTCGAAAAGCTGCTTTGGGTATATCCTCCCCCTTAACACGAATCTGGTGATAACCTGATCTCAGATCTATTTTAGAGAATACCACTGCTCCCTTCAACTGGTCTATCAAATCATCAATTCTTGGAAGCGGATATTTATTCTTGATAGTCACCTTGTTCAGTTGACGATAATCCACGCAAAGTCGAGAAGTTCCGTCCTTCTTCTTGACCAAAAGCATTGGCGCTCCCCATGGTGAAACACTAGGTTGCATAAACTGTTTCTCCAACAAATCCACCAATTGTTGTTTTAGCTCCACCAACCCTGCTGGCGACATACGGTACAGTGTATTTGAGATAGGATCTGTTCCCTGTACTAAATCAATCGAAAACTCGATCTCCCTTTCAGGTGGCAATCCAGGTACGTCATCAGGAAAAATTTCTGGAAACTCATTGACAACAGGAATAGTATTCACATCTTTCTTGTTCTTGACTTCTAGAGAAGACAATACCATATATCCCTGCGCTCCCTCTCTCAACAATGACTTGACTTTAACAGCAGTCAAGAATCCAGACTTTTCTTCCTTAGGAAAAACTATGGTTTTGCTTGCACAGTCTATAAGGATATGGTTAGAAGATAACCAATCAATCCCTAATATTACATCTATCTCAATAAGAGGCAAACAAATCAAGTTGACCGAAAACATACGGTCCTTGATAACAATAGGACAATCCAAACATATCTTAGATGTAACTACAAGTTTAGCAGTTAGCGTAGATACACTCAATTTAACATTCAGAGAAGACACAGACAACTTCAATCTTTCCACACAATCATATGCAATAAATGAATGTGTCACACCAGAGTTATATAACACAGTCAGGCGATTACCTTCAATGACTCCTTCTCCCTAAATAAGGTCATCAGACGTAGAAACTCCAGTTCCCGTCATGGTATATACTCGCCCTCCTGACCTTGGTTGAACACTTCCTGATCTTGGCTGAGTAGTACGAACACTTCTCATAGCTGGCTTCGTCTCTGGCTAAGTACAATCCCTAGATATGTGCCCAGGCTGTTTACAATTAAAACAAACTGTTCCTCTGATAGAGCATTCAGTAGAAAGATGGCCTTTCTTTCCACACTTAAAACAGGTTGGCGTGAACACCACTTCCTGACCAGCTCTATTACCACTAGCATTTCCCCCAACTGGCGATCGTTGAGTTTGACTCCCTGGTAGTCTAGAATACGGCTTGCGTTGAAACCGACTATTATTACTACTACCACCCCTCTGAAACCTTGTTGGTCCGAAGTTACGGTTTCTTTGATCTCGTGACGGCTCCAATCCTCGAGTCGTGCACACGCATCAACCAAAGCATGAAACTGAGTCATCCTCAAAGTTATCACTCCTCGCTTCAGTTCCACTCTCAACCCTGCCTCAAACTTCCGACATCTCCACGCATCATCCGGTCGAGTTTGAACATAATCTGAGAACTGAGACAAGCTCTCAAATTTAGTATCATACTCATTCACAGTCATATTACCCTGATGTAAACCAAGAAATTCTATTTCCTTGGCATGTCTAGCACTCGCAGGAAAATACTTCTCCAAAAACACGTTAGAAAATACCTCCCATGTAATTTTCGTTCCTTCAGCCTGCAACAACCGGCGGGTTCCTCTCCACCAATGTTCTCCGTCTCCCCTTAACATAAAGGCTGCATACGTCACCTTTTTCTCATCAGAGCATCTCATTCCTTCAAAGATTCTCTCCAAGTCTTGTATCCATTGACTCGCCTTCTTAGGATCAACCTCGCCTCTAAACTGCGGCGGATTGTTACGCCTAAATTCAGATAATTTTAGGGCATAGCGGTAGCATCTTCTTTGTTGAGCCGCTCGTCGTTTCTGTTTGAGTAATTACTTCAGCCATTCGTTGCATAGCTTCAACAGTCGCAATCATTGGATCCACTTCCCGATTTACGTTCGCACGTCCTCGTCCTCTACCAGACATCTTCTTTCTTCTAGCATAACAAAACAAAGTTAGATACATCCTTTCGGAAGTAAACCACAGAGAATCACACAGCACAAACAAAAACAGACCCAACCGCAACCCCAAAAGACTCTAACTTGGGCTCTTAGACCAACTAATGTAACACCCTGGTGGGGATGTCACATTTATAAAATAAAATAAAGATAAATAAAATCTACCCAAGTTGTAAAACATTTGTTACCTAATAATACGGGTTGTAAAATTCTTCTTATTAAACATAATAGTATTAAATAAAATAACGCGTAAACACAAAATAAACAAAAACACCTCACACATAATATACATATGGTTCTAGTTTAGTCATAAGTTATACAAATAATTTACAACTATAAGTATTTAAACTAAAATAGTAAACAAAGCAGTAAAAGGTCAATATATACAAACGCAGACGCGCCCAAGTACACATCATGTATATCTAACCCTCTGAAGGATCACTCTTAGATGAAACTTCAGGTGATAGGTATCCAGGATGCCTCGACCCTCTACGGACACGGGTCCGTGCAGTCGATACGTTGCTGATCTCGCTAGGCGCATCAAACATACCGCCCCAATGACGCCTAAGAGATAGCGGCAACTCCACATGTAAGTACAACATAGTGGAAAAGATCGGCACTCCATCAAACTCAGTACGTATGGTCACAGTCAGACGCCCTACGTACGTCACCGAGTCTCTATCCTCTCGCAGACGCCAAGCTTCAGAGCCTCCGTGAAACTCCAATTGCACGAATCCAAAGAAACCTGGTAGCGTCATATCCACACAATCAATCCAAAGGATAAGGATGATCGGATGGTTCTTGATCGTAGAACTGATCTTCTACTTGTTGTTCTTCCTCCTCTTCTGGATACTCACACTCAAGAGGTTGTTCCTCTTCCTCAAACTCTTTATCACATAATTTAAAATATACAGATAATACATACAAGAAAGATGTAAGATAATCTATATCACCACAAATATGGTAAAATAAGAAAACAATAATACAACAAGTATAACAGTTCATACAATATAGCATTCTATAATAGCATAAATGAAATACAAGATAACACAGATGTAATGTAACACAGAACGCAATGTAACAACATATAGTGGTACAAATAGACAAAATAGCACAGATAAATAATGGTACAGATAAATAATGATACCGATAAATAAACTGGTATAGATAAATAGCATTAAAATGTATGAGATAAAAATATATGAAATGTGACTCAACCCTACTCCATGGAGCTAAAACACAAACAGCAAAGTGAATGACCCGCAAAGTCTATTAGTACCGTCGACCGCCCAATAACTATTCCGCTGTCTCACGTTGCGTCTATAGCCCACTGTCAAAACGTCGTGGTGTAGCACATTGTCATAACGTTATGTCACTACAGGCTTGTACTAAATAGACTTTACAAGATCTTGATTAAGTATAGTGCGTGTCGAGTCCATTAGTGTGTTATCAGTTACCACGGCCCAGAGGAGCGACCAACTGTCCACAAATGGAATAATCCGCACACTAATGTCTCCAAGTTCATTCAAGTTGAACCACATTACGCTTATCACACCGACAACACGATGTTATTCATCTCGTCAATCAATCCACCAATTATCAACCAAATTGGCACAACTCAATGCGTGATAGAAAAATTACCAGAATACCCTCAATGGTATAAATATGCGTATTTACGCAAATGCCCTCAATGGCAAAAATCTCAGAAATGCCCTCATTGGCAAAAACTCATGCCCTCATGGCAGAAATATATATATATACAGTAAGTCCCACCAGACAAATACTGTTTCACAACCTGTACGGGTTCACCACTTAGCCCGACAGTAAAAGTTACTGTTTTTGTCAATCGCGTAGAAATTTTATTGCATTTTCACAATTCCTTCATTTTTACAAACGTTTTTAAATCGCGTAAATATATTTTACTGTTTTCAAAATCGCGTAGAGTTTTTAATACGTTTTCTCAATCGCTTAAGATTTTTAAATTATTTTCTTGTTTGAATTCCTTAAAAATTACTGTTTAAATAAACAGAAATAATATTTAGTACTTTTAAACTACGTAGAATATTTTTCATACCGAATACTGTCTTTTGGACATCTTTTCTATCTTATTTGTCCGTTTTTAATAAAAATTGACAGTATTTTGTTTAGAAATTTATAATAATGGTTTCTTAATTTTTCTGAAAAATTCCTTTTACTTAATTTTTAACCGTATAATTTAACTTTTGAAAAAATCACTAACATGCTTCAAAATATAATATGAGCTATATGTTAGAATTTTAACAAAAACTACTGTATTTTCTTCCAACAGTGAAATCATTAGTTTTAACTTCTTAAACTTAATCCTAATCAATTTATTTCTTCAAAACTCATTGTAGAAAAATTCCTTTTAACATATATTGCTTCTTTTTAATTGAAAATGGTTTGAAAATGATTTTAGAAATCATAAATCCTTGGCTTTGGCATGTTGGCGAAATACTTAAAATTGCCATTTGATCTCTACATTCATTTTTCTTGCTCTAAACAATTTTGCATCTTGTTAATTTTCCTAGGTCAATTAAATCACACTCTTAGAAAATTGATGAGAACATTTTGGTTCTCCTTTTTGGTTGAGGCCGTGAGCCTTGTTATTGTGTTCTTTGGAACACTCATGCAATCCTTGACATGTTGTTCACATCCTAATATTTACACATGCATCTACTAACACATACAATATTTCAAAGCTTGTAGACATGCAAATTAATACAAATCACAAATAGGAAAGCTAATAACAAACATACAAATGAATCCTTATGGATTCTATAATCACAAACAATTTCTATCTTCTTACCACCACCCAAGGATGATAAGATTCAGTCTTCCTCTTACCTTAAATGAAGACAAACACTCTTTCTCTCCTTTCTAGGGTTTCGGTTTTCACCCTCCAAAGTCACCTATCAAGCTTAAACAAAATTCTACAAGTTATTAACATGAAAGAAAGCTTAAACCATGGATCAATCATGGCTTAGAACTTTGAAAAAGAATTTAGAAATGAAAAACAAAGATTTTCACCTTCTAGGTAAAATCTCCCAAGTAGGTTTTCAAGCCCAAGATGAAGGATTTTGCAAGAACTCTCAACTAGAGATGTTCTTAGAATTGTGTTTAGGTGTAGAAAAGTTGGTTGGATGAAATTTTAGGTGGATGGATGATGAATATGGTTGCTTGGCCGAATGCTTCACAAGGAAGACAACAATGGAGATTGATATTTTTGGAAGAGAGAGGAGAGAGAAAATGCATGGAAATCAAGTGAATAATGGCCTTCCTTGAGTGAATGGCCGTAGACATGAAGGGGCAAGGAGGTGTCCATTTTGGTTGGCTCCATCCTAGCCTTAGAATTGATCAATGGTGAGGATTAAGACTTGATCACCAAGCTTAGCTCTCATTGGTTAATCCTAGTCTTATCACTAACCTTGTCATCAAGCTTAGTCACTAATTAAGCCTTGTCATTAAGCTTAGTCACTAACCTAGTCACTAACCTAATCATTAGGAATCTGCTTTAGCTTAAAACATTAACTGCTTTGCTAAACGTGGGTCCCGTAAGACATTTTTGGGTCCACTGTTATTTATTTATACTGACTAATAAAATAATATTATAATAATATAACATTATTTTATTTTACAGTTAAATCCTAAAAATTAAAAGATTACTAACCGTATCATTCAGAATTGGGTTTAGTATGATCCCCCAGCTCCGAATAATTAAAATAAGATTTCCCCGACCCGAAAAATATTATTTTCCTGTCCCGGAGCAAATCACACAAAAAGTCCAAATAAAATCACAGATAGTAAAATAAAACAGCATTTCATACAGAAAAATAACAAACAGTACAAAAAGGACACAACGGTCATTTATCCTAAAGTTGAAAAACATCAAACAGTACATTCGGGACACAACGGTAACTCACCCAAAAGTTTAGGGTGTTACATAATACGTGATTTAAAAGTGCAACAGAAGTGTTGCGGTATTTTGAAAACGTAACAGAAGTGTTACGATGTTGTGAAAACGTAATAGAAATATTTTAGAATTGTGAAAACATAACAGAAATATTATAGGATTGTGAAAACACGACAACAGTATTTTATAACTATAAAAACATGATAACATGATTTTGTTATTGAAAAAAATATAGTATGATTACTGTAAAACCAATGTATGAACATTGTTTATGAAAACAACGAGTTTTGCCTGTTATTGGCATGTGGTGCATTTTAGATGCATTGGAAAAAAAATATGCGTTGAGGCATATGATTTAATTGAACAAACGAATTTGAAAAGAATTGCCCTTGTGGTTGGACTTGCACTGATATATTTGTGCATTGTATAAACTATATCTGAGAAATTATGAGATATACCTGTGATTGGTATTATACCTGTGATTGGTATTTGGTGCATTATACATGCATTGGAATGGTCCGATGAGGACTGGATATGGCTGATTGCCTAGGAGAAACACACCTCTTGAGTGGGTGTGATATGCATAGTGTAAGTCACTTGTTGACCTTGGGGGCATCGGGGTGCAGGTTGTTTACACGGGTGGTTAGTCGCGCTTCTTCCTGTAGGTTAGACCGATGCAACACACCGATGATCCTGACCGAGACACTATTCTTATTCAAGATCTGATAAAGACTGTCATGTATATGTTAGATGTGCAAAATCAAAATGAGGATTATAGCACGTGGTCTGAGGCATGTGGTACTGACAGATCTTTTCGATCATTTCTCCGACCTGAGTTTTAGCTCCATGGAGTAGGAACATTGAGTCTAAATGCACATGTATTATATGAGAACATTTGTATCTGTATGATATATTAATTGAGGAATATTGGCTATGACAACTGTTTTGAATACTTGGATTAATATATGATTGGATGATGATAGTTGATTAATATTAAAGATATTATTGGAAGTCTGGTATGATATCCCTGTATGATATTGTTGTTTGTGTTATCTATGTGCTGTCATGTTGGTATTAGTGTAGGTGATCTCACCTCTTTGCTATGTTGTTTTGTCGTGTCTGTACTGTTAAAATCAAATAATAGAAGGATCGAGTTGTCTTAGACATAACGGGCGATGGATACTCTGAGATTGGTGACAACAATAAGGAGTGGACATTCAGGACTCGAAGGGGTGCAGTGTTGACAAAGGAACAAATGTATGATGCATCAAGATGGACAGAAAAAGGAATAAGTATGTTAAAGTTTCTCGTTAGTGTTGTACCGTACTATTAAGTAGGACCCGTTATAGGGTTTGCTACTGTTAAAAAAAAAGAGTCTGTTAGTTTTATATTTCTCTTTAAATTGTTAAATATTAATTGGTGTCAATATTGTATATTAATCAGTTAAAATATATTTTCAGTAATACTTATGGATTTCAGTAAGTTTATGTTTCAGTAAGAAAGAAATTTTAAAACTCATCTTTTATAACTCAAACTTTATGCGAACTTCTTTTCAGATTATGAGTCGGGAGTCAGACATGTGATACCCTAGGAAGGGTGTTACACATTGCAATATTATTTATGTTTTTTATTATTTTTTACTCAATTACCTTATATTTTTGGCTCATATAAAAATTATAACTGTTTATTTTAATTGATGAATTTTGATGATAAAAAAAACAGTGAGTGACAGCTTTGATGGATTTCTCTTCTTCTATTTTCTTATTCTTTTAAATCTTAAATAAGAATTTGCTTCTTCGTTACAACTTGCTTATTAGCTATCCAATTATAATTCTTTAAAAAAATAATTAAATTTATTTAAAATAAAAATTCAAGCTTAATATTTGGCTACCCAAATTACAAGCAAATTAAGGGAATTGAATAAATTGAATTTCATATGGTGAGATATACTTTGCCATGTCACAAATATTATAATTTAATTGATTCAATTTTACATTTGTGCAAATTCAAGTATCTGTCTTATTTAATATTACTATTGAAATTGAACTTACATTTTTATAATATTTTAAATGAGTTATTTCTTCAACTTTATTATATGAGACATCATTATGTGGTATTAAAATTTAGTTATTTCATTAAGTGTTTCATTATTTTTCTCCAATTAAAAAAATTTCTTAAAATTATTATTCGTTGACAAATTTTATTCAAATATCAACATTAAATATAGCATAGGAAAGGAATAACTAATAGATATTCCATTTATATTTTCTTCTTACACTAGGCAACTTATTTCACTTAATATTCCTCCTTAAATCATTATTTCTCTAAATATATTGATTAGTTATTTTTTTTACTGTTATTATTTCATTGATTGTTGATCTTTTCTTCATTAGTTGAGGTGCGTGTAACTAGACATAAAATGATATTAATATATATATAATCACATGGTGAAAAGTTTACAAGAAAACTTAATAAAATTAAGTATTTGTTTGGCTCTTCGAATTAAATATGAAATTTGAGCTTAGAATTGGAATTGGAATTAAATCTCTTAATTTCAATTTTTATGTTTGAAATGTCATTTAGATTTAGAATTGTAATTCCACGAATCAATTTCATAACATTCAAAAATAATTAAATTAAGCATTTCTCAATTCTTAGCATATACTTTAGGAATTACAAATTCCATAACTTAAAAATTAAATTTTCTCTCTCTCTCTACATTTATTTATGAACAATCATATTTATTGAGATTTTATATTTACATAAAAAAAATTTTATATTTATATAAAAATTATTATAATAGCTATTTATTTTTTTCTAAAAAAATTTCATGAAAACTTTTTTATTAAAAAATAATACAATAATATTATAAAAATATTATTGTATGAATATTTTTATTAATTTTAATTTTAAAATAATTTTTTAATATTTTAGATCATGTCTTTAAATAATAAAATTATAATTGAATTTAGAATTATAATTTCTTATATTAATTCTTTAACAATCACAAATATAGAATTTAAGATTCTGAATTAATTCTAATTATGAAAGAATTGGGATTGAAGTTAAAATTATATATTTCAATTTTAATTCCGCTTATCCAAACAGACTCAAATGAAATGTGATTTATCAACATAAATGTAAATTTAATGACAAACAAATAAATTCTTCAATAATATTAATTTAATGACAAACCAGTTTTATCAATTTTAAATACTTATTTTTATTAATTCCTAAAAATTGATTAATTCTAATTGTAAATGACTTATTTGAAACCCAAAGCCTATCTAATATTCATTAATTTTATCTTTACAACCTACGGGCATGAAAACTAGACATAAAATGATATATATATATATATATATATATATATATATATATATATATATATATATATATATATATATATATATATATATATAGCATATCTAGTGAGAGGAGTGGTTATTGTGAGAGGGTGAGAGGAGTGAATCTTGACCATACAACCATACATGGATGGTCAAGATTAAAAGTTACTTGAAGGTCATGTGACCACTTAAAAAGTCACATGCATTTATGTTTTAATCTTGACTATTCATATAAGATCCAATGGTCAAGATTCACCATCTCACCCTCTCATAATAAACACTCCTCTCACCTGAATAAGATCCTATATATATATATATATATATATATATATATATATATATATATATATATATATATATATATATTATTTAGGCATATCTAGTGAGAGGAATTTTTATTATGAGAGGATGAGAAGAGTAAATCTTGACCATACAACCATACATAGATGGTCAAGATTAAAAGTTACTTAGAGGTCATGTGACCACTTAAAAAAGTCACATGCATTTATGTTCTAATCTTGACCATTCATGTAAGATCCAATGGTCAATATTTACTCCTTTCACCTCTTACAATAAACACTCTTCTCACCAGAGTAAGATCTCATATATATATATATAATCACATGGTGAAAAGTGTACAAGAAAAAGTAATAAAATTAAATGAAATGTGATTTATCAACATAAATCTAAATTAACTAATTATTCATATTTACAATAATATTTTTTATTTAAAAATATTTTTACAATATATTTTATACACTAAAATTAATTATTTAACTGTTATGTTTAATTTTTTTGTTATGTTTTATTCTTATTATTGATATTAATTCCTTATAAATAAACAAATAGTTCTTTAACCATATTTTCAATCACTGCTTCAATAAAAAAATTATTTATTATTTCGTGCACAAATAAATCTTTTATTAATTGTCATATGTATAGTACGGGTACAAAATACTAGTTTGAGTACAATTACATTGCAAGATCATAAACTCATTTCTAATACTATTGAAAGTATGAATAATTTGTTCAGCTTATTTTTAGGGTGATTTGTTGATTTAAGTTGCTTCTTTTTAAGCTTAATTTGTTCATCTTATTTTTGCTTGCACATTGTGCACATTGGATGTCAAATAATTTTTCATTTTAATTAGTTAAAATGAGTACACTACACATTATTCATAAAGATTTATATGTCATTGAACTGTGTATTTTGTCCGGATAATAATAAACGTAAAATCTTAACTTATTTGGGGAATTGCTATCAACAATGAAAATATATATTGAGTACCTGCTATGCCATAATTTTAATTTTAATAGTAATAATAATTTTCTCACAAAAAGTTAATAAAAAATGCACATCTTAGCACAATACACACTATAATTAGATAGGAAAGTAAAAATAAGTCGGAAAGAAGGAAAAAAATAGAAATATATATTTCTATAAATAATCTTATATAAGAAGCTGATCTACAATATATCTAAGTGTGTGCATATTTGGGATAATAGTGAAAATTTGATTATTTCAATAATCGATTATTATATAAAAATTTTTTTGTTATAATTGATCATAAAGATAATTTGTTTCGTTTGGATATATTAGCTAAAAACAATTTGAAGTTAATTCATTTCATTTTGATGGTATAAAAAAATTATTTTTATGTATTAAATTATCAAAATAAATATAAAATGATTTAAAAAATTATTTGATTCATTAAAAAAATATTTGATTGAGAACAAAATAATATTTACATATCAAAGTGAGAAATAATCTCATTAACTGAAATGTAAACAGCTCAAATTTTAGCTGAAATGCAAACGTATGTTGTCGTAAAAATTTTAGCAATCAATAACTTTTTTCTATTTACCCAAACATGTTGATTTCTCTATCAACAACTTAAATGAAAAAAGAAAGTTGTTGGTTCAATTAAAAAGTAAACCAAAATTTTAGCTGAACTAACAGTTTTTTTATACAAAATTTTATACGGCAATATACGTTTGCATTTCAGTTGAAATTTGAGTTGTTTGCATTTAAGCTAATGAGATTATTTTTTATTTGAGATGTAAATATTATTTTGTCATTGATTAAATAATTTTTTTAATCAATTAAATATTTTTTAATTATTATATACTTATTTTAATAATTTAATGTTTAAAAATAATTCTTTTTTATATTATCTAAACGAAATATATTAACTTAAAATTATTTTTTTATCTAATATATCCAAATAAAATAAATTATCTTTATAATTAATTATAACAAAAAAATTTTATATAATAATTAATTATTAAAATAATTATATTTTTATAATTATTTTAAACACGCACTAAATCAGATAGTAGTTCAATTTCAAATGACGAATAAAATGCCTTACAGAACATTGAATCATCAGAAGAAGGAAAAAAAAAAAACTAATATGAGTACAACATTTCCAACATTTTATTCTAGAATTCATACTTACATAGATGATTCAGAAAAAACTGGGCTCTTACAAAGAGGGCAAGTACAATAGGATTGAACCACATATCAATGCAATCTACAAGAAACCCATGATTGCATTTGGGTAAAAGTCTGACCTTTCCTCCTTGAATAAGCTCAAAGAGGCAAACTGCACATTCCAAACCATCCATAGGGTCTTCAAATTGGAACAGCATTACAAGTAGGGACCTGAGGACCAAAGGGTCAATTACTCTTCAAAGAGCGTCATAATTTGGTGGGTCTTGGCCCGAGGTAAAGACAAAGCAGCAACGGTGGCTTTGTGATTGGGTAGCAGTGGTTTCTCTAGTGCACCACCAGGAATTGATGTAAACAGTTGAATGATAATATGGTCAACTAATTATAAGATGAAAATGTTCAATTGTACTTTGCAGTTTGAGCCTTCGTGGAAAGGAATGATTTTGCTAGAAACTGGAAAGTAGTTGTGTTTTGGGTCATTGATCTTTGGAAAGTATTGCCTCACTTTTGGTAATGTTTTCTTTTTAATTATTTTAACTTATTATATTTGAAACAAGTTGAGGGTAGGATATATTATTTGATAGTTTGCATTCTTCGAAACATGGTTTGTTTCGGGCATATATAGGTTGTCCTTCCATTATTTAATAAAAGAAAAAAGATATTTATCGCCCAATTTAATGGCTGCTTGACTTAGTCCTATAGCATTGCCCTTTTTTTATTTAAATATAATACAGCAACATCGATTGCTGTAATGAAAAGGATTAATGTATTATATAATAATTTTATATTTTTATATCAAATAATATATATATTTTTTTCATATCTTATTTAATATTATTTATTATATATATATATTTTTTTTTTATTTTTTTTCATTTAATCACATCTCTTAAAAAAGATATAAATAGTATACACCTCTTTTAATGATATAAGATGATATTTATTCATTATATAAATAGTTTAATTTTAATACTTGCTGGCATTTGTGTAGTTTTGGTTAAGTTATCTCAGTTCGTTCGATTATTTTTTGATTGATTTCTCTACCTTCTTAGTTATTCTGCCCATATTTTTTAAATGGGCACTTATAGATACCATGGTCACTCCATGTTTGATACTGGCAACTCACATGATAAAATTTCTGGTGTGAGGCAGGTTTACCTGCTAACTAATTTTACATCCATATTGGCAACCAAAAACTACAATGCAGTCGTTAACCCTTGGAGGAATTGCAAGTAGATCAATAAGCAAGTTGAGGTTTCGATCTCATTTCTCTCAAAAAATTCTCATTCATCTGCAAGTTTTTTGGCTTCCTTATTCACACAATTTGAAGTGTTTTGTTCTCTTTTTGTTCTCTTCCTATGAAGAGGTGAATAAATGAAAGCATTGTCAATGGATGAATTTCTCTTCATGAACCCAAATTTAAGTACAGAGCTATAAGTAATATTTTGATGGAATGTGGGAGGCGTTGATAAAGAAGAGGTAAAATGAGAGTGTCAAATGGATGGAAAACAACAGATGTTTGAACAAGCTTTTTATATACAGAAGAGTGAATTTTTTTCTGAATAACAAAGGATCTAGACCTTTCAATATGAGACTATGGCACAAGAGGTTAATGATTCGCTCCTACTCCTAACTTCGAATCTCAAACAATATGCAGCTCTTTGTCGGGTTTTCTCTAAATATTTACTTTTTTTTTTGTTCAATTTAGAGATGAAGCTTCAGCTTGGGGTGAGTTGGAAACAATATGATATTATTAAAGCTGCTTCCTCTATGTGAGCCGCAAATCGTTGTGTTTAATTTACTGCCATGATTGTGAGCAATTTCAACGCAACAGGTGTTAATCTCAGCTTTGTGCCATTTTTCCTTATTATATATTTTGTATTCTAATAACTTTGTATCTCTTTGAGCTATTTCACAGTATGTTTATTCGAATTAAACTATAAACTCTCATAATTACATATCTAATTGCAATGGAAAGTAAAGAAATTGTGTCAGCATATTAAGAAGCTGGGCAAGGCGATAATTGTTTTATGTTTTGGTTGTTTTGGAAAGCTAAACAACACCTGCTCGTAAGTGGAAGTTGTATCGCTTTTAGAAAGCATTATTTTAAGTATCATTATCTTATTTATATGATGTTCAGGATTAAGTACTAGAATTGTCAAAAAGGTCAAGTCTAACCCATTAGGCCTTAACTCACATGGGCTAGAACTAAAAAGCTCATAAGGCAAAAAAAGCTTACAGGATCAAGTGGGTTAAGGCTAATTCATGGATTAACTCATAATTTAAAAAAATTTAATTCACTTATTTAATTGACTAACTCTAACTCACTCAGGGACTGACCCTAGCCCACTAATGAGTTGATTCTAACATACTCATGGACTAACTCATTAAATGAATATCTTTCACAATTAAGTCTATTATCTGAAATAAGCTTATTTAAAAAATCTCAAATCCTTCATTCAACTTAGTAAAATTTGTGAACTAAGAATACGGTAATACAAAGAAATGAAAAAAAAAAAAGTCTGTGGGCACATGCCCCCACTCTTCATAAGGTGGATGTTGTGTGTTCCTACAACATTTGGAAAACAAATAAACAAATACCAGAATATAAGTGAAGCCACCTTAAATGAATATATTATTGAAGTTGCTTATCAACATATATTCAAACCCATAACTAAAATTGTACAGTTCCAAAACCACCAATGACTTTCCAAACCAAAAGATAAAAGTAAAATCAGAGGAAATGAATACATAGACGAATAAACTTGTGGTTGCCAGAGACATTGATGGGTGGGTATACCCTACAAATTATGCAGCAACCCCATAATCTGTATACTGGACTTGCATCAATTGAGTGGATTCATGGAGAAGGGAAACCAAGTGACAATTTGGAAAATCAAAATAAGAGAAAGGGCTCCGAGAGCAATTATCCTGCAATTGACATGTCTACATGGTTAGTTGTGGTGCTCAACTTGCAGTTGCTGGCCTTATTGTACGAGTAAGTGTTCATTTAAGTACTTATTCATTTTAATTTAGCACTAACGTTTGGACATAGACACGTTACCTTATTGGAGACATTGAGTTGACCTTTCTTTGGGGGGAGGGGTGGGGTGGGTTTAAGGTTTTCATTGTTATTACGCTTCCATATTTAGTTTTAATACTCTTGCTCTTGCTATTAATCTCATTGTCTTTACTTTCTGAGTACTCAGTTGGTAAGCCATGGAATGGTTGGGATTAATATTGGCTATTGCCTATAAAATTCAACTCTTTCATATGGTTAATTGGTTATGGTGATTAGTTTATGTTTCTTACAATCCTTGCCAAACTTGGTGGCTTTCTCTCTCTCTCTTCTTCTATCTCCTTCCAACAAGATTACATTTAAAATATTTTTTGGGTTATCACAGTTTTTATTATTTTAGTTAACTTGATGGTTTCATCAAATTTGCAGCATTGGCTATACTAGATGACACAATACATATGTTTATATATATGATTTACTGTTGATCTGCTAATATCAGATATCTATTATCTGGTATGTATTTTTATCATGCAGGGCAAAATTAATTATGTGCCACCCTTTTTATAAGGTAATTGCTGCCATGTGTAGAGACATTGAAATTATCATGTTTATGAACCTTTCCCAATGGACATCTTCAAATTGTGAATCATATACCAAAGTCAAGGTTGAAGTAATTTTATTGTGAGATTTGGGATTTGCATGTTAATGATCGCTCATTTATGAGAGTTTTTATTACAATCCTAATCAAGGTTTTAAATTGCGATCGCAGTTGATGTCGTGGTCGCGTTGCATATTTTGTGATTGTGGACGTTGCGAGTGTTGCAATGCAGATTGTGGTCGTTATTGCGTGAATTTTTCATAACTTGGTACAAATTAGATTAAATTATCTATTTTATTATATAATGTATCATAACTAATAATTTATAATTTTTTTCATTAATAAGAGATATTCAAAAGTAATAAATTAATTGATTAATATTAAAACATAAATAAATTAGTAATTACTCATATATTCAACAAAGTTTATATATAAGTGATTACTTCAACATAAATAAATCAATAACTACTCATATATTTAACAAAGTCTATACATGAGTGATTACCTCAAGCTAATTCCTAAATTTTTTTAACCAATAACTTAATTGAAAGTAAAATTGAATTGAATTCTTAGAATTTTCTAAGTTTCTCTAAAAATTTACAACATAAAATTTTCTCTCACCTCAATTTCCTATTTTGAATCTCTAATTTTCTTCTCATAATTTCACTCTTTCACTTACATAATTTATTTTCTCCATTTAACCCACTTAATTTTTTCTTTTTCACCTTTCTCAAATTTTCCTATCTCTGACCAATTTTTTTCACATTCCCTCTAATTTCCCTTTTCCCTCACTTTTTTTCTCATTCCCTCTAAATTTCCCCTTTCCCTCACTGTTCGGTCACTCCTTTGTTTCTCACCTCACCATCTACCTTTCCCTCACTCGCTCTCATTCACTCCCTCTGTTTGTCACTTTCCCACCTCACCTAGATGCCCACTAACCCACGCCATGCCCACCGCCCTTAGCCCCTCACAACCCACGCCCTACCCATCGCCCTTAACCCCTCATAGATCCAAGCCCATTGCTCACCCACTGATCCATGCCATGCCCAGCGCTCACCCATTGACCCACGCCACGCCCATCGCCCTCAACCCCTCACAGGCCCACGCCCAATACTCTCAGCCCCTCACAGATCCATGCCTACCACCCTCAGTCCCTCACAAACCCACGCCCACCGCCCTCACAGACTCACTCTCCACTCCACCTATATGTGATTTTTGGCCTTTTATACTGAGAAAAAGTGAAAAGAATTTGAACGGCATTGTGTTGCGGCTGAAATGTCGTTACGCCATGTCTGTCCCAGATGCAACACCGTTATGTCGCAATTGTTGTCTGTGATTTCCGGCCTCACCCGTGTCGCGGGCTGAAGCGAAAATGATGGCCACCGCGACCATTTTGTAGTAGCCACTATAGGAAAAACGGAACGAGATTTGAAACCTTGATCCTAATATAAACATGTTGAGTTATTTTTGAAATAAACATACTGATCTAAATTATTTTCTCCAGCTTTGAGTTTTGCTTAAGGGCCTCTTTGGCAAGAGATGGCTACCTAACTATGATTTCTCGCATCAAGAATGTCAATAGCAAGCTTTTCAGCTTCTCCTTTGCGTATCATACATATTTCTCCATATCTGATAAAAAATAAAAAAATATTAGGTGCAAATTTCATACATGATATCGTAATTGAAGCTCATCAACCAACTCCTTGAATTCAAATGATGAATGGTTATGTGGATTAAATGTGAGATAAAAAATGCTTATACAATTTATATGGGTAGCAATTAATGCTTTAACTCATCACTTAGCACATACCCTTGTTAAGAAGAAGAATGCCAATAGCAAAGAAGAATGCCAATGACAATTAAATGCCAATGCCAATAGCAATTAATGCTTCAGCTCATCAAGAGCCTGTTTGACTCACTTCTAACCCTACTTATTAGTAATATACTATTGTATTGTTGATGTGTTGTCTATTATGGTGGTCCCTATTGTGGTATTTGCACTGCACACATGCACACCCATTTTTTTGTTTATTGTTTTATAAGTATTTAATAAATGTTGTGTGTATTTATACAGATGGTAAGACTTGTGTTTTATCATGGTGATAATTTTGTTGAAGAACTTAGAGGGAAACTTCGGTTTGAAGGGGGTGGAGCAAATAGGGGTGGCCTAAGTGTGATAAGGACACATTGGATGTGTTTAACGTGATTGGGTATAGCAAGTAACTTGGCTACCATAAGATTGACAACTACTACCAGTTGATGGCGCCTAAGAAAGAATCACAAAATGGTTTAAGAAATCTAGAGATCGATAGGTATCTTCTTGAGATGTGCAGAGTTTTTAGACGTAATAATAGAGAGATTCATCTATATTATGAACACCTCATTATTGCTAACCGAGAGGTAGCGACATACCCTAAATTCAAGGGATAGGTTTGTAAACTTGGGTCATGTCAAAAAACAAAATTTTCTATATTTCATGACATTCATTACCAGTAGCACAGGTAGCACGTCACAAATATGAACCATTAATGTAGTTTGCAACCAAATCAACACATGAAACTGTAAAGAGTACCATACTCAGTTGACCAAATGGAGTATGATAAAATGACCAAAAAAGAAAATTCAGTGTACTATATCAAATTAATAATAAATATACTTTTATTTATTTATTTTAAAAACAAATATACTTTAGAAGAGTTTTATCTAATAAAAAGGATTTTTTTTTTAACCTTTTTCCTTTGCCTTGGCCTAACAATATTATTCTCCCAAAGAAATAACAATGAAATCGAGGATACTGATAGAACCCAAGCAAAATTTTGAAAATTATTATTCCCCCATCCACAAGAATATATATATTGGAGGCTTTCTAGTCATGACAGTGCATAGAGATTAGTCTCATAGTAATTTTATGAGAATACTTGATCAAAGACAAAAAAAAAAAAAAAGAAGTAAATATACAAAGTAATGAATTGTTAAACGAATTTAAATTAAATCAAACTTATTAATTTTATTTCATATTAATTTTATTTCATGTTTTTATCATGAAATATAATCATGAAATATACACGGCATGATATAAAGGGTACTATTAGTACACCAAAAAAAAAAGGTACTATTCATTGGTAAAAATTTGTAACATTTCACCATTTTAAAATTTTTAAATGACTGATTGCTTAAAAAAAGAAAATAAAAAACTGTACAAAGCTTTCCACAACAAAACCTTTATATAAAAAGTTTAAAAATTATTTATAACTAATTATTTAATAAATCCGTGCGATGCACCAGTATACAACCGTTTTTTTTAAAAAAAAAATTGTTTTGACTTTTACGACTAGTTTATTTTAAAATGCAAGTCTTTGTCAAGTTTTTTTTAATCCATTTGAGAGTTGGTATTTTTTTTTAATTGCTTCCATACTGACAAATTTAACAGCTGACTATTCATTTTAAAATGCAATTGGCCTTATTTGTTTAATCCATTCATTTTAAAATAAAAGTCTTGTCATAGATTTTTAATACATCCATTTTAAAATGTAAGATTTTTTTTAACAGCTCCAACAACTTTAACCAGTGGTCATTTATTTTAAATTAAATGCAAGTATTCATCTTATTTTTTTTAAAAGCTTATTTGTCATAAATAATTGATTTGAAAAATTTTAGAAATTTTAATCAGTAAATATTCACCCACACAAAAGAAAGAGAATGCAAAGGCAGGACTATAGAAGTTTAGCACTTCAACTAGTTGATACATTCTATCATTAGTTTTATTTATAATGCTAAGCTTCTGTTATCTGTAGTTTTGCAAGTGCTGCTTATCTTCAAGCTAGAAACTTTTGTATGCTATTCTATCTAGTTTTCTATCTAGTTGTATTTTTCTATTATATTGTTGCAGTCTTGATTGTTTCAAAATTGCATTTTTTATATGTTTAATAATTTTGCTTTTGTTTAGTTGGTGTAGATTTTGTTGTGTTTAGAATTCATTGAAAAAATATACATAAGTAATATACATATACTGAGATACCTCATAATTACACCCTGTACAATATCTACAAACTAAGTCTTTTAAGCCACAAATATATACAAATTTGTAGAAATCCTTAATACATAAGTAGAAAATGCAAAAGATGATGCACATAACAAGAAACACTAAATACTTGTCCATGTTGAATCACCTTCGGTTTTATTTTCCAGAGATGTACCATAAATTGCATAAAATCATATTCTTGGATGATGAAGTTGTGGTTCAAAAAGACTTGACAGGTTTGTGGAAGACTGATTTGGATGGGAAGGTGAATGGTGCTGTTGAGACATGCTTCGGGAAAGATTATTGCATAAACATAATACATTCAGATATGTGTATTAGGTTAATCAACACTTAACATTTTCATAAAAATTTGTATTACACAATTAAAAGTATAAAATTTTATAAAAATAGTAAGTATTGATTGATCTAATGCATATAATTTGAATGCATTATGTTTATATAAGAATTTCTCCATGCTTCGGCTCTTTCCACCGATATGCCCAATACTTGAATTTTTCTCATCGTTTAATCAAGGAGAGGTTCAATCCAAAAGCTTGTGCTTGGGCTTACGACATGAATATATTTAATCTTGATGCTTGGAGGCATGAAAAATGCACATACCAGTACCATAACTGGGCAGAACATGGTAAATTTCTTTTGCTTGTAGTTTAACACCTTCCTGTTCTATGTGCTGATGATTTTGTACTGGTATTGACAAATGCCTTTTTCTTTTTCTTTGAAAGTGTAGGACATGGTTTTTCCTTGCAAAACCCTTTTTTTTTTCTCAAAAAGTTACCTGGATAATGCTCTTGCTGTTCCTTTGACCTTTGTAAAATTGCTAACTTAATGGGTTACTCTGAAGTAGAACTCCCTAATTTCTTTTTCTTTTTTTTTTTTTATGTTGATTCTTCGGTCAGAATGAAGACCAAACTTTGTGGAAATTGTGGACGCTCCGAACTAGTCTGATCACCTTCTACTCCACAACCAAGTCATTGGACAAATCCTGGCATGTGCTTGGGCTAGGATACAATCCCAGTATTAGTATGGATGAGATCAACAATGCTGCAGTCATTCATTACAATGGAAACATGAAACCTTGGCTTGATATTGCTTTGAATCAATACAAAAATCTCTGGACCAAACATGTGGACAATGATATGGAGTTTGTGCAGATGTGCAATTTCGGCCTCTAGTTCAGATCAACGGTAGCCTGTTATTAATCAGATGCTTGAGCTGAAGCTTCCATTGTGATTTACTATATTATTTTGGAATTGAGGATCTCAAAGTTAACTATAGCCTTTCAAAGAGAAGCTCTATGTTTTACCTGTCTTCATGTCTCTATGGGAATGCCTTATGATAATTTCATTGTTGATAATTTTCAGATGCTAGGTAATAATTTGGACAAATCGGATTGGGAAATATAGACGAAGTACATTTTTTTCCCCATTTTTCCCCCTTTCTCTTTTAGAGCATATTTAGCATTTATTCATTAGAAGATGGTAGTGTCATGACTATGATTAATGAGAAGACAATGTGTTTACCTTTTTAATACACCTAATACATGCTATTTGTGTATTTTTTTGGCTCTACTTTTTATCTCCATTATTGATAAAGCTACATATCATAAGGAAAGGCCATGCGGAAGCGTATACTGTTTGCTGGGATTTAGGGCATTTGTTTTTAAGCATAATGCATTTTCAACCAGGGATTTCATCCTTACAGCTTTGACGTAGGTAGTTTTTCTGGCTAATTGTTCTGTGAAGTGGTTTTTTTTTTTTTGTGCTGAAGTTCTGTGAAGTGTTTTGTTTTAATAATATGTCATGTATGGATCTTTAGAGGGATTGGAGGATTCATTTTTTAGGAATATTTATTTGATGGATTTGTAGAGATGAAGGGTTCATTTAATTAACTTCTACCTTTTTTTCCACTTCTGTTATTCTACTTCTTGGTTTTGTTGTATTAGAAGGAATCTATGTTTCCTGTAATATATTCATCTTTTTTAGTGAATATAGTATAATTTTAGTAAGGAAATTCCATAAATGTGACATCAATCTCAACTTTCAAGTGATGAATACAACTCCTTTTTTTTGTAGAAAAATTTTATGTGATCGAATGTTAGGCAGTAAAAAATCAACAAGAGCGTAAGCTCAGTTTTGTAAAGATTAAAATGTTGTATTAAATGAGTGGACATATAAGATAAGATAATATTATAAATGAATACATTAAAGAGAAAATAAGAATAACACCTATTGTGTAAAAGATAATAGAATCTCATTTTAAATAATTTAACTATATAGGAAGAAGATCATTAGAAGTCTTAAAAACAAGAGTACTTGTCGCTATCCAACAACCTACCTTTGAGGATCGCTTGGTGAAAAAGCATAGTCTAGAAGCGAATGATAGAGGAGAAGGGAAGAGTATTTGCATTGACACCACTTAATCCGTATCACACTTCTTTCACCTTTTCCACCAGCTATACTTCCAAGCTTGTTGGAAGGTTGTTTTGGGCTTCGGATTTAGTTTTCTCTTTCATCATGGTAATGAATTTCATATCTTTGGCAAAAAGAAATAAAAAAAAATTTGGGTTAAGCATGTATTAATGGAATTGGCTTAAACGAGCATTCTAAATTTATAATGCATCAATAATAATTTATTAGTATTTTTATAATATAAAAAGGATATTGTAACTAATAGAAGTTTTGATAAAAACTTTATTTTGGTCCCTCACTAATACTTTCATTATCAATTTAGTCCCTCATAGATCAATTTTTGCAAGTTAGTCCCTTATTAGTCAAAATTGACCTCAATTTAATCTCTCCATTAAACTCTTTTACACATATTCTCTCATTTTCCTTGCCTATACGGGAAAAATTATTTTTAGTAGTTAGAGCTTATTTTTGAGTAATTTACTTTGTTCCAATCAGTATAAAGGTAAGTAAGATTCATGGACCTGATGATTACGACTTCTGATTTGGTGGTAGGGAATTTGATGATGGTCCTTTAGAAAAGATTCTTCAAATTACCTACAAAGATGATATCAAAGGTATATCTTCCTTTCCTAATGTGAGCAACTATCTAGTTTCAGAAGTTAATGTTACCTATAAGGAATAAAGATCATCATATACTCTTTTTAAATGTGTATATATTGTATACACATTTTTTAAGAATGTGTGATTTAATGAAAAAAAAATGATATGAAAAAATATGTATGATAACAATGGTATTGAGAAAAATGTAAAAAATTATGTGAGATAAAAATGAGTAAGAAAATCAGAATTGATCTATAAGTATACACATGCTATTGCCTCTAATATGTTGGGCATATACTACGTTGAAATTTAGGCGAAGTGTGTATCATAGTTGCAACCCACCGCAAGTGGAAGCTTGTTTAGGTGTCCTATGATGGTGTAATCACGATGCTGCAAGGCATAATAATGATGTTACAAATTAGTGTAGTCACAATCTTGTATTTTTTATCCTAAGACAAGCGTTAAATGACGAGTTAGAGAAAAAAAAAATACTGATTATAATGCTATGTAAGATCCTTACAATAACATGTATGCAAAGGCAGAGCTTGGACAACATTTTTAAGAGGCCATAATGTTTAATATGTAAATTAAATTAACATAATTATACTTCAAAAAACAATATCAGATATCTAAAGTTTAAAACAAGTTACCGTCGCAATCAAAATCGCGACGGAACAACTGAAAAAGATTAAGATTTAAAAATCAATGAAGTCGCTACTAATGTTTATTTTAATTGAGAAAACATTAGAAAAACTCTTAAAATAGGCAAAATTGGTCTTTTGAAAAATGAATTTGGGTTCGGGAGTCGATTACAGGTAGGGAAGATGTTAGCACCTTACACTGTTCGTTCTAAAAACGGTACCTTAAGCTAGTTATGCAAATTTTAATAATCTCAAGTATTTTTTATTTTACCCTTTTTGAAAAGACTTTGTAACCATATTTTTTATATTTTATTTATTTATTTATTTTTAAAAAATAAAGAAAAGAAAGAACTAATTTGTGAAAATTTAATTTGGCTTGACAAAATAGAGATTCTGCTCCTACGTATCCTCAGGTGCAATGAGGAACTCAAAGTCACATAGTTCTTTAGAAAATAATTGTAAGTTGGTTGTTTTTTTTAATTTTGAAAAGATTTTTTATTTTGAAAACTCATTCAAAATTTTTTTAATGTTTAGAAAAATGTTCGAATCATCAAGCTGTCACAACTTAGATAATTCTAAAAGTTATAGGATTAACAAGCTGTCACAACTCAATCAAATCCCAATTTATTATTGAATTAATTTTAAACAAAAAAGTTTACAAAATAATAATAATAATAAATAAATAAATCAAACTAATAAATGAATAAGCCTAAAATGAATAAGACGTGTATATAATGAAAGATAATAACACAAGAAAAAATAACTAAACTTACCTCCAAGGTATAGAAAAAATGATATGCTCAAAGAAGTTGATGCACATGGCTTCACACGTTCTCTTCAAATCAAACCTTAAAAAATAACTCACTTGCAAGAGAGATTTTTTTTACTAAAGTCCTTTAATTCTTATACTTAGTATTAAGCCTAAGAGTATAATTTTCTCTAACTCTTATACTTAGAATTAAGCTAAAGAGTATAAATTTTTAGATGCCAAAACAAATAAGAACCACCTCTTTATATAGGAGGAGGGGAGGGAGAAGGGACATGACTTCTCTAATGTGGGACTTAGACACCTTAGTTTTTTCTTCAAATTTCTTCTTCTTCTTTTTTTTCTTTTTTTTTTCATTTTATTTTATTATGAATTTAAATGATCTAAGCAACAAAAGTTTATGAATAAAATTAGGTATCAACCGTTACTACCACAAAAGTGAGCCAACGAATGGAAAATAAAATGAAAAAGGAAGGAGTGACGGACCACCACACCGCACACCAATAATAATTTGAGAAATTAAATGGTTTATTTGTTTTTTTTAATATACTTTTTTATGGCTTTCTAATAAATGAGAGAAAGCCAAATGATTTTTTGGTGAAGAGGAGAGAAGCCCGTGTTTTAGTATTTTTATTGAGGGGGTCATTTACTGATATTATTATGTATATGCATGACAACTTTTTGGAAAATAGGGAGGCCGTGGCTCTCACGGTTTTAGGTAAGCTTCGTCTATGTATGTATGCATTTGATTTTCTTGACTAACAATGAATAATTTAAGGGATTAAATTAAAGTTCGTTTTAATTAATGAGATGCTACATTGTAAAAAATTGATTTATAAATAATTAAATTAAGACTAAAAACTTCGGTGAAGGACCAAAATAGAATTTTTTTTCAGCAAAAATTTTGAGCACACCTTTATCAAAAATTCATTAATTCAGGAAGATTTGAATTAATCCACCCTTGTGAATTGAAAAAGCTATTTACACCTCCATTTTACTTGAATGAATACTCAACGAAAAACATATTTTCAATTTAAAAAAAAAATTGAGTAAAGGAACATACTGGAAAAAGGATTTGTATTATATAACATATCATATCGAAGCTTCAATTTAGCAAATTCAATGATAATGATAGTAGAACCACCTGTTTTCTTTTCAGTATGTGACAACATCTTGTCGTGGAACTTGCCTCATAGAGTGCAATAAAGCTTGTTTGCATTTGAAAAAATAAATGAATAAAATAAAAAAAATATCTGTGTAAATTACAAATGAACAAAATTAATACTTACTTCAAATCTAAAAGCCTTACATATACTTTATAGATGTGTCTCTCATTTGTGAAGAATTCTTGCTTTGTTTCAATCTCAATTACCTAGCCAATCGAATCTTGCAAATTTGAAAAAGAAACAATCAATTTGGTTAAAAATAAATAAACTTTAAAGAAATAAACGATTAAATAAGTTGTATACCTACTAAAAATAAGTCATTCATAGTATATGAATTAATCTCATTAAAAAAAAAAAACAGCTGAAATCATACATAGGATGTCTCCTCTAATTCTGTGAGGTGCGCTCTTCACAAGAAATTTTGCCCATTCAATTTTTAAGTGTGTTGTTGGTTCATTTCTAGCTGTGTAGTTCACCAGTAGTCATATTCATCATCTTTAGTGCTTCCACATGATTAAGACTAAAAAAAAGTGCTTCCACATGATTTAGTAACATTGTCTCCACTCCTAATCTTATGTAATGTGTATATATTTATACTTTTTTTTAAATAATGGAATCTTTGGGTGAATAATAAAACAAGGTTGGAGACACCACCTAGATACTTACGTTGATGGCATTCTTCTTTTCTTTGGTTTTTTTCATAATGCTAAGTTTGTCTTATCTGTAGTTTTGCATTGATCCCACTTAAGCTTATCTGCAAGCTAGAAACTTCTTTCACGTTACGGGTTTTTTTTTTTTTTTTTTTTAAGGACAAGACTCAGAGAAGAAGTGGGGATAAGTTATAGGAAATTGAGATAGAGAATATTTGTAGAGATTTAATTTTTTTTTTATAACTTTTTAATTCTTATTAATTGAGCAACTAATAAGGGACTCATGTTACGGTTTTGTTAATTAAAAACTATTTATTACTCATCTTAATTATTTAAAATAAGTATTACATATTTTTTATATTTTTAAGATATTAAATATTTTTATTTTTTATTTTACATTCTCAAAGGCATATGTTAACAAAATCCTTTATTAGTTGTCCAATTGTATTTTTCTATTATATTGTTGCAGTCATAATTGTTTTAAAACAACAATATTCCATGTACATTTACTCACATATTATTTTATATTTATATAGTTTTACTATATAATTATAATTTTGGGTCTATTTTATTTTTTACACATTATATTATGATATTTTTATATATCTCTAATGTGAGAGATATGTTTTGAGAATGATGTGTAGAAAACATTATTCAATTTAAAATTGTGTTTTCTCTAAGTTTGATAATTTTGTTTTCATTAGTTGGTGTATAATTTGTTTTGTGTTTGTTCTGGATTTGTAAATCAGTTAGTAAGTGTTAAGGGTATGAAGGGAGAGTAGCGGGGTTAAAGCTCTCCATCCCACTTTTCATTTACCTATCCTCCAATCCTGGACCCATCAGGAGTCCCTCCACTAGCCCTACAAGATAGATAGTAGACCTTACACAAAAAAAATGTGAAGTGATTATAATTTATTAAAAAATTGAATTAATTGTTAAATCAGCTTATATGTTAGCAACATATTAAATATAGAGCAATTCAAAATAAATAAGTATTATATATTTTTTATATTTTCAAGATATTAAATATTTTTATTTTTTATTTTACATTCTCAAAGACATATGTTAACAAAATCCTTTATTAGTTGTGCAATTGTATTTTTCTATTATATTGTTGCCGTCATGAGTGTGTTAAAACATCAATATTCCATGTACATTTACTCACATATTATTTTATATTTATATAATTTTATTATATAATTATAGTTTTGGATTCATTTTATTTTTTACACACTTATATTATGATATTTTTATATATCTCTAATGTGAGAGATATGTTTTGAGAATGATGTGTAGAAAACATTATTTATTTTAAAATTGTGTTTTCTCTAAGTTTGATAATTTTGCTTTTATTAGTTGGCGTATAATTTGTTTTGTGTTTGTTCTGGATTTGTAAATCAATTAGTAAGTGTTAAGGGTACGAAGGGAGAGTAACGGGGTTAAAGCTCTCGATCCCACTTTTCATTCACCTATCCTCCAATCCTGGACCCATCAGGGGTCCCTCCACTAGCCCTACAGGATAGATCGTAGGCCTTACACCAAAAAAATGTGAAGTGATTATAATTTATTAAAAAATTGAATTAATTGTTAAATCAGCTTATATGTTAGCAACATATTAAACATAGAGCAATTCAAAATAAATATAGAAAGTAATGAATTTACCATTATCAAATGCATTGAAATTAAATAAAACAATAAATTATATTTCATGCTTTACCAAAACAAAATTAGAAATAAACACAACATAATATAAAAGGTCTTAAAATTAATTACAATTGATCCACCTCTATATATTAAATTAGAGTAATCTTATTTAAGAATGACTTAATTCACTCATGTTTTTCTTACTCAAAAAACTAGATTGATAACATTTACAATGCACAAGCTTATCAAATAAGCTATATATATATGAATAATTTTATTCATATTTAGGTTGAGATATTTTGAAAAATAATTCATAGTGTATTATGTATATATTTAATCCATTAAAAGCTAAAATATCATAATGTAATAAATGAATACAAATCTTTCCCAAACATAATTTTATCTTACTATTATTACTTTTATGAGATTCTTTCCTAACTATTTATAATCCAAAAGTAATTATATAGTTTTAGTGATTAGAAAATTTAAAATAACTATATATCATTTACAATTTGAAAATAGTAATAAAAAACTAAAAGGAAAAAAATGGAAGAAATGAAGGGGAAAAAAAGAGTTTCAATGGTGAGAAGAAAAAAAGCATTAAAGCATTTAAAAATGAGAAGAAAAAGATATAAAATTTGAGTATAAAAAGATAAGGAAAATAAATATTTCAAAATTAAAATTAAAAAATGAGAGTTTTTGATTAATAATAAACAAAACCTCCATGAAAGTAGTGGAAAATGAAGGACGGAAAACAATCTATCAATGATTGTCATGTGTCATTACCAATTCTTGCTGTTTTCTATAAAAGAAATGTTAATAATATATTTTTTATACTCTTTTTAATATTTTTTTATTAATCTAAAAGTAAGTGTTATTAATATTCTTCTTCTAATAATTCTTTTAAGTATATGAGATGGACTAATAGTTCAATAATAAAATAAGTATTAAAAAAATATATTACTAATATTCTTCTCCATATAATAATAGATGGATATAGATGTTATATATCATTCTTAACTTCTCCTTTTAGAAAAAATTCAAATTTAAATTAGTTATGTATATTTTCTTTTTTAGTTTTAAACATTTCTTATTTTAATTTACAATTTTTAAAATTCTATTTTTAAAAAATCTTTTTTTCCAATTTCAAACACTTTTTTTCCAATTAATACTTTTTTTATTCTAACAAAATTTTTAAATAATCTTAGCAATGTAGATATACTCAGTTTAATAATTCTGAGCAAAGCACAGAAATACAATTAGTTGTTTTTTTTTTAACTTTTACAACTAATTACTATAAAATGCAAGTCCTAGTCAAATTTTTTAATCCATTCAAAAGTTGTGTTTTTTAAGAGAAATTATTGTATGCTCCTCGAACAACAATAAATGTATGCTATTATTCCTATGCTGACAAATTTAAGTTGACCTCTCCTACTTAGGAAACACACATATAATTATGAGACATATATATGATACAATATAGATACATTAATGCGATAAAAATTTAAAAAATAATTAAAAGATAATATTTAAAAATATCAAAATATCAAATATAATATATATTAAATACCGATATAATGATCATTTTAAAGTATTAGTGGTATATAACTTTCTACTTAAAAAAAAAAAAGCTTAACAAATGGCCATTCACTTTATTTTATTTTATTTTTTTCCGTAGCTAGTGGCAATTCATTTTTAAATGCAGATGATCTTTTTCTTTTTGGTAAATAATGGTCTTATTTTTTTTACTCCATTCATTCATTTTAAAACGAAAGTCTCAGTCATACTAGTCGAAAGCATTTAATTTTAATATATTATCAGTATAAAATTTTTTTATATTATCATTTAATTATTTATTATTATATTATTAAAATTATTTGACTTTAATAATAATTATTTTAAAAATTACACATATGATAATATATAATTGATTAATAATTTAAAAAATATTATACTAAAAGTACATTAAAATTAAACTCAAACAAAAAGAAAGTCTCAGTCATAGATTTTAAATCTATCCATTTTAAAAACTAAGATCTTTTTTTTGGTAGCCATTTATTTTAAAATGCAAGCATTCATATTTTTTTTTCCCTTAAAGTATTTCTTAATCCGATAGTTGAGAGATTAATCTTTTTAAATATTGTCATATACTTAAGCAGAAATTCTTCATAATAGTATTACTTTTATACATATAAATCTCACGATCAAATCCAAAACCATATACTTAAATAACTCAAATTTCTTCCACTAAGATCAACACACATCGACATTCACCTTATTCTTTTTAATCTTTAATTTCATTCATTTTAAAATTGGCGGTCTTTATATATATATATATATATATATATATATATATATATATATATATATATATATATATATATAAACTTACACTAAGTATAAGTTGATTTTCTCTTGATTTTCAACCGTTAGTTTCACTTTCATCTAATGGTTACTTTTAATGAAATAATCTCAATCATTAGATGAAAGTGAAACTAACGGTTGAAAATATGTGTAAAAGAAAAAAGATTTTCAACCGTTATATATATTTAAGGGAGATCAACTTACACTTTATCATTCTATATATATTTCATTCATTTTAAAATTATATATATAATATATATATATATATATATATATATATAAAACTTACACTAGAAATAATTTTCTCAATAATTAGATTTTAAAAATAATCTAACATTAGATGAAAAAACTAACGGTAAAATAGGTGTAAAAGAAAAAAGACTTATACTTGGTGTAAAATGATCCCCTTATATATATATATATATATATATATATATATATATATATATATATATATATATATATATATATATATATATATATATATATATATATATATATATATATATATATAGAACGGATCCTTCCTATATATATATATATATATATATAGAGAGAGAGAGAGAGAGAGAGAGAGGATCCGTTTACACTAGTGTAAGTTGATTTTCTCTTACACCTATTTTTAATCATTAGTTCCACTTTCATCTAATGATTGAGATTATTTCATTAAAACTAACCATTAGATGAAAATGAATTTAATAGCTAAAAATGAGTGTAAGAGGAAAAAAACTTATACTGATGTAAGTTGATCTTCCCTTTCTCTATATATAACTCATTTTCACCTGTTAAATTCATTTTCATCTAATGGTTATATGACTGCGGGATTTAAGGATGCAAACCCAAGTGCAGGTTGTCTCAAGTAGTAAATTTCTCGAGAGTCCGAGGTCGATCCACAGGGAATTGATGAAGAAAAATTAATTGAGGTAAGAAGATGATTTGTCACAACACCAAAAGTAATAAAATAAGTTCACAAATGAATTTAAGGGCTTGCTTGGGTTAGGAGATCCACTCTTGGTAATAAATTAAAGGTAAGATTATTTCTCTTTTTAACTCAATTGAAATCCACACACAACGGAGGTTCCAATCGGAAAATATAACATTTAAAGTTCAATTATATATGTAATCATATTATGATTCCTTTAATTATCTACCAACATTTGTAAATGAGTTCAAGTATTTACTATGCCAATCCTATTGTCTACAATAAATCAAGATCTCCATTAACAAAGAAGGTTTCTAAATTGATTGGAAACAAAATACAACACATATAATGTTCATTTAATAATATATCATTTAAGTACAAGAAATAAAATAATCTAACCTTATTTCATTACCAAGAGCTTCACTCTTTCACCCAAGCAAGATGAAGATTTAGTTACTCATGGATAAGAAGAAAGAAAGAGAGAAGAAGAGAAAGATGAACATGACTTCAATTTAGAACAAGAGAAAATTACAACAAAGGAAAACAATAAACAAGCATAACCTTAACTTGTACAAACTAAGCCTAACACCAAGTGTTCCAAATGGTCAGCCAATGGTGCCTTTTATAGAGGATTAGGGATACAAAATGACAAAGGGGCTGATTAGGGATAGGTGGGATGAGTGGATGAATGAGTGGAGAATGCCAAATGGTGAGGATAAGAGTGAAAAATTATTGAGATTTCTTGTCTCCGAAATCATTCATTGCTTACGTCATTGATTTCATCATTTTCGAGCCAAGTGGTCTTCATGAAAGTTCTAGGAAATTGTCTAAGCTTTCCAATGGCTCTGGAATCACCTAAAAATTCGTCCTATAGCCCAAGATATGACCCAATTACTACAAACTGTTCAGGCTCAGTTTTAACACCTCTGTTTTGACTTTCAGACCCAATATCACCATCAAGGAGCCCGAATCAAGTTTTGTGTTCAACATGAAAGTTTTAGATCTGGGTCTTAACTTTCAAATTTCCAAATTTCAGCCCAAGATAATTCTTGCAGCTCGAGTTATGCTCTGATTACTGTACACTGTTCAGGTTTCAGACACAAAACTCGTGTTCTGTCTTCCAAGCCCAATTAGCTACTAGATGTCTGATTGAGACTTTGAGCTCTTCATCAAAGTTGTAGAGCTCTCTCTTATCTTTCCTACAAGGTAAAATTCATAATTATCAGACATTTAGAACTCAAGATATGACCAAAATACAGAAACAACGTAAGACCAAAATAGTGCTAAAAAAATCAATTAAATTCAATTTGAGTCCAAACTTACAAAACAGAATTAGACTTAATCAATTAAGTACATAGAGAGTGTAAATGACTAAAAATGAGAGTTTATTAATGTATAAAATATGTGATCATCATTATATATATATATATATATATATATATATATATATATATATATATATATATATATATATAGGGAGGATCAACTTACACCAATGTAAGTTGATTTTCTCTTTCACTCATTTTCAGCTATTAGATTTACTTTCATCTAATGGTTACCTTTAATGAAATAATCTCAACTATTAGATGAAAGTTGAACTAACGGTTGAAAAAAAGTGTAAAAGAAAAAAAGACCTACACCTGTGTAACGGATCCCTCCTCATTATATATATATATATATATATATATATATATATATATATATATATATATAATTACTCTATGAATTGTATTTTTAATAATAACTATAAAATTCATTTCAAATTGACTAATTTTAATTATAATTAGTTTGATTTCAATTAACTATCAACAATAATGTATTAATTACTTTAACTTTTTAAATTCAAAATGAATTCAAATATGGATATTAATTCACGTAAAAAAAGGATATTAATTATTCTCAACATACAGTATTTACATAAATTTCTATATTATAATCATGAATAGTATTTTTTAATAAAAAAAACTAAGACTAAAATCATATTTTGGATCTAACATTTTTTTTATTTTCACTTTAGTTGTTAACATTTCATTTTTTTAACTTTAATTTCTAACATTTCTAAATTCACTTTAATTTTGCTTGTATGTCTATATACCTATTATCTAATAATTGGAGATGCTAGTGTGTCACAATACAATTAGAAATGATGCATCATTTTCTACTAGCATGGTAATTTGACGAAAGATGGTTGGATGAATACAATTAAAATAATTTTATTTTATTTTTCACATGCTATTTTGAAATGCAAGATTTTTTTTCCCAAATAACAAGTAAAGAATGAAATTACGTAATTTTAGACTTATTCATTTTATTATCTTTTGTCAAACTGTCATGTGAGTAAATAACAATGTCACATCATTTCCAATGATAAAATATCAACATCTTTATTTATTAAATAATAGATATATAGATAGAAAGAATAAATTAAAATGATTTTGTAAATATTAAGAACTATAGTGAAAAATAAAATGTCAAGTACGAGAATGAAAATAAAAACAAATGTCAAAAACAAAATAGAATTTTAGTCTAAAATTAAATTAAGGTTGGAGATATGCCTAGATGCCTATTGGAGGTATTTATGTTTTCAACAATGCTGAATGTCAAGAAATGAAATTCGTCAAACGTCACACGAATAGATAAAATCACGCCAACTGCCCTTGCGTTTCATCGATCAAGTTTCCAATTTTTGTTAGTTTATTTCATTTTAACTATAGTTCACCTTCATGAACTGTTTCGTTTCGTGACAAATATCACACAACTCTTATGTTTTTATGTTGACGGCATTCTTCTCAATTTTCATTGATTTTATTCATAATGCTAAGCTTGTGTTATCTTTAGTTTTGTAGACTTGATCCTTGTATTGCTTATTTTCAAGCTAAAATCTTTTTCACATTATTAACTAGAAAAACGTTAAGTAGCTCAACTGGATGGCATCACATAACTGTGCGATTAGTATTAATATGGTGGGTACGGTGAGTCCCACTTAAATGGGATATAGTCAATAAAGAAGACTTACTTGTATTTTATGTTCATTCAGGATGAACCGGCTGGGTTACTTTCCTCATGCCACTAGCATATCTCTGTTAACTATCCAATTTGTTGTAAATAGAATAAAAGAGAAGATAATGAGAGACTAGGACAAATAAAATATAGGTACTAAAAATTTAATTTTTTAAGAACTAATTATGATACCAATTTTTCTTTTTTCTTCACATTTCATCATGAATATTATATCTTTTCATAGGACATAAGAAAAGAGTGGTTACACAAAAAGATGGTTACACTTTGTACTGTACTATTATGTATGAAGGTTACAAATTAAATAAGCACACTAAAAGTTGTAACTATAAACCTATACTAATCACACCCTTAATTCCTAATCAAGTTAGTCATCTACTGTATGCAGAATATATATGTTTTATAATACTTTTTCTTAGATGACTATACACTATGAATATGTCTCGTTAAAATATTGTTAAGCAAAACTAGTGGGATAAAAATTTAGTAAAGGAAAAAGAATACAACATTCATAGGTTACTAACTTCCGCTCAAAAGTACAACTAATCATAAAACATTTTTAAGTTGGTGCATTGTAACTCTTGTGACTCTCTTAGACATTTATCTTTAATATCATTTATAACACCCTCTCTGATAATCACATATTTTATATATTAATAAACTCTCATTTTTAATCATTTACTCTCTCCATGTACTTAATTGATTGAGCTTAGTCATGTTTTGTAAGTTTGAGTTCAAATTAGGCTTAATTGATATTTTTCAGCATTATTAAGATTTTATACTGTTTCTGTATTTCGGTCATATCTTGAGTTCTAGATGTCTAGAAATTATGAATTTTATCTTATAGGAAAGCTGAGAGAAAACTCTACAACTTTGATGAAGAGTTCAAAGTCTCAATCAGACATCTAGTGGAGTTAATTGGGTCTGGAAGTCAGAAAATTGGTTCTATCAATAGAACCCGAGTAGTGTGCAGTGATTGGGCTATAATTTGAGCTGTAGGAATTATATGGAGATGACACCGGTGGCATTGGAAAGATAAGACAATTACCTACAACTTTCATAAAGACCTCAAGAGCCATATCATAAGCTTGAATAACTCAAATTGGAGTTGAAGCAAGAACTAGAGTGCTGATCCTGACAGCTTGACCTCTATGTACTCATTAGGCTATATCTCGGGCTGTAGGAATGATGATCGACTGAAATTTTGATAGTTGATAGTTAAGACCCAAATCTACAACTTTCATGAACAACACTTTTCGATATTCTGAGGTCTAGTGGTCATATTGGGCTTGCAAGTCAGAACAGAGGAGCTAAAATTGGGCTTGAGCAGTTGCAATGATTGGGTCATATCTTAGGCTGTAGGAAGCCAAATTGGATGGTTCAAGCGGACATTTGTAGCCAAGACAAAGGCCTATAACTTTCATGCAGTCACTTTCCGAGATTCTGTCGGCAAGCACGAGTTTGGCACCAAATTATTTTGAGCAACTGAAGACAAATATTTTTTGCAATCATACACCTACTCCTCAATCATCCATTTAATCATCCACCTACTCCTTAATTATCTACCAACTCATTGTCCCACTCATTGTAATCTTTTACTTGTAATGCTCTATAAAAGGTAGCCTTAGCTACCTATTAGGGTAATCTTGGTTTTAGATCAAGATCATGCTATTATGTTATTTACTTGTTGTAATTTTCTTTTGTTGTAAATAGAAGTTATGATCATCATGTTCTTCTTCTTCTTCTCTCTTTCTTTCTTCTTGCTCATGGGTAACTAATTTTCATCTTGCTTGGGTGAAATGGTGAAACTTTTGATAATAAAATAAGGTTAGATTAATTTTTTTCTTGTGCTTAAATGATATATTATCAAGTGGCTATTATATATGTTGTATTTTGTTTCCAATCAATTTAGAAACTCTCCTTGTAAAGTGGAATTCTTAATTCATTGTAGACAAGTGGTTTAGCACAATGAATGCTTGAACCCATTTACAAGTGTTGGTGTTGGTAAATAATTAAAGGAACCATAATATAACTACATATATAATTCTAAATGGACTTTGAATATTTTATTTTTCGATTGGAACTTCCGTTATACGTGGATTTCAATTGAGTTATAAAAAGAATTAATCTTGTCCTTAATTTATTACCAAAAATGGATCTCTTAACCCAAACAAGTTCTTTAATTTAATTGTAAATAACTTTTATTATCTTTATTGTTGTGACAAAGTCTTTTCTTACCTCAAAGAATTTTTCTTCATCAATTCCCTGTGGATCGACCTCGGACTCCTGAGAAATTTATTATTTGAGACAACCTGCACTTGGGTTTGCATCCTTTAATCCGCATCAAGTTTTTGGTGCCGTTGCCGGAGACTTGATTTGAAGTTTTAATTTATTGAGGTTCTTTTTCTTTAATAAAATTTGTTTTCTCTTCTCCCTCACTGTAGCAAAAGATTAGCTTGCCGATCCTTCAGTTCTTTACTAACTTTTTAACTTTCTAACTTATTAACTTACTAACCTACTAACTTTCTAATTTACTAACTTACTAACTTATTTATTTATGTCATTTATTTATGCTTACTAACATTTTTATTTATGTCATTTATTTTTGCTTTCTGACTTACTAACTTACTAACTTTTTTATTTATGTCATTTTTTTTATTTTCTGACTTAATAACTTGTACATTTTTTTATTTATGTCATTTATTTATTGTTAATATTTTAATGACTAGTGTAAACTGCCGACTTGTATATTATTTTTTCTATGTTAAGTCATTTATTTATGCTTAATTAGTATCGTGATTCAAATTCTGGTCGTTTGGTTAAAATTAATCTTGGTACTTTATATATTGATTTGTTTGAATCACAATCACACATAATTGACACAATAGCTGAAAATGAAAGTGTACATGATGAACATGAAAATCAACCGTTGTAAACCATGTATGAATATTTGCAACCACCTCGAAATTCTAGTCCATCATGCTTTATCTTTCCACTTAATGCCAACAATTTTAGATTTATGCCAGGGATGATTTCTTTACTTCTTAACTTTTATGATTTAGAATATGAAAGCTCATATTTACATCTAAAAGAATTTGAAGTAGTATGTATTATTTTAATGATTAAAATTGTACTGAAGATATTATTAAGCTTAAATTGTTTCCTTTTTCTTTAAAAGAAAAAGCAAAAACTTGACTTAACATTTTGAAACCAAGATCAATTGGCACATAATAAGAAATGCAAAGTGAATTCTTAAAGAATTTTTTTTCAACACATAAAACCAATGCTATGAAAAGACAAATCCAATTTTTTTTCCAAAATTCAAATGAAGCATATTTTCAATGTTGGGAACGGTTTAAATATTTGTTAAATTCTTACCCACGTCATGGTTTTGAAAAATGGCGCACTATAAGCTTCTTTTATGAAGGTTTAACAACTGAAACCAAACAATTTGTAGAAACAATGTGCAATGGTGAGTTTCTTGATAAAGAACCTGATGAAGCTTTAGACTATTTAAACTAGTTAGTTGAAAATTCTCAATCTTGACATGGTACTAATATTTCTGATTATTCAATTAGATCTAATCTTGTAAGTGCTAATAAAGAAAAATATCACCTTAGTCAAAAGGAAGATCTAAATGCTAAGTTTGTCAGTTTGGCTAGAAAGGTTGAAGCCATAGAATTAGGAAAAGTAAAAGAAATCAAATCTGTGCAAAATGAAGAAATTTGTGGCATTTGTGATGACTTAGGACACTCAACACATGAATGTCTTAAGATTCCTGTTTTTAAAGAAGTTGTACATGAGCAAGAAATGACCTGAATTTCAGATAGAGGAATAATAATCAGTCACAATTTGTGCAACCACCACCTCCTGAAGAACAATATGACTTTCAAAATTCTCAAAGATATGCACCTTATATCTCATCATATAGGAAAAACCTTGAAGAAACATTGCATGCATTCATAGAAAAGCAAGAGGCCATTAATAAACAAAACAATCAAATTATGATTGACATAAAAGAAACTCTTGTTAAACTTTCTTTTGCACTCACCATTAACAAGAAAGGAAAATTTCCTTCTCAACTTCAACCAAATCTCAAGGGTCAATACAGTCTAAATGATGGTAGTTCAGAAAACCAACAAATAGATCAAGTCAAGTCAGTGATAACTCTTAGGAGTAGAAAGGTTGTTGAAAAACAAATTCCTGAACCTTGTGAGAGAGATGATTAACCAATCCCCCAAGAAAATGAAGAAGTTGACCAAAAAGAGACCAAACTCACGCTTGCACCCCCATTTCCTCAAACATTAAACAATTCAAGGAAATTGACCCATAACACTAAAATTTTTGAAATTTTAAAGCAAGTGAAGGTTAATATTCTTTTGTTAGATGCTATCAAACAGATTCTATCTTATGCCAAATATTTGAAGGACTTGTGCATTGTTAAAAGGAAACTAAATGTGAAAAAGAAAGTATTTTTGACTGAACAAGTAAGCTCCATTATTCAGAACAATAATGCATTGAAATATAAAGACCCTGGTTATCCTATAGTTTTGTGCATTATTAGAGAACATAAAATTGAAAAAGCTTTACTTCATCTTTACGCTAGTATCAATTTGCTTCCATATTCAGTTTATCAGCAACTCAACTTGGGTGAGTTAAAATTAACTTCTATAATTCTTCTACTTGTCGATAGATCAATTAAAATTCCAAGAGGAATAGTGAAAGATGTGTTAGTACAAGTTAATAAATTCATATATCCTGTGAATTTTATTGTCTTGGGTACTGAACCTATAGTTGATAGTTGCAAGTCAATTCCTATTATTTTAGGCCACCCATTTTAACAACATCTAATGCTTTGATAAATTGCAGAAATGGAGTGGTGAAGCTAACATTTGGAAATATGGCATTGGAACTCAATATTTTTAATATGTGCAAGCAACTATACGAAATCCTTGATGAAAATGAGGAAGTTGACGGGATTGAGGCCATTGTGGATGATCATATTCTAAAAAGGAGTTATTCTGACTTATTAGAAATTTGTTTAATTAATTCATTTAATTCAGGTATGCAAGTAGATGATGATATTTCGAAAATATGTTCTTTACTTGATTGTACACAGGTAATGGAATACAATGGATGGAAGCCGAAATTCAAAGAGTTAAAACTCATGAATAATAATGTCCATGAAGAAATACTCATACTGGAACTAAAGTCATTATCTGTTGGGTTTAAGTACACATTTTTGGGAGAAAAACAAAGCTTTCCAATGGATGCCAAACCAAGATTGATACGGTGGATCTTGTTGCTTAAAGAATTCAACATCACAATAAAAGATAAGAAATGAGCTGAAAATGTTGTCGCAGATCATTTGTCCAAACTTAAAATAGGCTCACCTTTTAATAACACACCCATCAATGATTCTTTTCCCAATAAATTTTTATTTTCTGTCAATTCCATGCCTTGGTTTGCTAACATAGTCAATTTTCTTGTAACAAGAAAGATGCCGCCTCAATGGACGCATCAAGACAGAAGGAAATTTTTGACAGAGGTGAAAATTTTTTATTGGGATGACCCATACTTGTTCAAATATTGTCCTGACCAAATCTTTCAGAAATGTGTGGCCAGCAGTGAGGTAGGTAGTGTCACTAAATTTTGTCACTCAAAAGCTTGTGGATGTCACTTTTCTTCAAAGAAACAGTTGCGAAAATCTTGCAGTGCCGATTTTATTGGCCCACTTTATTTAAGGACTGCTATACTTTTTGCAAAAGTTGTGAAAACTTTCAGAAATTGGGCTCTATTTCAAAAAGAAATATGATGCCTCTGAACCTTATCCTTGTCATTGAAATTTTTTATTGTTGGGGAATTGATTTCATGGGCCCATTTCCATCCTTATTTGGAATTGTGTATATTTTGGTTGCAGTTGATTATGTCTCAAAATGGATTAAGGCGATTTCATGCCAACACAATGATCATAAAATTGTTCTCAAATTTTGAAAAGAAAATGTCCTGTGTTGATTTGGAATCCCTCGAGCTATCATCAGTGATGGGGGAACACATTTTTGTAATAAATCATTTGAATCTTTAATGAAGAAATATGGTATTAGACACAAAATTGCCACCCCTTATCACCCTCAGACAAATGGACAAGTTGAATTGGCAAATAGGGAGATTAAACAAATTTTGAAAAAAACAGTTAACCCAAATCGTAAAGATTGGTCTTTAAGACTAAACGATGCACTTTGGGCTTACCATACTGCTTTCAAAATATCCTTGGGCATGTCACCCTATGGGTTAGTCTATGGAAAACATTGTTACTTGCCTGTAGAATTGGAACATAAAGCATTTTGGGCCATTAAAGCTTTCAACCTAAACCTTGATGATGCTTGCAAGATACGCAAATTGCAATTAAATGAACTTAGGGAATTGAGAAATGATGCATATGAAAACTCAAAATTTATAAAGCTAGAGCAAAAGTTTTTCATGACAAGTCAATTTTGAGAAAATCTTTTGAAATTGTTCAAAAAGTTTTGCTTTATAATTCTTGTCTACACCTATTCCCTGGAAAATTGAGATATAGGTGAAGTGGTCCTTTTGTTGTTGTAACACCCTCCTTAGGGCATCACATTTTCGACTCCCGACTCATAATCTGGAAATCAATTTGTAAAAGGTTTGAGTTATGAAAATATGGGTTTCAAAATTACTTCTTTACTGAAACGTAAATTTACAGAAAATATTAGGTAATATTGAAAATCATATTTCAACTATTCATTACGCAATATTGACACCAATTAATATTTCACAATTTAAAGAGAAATATAAAATTAACAGACTCTTTTTTTTTAACAGTAGCAAACCCTATAATGAGTCCTACTTAATAACACGGTACAACACTAACGAGAAACTTTAACATACTTATTCCTTTTTCTGTCCATCTTGATGTATCAGACATCTGTTCCTTTGTCAACACTGCAAACCTTCGAGTCCTGAATGTCCACTCCTTATTGTTGTCACCAATCTCAGAGTATCCATCGCCTGTTAAGTCTAAGACAACTCGATCCTTCTATTATTTGATTTTAACAGTACAGACACAACAAAACAACATAACAAAGAGGTGAGATCACCTACACCAATACCAACATGGCAGCACAGAGATAACACAAGCAACATATCATACAGATAGATCATTCCACAATTATGATCATGTCATAAACATTAATCAACTATCATCATCCAATCATTTATCAGTTCAATTATCATAAACAACAATTACGATAATGCCCAGCATTATCATCATCATCATTCAAGTATTCAAAACAATTGTCATAACTAATATTCCTCAATTAATATATCACACAGATATAAATGTACTCATATAATGCATGTGCATTTAGACTCAATGTTCCTACTCCATGGAACTAAACTCAGGTCAGAGAAATGATCGAAAAGATCATGGGTACCACATGCCTCGATCACGTGCTATAATCCTCATTTTGATTTTGCACATCTAGCATATACACGACAGGTCTTTATCGATCTTGAATAAGAATAGTATCTCGGTCAGGATCATCGGTGTGTTGCATCGGTCTAACCTACGGGAAGAAGCGCGACCAACCACCCGTGTAAGCAACCCGCACCCCGATGCCTCCAAGGTCAACAAGTGACTTACACTACGCATATCGCACCCACTCAAGAGGTGTGTTTCTCCTAGGTAATCAACCATATCCAATTCTCATCGGACCATTCCAATGCATATATAATGCACCAAATACCAATCACAGGTATAATACCAATCACAGTATATCTCATAATTTCTCAGATATAGTTTATACAATGCACAAATATATCAGTGCAAGTCCAACCACAAGGGCCATTCTTTTCAAATTCGTTTGTTCAATTAAATCATATGCCTCAATGCATATTTTTTTCCAATGCATCTAAAATGCACCACGTGCCAATAACGGGCAAAACTCGTTGTTTTCACAAACAATGTCCATACATTGGTTTTACAGTAATCATACTATATTTTTCAATAACAAAATCATGTTATCATGTTTTCATAGTTATAAAATACTTTTGTCGTGTTTTCACAATCGCGTAACATTTCTGTTACGTTTTCACAATTCCACAACACTTCTGTTGCATTTTCAAAATACCGTAACACTTTTGTTACATTTTTAAAATTCCAAAACGTTTTTATTACGTTTTCACAATACCGTAACACTACTGTTACGTTTACAAAATTTCATAATATTTCTGTTACGTTTTTAAAATGTTGCAACTCTTCTGTTGCACTTTTAAACCACGTACTAATTTTTTAACATTTTTCTCAATCGCGTAAAAATATACGTTTCTCAAATCGCATAGTATTTTTTCACTGTTTCAAAATGGCGTAACCTAAAAATCATTCTTTTAAGTCGCGTAAATCATTTTCCATCATTCTCAAAATATTTGAAACACTTTCCAAATCACATAACGATTTTTCATCATTTTCACAATCACGTAAAAATATTCTATCACTTTTAAATCACATATTAATTTTTCAATAGTAGTTCAAATTACGTAAAATATTTAAACGTAATTCAAATCGCGTAGAAATATTTCAACATATATAAAATCACGTAGAAATATTTTTTTTCGTATTTCAAATCGCGTAGCTTAAAAATCACGTTTTTAATATACATAAATAATTTTTCACCACAATTTTATTATAGAAAATATTTCTTGACCTTCAAAAATTCCTTTTCAACTTTTCTCAAAATAATATAACTTTGTATTTCATTTTTTAACATTTTCTTACTCAATAAAATCTTTTTCAGCATTTCTTTACTCAAGAAATCATTTTTTACTTTCTTTGCAAATTCTTAAAATCAACATTGCTATTTTCATTTAAAAACTCATGTTTAGTAAAACACTTAGAAACTTTTTACACAAAATAAACCAATAAAAATCCTTCTAAAACCGTGTTCATGCTTCCAAGAATTGACGATTTGATGGATCAGTTAAGAGGAACTGTGGTATTTTCCAAGATAGATCTGAGATCAGGTTATCACCAGATTCGTGTTAAGGGAGAAGATGTACCGAAAATAGCTTTTCAAACTCGATATGGACATTATGAGTATCAGGTAATGCCATTCGGGGTGACAAATGCTCCTGCCATATTTATGGATTATATGAACAGGATTTTTCGTCCGTATCTAGACAGATTTGTCGTTATCTTTATCGATGACATTCTGATCTATTCTCAATCTAAGGAAGAGCATGTTGAACATCTTGGTATTGTTCTTCAGATTTTGAGGGAAAAGCAGCTGTATGCGAAGTTGGCTAAATGTGAATTCTAGTTAGAAAAAGTTCAGTTTCTAGGTCACGTAATTTTGAAAGAAGGTATTGCGGTAGACCCATCAAAAGTGGAGACTATTTTACAGTGGGAAAGACCTAAGACGGTAATAGAAGTTCAAAGTTTCGTTGGACTTGCTGGTTATTACCGGAGGTTTATCGAAGGTTTTTCGAAGATTGTTGGACCGCTTACACAGCTTAAGAGGAAAAGTCAAGCTTTTAAATGGACGGAAGAACGTGAAGCCAGTTTTCAAGAGTTGAAGAAGAGGTTAACAACTGCGCCGGTGTTGATCTTGCCAGATTCTAAAGGAACTTTTGATGTGTATTGCGATGCTTCTTATCAAGGGTTAGGTTACGTTTTGATGCAAAATCAGAATGTTGTGGCGTATGCTTCTCGTCAGTTGAAGGTTCATGAGAGGAACTATCCAACACACGATTTAGAATCGGCCGCAGTGGTTTTTGCTCTGAAAGTGTGGAGGCATTTTCTGTATGGAGCGCTGTTCAATGTCTTTAGTGATCACAAGAGTCTAAAGTACTTGTTTGATAAAAAAGAATTGAATATGAGGCAGAGGCGATGGTTGGAATTCTTAAAGGATTATGATTTTTAACTTCAATAACACCCAGGAAAAGTTAATGTGGTAGCTGATGCCTTGAGTAGAAAGGTGCTTAGTGTTTCGACAATGATGATCAAGGAAGAAGAGTTGATTAACAAGTTCCGAGATCTATGGTTGTCAGTGGAGTTTCTACCTGAAAGAGTTCGTTTATATAAGGTCGTGATCATAAACAAATTTCTTGATGTTGTCTGAGATAAACAAAATGAAGACGTGTTTTTGCAAAATGAGAGGGAATTGTTAAAGCAAGGTCATAAGGCGACAGTAGAAGAAGGGGCAGATGGAATCTTAAGGTTTAAGGGAAGAATTTGTATGCCTGATGATTCTGAATTGAAGAAGTCGATCCAAGATGAAGCTCATACTAGTGACCTAAGTTTACATCCGGGGATGACCAAGATGTACCAAGACTTGAAAAGGTTATTTTGGTGGCCAAGAATGAAAAGAGACGTAGCAGAATATGTAGAGTCTTGTCTGGTTTGTCAGAAAGCGAAAGTGGAACATCAGAGACCAGCTGGAATGTTGCAACCGTTATCTATCCCAGAGTGGAAATGGGATAGTATCTCGATGGATTTCGTTACTGGTTTGCCGAAGACGAGGAAAGGTCATGATTCAATATGGGTTATAGTCGATAGGCTTACTAAATCGGCTCATTTTTTGCCAATTAATATTAAGTATTCATTGGAAAGATTAACCCAGTTGTACATCAGTGAGATTGTCAGATTACATGGTGTACCTACATGTATAGTTTCTGACAGAGATCCGAGGTTTACGTCAAGGTTTTGGCGGAGTCTGCAAGAAGCTATGGGAACTAAGTTGCGACTGAGTTCGGCGTATCATCCGCAGACTGATGGTCAGACAGAGAGAACTATACAGTCTTTGGAGGATCTGTTGCGTGCTTGTGTTTTGGAGCAACGAGGAAGTTGGGATGAATTTTTATCTTTGATAGAATTCACCTACAACAATAGTTTTCACTCAAGTATAGGGATGGCACCCTATGAGGCATTGTATGGAAGGCGATGTCGAACACCGTTATGTTAGTATCAAGATAGGGAAAGCATGACTGTTGGACCAGATCTTGTACAACAGACTACGAAGAAGGTAAAGATGATACAAGAAAAGATGAGGGCGACGCAAAGCAGACAGAAGAGTTATGCGGATAAACGAAGATGACCTCTTGAGTTTGAGGAGAGTGAGCATGTGTTTCTAAGAGTTACTCCTACGACCGGTGTCGGAAGAGTTATTAAGTCTAAGAAGCTTACTCCTAAGTTTATTGGACCGTATCAGATTATCCGACGTATAGGTCCTGTAGCGTATCAGATTGCTTTGCCGCCTTTTCTATCGAATCTGCATGATGTATTTCATGTATCTCAGTTACGGAAGTATATACCGGATCCAACGCATGTTATACAACCAAATGAAGTACAGTTGAAGGAGAATTTGACTTACGAGACTTTACCTATTAGAATCGATGATAGAAAGGTAAAGCAGCTTCGAGGAAAAATGATCGAGCTAGTGAAAGTCATATGGAATGATGTGACAGGTGATGCTACCTGGGAGCTGGAAGATAAAATGAGGAATCAGTATCCTCATTTGTTTTGATGTGCAGCGAATTTCGAGGACGAAATTTTTATTTGTTGGGGAGAGTTGTAACACCCCAATTTTTAGAAAAATGTCCCGAATGTTCTGTTTGCTGTTTTTCAAGCTTTTGTGTAAAAGACCGTTGTGTCCCTATTTTACTGTTTCTTATTTTTTTGTAGGAAATACAAATACATTTTACAGGTTAAAATTTTATTTGGTCGTTTTACGTAATTTGTTTCGAGACGGTAAAATAAAAATTTTCTCAAGCTACTGTTTTAATTTTTTTGGGAGATATACAGACAATTAATACTGTCTGTAATTTTATTTGAACGTTTTGGATGATTTGCTTCGTCGTGGGGGAAAATAGAAAAATGATCGTTACGTCCCGATTGTACTGTTTTTAATTTTTCTATATGTTACAGTGCTTAATATTACTGTCTGTGATTTTATTTGGACTTTTTGTGCGATTTGGTCCGGGTCAGGAAAATAATTTTTTTCGGGCCGGGGAAATCTTATTTTTTTTAATTATTCAGAACTGGGGGATCTTACTAAACCCGATTCTAAATGATATTGTTGTTAATCTTTTAATTTTTAGGATTTAACTGTCAAATAAAATAATTTTGTATTATTATAATATTATTTTATTAGTTAGTATAATAAAATGACAGTGGACCCAGAAATGTTTTGCGGGACCTACGTTTAGTTAAAACAGTTAACTTAGTAGCTTAATTAAGCATCATTAGTAGTAGAACATTCAAGAACATGGTGACTAAGCTAGATGACTAAGCTTAATTAGTGACTAAGCATGGTGACTAGGGTAGGATTAACCAATGGGAGCAAAGCTTGGTGAACAAGGCTTAATCTTGATCATTGATTCATCTTAAGGCTTGGATGAAGCCAAGCAAGGCTACACCTTGCATGACTTGAAGTCCACGGCCATTTGGCCTTTGGGGGACAAAAATCACTTCATCTTTCATCATTTTCTCTCTTCTCTCTCTTCCAAAAACCCTAAACACCATTGAAGCTTCCTTGAAGCTAGTTTCGGCCAAACACAAACCAAGACCATCCAACCACCCAAAATTTTATCCAACCAAGTTTTCTAAACCTAAACACAATCCTAAGAACATCTCTAGTTGAGAGTTCTTGCAAAATCTACCATTTGAAGCTTGGAAACCTACTTGGAAAATTTTACCTAGAAGGTGAAATTTCTTGTTTTCCATTTCTGAACTCTTTTTCAAAGTTCTAGGCCATGATTTCTCCATGGTTTAAGCTCTCTTTGATGGTTAGTAACTTGTAGATTTTGTTTAAGTTTGTAAGGTGATTTGAAGGAGAAAACCAAAACCTAGAAGAGGTGTGAAAGAATATTTTTGTCTTCATTTAAGGTAAGAGGAAGACAAATCTTATCATCCATGGGTGGTGGTAAGAAGATGGAGATTGATTGTTGATTGTAGAATCCATAAGGATTCCTTTGTTTGTGTTTGTTAGTAGCTTGTTTGTGCGGTTGTTAGTAGCTTTCCTATTTGATGTTTGTAATAATTTGTATGATGTTGCATGTCTACAAGCTTTAAATTGCATGTCTACAAGCTTTGATAATTTGCATGTGTTAGAAATGCATGATAATGTATAGGATGTGAATAACATGCTAAGGAATGCATGAGTGTTCCAAAGAACATCACACTAAGGCTCACGGCCATTGACTAAAAGGAGAACCAAAATGTTCTCATTATTTTTCTAAAGTGTAATTTAATTAACCTAGGAAAATTAACAAGAGATAGAATTGTTTAGATCAAGGAAAATGAATTTAGAAATCAAATGACATAAGTATGTATTTCGGCCAACATGCCAAACCAAATATTCATGATTTCTAAAATCAATTCCAAACCATTTCCAAGTATAAAGATGCAATATATGTTAAAAAGAATTTTTTTCTAAAATTAGTTTTGAGGAAATAAATTGAATTGAATTAAGTTTAATCAACTAAAATTATTGATTTTACTATTAGAAAGGAAATACAGTAACTTTTAAGGATTTCTAACACATAGCTCATACTTTATTTTGAAGCATGTTAGTGGTTTTCAAAAGAATTAAATTATATGGTTAAAAATTAAGTAAACAGAATTTTTATGGAAAAAAAATTAGGAAACCATTAATATAATTTTCTAAGCAAAATACTGTCAATTTTTAGTAAAAATGGGCAAATAAGATAGAAAAGATGTCCAAAAGACAGTATACGGTATGAAAAATATTTTACGTAGTTTAAACGTATTATTTATTATTTCGGTTTATTTAAACAGTAATTTTTAAGGGATTTGGACAAGAAAATGATTTAAAAATCTTACGCGATTGAGAAAACGTATTAAAAACTCTACGCGATTTTAAAAACATAAAAATATATTCATGCGATTTAAAAACGTTTATAAAAATGATGAGATTGTGAAAACGTGATAAAATTTCTACGCGATTGACCAAAACGGTATTTTCTGTATTTTTCTGCTGTCGGGCTATGAGGTGAACCCGTACAGGCTTTGGAACAGTATTTGTCCGGTGGGACTTACTGTATCTTTTTATCTTTGAGGATATATTTTTATTGAGGGTATTCTGGTAATTTCTCATATATTGGGTTTATGCCAATTTTTGGTGGATTGGTTGACGAGGTGAATCACATCGTGTTGTCGATGCGATAAACGTAGTGTGGTTCATTGTCTTTATGAACTTGGAGACGTTAGTGTACGGGATCCCATATATGGACGGCCGGTCCGCCGGGGCCGTGGTAACCGATAGCACACTAATGGACTCGACACGCACAATTTTTAATCGAGATCTTGTAAAGTCTAATAGTACATTGCTGTAGTGCCACAACGTGAGATCAGAACTACACCACGCCTTGGATGGTGGATTCCATGTGACGTGGGGCTATAGACGCAACGTGTGACAAAAGAATAGTTTGGTTGGGCAGCCGTGGTACTAATAGATTTTGCGAGTCATTCTCTCTCGATATCTATATGTGTTTAGCTCCATGGAGTAGGATCGTGTCATATTGTATATGGTTATATCTTGGATATTATTTTATTTTATCTCGTTTATTTTATTTAGTCATTATTATGATAAATTGTCTATTTCTTATTTTATTTTATCTCGTGACATTATTTTATCTGTGATATTAGGTGTTGTTGTGATACTATTCTCGTTACTAATTATTGTTATCGCTTTTCATATTGCATGAATTGTATATCCGTTGTTTGTCGTTTTCTTATTTGCCATGTGTGTGACGATTTTAGATTGTCTTACCTCTTTATTGTATGTGTTTTCTCGTATATTTATTTACATGGTAAAGAGTTTGAGGAAGAGGAACAAATTTCTTGAGATTTTGTATCCCGAGGAGGAAGAGGAGCGAAGAAGTCAAGATCGACGACGACCAAGAACCATCCGATCATCCATATCCATTGGATGATTTGTTTGGGTATGGCGGTGCCGTGGATTTTTGGGTTTTGTGACACTCGAGTTTCAAGGTGGATCGTTAGCTTGGCATCTGCGGGGGGATAGAGACTCAGTGACTTACGTGGGACGGCTGACTGTGTCCCTACGACATATGTTTGATGGAGAGCCAGTGGTGACGAGTACTGTGTTTCTGCACTTAGAGTTGCCTTTATCTCTTAGGTGTCATTGGGGTGGTGTGTCCACTGAGCCTAGTGAGATGACTATCGTATCGACTGCGTGGTCTCGTTTCCGCCGAGTGTCGAGGCATCCTGGATATTTATCTTCTGATGAGTTTCCTGAGAGTGATCCATCAGAGGATTAAATGTTTATGATGTGTATTTTTTGGGCTATAGACGCAACGTGTGACAGCGCAATAGTTTGGTTGGGCAGCCGTGGTACTAATAGATTTTGCGAGTCATTCTCTCTCTGATATCTATATGTGTTTAGCTCCATGGAGTAGGATCGTGTCATATTGTATATGGTTATATCTTGGATATTATTTTATTTTATCTGTTTATTTTATTTAGTCATTATTATGATAAATTGTCTATTTCTTATTTTATTTTATCTGTGACATTATTTTATCTGTGATATTAGGTGTTGTTGTGATACTATTCTGTTACTAATTATTGTTATCGCTTTTCATATTGCATGAATTGTATATCTGTTGTTTGTCGTTTTCTTATTTGCCATGTGTGTGACGATTTTAGATTGTCTTACCTCTTTATTGTATGTGTTTTCTGTATATTTATTTACATGGTAAAGAGTTTGAGGAAGAGGAACAGCCTCTTGAGATTTTGTATCCTGAGGAGGAAGAGGAGCAGTAAGCTGAAGATCAGTACGACGACCAAGAACCATCTGATCATCCATATCCATTGGACTGATTTGTTTGGGTATGGCGGTGCCAGGATTTTTGGGTTTTGTGACACTCGAGTTTCAAGGTGGATCGTTAGCTTGGCATCTGCGGTGACTTACGTGGGACGGATCGTGTCCCTACGACATATGTTTGATGGAGAGCCAGTGATGACGAGTACTGTGTTTCTGCACTTAGAGTTGCCTTTATCTCTTAGGTGTCATTGGGGTGGTGTGTCCACTGAGCCTAGTGAGATGACTATCGTATCGACTGCGTGGTCTCGTTTCCGCCGAGTGTCGAGGCATCCTGGATATTTATCTTCTGATGAGTTTCCTGAGAGTGATCCATCAGAGGATTAAATGTTTATGATGTGTATTTTTGGGGCTATAGACGCAACGTGTGACAACGCAATAGTTTGGTTGGGCAGTCGTGGTACTAATAGATTTTGCGAGTCATTCTCTCTCTGATATCTATATGTGTTTAGCTCCATGGAGTAGGATCGTGTCATATTGTATATGGTTATATCTTGGATATTATTTTATTTTATCTGTTTATTTTATTTAGTCATTATTATGATAAATTGTCTATTTCTTATTTTATTTTATCTGTGACATTATTTTATCTGTGATATTAGGTGTTGTTGTGATACTATTCTGTTACTAATTACTGTTATCGCTTTTCATATTGCATGAATTGTATATCTGTTGTTTGTCGTTTTCTTATTTGCCATGTGTGTGACGATTTTAGATTGTCTTACCTCTTTATTGTATGTGTTTTCTATATTTATATTTACATGGTAAAGAGTTTGAGGAAGAGGAAAAACCTCTTGAGATTTTGTATCCCGAGGAGGAAGAGGAGCGATGAAGAAAGATCGGTCGACGACGACCAAGAACCATCGATCATCCATATCCATTGGACTGATTTGTTTGGGTATGGCGGTGCCAGGATTTTTGGGTTTTGTGACACTCGAGTTTCAAGGTGGATCGTTAGCTTGGCATCTGCGGGGGGATAGAGACTCAGTGACTTACGTGGGACGGCTGACTGTGTCCCTACGACATATGTTTGATGGAGAGCCAGTGATGACGAGTACTGTGTTTCTGCACTTAGAGTTGCCTTTATCTCTTAGGTGTCATTGGGGTGGTGTGTCCACTGAGCCTAGTGAGATGACTATCGTATCGACTGCGTGGTCTCGTTTCCGCCGAGTGTCGAGGCATCCTGGATATTTATCTTCTGATGAGTTTCCTGAGAGTGATCCATCAGAGGATTAAATGTTTATGATGTGTATTTTTGGGCGCGTCTGTGTATGTTTATATTGACTCTTTACGGTTTTTATTTACTGTTTTTGTTTAAATATTTGTAGTTGTAGTTGTAAATTATTTGTATAACTTATAACTTATATCATATGTAAATTATGAGTGATGTTGTTCTGTTTAATTTATGTTTCCGCGTTATTTTATTTAATAATATTCTGTTTAACAGGAAATATTTTTACAACCCATATTAGTACGTAACAATTGTTTTACAACTTGGGTAGATTTTATTTATCTTTCTTTTATTTTCTTTATATATGTGACATCCCCACAAGGGTATTACATTAGTTGGTATCAAAGCCCAAGTTAGAGTCTTTTGGGGTTGTGGTTGGGTCTGTTTTTGTTTGTACTGTGTGATTCTCTGTGATTTACTTCTGAAAGGATGTATCTGACTTTGTTTTGTTATGTTTGGATTGTCCTGTTGTTGTGAAGGACCGTAAGTTTTTGGTCAACTTGATTTGTTTACTTCTTGTTGAGATAGATGTAATCTTAGGGATGAACTGGTTATCTTCTAACCATATCCTTATAGATTGTGCAAGCAAAACCATAGTTTTTCCTAAGGAAGAAAAGTATGGATTCTTGATTGCTGTTAAGGTCAAGTCTTTGTTAAGAGAGGGAGCACAGGGATATGTAGTATTGTCTTCTGTAGAAGTTAAGAATGAGAAGGATGTGAATACTATTCCTGTTATCAACGAGTTTCCAGAGGTTTTTCCTGATGACGTACCTGGTTTGCCACCTGAGAGGGAGATCGAGTTTTCAATTGATTTAGTACTAGGAGCAGGTCCTATCTCAATCGCACCGTATCGTATGTCGCCAGCAGAGTTGTTGGAGTTGAAGAAGCAATTGGTGGAATTGTTGGAGAAACAGTTTGTGCGACCAAGTGTTTCACCATGGGGTGCGCCAGTACTTTTGGTCAAGAAGAAGGACGAAACTTCTCGGCTTTGTGTGGATTATCGTCAGCTGAACAAGGTGACTATCAAGAATAAGTATCCGCTTCCAAGAATTGACGATTTGATGGATCAGTTAAGAGGAGCTGTGGTATTTTCCAAGATAGATCTGAGATCAGGTTATCACCAGATTCGTGTTAAGGGAGAAGATGTACCGAAAACAGCTTTTCGAACTCGATATGGACATTATGAGTATCAGGTAATGCCATTCGGGGTGACGAATGCTCCTGCCATATTTATGGATTATATGAACAGGATTTTTCGTCCGTATCTAGACAGATTTGTCATTGTCTTTATCGATGACATTCTAATCTATTCTCAATCTAAGGAAGAGCATGCTGAACATCTTGGTATTGTTCTTCAGATTTTGAGGGAAAAGCAGCTGTATGCGAAGTTGGCTAAATGTGAATTCTGGTTGGAAAAAGTTCAGTTTCTAGGTCACGTAATTTCGAAAGAAGGTATTGCGGTAGACCCATCAAAAGTGGAGACTGTTTTACAGTGGGAAAGACCTAAGACGGTAACAGAAGTTCGAAGTTTCGTTGGACTTGCTGGTTATTACCGGAGGTTTATCGAAGGTTTTTCGAAGATTGCTGGACCGCTTACACAGCTTACGAGGAAAAGTCAAGCTTTTGAATGGACGGAAGAACGTGAAGCCAGTTTTCAAGAGTTGAAGAAGAGGTTAACAACTGCGCCGGTGTTGATCTTGCCAGATTCTAAAGGAACTTTTGATGTGTATTGTGATGCTTCTTATCAAGGGTTAGGTTGCGTTTTGATGCAAAATCGGAATGTTGTGGCGCATGCTTCTCGTTAGTTGAAGGTTCATGAGAGGAACTATCCAACGCACGATTTGGAATTGGCCGCGGTGGTTTTTGCTCTGAAAGTGTGGAGGCATTTTCTGTATGGAGCGCTGTTCAATGTCTTTAGTGATCACAAGAGTCTAAAGTACTTGTTTGATAAAAAAGAATTGAATATGAGGCAGAGGCGATGGTTGGAATTCTTAAAGGATTATGATTTTCAACTTCAATACCACCCAGGAAAAGTTAATGTGGTAGCTGATGCCTTGAGTAGAAAGGTGCATAGTGTTTCAGCAATGATGATCAAGGAGGAAGAGTTGATTAACAAGTTCCGAGATCTATGGTTGTCAGTGGAGTTTCTACCTGAAAGAATTCGTTTATATAAGGTCGTGATCATAAACAAATTTCTTGATGTTGTCCGAGATAAACAAAAGGAAGACGTGTTTTTGCAAAATGAGAGGGAATTGTTAAAGCAAGGTCATAAGGCGACAGTAGAAGAAGGGGCAGATGGAATCTTAAGGTTTAAGGGAACAATTTGTATGCCTGATGATTCTGAATTGAAGAAGTCGATCCTAGATGAAGCTCATACTAGTGACCTGAGTTTACATCCGGGGATGACCAAGATGTACCAAGACTTGAAAAGGTTGTTTTGGTGGCCAAGAATGAAAAAAGACGTAGCAGAATATGTGGAGTCTTGTCTGGTTTGTCAGAAAGCGAAAGTGGAACATCAGAGACCAGCTGGAATGTTGCAACCGTTATCTATCCCAGAGTGGAAATGGGATAGTATCTCGATGGATTTCGTTACTGGTTTGCCGAAGACAAGGAAAGGTCATGATTCAATATGGGTTATAGTCGATAGGCTTACTAAATCGGCTCATTTCTTGCCAATTAATATTAAGTATTCGTTGGAAAGATTAACCCAGTTGTACATTAGTGAGATTGTCAGATTACATGGTGTACCTACATGTATAGTTTCTGACAGAGATCCGAGGTTTACGTCAAGGTTTTGGCGGAGTCTGCAAGAAGCTATGGGAACTAAGTTGCGACTGAGTTCGGCGTATCATCCGCAGACTGATGGTCAGACAGAGAGAACTATACAGTCTTTGGAGGATCTGTTGCATGCTTGTGTTTTGGAGCAACGAGGAAGTTGGGATGAATTTTTATCTTTGATAGAATTCACCTACAACAATAGTTTTCACTCAAGTATAGGGATGACACCCTATGAGGCATTGTATGGAAGGCGATGTCGAACACCGTTATGTTGGTATCAAGATGGGGAAAGCATGACTGTTGGACCAGATCTTGTACAACAGACTACGAAGAAGGTAAAGATGATACAAGAAAAGATGAGGACGACGCAAAGTAGACAGAAGAGTTATGCGGATAAACGAAGACGACCTCTTGAGTTTGAGGAGAGTGAGCATGTGTTTCTAAGAGTTACTCCTACGACCGGTGTCGGAAGAGTTATTAAGTCTAAGAAGCTTACTCCTAAGTTTATTGGACCGTATCAGATTATCCGACGTATAGGTCCTGTAGCGTATCAGATTGCTTTGCCGCCTTTTCTATCGAATCTGCATGATGTATTTCATGTATCTCAGTTACGGAAGTATATACCGGATCCAACGCATGTTATACAACCAGATGAAGTACAATTGAAGGAGAATTTGACTTACGAGACTTTACCTGTTAGAATCGAGGACAGAAAGGTAAAGCAGCTTCGAGGAAAAATGATCGAGCTAGTGAAAGTCATATGGAATGATGTGACAGGTGATGCTACCTGGGAGCTGGAAGATAAAATGAGGGATCAGTATCCTCATTTATTTTGATGTGCAGCGAATTTCGAGGACGAAATTTTTATTTGTTGGGGAGAGTTGTAACACCCCAATTTTTAGAAAAATGTCCCGAATGTTCTGTTTGCTGTTGTTCAAGCTTTTGTGTAAAAGACCGTTGTGTCCCTATTTTACTGTTTCTTGTTTTTCTGTAGGAAATACAAATACGTTTTACAGGTTAAAATTTTATTTGGTCGTTTGACGTAATTTGTTTCGAGATGGTAAAATAAAAATTTTCTTAAGCTACTGTTTTAATTTTTCTGGGAGATATACAGACAATTAATACTGTCTGTAATTTTATTTGAACGTTTTGGATGATTTGCTTCGTCGTGGGGAAAAATAGAAAAATAACCGTTACGTCCCGATTGTACTGTTTTTAATTTTTCTATATGTTACAGTGCTTAATATTACTGTCTGTGATTTTATTTGGACTTTTTGTGCGATTTGCTCCGGGTCAGGAAAATAATTTTTTTCGGGCCGGGGAAATCTTATTTTTTTTTAATTATTCAGAACTGGGAGATCTTACTAAACCCGATTCTAAATGATATTGTTGTTAATCTTTTAATTTTTAGGATTTAACTGTCAAATAAAATAATTTTGTATTATTATAATATTATTTTATTAGTTAGTATAATAAAATGACAAGGGACCCTAAAATGTTTTGCGGGACCTACGTTTAGTTAAAACAGTTAACTTAGTAGCTTAATTAAGCATCATTAGTAGTAGAACATTCAAGAACATGGTGACTAAGCTAGATGACTAAGCTTAATTAGTGACTAAGCATGGTGACTAGGGTAGGATTAACCAATGGGAGCAAAGCTTGGTGAACAAGGCTTAATCTTGATCATTGATTCATCTTAAGGCTTGGATGAAGCCAAGCAAGGCTACACCTTGCATGACTTGAAGTCCACGGCCATTTGGCCTTTGGAGGACAAAAATCACTTCATCTTTCATGCATTTTCTCTCTTCTCTCTCTTCCAAAAACCCTAAACACCATTGAAGCTTCCTTGAAGCTAGTTTCGGCCAAACACAAACCAAGACCATCCAACCACCCAAAATTTTATCCAACCAAGTTTTCTAAACCTAAACTCAATCCTAAGAACATCTCTAGTTGAGAGTTCTTGCAAAATCTTCCATTTGAAGCTTGGAAACCTACTTGGAAAATTTTACCTAGAAGGTGAAATTTCTTGTTTTCCATTTCTAAACTCTTTTTCAAAGTTCTAGGCCATGATTTCTCCATGGTTTAAGCTCTCTTTTATGGTTAGTAACTTGTAGATTTTGTTTAAGTTTGTTAGGTGATTTGAAGGAGAAAACTGAAACCTAGAAGAGGTGTGAAAGAGTATTTTTGTCTTCATTTAAGGTAAGAGGAAGACAAATCTTATCATCCATGGGTGGTGGTAAGAAGATGGAGATTGATTGTTGATTGTAGAATCCATAAGGATTCCTTTGTTTGTGTTTGTTAGTAGCTTGTTTGTGTGGTTGTTAGTAACTTTCCTATTTGATGTTTGTAATAATTTGTATGATGTTGCATGTCTACAAGCTTTAAATTGCATGTCTACAAGCTTTGATAATTTGCATGTGTTAGAAATGCATGATAATGTATAGGATGTGAATAACATGCTAAGGAATGCATGAGTGTTCCAAAGAACACTACACTAAGGCTCACGGCCATTGACTAAAAGGAGAACTAAAATGTTCTCATTATTTTTCTAAAGTGTAATTTAATTAACCTAGGAAAATTAACAAGAGATAGAATTGTTTTGATCAAGGAAAATGAATTTAGAAATCAAATGACATAAGTATGTATTTCGGCCAAAATGCCAAACCAAATATTAATGATTTCTAAAATCAATTCCAAACCATTTCCAAGTATAAAGATGCAATATATGTTAAAAAGAATCTTTTTCTAAAATGAGTTTTGAAGAAATAAATTGAATTGAATTAAGTTTAATCAACTAAAATTATTGATTTTACTATTAGAAAGGAAATACAGTAACTTTTGAGGATTTCTAACATATAGCTCATACTTTATTTTGAAGCATGTTAGTGGTTTTCAAAAGGATTAAATTATATGGTTAAAAATTAAGTAAACAGAATTTTTACTAGAAAAAAATTAGGAAACCATTAATATAATTTTCTAAGCAAAATACTGTCAATTTTTAGTAAAAATGGGCAAATAAGATAGAAAAGATGTCCAAAAGACAGTATACAGTATGAAAAATATTTTACGTAGTTTAAACGTATTATTTATTATTTCGTTTATTTAAACAAGTAATTTTTAAGGGATTTGGACAAGAAAATGATTTAAAAATCTTACGCGATTGAGAAAACGTATTAAAAACTCTACGCAATTTTAAAAACAGTAAAATATATTTACGCGATTTAAAAATGTTTGTAAAAACGACGAGATTGTGAAAACGCGATAAAATTTCTACGCGATTGACCAAAACGGTATTTTTTGTATTTTTCTGTTGTCGGGCTATGAGGTGAACCCGTACAGGCTTTGGAACAGTATTTGTCCGGTGGGACTTACTGTATCTTTTTATCTTTGAGGATATATTTTTATTGAGGGTATTCTGATAATTTCTCATATATTGGGTTTATGCCAATTTTTGGTGGATTGGTTGACGAGGTGAATCACATCGTGTTGTCGATGCGATAAACGTAGTGTGGTTCATTGTCTTTATGAACTTGGAGACGTTAGTGTACGGGATCCCATATATGGACACTTTCGGTTCGCTCCGTTTGTAACCGTGTAACCGATAGCACACTAATGGACTCGACACGCACAATTTTTAATCGAGATCTTGTAAAGTCTAATAGTACATTGCCTGTAGTGCCACAACGTGAGACCGTGAACTACACCACGCCTTGGATGGTGGATTCCATGTGACGTGGGGCTATAGACGCAACGTGTGACAGCGCAATAGTTTGGTTGGGCAGCCGTGGTACTAATAGATTTTGCGAGTCATTCTCTCTCTGATATCTATATGTGTTTAGCTCCATGGAGTAGGATCGTGTCATATTGTATATGGTTATATCTTGGATATTATTTTATTTTATCTGTTTATTTTATTTAGTTATTATTATGATAAATTGTCTATTTCTTATTTTATTTTATCTGTGATATTATTTTATCTCGTGACATTATTTTATCTGTGATATTAGGTGTTGTTGTGATACTATTCTGTTACTAATTATTGTTATCGCTTTTCATATTGCATGAATTGTATATCTGTTGTTTATCGTTTTCTTATTTGCCATGTGTGTGATGATTTTAGATTGTCTTACCTCTTTATTGTATGTGTTTTCTGTATATTTATTTACGTGGTAAAGAGTTTGAGGAAGAGGAACAGCCTCTTGAGATTTTGTATCCTGAGGAGGAAGAGGAACAAAGAAGTCAAGATCGACGACGACCAAGAACCATCTGATCATCCATATCCATTGGACTGATTTGTTTGGGTATGGCGGTGCCAGGATTTTTGGGTTTTGTGACACTCGAGTTTCAAGGTGGATCGTTAGCTTGGCATCTGCGGAGGGATAGAGACTCAGTGACTTACGTGGGACGGCTGACTGTGTCACTACGGCATATGTTTGATGGAGAGCCAGTGATGACGACTACTGTGTTTCTGCACTTAGAGTTGCCTTTATCTCTTAGGTGTCATTGGGGTGGTGTGTCCACTGAGCCTAGTGAGATGACTATCGTATCGACTGCGCGGTCTCGTTTCCGCCGAGTGTCGAGGCATCCTGGATATTTATCTTCTGATGAGTTTCCTGAGAGTGATCCATCAGAGGATTAAATGTTTATGATGTGTATTTTTGGGCGCGTCTGTGTATGTTTATATTGACTCTTTACGGTTTTTATTTACTGTTTTTGTTTAAATATTTGTAGTTGTAGTTGTAAATTATTTGTATAACTTATAACTTGGATCATATGTATATTATGAGTGATGTTGTTCTGTTTAATTTATGTTTCCGCGTTATTTTATTTAATAATATTCTGTTTAACAGGAAATATTTTTACAACCCATATTAGTACGTAACAATTGTTTTACAACTTGGGTAGATTTTATTTATCTTTCTTTTATTTTCTTTATATATGTGACATTCCCACAAGGGTGTTACAGAAGCTCCTTGGGAAAATTCCTAAAAATCATAAACAAAAGTTACAATCAATAACAAGTGTGGAGATAGGTAAACCATGGTTCAATCATGGCTTAGAAAATCAAAACTAGAAAATTAGAAGAAGAAATATGAAATTTACCATTTTTAGTAGAATCTTGAAGCTTGGATTTGAAGATCAAGATGAATGATTTAGAGAAAACTCATAACTAGAGATGTTCTTAGAATAAGGTAATGATTCAAGAAACTAGATTGGATGAAATTTTTGAGTGATGGAAGGTGTTCTTGATGGTCATGGCCGAAACATAGAGGAGAAGAGAAAGGAGAGAAAATTTTCTAAGTTTAGCTTCTTGAAATTGACAAAGAAAGACTAAGAATGAGTAATAATGATGGTCTTCCACTTTGCCATCCTCTTAAGGCACCAAAAACCGTGCCCCCCTCCAAACACTCTCCTAAGGATGCAAACAAATCAATAATAATGCATGTTGACTAAGACAAAGTGATAGAAAGTGATAGGAATTGATTTGTAATAATTTGCCTCACAAATGGATGCATTGCCGTGGAGAGTGAGTGAGAAATGAGTGAATTATTGTTAGAAGAATGACCAAGTAAAATGAGTAAAGGAATTGGCCCCCTTTAGAGTGCATGGCCGTAGCTTGCATAGAGAGAAAGAAGAAAATATTTTTGCTTTAGGAAAATGATCAATAATTATGTATAATTGATCAAGACATCTAACAATGACATAAAGTTTTTCTTTAGCTCCAAAATGAAGCTCAAAAACCGTCCCCCCCTTCATCCTTGCGTCTTCAAAGTTGTCATCTTTTTCAAGCCATTATTTGAAGCCTTTCTAGCCATTGATTAATTCAATGGTTACGATTTAGGTAGACTTTTGATTTAGAAGACTTAATCTAGGCCATTAAATTTTTCTCCTTGAAATTCTAGCCATTGGATGTGTCTCCAAAATTAAAGGTCAAGATTGCTCCTTCAAACTTGAAATCCAAGGGTCATAATTAGTCTTTGTCACTTTTTAAGACTAAATCTTCACCATTGATTAAATCTTCATCCAATGGTCATAAATGATTCTTGTTACTTTTTAAGACCAAATCTCCACCCTTGATCAATTCTAAATCCAATGGTTGTAAATGGTCATAGCCATTATATAAAACTTATCCTACACCGTTGATTAAATCAAGTCTTTACTGTCGATTAAATCAACGGTTGAAATTAAAGTCTTCAATATTAAACTTGTTTCCTATTGGTCCATTAAAAATTATCACAATCACTAATATTGACTTAATAGTATAATTTCTATTTTTATCTGCTAAAATCCCACGAAAGAATATATTTACTGTATTTTTATCGCCCGATAAATAAATACATTACAGAACACAGTACAATAAAATTTTAGAAACTGTTTCCGGATTCAAGTTTAGTAAGATCCCCTGTCTCCGTCTAAACAGCACAAATTTTTTTATGCGTAGAAAAATTTTTACTTTGCGGGACCCACCTGAGCCCAAGTATGGCCACCTGAGCCCACATACAGTAAAAAAAATTCATAATCATCCACAAAAATCACAAATATTAGAAAACGTATAAAAATCAAGTCAGATTATTAAAAATAATTAACAGTCAAAAGAAATAAATATTTAAAGATTTTCTCCGGCCCGAAAATTATTATTTTCCTAACACGGAGTAAATCACTCAAAACGATCAAATACACTGACGGAATAAACAAAATAATTTTACAGTGCACAGAAATTACTAAACAGTAAAATTCTGTTAACTGTTAAAATTATTGTTTAAGAGATAGGAAATTCAGGGTGTTACAGTTGTTAAACATGTGTATCCTTATGGGGCCATAGACATTGAGAATCCTATGAATGATAATTTGTTTAAAGTTAATGGATAAAGACTCAAACCATTTCTAGAAAACCAAGTTGATGAGGTAGAATTCATCTCTCTTTCTAATCTTTGTTATGAATAGAATTTATTCTAATTTTGTTGCCTTCTTTTTGTAGTTCTTTGTGTTCCCGGTTAAGTGGTGGATAACGGTACTTTGTGGCTCTCGAGTCAGTTTGTTGTCAGTTTCCCATAATAACTAAATCATTCTCCTTTAAAATGGATGTCATTCTCTCAAATTTAAGAAAACATTTTCCTTCCCTCCCTCAAAATGCTCTTACAAAAATCTATAAAGCTAGATGTGAAAGATTGAGACTGTTAATGCACATGGGTATGTCAAAAGATGTACGCTGGATAATTGAAGAAAAGGTCCGTCTAGCAGGTGAGTCTTCAATTTCATTTGACTCATACATGCCAGATCTTAGTAGAAGTTCGTATTCTAAAAGGAGAAAAATAAAAAGGTTACAAGTCTGTCACAAATGTGCACAATGGAATTGTAATAAACGATGCCGTTCTTTGGGAATGGTTTCCGCAAACCGAGAAGATAAAATATTTTTCATTAAGAATAGACTAAATAAGGAGTCATTATATGATATCGTATTGACTCTTGAGACACAATCTTGTGGATTTATACATCGTGAACCTCTTAATTTGTAGAATCTCTTCAAGGACGAATAAAAACATTACAGTCTTGGGAATCTAACTCTAAAAGACCCTATTTGCCAATTTATAAGAAAATTATAGGAAGCTTATCCTCGATTCATAAAAGGCATTTAAGTTGTTACTGGACATAAAACTAGAGGAAGATGTGAATCACAATCACAACAACATGTATATATTATCTTCTTCTTCAAAAAAAAAGAGAAAGAAAAGAAAAAGCTAAAAAAAACAAGGTTAAAAGAGACAAAATAAGAAAAAGAGGGCGAAACTTCAGTTGTACTTGGTCTTTAATTAGGTTAGGAGCCCCAGATGGATGTCCATCTTTTCATAGACTCAGGAGAAGACATTCACACATCAGTATGTAAATAAGGTTCGTGTGCCATGCTCTGTAGAGAGCCACGTGTTACATTCTCAGTTCTTGGAACCAAGGCTCTGTAGCACTAATGAACAGAAAGAAGCGTCATGTCTTTACAGTGAACAGAAACTGTTACTAAGTCGTATACTTACTTTAATTAGTAGGCCTCTATGGCGAGTTCTAATTGGTTGTAGTCAGGTACTATCTTCTTAAAATACAAGCCTTTAATTAGGTTTGCAGGAAGATAGAGGGCTGCTATTCCGCAAGCGGGACGGAAAGGACTCAAAGGTTCTTGTTGTTGGTTCGGCAATCCTTGTGGAGTTCATATGTTGCACCGGTGACACGTAACTCAAAGATATGCCACTATTGCACTCATGATGCGCAGTATAAGGATACACCATTAAAACTATACATAAATGTATGTCATCATTTTCTATTATATTTCTTTTATCTTTGTATGATTTTATTGTATTTTGGTTTTGGATAGACGATCCTTTGAGTAGGGTCCTTCAGGAGTTTCTAGGCTTCTTTATCCTGATAGTTTTCTTGAAGTTAAAAAAAAAACAAACAAAAACAAACAAAAACAAAAAAATAAAAATAAAACAAAAAAAATAAAAAAAATTCTATATTTCTTAATTTCAAACTTTTCTGACAATAGCCAACCTACCCTTATTGGTGCTATCATTATCTTTTCTATTCTTTTTCCTATTTAAACACTTATTTTTTTCCACTTTCCTCTAACTCATAATCATTCAAAGGGAAAGTGAGTATAGAAATGAGACCTCTAGTTCGTAGACTTACAAATATATGTGTTTTTTGTGGATCAAGTTATGGGAATGGTTTAGAGTTTGTAAATGTCGCAAGCACTCTTGGTCGAACACTTACTACGAGGAATATTCATATTGTATATAGGGGAGGTTATCGTGGGTTAATGAGGGTTGTATCACTTGCTGCATATGTAGGAGGCAGTCAGGTTTTAGGTGTCATTCTTGGACCTTTAACTCATTAGAACATCACTGGAAAGACAATTGAAGAGGAACTTAAGGTGGTTTTGGTACTTTGGAAGAAATTTTTCAAATTGTCTCTTGGGCCCAACTGAACATCCACTATAAACCCAAAGGTTTGTTGAATGTTAATAATTTCTTTGATCTTTTGTTATTTTTTCTTGAAAAATTTGTGAAACATAAATTTATCACACCTGTGGCAAGACTACTTCTTATCTCTGCTTTCACTGTTGATGAGTTGATTGATAAATTAGAAGCTTTTATTTATAAACATGATCAAATAATAGCTTAGATAGATTAGTCAGAAGGAAGCAGTGAGGGAAACAGCATGAAAAGAAAGCCAGATCTGACACTTCATCTATAACTTTCCTTTAGCTTTGATTTTATTTATCATACTTTGTTTTTATTTAAATTTGTGTCAGATTTCTCCAACAGGTATTATCTTCTATCCTTTACTCATCTATATTTTAACATTGAGGACAATGTTGTGATCTGGTTGGGAGAAAGGATAGTTGACTAAAAAAAGGAAATATTTTTTTGGAAGTATGATATGATTGTCAGCAACTTACTAAACTAATTAAGGATGGCAGAGTAAAGAGTAAATTTATTCTTGAGACGCATCTTAGTTGGGGAAGTATGTTTATCGATATGATTGTCAGAAACCTACTCGTAGTAAAACCAATTAAGGATGGCAGAGTAAGGAGTATTTTTTTTTTTACTCTTGAGACACATCTTAGTTGAGGAAATAATTATTTTATGTAGAAATAGCAAATGAATTCTTGGATTATCGCGTAAATTATCTTCTGTCTTAAATTTCACAGGCTTGGTTATGGAGGTTGAATTGATAGATTGAGAATGATAGATATATGCCTTGTGAGATTTTGAGTCTATTGATGAATGAGTTGAATATTTGTACTATTCTCTTCTTTCTTGTGTGATTTTTTTTCACCCATGGAATTGTTACTCTAGAACTTGCTTTGATTCTTTGTTAGTCTGCATTTTCACATGCATACATAAACATGATTGAGGCATTTTTCTTGAAATAGCTACTTTAACCAAATAGGCAGCCTTGCTCAGCTGCATATTGTCTCAATATGATATCAAACACTCATATGACTTCTTAGAAATTCTCTGATTCTTGCTAACGAAAGACATTGGAAATTACCTATTTCCCTTTGCTTAACCTATTTGAGATTGTTTGACTATTCCTTGTTTCTAGCTAATTATGTGCCTTAAATGAAAAACCATGTTCTTACCTGACTTTGGAGAATAAAAGAGCATTGACTTTGTTAATGAATGAGTTCTTGAACAAGTGTGGGGGTGTGTGTGCAAAATAAATTGGTGAAAAAGGAAAGAGTAGCTAATTGAAAAACAAATGTGTGTGTATATTTATGATCTAAAAAAAAGTGTAAAGAAGGGTCAACAAGGCAAAAAATGGAAGAAGAAAAGAATATATAAAGGGAATTCGTATTAGGTGAAGTTAGGATAAACTTTCATACTTGTTAATTGAACTTGGCTTTCAGGCTCTTTTATTCACTTTGGTTTTTAACTTGTCAAATCTATATTACCACCCTCCTTTACCTTGATCTCATTACAACCTTGAATAAAGTCCTCATGATTTGTGTGTGCATGTGTTCTGAGTAGTGGAGAAGTAGAAGATAAGCAAACTTATGGTAGTGTAATTTTTCATGGGTTGAATAGAGTAAAATACTTACCTTTTAAACACTTGAGGGATTGAGAGTGAATTTTGTGAGGATCTATCATTCTTGATTCATTCTTTTCAACTGAAGTTTCCTTACTTGTTAGTTTGAGATGTGAAGAAATTTTACCTCATTAATGCTTTGATCCCTTGAATTTCTGGTTGCTCTTCATGATTCATCGAGTCTTTTAGAGTTTTTAGCTTTTGAGTCTGTATTGTTTTTCTTTGTTCCCTATCTTTGGTCTTATGTGTTTTGCTTAGGAATGCAAAATATTAAATGTGTGAGAATTTGATAATCACATATTTTATATATTAATAAACTCCCATTTTTAATCATTTACACTCTTCATATACTTAATTAATTGAGTTTGGTCATATTTTGTAAGTTTGAGTTCAAAGTAGACTTAATTGATATTTTCCAGCATTGTTAAGATTTTACACTGTTTCTGTATTTCAGATATATCTTGAGTTCTAGATGTCTAGAAATTATGAATTTTACCTTGTAGGAAAGCTGAGAGAAATCTCTACAACTTTAATGAGAGCTCAAAGTCTCAATCAGACATCTAGTAGAGCTAATTGGGCCTGAAAGTCAGAAAATGGGTTCTGTCACTAAAACCCGAGCAGTGTGCAGTGACTGGGCTGGAATTTGATTTGTAAGAGTTGTATGGAGATGAAACCAGTGGCACTGGAAAGATAAGACAATTACCTATAACTTTTATGGAGACCTTAAGAGCCATATCACAAGCTTGGATAACTCAAATTGGAGTTGAAACAAGAACTATAGTGCTGATCCTGACAACTTGACATCTGTGTACTCATCAGGCCATATCTCGAGCTGTAGGAATGATGATGGGCTGAAATTTTGCAAGTTGATAGTTAAGATCCAAATATACAACTTTTATGAAGAACACTTTTTGATATTCTGAGGTCCAGTAGGTCATATTGGGCTTGTAAGTCAGAACAGATGAGTTGAAATTAGGACTAAGCAATTGCAATGATTGGGTCATATCTTGGGCTGTAAGAGGCCAAATTGGATTCAAGTGGGCATTTGATAGCCAAGACAAAGGACTACGACTTTTATGAAGGCCACTTTTTGAGATTCTATTGGCAAGCACGAGTTTGGCCCCAAATTATTTTGTGCAAGTGAAGACAAGCATTTTTTGCAATCATCCACCTACTCCTCAATCATCCATTTAATCATCCACTCACTCCTTAATTATCCACCCACTCATTGTCCCACTCATTGTCATCTTTTGCTTGTGATGCTCTATAAAAGGTAGCATTAGCTGCCTATTAGGGTAATCTTGATTTTAGATCAAGATCATACTATTATGTTATTTACTTTTTGTAATTTACTTTTGTTATAAATAAAAGTTATGATGATCTTCTTCTTCTCCTCTCTTTCTTTCTTCTTGCTCATGGATAACTAATTTTCATCTTGCTTGGGTGAAGGGGTGAAGCTTTTGGTAATAAAATAAGGTTAGATTAATTTCTTTCTTGTGCTTAAACGATATATTATAAAGTGGTCATTATATATGTTGTATTTTGTTTCTAATCAATTTAGAAACCCTTTTTGTAAAGTGGAGTTCTTGATTCATTGTAGACAAATGGTTTGGCACAATGAATACTTGAACTCATTTACAAGTGTTGGTGTTGGTAAATAATTAAAGGAACCATAATATAACTACGTATATAATTCTAAATGTACTTTGAATGTTTTATTTTTCGATTGGAAGCTCCGTTGTGCGTGGATTTCAATTGAGTTATAAAAAGAATTAATCTTGTCCTTAATCTATTACCAAAAGTGGATCTCTTAGCCCAAGTAAGTTCTTTAATTTAATTGTGAATAATTTTTATTATCTTTATTGTTTTGACAAAGGCTTTCTTTATCTTAAAGAATTTTTCTTCATCAATTCCTTGTGGATCGACCTCAGACTCTCGAGAAATTTATTACTTGAGACAACCTACACTTGAGTTTGCATCCTTTAATACGCATCACCCCCTTAGATGTCTATTAGGGATATGTCTCATTAAAACTTACTAGGAAAAAATTCAGTAGGAAAAAAATTCTAGTGAAGGAAAAAAATATAATATCTTTTACATGAGAATTGCCTCATTAAAAACTTTATCAAAGAAAATCATGTAAGACAAAACCTTGAATAAGGGGAAAAAAGTACAATTTTTCTCCCCTTGAAGAATTTTGGAGAAATATACTTTGTTTTGTCATTTTTGATATCCTCCTTTTAGTTGAGCTTTTCAAGCAATATTATCGTATGTTAGAATTGCTTTTTCATAAGACAATCAACAAGATTCTTGAATATGATGAATCATAATTCTTTAACGAGAAATACTCACTAACTTCCTTCATAAATTGTTGTTATTTCTACATGATATGAAGAAGTGACAATTGTAGATTATTTTGTAGATCGTCATAATATAGCAATACCACCACATGTAAACAAATAATCTATTTAGGATCTGACTTTATTTGGATCAGATAAATACCTTGCATCTATATAATCAAATAGCTGGACATAGATTCAAATGAATAAAATAATATCATTAATTGTGGCTTAAAGATATAGAAAAATATATTTAATTCTGTTCTAATGTCTTTTGGTTGGTGATGAACTATATCTTGTTAATAAAACCCGAAAAACTATTATATCAAGTCATGTAGTATTTAGTAATATGCATGTGTGCTTCTATAACACTAAGGTATGATACTTTAGGATCAAGATCTTCGTTATCTTCTTTAAAAATATAGCGATCTAACAATTATTAGTGTACTCAATATATATAATTTATATGTATAAATTACTTAAGAACCTGTTCTCTATAACTTGATAAACAAAATTCAATTTGCTAAATGCTTAGTCTGCATGCCAAGACAAAGTTTAATCATTCGAAGATATTTCACTTCAAATTTTTTCTTTAGATCTTCTACAATCTTGGAAAAACTTCAAGTAATTTTAATAATCAACATATATAGCAATTATGGCAAAGCCAGTTACAAGTTTCTTTAATTAAATAGATACATAAGCAAATAAAGTATTTTAAGAAATTTTAAAATAAATATATAATACATATCAACAAGCACTAATGATCAATAAGAAAGTCTCAATATAATGAGCAAAAGAACATAAATTGTTAGTATATGTAAATTAAGTTCATTGGTTGTTGTTAATATTTTAAATCTTTTGGGGATTTTCATGTAGACAGTATGTATTGAGAGATCCATAAGATATAAATACGAGACATAGTAACATTAGATTTGAATTGTTCAACTTCTTGTGCGTAAAAGACCTTATCATATATTAAAATGTAATTACATCCATTTATATCCACAAATTTTACACTTTTTGGGGTTTAGACTTCTGGTCTATTAAAACCTCTTCTAGAGTTTGAACTACAAATTTAATATCACATTTTACAAGTAAGTTTAATTCTATATGCAAGGATTTTTCGATTTTAGCCAATCATTTCTTTGTCGATATTCTTTGACAATTCTAATTTCAAGATCCTCATTATTATTTCATAATATTGTGTGCTATGCAAGTATATTTTCGACAACTATTTCTTTTCGAATTGGTCTACCATGTTTCTAGCATATTTTTTTGACTCATTTGATATCAATTCTAAATTGAGCATTTATAGCTAGTAATGGTATAGGATTTATTTATCCTTTTGCAACAAAAAATGCATCTGACAATTCATTTACTTTTATTTGTAAATATATTATTATTTGAACTTCTAGTTCAAATTGCATTGTTCGAGGATCTAAATGATATAATGATGATGCATTTCAAGTAATATCTTTTTATTATTATTTTTTTCCTGTAATGTTGGAAATATCATTTCATATCTAACATATATTCCCAACTTTCTTTTAAGCCTCATTTTAGTGCGATATGGTAGAGAAAGAGTGATTATATCGTACACAAAAAAATTCTTATATGAGAAATATTTGACTTTAAGCAAAAATCCAATTGTATAGGTAAGAGTTTATAATTATTTGTTGGTTTTATAACAACAAGTGCTGGAACATATAAAAAACATATCCCAAGTATACACTTGGGGTTTTGATCTCATAATCTATTATTTGGCTATCAATTGGAGGCATTTGAACACAAGTAAAAGGATGTTCAGTATTTCACCAATGGCCATATAATAATTACTAAAAAATTAAGAAGTAAACTCACCAACATTATCAAAACAAATTATCTTTTTTCTAAAAATTTGTGCTCTTAATCAAATAACTCGCATAATCTCACAAACATCATATTGTAGGTTGATAATAAGTATACATGTGACCAACTGACTTCTGACCATGAAATATCTAAATGATACACATGATTTATGATATAATCCACAAATATTATCTTAAATAAGTTCCAAAAATTTAGGAAGTTCAATTCTATTTTTAGCTGATGATGACTTTATAATCGATTTGTATTGAGAACACGCAACACATGAAAACTCATTATATTGAAAAATCTTCTGGTCCTTCAAAAATATCCATATAAATTTTCAATATTGACCTAGGATAACTTAATCAACCATATGCCAAATAACAAAATTATTTGGATTAGTAAACTTTCGGTTTACAATAGTATGTGCTTGAATTGTACTAATATTTATTTGACTTGATAATGAATGTATAAAATTTTGTTTAGTCAAGTAACAAAATATAGTAGCTATTTTGAATACTTGAATTACTTTTAACACAAATGATTAATGTGTTAAATAGTTATAATTTAACAGTTGAATCGATAAAAATCATATTCGTTATTGGGTGGTATAAATATGCAAAGTCTTACATTAGTCAAAATTGATCCCTCCCCATATATATATATATATGAGAAAGGATCAACTTACACCAGTGTAAGTCTTTTTTGACTTACACTCATTTTTAACTGTTAGATCTACTTTCATCTAATGGTTACTTTTAATGAAATAATCTCAACCATTAGATGAAAGTGGATCTCATGGTTGAAAATGAGTGTAAGTCAAAATGATAATTTTAAATCACATTAAAAATATACATATGAAAAAGACAAATATAAATTCCAAAAAAATAATTCAACCACTCAAATAATCAATCAAGTGATAAAACTTTCCTCCATAATATTTAACGAAAATAGGCACATTCAGATGTATATTATTTGTAGGGTCATGATCAAATGAATAATTTTCATAAGCAAAATTTTGACATGTACATGACAAATGTCCTTTCATACATCCTACAATAGTGGTATTTATTTTGAAATTCTTACTATATTCATTATTTTTTTCATAATTGTCTTCCTACTTCATATGATATGTATTCTTGGAAGAGTTGCAACCTTCATGGTAATGGTCATTTGTTAATCTCTGCCACATCAATGACTATAACCACTACTTCTTTCATACCCAAAATTATAATATGGAACATTTACTTTAGGGAATGGAATTCAACCCATTTGATGGTCTTTGTGGTTTTTCATCAATATCTTATTTTTGTGTTTATTTACAAGAATGCATAAACTTGATTCAAAATATTTATTGAAACAATTTTATCTTTTTTGCTACTATAGGAACATATTCGAGAGACATAAAATGGTAAATGATGTTCTCTCTCACATTTCTTTATTTCAAATGATACTAAAATTAAATGGATCTTTTTAGATTTAATTAAGGCCAAAAAAGTGGAAACAAAGAGCTTGGTGAGTTTGGGCCGAATGCTGAAGAAAACACAACGTCTGACCTTCATTGCAAGATATGAGAAGATCCTGAATCTGTTAGAGGTGGATGTACAAGTAGAAGCTATCACCGCACTAGCCCAGTACTATGACTCAACATTGCGTTGTTTCACGTTTCAAGATTTTCAGCTGGCCCCCACTTTAGAAGAGTTTGAGCAAATCTTAGGCTTACCATTAGAAAAGGAAAAGCCATACTAATATATAGGCCACTATGCATCCATGTCAACCATAGCAGATGCATTGAAGATTCATGGAAAAGATCTGTAGCAGGCAAAACAAAATAGGAAAGGAACAGAGGTGTTTCTGAGGAAGTATTTAGAAGAGCACATGTGTTGCCTCGCCAAGGTTGAAGATTGGAATACATTTTTAGATGTGCTAGCCCTCACCATTTATGGCACCATCCTCTTCCCGAGTGGTGAAGACTTGGTAGATTTTGCAGCAATTGATGTCTTCTTGGCTCGAAGAAATTATACCGCAAATCATGTTCCAACCATCCTTGCTGATGTTTACAACACTTTGAATTTCTACCATGAAAAGAAGAGGAAGCGGATCCTATGTTGTCTACCGATGCTATTTGTATGGCTCACGACTCACATGTTCAATAGAGGCTATGAAGAAGCATGTCCTATTACAGATCTCAAGATGCTCCAGTTGAGGACCATGAATGGTCTTGAATGGGTAGAGGAATTGGCCAAGCTTGAGGAGAGGAAAATTGTATGGTACCCGTGGAAGAAAAGTGGGCAAACTGTGGTTTATCAGTGTGAAGGTTTTCCTAATGTTCCTCTCATGGGTACTCGAGGGTACATTAACTACAATCCCGTTTTGGCATTGCGACAAATGGGTTATCCCATGATGGGGCCACCCTCAGAATTGGAAATCACTCCTTTTATTTACGACATGTAGATGAAGTGTACTGAGACACCAAGGAAGCTCCGAGACGCTTGGAAGAAGGTCGTTAGAAAGGGTAGAGAGTTGGGACTAATAAGCTGTGGAGTCAAAGAAAGTTATCGTCAGTGGGTCAAGAACAAGGCTCAGGAAGTCAAGTTACCTTTCAAAAGTTCAACAACCCTACAGTTAGTAAATCTCTGTCTCCGATTCCGATAGAAGATGAAGAAATAAAAGGAAAGCTAGCAAAAGCCAATAAAGAAAAGAGAAAATTAGAAGTAGAGCTAGAAAAAATTTGCCAAGCATATGCAATTTTAAAGAGTGAAAGTTTAGAGAAAAGCTACACTCTTGAACAAGCAAACAAAAGGCAAAGGACAGAGCAAGATAGTATGTTAAAAATCAGAAGATGTTTGGAAGCTGTAAATAAGGAACTAGGACTCTGAGGGCAAGAAAGGGATAAGGCTTTGACCAAAAATCAACAACTTAAGGAGTTGTTCATAAATGGCAAAGTAGCATATAATAATGCTCTTCAACAAGTGGATAGTATAAGGCAACAAATGAAATGATGTCAGCAAAATATGAAGACACACTCAAAATTGAGAAGTTGCACATTGACAAGGAGATTGCAGGGTATGAAGCAGCATTGCAACAGGGACAAGAAGACTTACGGAAGCTAATTGATAAGGTGAAACAACAAGACAAAGACATCATTGAATGGAAAAGAGAAGCCCACTTTTGGATGGACCGCTTCGCAAGACTAGCATGCCTAGCCAACACGGTAATTGTAGACGTTCCATATTATTTAAAGATGACTGATAAGATGGTCAATCCTCTTAAGACTCCAGCAGAGATTAATGATTGATCTGTCGATTATTTCTACACTCTAAGTGCTTTAAGTCTGACTTAATTGGACTCTACTTGTGCTTAATTGTTAACATTTAGCTAGTTTCTAGATTTCAAGCTTAATCAAATCTTTATTGTGAAACTATGCTTAAATGTGATTATAAGCGATCATTAATTGAGTTGTGCTTTGCAAGAAATCATTGAATGATGGAGCCCTTAAGGAGAAAAGACCAAGAATGAAGAAACTAGAAGACACGGCCCGTATCCCTAGCCATGGGGTAGGTCATGTTCTTTTCTGGCATGTCATATATTCTCAGTTTTGGGCAACAACAAATAACACGGCCTGTGTCATGAGACACGGGGTAGGCCGTGTACTTCTCTGGTATCACAAGTTGACTCTAGTTTTGAGCTTGACCAACAAACACGACCTGTGTCCTAAGACACGGGGTAGGTCGTGTCCCTCTCTGACTTGCAATCCACTTGAATTTATGTTGACAAACCCTGACACGGGGTAGCCCGTGTCTGCAAATTAGGAAACCAGATATGAATTCTAATTAAGCATCAGGTATCCAAATATATAAATAAGGTTGCTTAGGGTTCAAAAAGAAGGATCTCTGGACTAGAAGCCATCAAGTTACTGAAGAGAATACGAAGAACAAGCAAGAGAATGATTCAATCAAAGATTGGAGACTCAGGTTCGAGCAATCAAGGATCAATCAACCTCAAACCTTGAAAACTAATTTGATCTTTAGTTTTCTTCTCTTCTTTTATTCTAGACGATTTTTTTCTTTAATTCTTTTTTTTTATTTTGAATTTGCCATGTGCGGCTAATTTTTTTATTTGGTTAAGGGAAGGTGAAACCCTAATTGTGATTATGTGAACTTTACATATCTCTTTATATCAATTCAATTGAGTTTTTATTCATATGTTTCTAATCTTAATTCGGTATAAAGGTTTTTATACTCTTTGCTATTTTCAGAAGTGGTAAAACTAGGATTGCTATGCGCGGTTGTGGTGGTAGGACTAGTGAGACATATGATCTAAGTAATTTAATCCTGATGTGTGATTAGATCTTAGTGTGATTAGTTTTCTAAATCTTAATGCAATCATTAGGTGGAGATAAGAGCGGTTGCTTCATAACTAACTAGTGAATAGGATTTAATTTGAGTGGTTGCTGAATTAGGCATAATTGGTTATATTGGTATAAAGAGAATGTAAGTTAGCATAATCATATAAATCTAGTGGTGGATTTCATCTCTTAACCATTGCCTTTTAATTAGTAAATCAAATCGTATTTACTATTATTACTATAAATTCAATTTCTGTTTTTAGTTTTAATAAACAAAACCCTTTTTTAGTGTTTAGTGTTTTTAAGAGTTTAAATTAGGAATCAATTCATAGTGATAAATTGAATTAGTTCTCTGTGGATCGACCCTTGTTAACTATAACTGGTTGCAAGGTTTTTATACTTTGGTGGAACTTGGCAACTAAATTTTGTTCTAAATTTTAATCACAATTCACACCGCACCAAATTTTGGTGAACTAATTATCCAATTGCATTATTAAATTGTTTCTTATTTTTCACTTTGTTTTAGTTTTAGTTTTTAGTACCTTCATTCCTTCTTTCGACTGTTTTGCAGGCGTTCATGTCCAGTGGTGAAGTGAACGAGCAATTGAGGAATCTAAGACATTACTTTGAACAAGTCAGCTCACAGTTTCCTTTTCAATTCACACCTGCTGACGTCGAAGCTGCCCACCATATAGATTTATCCAGTTTTGAGATATCTTCTTAAACATTTGAAGAAGTGGTGATGGCAGAAAATACTTTAACGGCGTTGGTTGCTCCAGACTTGGACCAGCAGCCTCTATGCATAGAAATTCTAGAAACTGAAGGAGCATTTGAGTTGAAATCCACCTTAATCCATCTTTTATCATCTTTCAATGGATTAGCTGGGGAGGACCCTAATAAGCATTTAAAGGAGATACATGTGGTTTGTTCTAGCATGAAGCCTGCAAGAATTCCTGTGGACTAAGTCAAGTTCAGAGCTTTTCTATTTTCATTGAAAGATTTCGCAAAAGAGTGGATATACTACTTCCCACCCAGATCCATCCAGTCATGGCAAGACATGACTCAGACTTTTCTAGACAGATATTTCCCTGCTTCAAAGGCCGTAACCATCAGAAAAGAAATTTGCGGCATCCAACAAAGGCATAGGGAATCACTTCATAACTATTGGGAGAGGTTTAAGAGACTGTGTGCTAGCTTCCCTTAACATCAAATTAGTGAGCAACTTCTAATTCAGTATTTCTATGAGGGTTTTCTTTTGATTCCCCTTGCGACGTTTGATGAAAAAAACCCTGGATCTGATGAAGAGGAAGAGATTGTTGAAAATTTTGAAAAAATACTGGAATGCTCAGAGAGAAAATTTGATGTGGATAATGAGGTAATATAAGTAATTAACATGGGAACTGAAAAAGACAATAAGGAGTTGAAAATAGTAGATAATCTTGAGCGTGTAGAAATGATGGCACTACTTAAAGAATACCTTGATGTGTTTGCATGGTCGTATAGAGATATGCCTGGATTAGATCCTAAGATAGCGTCACATAAAATCTCATTATATCTAGTTGTAGAAATGAAAAGGCAAAAATTGAGAGGAATGCAGCTTGATATATCACTAAATATCAAGGAAGAAGTGACTAAGCAATTAGAAGCCTGATTTATAGAGGTGTTAAGACACCCAGAATGGATATCAAATATTGTGCCAATACCCAAGAAGGATGGGAAGGTCAGGATGTGTGTGGATTGTAGGGATCTAAATAAGGCCAATCCAAAAGATGATTTCTCACTCCCTCATAGTGATGTTCTTGTCGACAATACAGCAGGAAATCACAGGTTCTCATTTATGGAAGTGTATTCTGGGTACAATTAGATCCCCATGGATGTCAATGACAAAGAAAAGACGACTTTTATTACCCCTTAGGGAACTTTTTGTTACACAGTAATGTCCTTTGGATTAAAGAATGTTGGAGCTACATATCAATGTGCTATGGTTGCATTATTTTAAGATATGATGCATAAAGAAATTGAGGTTTCTGTAGATGATATGATGGCCAAATCTAAAGAAGGGGAAAACCATGTAGCAGTCTTGCGGAGGTTGTTTGAAAGACTCAGAAAGTATAAGTTGAGACTCAATCCTAATAAATGTGTCTTTGGAGCATCTACAGGAAAATTGCTTGAGTTCATCATTAGTAGAGAAGGAATAAAGGTGGACCCAGATAAGGTGAAAACAATACAAGAGATGCCTCCTCTTAAGATGGAACGTGAGTGAGAAGTTTTCTCTGGAGGCTTAATTACTTTGCTAGATTTATTACTAACTTGACCAGCACTTGTGAGCCTATATTCAAGCTATTGAAGAAGCATCAACCTGGAGAATGGAATGAAGAATGTCAAGGAGCTTTTGACAAGATAAAGACTTATTTAACTAATCCTCCAGTGTTGGTACCCCCTACAGCGGGTCGTCCTCTGATATTGTACCTAACCGTACTGCCAACCTCAATGGGAGCGATGCTGGGGCAGTATGATGAATCAGGAAAGATGGAGTAGGTGATTTATTATCTGAGTAAGAAATTTAATGACTGTGAAGCCTGATACATGACGATTGAGAAAACTTGTTGTGCTTTGGTATAGACCTCAAAACGGTTAAGGCAATACATGCTCTATTACACCACTTGGTTAATCTCCCGAATGGACCCTCTGAAGTATATCTTTGAAAGCCCTCATGTTTCATTAAGGATTTCAAAATGGCAAGTGATATTATCAGAATTTAACATTAAGTACATTACTCAAAAATCCATCAAAGAAAGTGCAATTGCTGATTATATAGATGAAAACCCTCTCAAGGTGGATAACTAATAACATCTGAGTTCCCCGATGGAGAGATATTGACAGTGGAAAGAGAAGAAGAAGGAGATGATGAGCCTGTGTGGAAGATGTATTTTCATGGAGCAGTCAACATGCATAGTAATGGCATAGGAGTCGTTGTTGTTTCGCCAACTAGAAAGCAATACCCAGTCGCTATCAAGTTGGATTTTGAATGCACTAATAATGTTACGGAATACGAAGCCTATGCTAGTGGTTTACAAGTGGCAATTGACTTGGGGATTAAGCAGCTAAAAGTATTCGGAGACTCGGTGCTCATCGTTTATTAGGTGAACGGAGAATGACAAACAAAAGAGCCAAAGTTGTTGCCTTATCAAAAGTATTTGATCCAGTTGATTGAGAAGTTTGAAGATGTGACCTTCTCCCATCTGGCTCGAGACAGGAATAAGTTTGCAGATGCCTTGGCCACTTTGGCTGTAATGACCAAGTTAGATATTCACAGTAATATCCAACTCATCTAAATAAAGACACATAGTGAGCTTACGTATTGTGCCAATGTGGAAGGTGAGCTAGATGGTAAACCCTAGTATCATGATATCAAGCAGCACATTTAGCATAGAGAACACCCAACTAGGGCAAGTGAGGTGAATAAGAAGACTATCCATCGATTAGCAATGGTCTTTTTTCTTAAACTGGAAGGTTTTATACAAGAGAAACCATGATGGCACCTTGCTTAGATGTGTGGATGCTTATGAAGCTCGTTTAGTCATGATTGAAATCCATGAAGGAATCTGTGGGACTCATGTTAATGGTCATATGATAGCACAAAAAATTCTAAGGAGCGGTTATTATTGGTCCACCATGGAAACAGATTGCATGGAATATGTTCGAAAATGCCATAAGTGTCAGATATATGTAGATTGAGTCAGTGCACCTCTATTTCCCTTGCACAATATGGTATCTCCATGACTTTTCTCGATGTGGGGAATAGATGTCATTGGATCCATTAACCCTAAAGCTTCTAATGGTCATCGCTTCATTTTGGTAGCAATTGACTATTTCACCAAGTGGGTAGAAGCGTCCTCATATGTCAATATCACTAAAAAAGTATTTTTGAAATTCCTCAAAAGGGACATTGTTTGTAGTTGTGGAATCCCAGAGAGGATAATCACAGATAATGCTGCTAATCTCAATGGTGTTGAGATTTAGAAGTTTTGTGAAAAGTTCAAAATCAAGCATCATAATTCAACTCCCTACAAGCCTCAGATGCATGGTGCAGTCGAAGCAGCAAATAAGAATGTCAAGAAAATTATTGCTAAGATGGTTGTGAACTACAAAGACTGGTATGAAATGTTACCCTATGCTTTGCACACGTATCGTACCAATATACGATCAAGTACTAGAGCAACACCTTTCTCTTTGGTGTATAGGATGTAGGTTGTTTTTCCTATAAGAATTGAGATTCCTTCTCTAAGAGTTTTGATGGAAGCAGAGTTAGAGGAATCCGAATGGGTGAAGATTCGGTATAAGCAGATGAATATGATAAAAGAGAAAAGATTGACAGTTATTTGTCATGGACAATTATATCAAAGCAGAATGGCTAGAGCCTTTAACAAGAAAGTTCGTCCCAGAGAATTCTGTTCAGGAGATTTGGTTTTGAAGAAGATTCTCCTTAATCAAGAGGATGTTAGAAGAAAATGGGCTCTGAGTTATGAAGGCCCTTACATTGTCAAGCATACATTTTTAGGAGGGGCATTAATTTTGTAGAACATGGATAGAGAAGAATTGCCAAGACCCGTAAACATTGATGTCGTAAAAAGATTTTATGCCTAAAAAAAGATTAAAAAAAAAAGAGAGAGAGAGAAGCTCGTTGGGTTAAAAACCCGAAAGGGCGACCTAACCAAAAGTTAGAACAATAAAAAAGAGAATAAAAAAAAGGCTTGTTAGGTTGAGAATCCAAAAGAGCGGCCTAAGTAAAAGTTAGAGCAATAAAAAAGAGAATAAAAATAATTAAAAAAAGTCTGTTAGGTTGAAAACCTGAAAAGGCACCTAAGCAAAAGTTAGGGCAAACAAATAAGCAAAATCTAAAAAAAAAAAAAGTCTGAAGCTCCTTGAAAGAGTAACGAAACTGGGGAAATTTTTATGTGCAATCAATTGGCTATACTGGGGCAAAATAGCTTAAAGGTTAAGGGAAAGATGTGTTGAAGAAAGTAGCAACAGAGACAGTGGTTGAATTATCAAACAGTTGCAGAGAATCAATTGAATAAGGAACAAGGAACCAATACTGGGGCAATTTTTCTTTTCCTTGCAATTTTCTTTTGTTTCTATGAATGTGTCTTACCAAATGTCCATGTCCATCAGATTACCAAAATGATGAAAGGAAGTTTATTCATCCAACGAATTTCTATCCATTCATAAATGCATGTTTAACTCATTAAATTATGTCTCAAATAAGATATATTTAAGGTCAACAGTTTGATTTTGACAATTCTACAACAATTCTTCAATGATTGAGTTGGATTAAAGGATCTCAGTGGCTCAAAGTACAGATTGCAATGATCTCAATACTAGCCACGTAAGCCTTCATTGACAAGAAGAAAAGGAAGAGTTAAATTAATAAAAAGAAGAATGAAGAAATGAAGAAAGGAAAAAAAGTTAGTCAAAAGGATTCCAAGCTAACCAAAGAGTCTGATGAAGAAAAGCATGTGAACAAGGGTTTGATTGGTCAAATCTTTCCAGAGTCATCGTTGGTTTCAATGATTAAAAGAAAGAAAAGAAAGAGGAAAAAAAGAGAGAAGTAGAAAAAAATGGAAGATAAGAGAGAGAAGAAAAAGATTTTAAGACATTATCTAACTGGCATAAATATTTTCATGTCATTCACTTTTGAGTGCATCGGCTCCTTGCATTTTATTTTTTGAGCGCATCAGCTCCTTGTATTTTAATTTCTGAGTGCATCGACTCCTTGCATTTTATTTTCTGAGCACATCGGCCGGCTCCTTGCATTTTATTTTCTGAGCGCATCTACTCTTTGCATTTTATTTTCTAAGTGCATCAGTTCCTTGCATTTTAATTTCTGTGCCCATCGACTCTTTGCATTTTAACTTTTTGAGCGCATTGGCTCTTGTCATTTATTTTTTAGTGCATCGGCTCTTGTCATTTACTTTTGAGTGCATCGGCTCCTGTCATTTCTTTTTGAGCACATCGGCTCATGTCATTTACTTTTGAGCGCATCGACTCCTGTCATTTAGTTTTGAGCGCATCAACTTCTTGCATTTACTTTTGAGCGCATCGGCTCCATGCATTTTAATTTCTAAGCGCATTGGCTCTTTGCATTTTAATTCCTATCATTTGCTTTGGAGCTTCATCAGCTCCTTGCATTTTAATTTCTTTTGAACGCATCAATTCTTCGTATTTTTATCCTCGCATTGTTTTTCCCAGACAAAATTTGAGTTCATGTCTTTACTCGTTCCTTGCCATTATAAAATGAAAAACTATGGTTATTCTTTTTATCTAAAAAGAAACAAGTAAAGAGAGCAACTGTGAACACCCAATTTTGTCCAGGGCATTTTGTAAAAATAATAATAATAATAATAATAATAATAATAATAATAATAATAATAATAATAAAAAAGAAAAAAAAAGAAAACTAAAAAAAGTAAAAAGACTCAACCTATTATCCTACCCACTAACCCATAATTTATGATCCAACCCATTAACCCATAATCTGTCATCCAACCCACAACCCATACCCCATCACTTATCCAAAACAAACCCCATCAGTTATCCTAAACCTTAAATCCATCCTATACATACCATAACTCAAACTTATCCTAAACAAACCCATCCTAACCAAACCCCATCAGATATCTGACGAGCGCCGAACTCAGTCAAAATTATAACCGAAGTTATTACCTAAGCTTGTAGCATAGTGACAACACTGGATCGTCTCCTCAAGGATTGTAGATGCAATTTGATCAGATCAAGTGAAAGTTAGCAAAGGGGGGTTTGATGGTTCAAGGATCGCACTTAACAAAATTAAAGGAGGAAATAACAATTAAAGAGTAGTCAATTTAGAAACCTATCCAAGATTGGGTGGATTCAATCATAGACCCTTCATAAAACACTTGAAGCGCAATTGAATTGTTAATTTGGATCTAACCGAGATCTCTGCATCAAATCCAGAATTCATACTAGACGATCGTCTAGAATTCAATTAACAAGTGACAAACACAAATCCGCAATCGCACCATTCATGAAAATCTATGTTAATTTCAAGTACCGAATTCAATTAACTTAGGCACAAATCAGTAACCTAACCTCTTCAATTCTGTGATTAATTTAGATCAATCAGTTCTAAGTTTCATCACAAATCTCAATCTTCATTTATGTGATTAGTTTAGATCAATTAGTTCCAAGTTTCATCACAAATCTCAATCTTAAACCAAGATCAAATCAAATCAACATAAATAGAATTACCATTCATGCATTCAAGATCAAGAAGAAGAAGAAAGAAGAAGAAAGAAGAAGAAAAGAGGAATTCAATTACAAATCAAATACAATACATAACCAAGGTCTCAAGAATCCAAACCACAATCTCTTCAAGAGTTCTAAATTGACCGAAAGTAGCTTAGCCCTCCATCACCATGAAGAGGAGCATCAAAATATACAAAAGCTATGAGAAACTATGAAGAAACAAGAAACTAAGAGAGAAATGAAGGAGAATTACTTGTTGTTCATGATAAATGGTGTCTTTTATAGAAGTCTAAGGTAACAAAATGACAAAGGGAAGTGGGTGGATGAGTGGATGAGTGAGTGGAGTGTTTGAGTGGATGGATTAGTGGGCTGGTTTAGTGGATTGGTTTAGTGGATGAGTGAGTGGAATGGTTGAGTGGTTGAATTAGTGAAAAATGCCAAAGGACTTTTGGTGAGTGGGAAATTATGGACATGAATGGGTGAGTGGATGGATTAGTGGATGAGTGGGTGGAGTGATTAAGTGGTTGGATTAGTGTATGAGTGGATGAGTGGGTGAGTTAGTGGATGAGTGGATGAGTGGATGAGTGGATTAGTGGATGGATGAGTGGGTGGTTGAGGACGAAAATTTCGTGTCTGACTTGGAAGCCAAAAACGACCCACTATACTTCAGATTCACGAAAAGTGTTCTTCATGAAAGTTGTAGATCCTTGTCTTGGATATAAAATGGATAGCTGGTTCGTCCAATTTGGCTTCCTTAAGCCCAAGATATGTCCGAAATACCGTAGGTTGCTCAAACCCAACTTCAACACCTCTGTTCCGACTTGCAAGCTCAAAATGACCTACTAGACTTCTTTTTCTCAAAATGTGTTCTTCATTAAAGTTGTTTATTTGGATCTTGAATATCCACTGTCCAAATTTCAGCCCATCTCCATTATTACATCTTGAGATATGCTTTTTTGAGTGCACACTGTTCGGATTCTACTGATAGAACCCGTATTCTGACTTCCATGTAAACTTAGGTCCCTTAGACATCTGAATCGGACTTCGAGCTCTTCATCAAAGTTGTAGAGCTTCCTCTTAGCTTTCCTACAAGGTAAAATTCATGTTTATCAGATATTAGGAACTCAAGTTATGGCCAAAATACAGAAACAGTGTCAAATCTCAATAATGCTGGAAATATTCAATTAGGACCAATTTGAGCTCAAACTCACAAAATCATACCAAACTCAATCAATTAAGAATATGGAGAGTGTAAATGACTAAACATAAGGGTTTCTTAATGAATAAAATATGTGATTATCAATATCCTAAATATACTCATCCTAAACAAATCCCACCACTTATCCTAAATCATTCTTAATCACACTTTAACTTAAACACTTCAGTCTAATCCTCTCCTATATTAACCCATAACTCACACAAAAAAAAAGGACCTCAACACGCAGACTTCAGTAAAAATCAGTATCCTAGTCATATTTGCTTTATTCCATCACGTAACCTTCTCTGCAACAAACATCTAAAACTTCCAAAATAGTGACTATCAGCTCCATCCCACGCACACCTAAGTCATCTTCATCATTCACCACAGCCACCAAAGCTGTGAACCACTTCACCCATCCAGCTTTCACCTTACCATATTCCTCCACTCTCAACCACATCACACAACACCCCATAACAAAATACCCATCCATTCAAACCTTGCACCAACACCCTACACCTTTTTCAACCTTTATCCACATAACCATCTTCCATATAAACATCATCTCACCATCATCTTCTCCATAACCAAAAACCCACCATTAACACCAAGCTCCCAAACAACCAAAAACCCACTATTAACACCAAGCTCCCAAACAACCAAAACCACCATTAAACCAAGTCAACTCAGTACTCAACCACCCATCAGAACTGCGGCGCTACCCATTGTCCGAGCAGCTCAAATCTGAAGCAGAACCCACTCCCAACTGTTGATATCCAATTTTGTCCATAAATTTTTTTTTTGTTGTTTAATCAATAATTAATAAATTTGTGATTTCTAAGTTTTATTTATTTCTTTGAATAATTACTTTTTATTATTCGTACAAAAAATCAAATAAAAAAATTATTTTTAATAATAAATAATAAATAATAAAAATGAAAAAATATTTATAATTAAAATAAAAAAAAAAAAAAAAAACAAACAAAACAACATATAAAAAATGCTGCTTGGTTGATTTTCTATTCTTAGCCTTTGTCTTTTTCATTTTGGTCATGCACCACACAACCACTCATCCATAACCACTCATCATTTTTAACCACTAACACACACCCACTCCCAATCATTTTAACTACTCTTCCATAACTACTTCTCTATATAACCCTCACTCATCACAACCCTCAAGGCCCTAACATGTTTATTTTTTTTATCCGCCCATAATCTCTATACTCAACTCACTATCTTCTCCTTCAAACTCACCACCCTCCATCAACCATCTGCATCCACCCTTTACATTAACCATCAACCTTCATTTCATTCGTAGCCATCCTTTCATAACCACTATCACACATTAACTTCAACACCTTCCAACATCCTCCACGTGAAGCAACCCTCTAACCGTACCACCTCACCTTCCTCCATAATCTTCATCTTCCATTTTCACCACCCTTTAATCTTCACCACCCTTCCAGACTTCACCATTTTTCAACTCAAGAAACCATTATCATCATCTTCCTCCCCACCACCCATAAGCTCCATAATCTTCCACTATCTCCATAATCACAACCACCTCCTAAACCACCATTAAACCAAGCCCCATCCTCCATAACCACCCACAACCACCATTAACCTTCCTCACCATCATCTCCAACCATTATCAACCGTTAACTCACCACCACAAACCACCTTTAAACTCACCATCAACACATCACCTTCATCATCATCACAAATCACCTTCAACCCACAAACCACCACATTCATCACCCCTCAACAACCAAGCCTCCAAAGATCAAAGCCACCACACACCCCACCAAGCAAAAGAACCATAACACACGAATCCATCTACCCCAGCCATGCACCACGTGAACCTATCGCGCCTCTGTCGGAGCCACCACCCGAAGTCGTCATGCCTCCGCTTGTCTCGTGAGCTCCATCCTCAAAACCCCATTTTCCCTTTCACTCTCTATTTCGTTTTTTTTACTCTCAAACACCAAAACTCTTTATTTCTTAATTTGTTATTTATTTTTTAATTGCCTTTTAGTTTTTTTTTACCTTTTTATTTATTTTATTTTTATGACCGATGCATTCTTGGATCATTCATCTTTTATTTGGGCTTAAGTAAAAAGTTTGGACTTATTTACTTTTTTATTTTCTTACACTATTTTTTTACTTGTTTGAGCTTGAGTCAGTAGTCATTTATTTATTTATTTATTTATTCTTTCTTTTGAATTGATTTATGTTTACTAACTTGAGGTTTTATTACCTATATTTTAATTGAACACCGTTATTTTTGCATTGATGTATTAATCAAATTATTTAAAATTGTCCGATGATGGAAAAATTGGGAGAGGATCGATGTGCCGATCAAATACATTCTTCCTAATGCTCTTGAGGCTTTTATATTGGATCTTGACAAGAATGCTGGTGAGGTATAATCCCCACATTAAAACAAAAAATACAACCTTTTTTATAAACCAAAATAAAATCATCTTTTTTTAAAAAATAAAAATCCTCAAATAAAAGCAAACAATTTCATATAGTCTCAACATTATGATTGTGGTGAATTCAAAAACTCTTTTTGTTACTTTTTTAAAAAAAATTCTTTGCAAAATTCCTTTTAAATCATTTTCACCATCATCAAAAATAAATATTTTGAGAATTCTTTTCCTTACAAAATTAACACAATCTCAATTCACCACTTTTATACAATATGTTGTAGGTTTAGAATTTGTTCCAAAATAATGGCTATTGAGTCACCTATTCCATGTCTTAGTCATTTATCATTCTTGATATTATGTTTGACAAAATGGAACATCTCAAAATAAAAACAAAAGACAAATTGCTTTTTAAGGACCAATTTAATTAATATCGCAAATAATATTAAATTAAATAGGTAACCGTTCTTAGAACGGATGGTATAGGGTGCTAATACCTTCCCTATCCGTAATCAATCCCTGCAGCTAAACTCTGAAATGTAGACCCTCTTTTAGGTGTCCAATTGCACCATTTCATTTAATTGATAAAGCGATTGGTGGTGACTCCCAACACCCCGAGATCCTAACCTCCACTTCCTCTTTCTTTCAATTTTGCGGTGCCCCTTCAGGACGGTTGCGACAACTGGCAACTCCACTGGGGAATGAAGAGGGTTAAGCCTTGTTTTAATCTTATGTTATTTGCTCTTTAATTATGTTGGTCCACCTTGTTTCATTTGTTTACTTGTTGCTTTATATTGTTGTACATTTTGTTTGCATTACATGCATTGTATTTATGCTTTGTGAATAAAATTGCTTGCATGTTCCCTCATATACACTTGCACACACAAGCTCTATACCCGAGCTCAGTACCTTGTAGACTTAGATAGAGGGTGAATTAGTGTTGCTTTGTGAGACCTTTGGTCTCCAAACAGGCACATGAAAACCCCTCACTCAAATTGAAATACCCTTTTGTATGATAGGGGACTAGAACCAAAACTATCACATGCTGAAATACCTTTAGAGCTACCGTGGTCCATAGAACCCTTTTTTTAAGATAGGTACCAAGCCTAGACTATTATTTTCCTTTAAAACATGAGGAAATTCTTTTTGTCTATATTCTTTCCTTTTATTTCATACACTAACTCTCTTTTTGTTGTTTTTATTTATCTTGTATTTGCATATGTGGTCCAATCTTCTAAAGATATTGGTAAACCTCGAACATGGATAAGGGCAAAATGGCTCTAATGTCTGAGGTTGCAGAGAATATATGGGTTATCAGTGAAGAGTCTGCAAGGGTTCAAGCAAAGGAAGCAAACAGTTCGCACCACGGGAATACTCCTTTACCACCTCTAATGGGAGGCCATGACTTTGAGCAAAATGACATTAGGAGGCTCCGTAATGTGTGGTATAATATGGAAAGACGGGAAGAGTTCAATGACAAATATGGAGATATTGCAGCTCTTATGTTCATCACTCCTGATATCCAATTATTGAAAACCATGCTTCGCTTTTGGGACCCCTCATATCGATGCTTCACTTTTCAAGAGTTTGACCTGATACCAACAATTGAGGAGTATGCTAGATTGCTCAATAAAGATAATATGCCCAAGGATAAAGTATACTTACACGACCCTAAGAAGACGCCAAAAAGGATGTTGTCCAAACTCATAGGAATTCAGGCAAATGAATTGAATAAGTACATGAAGGATGGAGGACGAAGTATGGATTCCGAGCTGCTTAGGATTGTTGAAGCTCAGGTTGATCAAAGTCTTGGTTTGGTAGCACTAGCTCTAGCTATTTACGAGTTGGTAATATTCCCAAGAGTGAAGAATCATATAGATGGATATGTGATCAATTTGTTTGAATAGATTGAGAACGGGGTACACTCAGCCCTACCAATTTCAGCAGAGACAATTTGATCTTTGAATTACTGTCAAGTTCATCAAAAGGGAAGATTTTGGGGATGTGCATCATTGCTAGTAGTATGGATGCTTAGTCATCTACCAACCTTGAAATGCTTTGGTCACCCAGAGATTAATCTTAAACAGTTTGTCATACCTAAGTACCCACTCTCGCTATATAGTCGTGATAATTGGCCTTCCTGAACTCCGATGATGGGACAGTGGATTAGTTTTTTCGTGGAAATGAAGGAAATAGTCTGGAGAGCCAAGTGGTTTCCTCTTACATACACCATATATAGATGTAGGAGTAAGCCTTGGGTTCCACTTATTGGTCCATGGGGAGTAGTGAGCTATGCTCCGGCAATGGTCCGAAGATAGATGGCATTCTTGTAATTCATTCCTATGACTCATGGGTTGTCAAAATATGAATTCTCATATGGTGATGAAGGAACCGTCCATAAGGTCAAAAGGTCATTGGAGATTAGAAAGATGCAAGAAGTATGAAGTTTGGTCTCCCCTCGTCCAAAACAACAGAAGACTACCTAATTTGGCAAGTTAATAGGAAAAAATAGTTTCTTGCTCCTAAAGTACAGGGCCCAAAGCCACTGATGCACCAGTTTAATGAACCCATTGATTACCATGCTGAAGTAGAGGGTCGGTATGAAATCATTTGTCAGTAGTGGGCCACTGAGAGAAGATCCTTGAAGACTCAACTTGACATTGCAAGATGGAGAATCCAAAGTCAAGAACAGAAAATAATCTCTAAAGAAATTGAAATAGAGAAGTTAAGAGAGACTTGTCAAGTCTTTGAGGCAACCATTCAAGTGAAAGATGGCCAACTTGAAGTGTACAAGGTTGAAGTTGAAATCTTGAATCAGCAATTGAAAAAACATGTTGAATGGTCTGCTTTCTTGGAGAATAAGAAGAATAAACTGGAAAATGATGTTACTCTTTTGACTGATGAAAAAGATTTCTACCTAAATGCAAGTCAGGACATAAAGCGGAGAGCCGAAGTGGTGATTGACAATGTGAGGGAGATCTCTAACCATTCGAGAAAAAGGGTAAAAGAGATTCTCAGAGTGGAAGCTAAGTTGATACCAGGAGAAACCTAGGAGCTTCTAACCTAGGTTAAGAATGGACCTCGACTTCCTTAGCAAATTTCACTGAAGCAAACCACCAAAATTAGTCTTTTTATTCTTAGTCTTTAGGAGTACTGATGTATTTTCCTTGGCTCTAATGGAAATTGAGAATGGTCTGATTCATTTTGTCTTATTCCTCTATCTTTAGACAAATAAGGCAAGTTAGACTTAAGGAGTAGCATGATCAATATGTTGTAAGGCTAACTCTCTATGACCACAAAGTTTTTCTCTTTGAATGAATGAGGTTTATCGATATCGCTTGCTACTTTGGATCATGTCTTTGCATGCATTTTTACTTTTGTTTGCATTTTTTATCATATTCCTAATAATAATAATAATAATAATAATAAATACAAAAAAACTATCTCTACGACACCCTTATAGGACTCGTAAGGCAATTGAAGAAACAAATGGCCAAGATCTTAGAAGTTGTACAAGCCTTGGAAAGAACAAAAAACACAGAAGGGACTCTTCCATGAGCAAATGATGATCCTCTGGCCACGCCTGCTCACTCGCCTGGTTTTACGCTAATTCCTTGGCAATATCCTGGCGTCACCTCTCAAGGGGTCATCATTCCACTTACCATATACCCAAATGTACAAAACTCTGTTACCAATAATCAAGAAACTCATGCATCTTCATTCCTATCATATGGCCTTCCACCTAGTTATGTGCCACCATTAGCTGCCAATACCCCTAAAGGCAGTGCGCCGGCAGTCACAACAACTTCGAACCCGCCAAACACTACCCAAACACAAGGATATCAATTAAATGCCAATAAGATTCCTCAACCACAAATGACATTCCTTGTGTTCATGCCACCATATGGTCTTCCCCCGAGTTTCGTGTTATCAGAAATTACTAACCCTCCTGAGAGCAACACACCATTAATAATGCCTACTTCAAGGCCACAAAGCTCTACTCTGGCCCAACCTCTTCACCTTGGTGCTAATGGGACCTCATCCATGCAACACTCTGTCCCTCTTTATATGCAACAGTACTTCCCCCATAAGATTACTGGTAACTCTCCACTGAACTCTTCAGTGGAAGGTCCTCAATCTAAGGAGAAATTGGAAATTCTTGAAGAGAGACTACGAGCTATAGATGGAGTAAGTAGCTATGGTCTTTTAGATGCCTCAGAGCTCTGCCTTGTCCCTGATGTGGTGATTCCACCGAAGTTTAAAGTCCCATATTTTGACAAATATAAAGGAATTACTTGCCCAAAGAATCATTTGACCATGTACATCTGCAAGATGACCTCACATGCTCATAATGACAAGTTGTGGATCCATTTCTTCCAAGACAGCTTAGCAGGGGCAATGTCTAATTGGTATACACACATTGAACGTGCCCATATACGATGTTTCAAGGACTTGGCTGATGCTTTCATAAAGCAATATAAATACAACATCAATATAGCACCAGATAAGTTATAATTGCAGAATATAGGTAAGAAAGAGGCTGAAATCTTTAAGGAATACGCTCAGCGGTGGAGAGAAATAGCTGCTCAAGTAGAACTCCCATTGACAGAGAGAGAAATAGTGGTCACATTCATCGACACTCTCCAATCGCCCTTCTATGACAAGATGATAGGGAGTGTGTCATCAAATTTCTCAGATATAGTCATCATCGAGGAAAGAGTCGAGGGAGGAATGAGAAGTGGAACGATCACTAAAAGTTTGACAGGGACGACTAGCACCAAGAGGCCTCCAATAGGTAAGAAAAGATGAGGAGAAGCTCATGTTGTTACTTTCAATCAGAGAAGTTTTACCCAAAGGAAACATAATCAAGTACCTATTAACCCTCAACCATCCTTCCAACATCCCTACATACCCTATAACCCATACATTGCTAATATCTCCCAAGCTTCATACCCTCAACCTTATCACCCAATGATCCCTTATCATGCACTATCTCCCATCCTAAACCAAATACTCCCTACCATGCCATCTTAACTAACCTAACCATGGGCCCAAAACCCAAACACAAACCAAAGAAGGCCGCCAGCTAACTAAGAAAAGAAGCTCGTTCAGTTTGAACTACTTCCCATGACCTATACTGAGTTGTTACCACAACTTATCCTTAACTCCTTGTTGATCCCTTGCCCAATGAAGCTGGTGGAACCCCCATACCTAAGAGGATTTGACCAAAACACTAAGTGTGACTACCATGCTGGGGCTGTAGGCCACTCAACGGAAAATTGTAGAGCGTTGAAGTTTAAAGTGCAAGACCTGATTAATGCCAAATGGTTGAACTTCAAAGAAAAAAACTCTTAATGTAGGATGCAATCCCTTGCCCAATCATGGAGATTCTAGAACTAATGCCATAGAAAAGTCTTTTGGCCAATGCCTTATAAGTCAGGTAGCTGATGTAAAAATTCCCATGAGAGTTATTTTCAAAGAGCTTTGCAAATTTGGATTGATCCAAAACCAAGTTAAGATCCAAAGGGTCCATAATGAATAGATGATGTGTAGCATCCATGGGAAGATATGGCACTCTATTGAAGAATGTGATGAATTCAAACAGATCCTTCAGAGTTTAATGGATAGCCACCCAGTGCAAATAAATAATTAGCATGATAATCATGATATATACATGGTTAAAGAAGTTACACCTCCACCCGTTCAAGAGGCCGCCAATACCTATGAAATGCAACCAATCATAGAGCAAGCTCCAAGTATACCAAGGTCATTGACGATTCATTACACTAAAGGGGTGTCTCCACAAATCCCTCTCAATCGGAATCCTATCACCATTCAAGAGCCGACCCCTTTTTCCTACAAGGATACCAAAGTTGTGCCGTCGAAATATGATGTGCAAGTCATTGTTAATGGTCTCCAGGATAAAATCCCATCTGTTGTCTCTAGCATATCTGAGATTAGTGGAATGACTCGAAGTGGTCGTATTTATACACCTGAAGATCTGCAAAAAGGGCAAGTGGAGGAAGTGAGAAGAACCTGGAAAGGGAAAGACAAAGTGAGGGATTCTTCTACCGAAGAAACCCTAAAAGGAAAAGAAGAATCGAAGTTGGTAAAGCAAGAAGGTTATAAAAATGAAGTGAATGAGGAAAAAGCCTGTGAGTTCTTAAAATTCATAAAGCAAAGTGAATATAGGGTGGTGGATCAACTAAATCGCACCCCTGCAAGAATATCACTCCTATCTTTATTAATGAACTTTGAGCCACATAGGAAGGTACTGCTGGAAGTACTTAATCAAGCTTATGTTTCTCATAACATCACAGTTGATAAGTTGGATGGCGTTATCAGCAATATCACCGCAGATAATTACGTCACTTTCACCGATGATGAAGTACCCATTGAAGGAAGGGGACATAATAAGGCACTCCACATCTCAGTAAAATATAAAGATCATATCATGGCTAGTGTATTGATGGACAATGGCTCTTCCTTGAATGTGATGCCAAAATTGGCACTCTCTAAATTGCCTTTTGATGGATCATATATGGAACCAAGTATGATAATAGTAAGGGCATTTGATGGCACAAAGTGAGAGGTCATAGGAGAGATCGAAATACCAGTTCAAATTGGTCCCTGCATTTTTAATATACTCTTCTAAGTGATGGACATTGCACCATCCTACAGTTGTCTTTTAGGACGACCATGGATTCATTATGCTGGAGTTGTTCCTTCCACCTTACACCAAAAAGTAAAATTCATAATTGACAATAAGATGATTATTGTCTTTGGTGAAGAGCCTATTAGTGAGCAAGCCGCTAGACACTCTTTATATTGAAGTTGCAAAAAAGGCTCTTGAGATTGCCTTTCAAGCATTCGAGACGGTCAATGCCACTTATATAAGGGAAGGAGCTCCAATTCCAAAACCACAACCCTCTGTTGCATCTATAATGATGGCTAAAGTCATGTTGGAAGGAGGTTATCAACATGGAAATGGGCTGGGTAAGAAACAACAAGGTGCCGCAAGATTTTTACAACCCTTGGAAAATAAAGACAGGTTTGGGTTAGGATACAAACCCACCAAGGCTGACAAAAGGAGGATCATGGAGGAGAAAAAAGAGAAGAGGCTGGCCCGGTTGGAAAATCGAGAACCTAAACTGGAGCAGGTCCCATCTGTGACATACGACAAAGCTTTCAGAGCACGGGAGTGGTGTTCGTAGACCAGGTGATCGTTGTTGAAGATGATAACTTTGTCAGTCATGAGACAAACCTGGTTTATGCATATTCTTCAAATACAAGACTCGACAATTGGGAGATCATCGAGCTTCCCATAACCTTGGAGTCTATTTCAAAGTAATTATGTAGTGTCATTCCTTTAACTCTGCCCAAGGCTTTAAGGTGACCTTTTGTGAAATGGGCTTACGTGTTTCCTTTCTAATAATTGTTATTAATAAAATGCATTTTGAGTTTTCTAATTTCTCATCTCATAGCTTTTATCCCACCATTATAATGGCCTTCTATTCAATTCATCTTTCTTATGTTAACATCATTTAATGCAGATCTGAAAGTGACTCTCTTGAAAGTGACAGTGTCAAGATCTTATTATATAATTTTGAACACCCCATTAATCACGTCGATGAGGATAATGAGGATGATTGGGAAACTTCACCTGATCGAGCTAATGAGATTACTAGAACAAGAAGCCAAAGAAATCCAACCCCATGAGGAACCAATTGAAGTGATTAACTTGGGGACTGAAAATTATAAGAAATGAGTCAAAATTGGTACCTCAATGAAAGAAAGTGAGCGCAACAAGTTGATTAAACTCTTGTTTGATTATAATGACGTCTTTGCATGGTCGTACCAAGATATGCTTAGGCTAAACACCAACATAGTTGAGCATAAATTGCCACTAAAGCCTGGATACCCTTCGGTTAAGCAAAAATTGAGGCGAATGAAAGCTGATATGTCACTAAAAATCAGAGATGAAGTAAAGAGACAGTTTAATGCTGGATTTCTTGTAGTTGCAAAATACCCACAATGGGTTGCCAACATTGTGCTAGTCCCAAAGAAAGACGGGAAAGTCTGAATGTGTGTTGATTATCGAGACTTAAATAGGGTCAACCCTAAAGACGACTTCCCATTACCTTACATCGATGTCTTAGTGGATAATACTGCCTAATATGCATTCTTCTTTTTCATGGACTGCTTCTCTAGATATAATCAAATCAAGATGGCTCCTGAGGACATGGAGAAGACCACTTTCATCACTTTATGGGGAACCTTTTGTTATAAAATGATGTCATTTGGTTTAAAAAATGTTAGGGCAACGTATCAGAGAGCGATGGTGACATTATTCCATGACATGATGCATAAAGAAATAGAAGTTTACGTGGATGACATATTGCAAAGTCTAGAACAGAAGAGGACCATGTTGTTGATTTACAAAAGTTTAAGCTTAGACTGAATCCTACCAAACACACTTTTGGTGTAAAATTAGGCAAGCTTTTGGTGTTTGTAGTTAGCCATAAAGGGATAGAAGTTGACCCAGACAAAGTTCGAGTAATCATAGAGATGCCAACTCCTCACACTGAAAGAGAAATTTGTGGGTTTTTGGGAATGTTGAACTATATTACTAGATTTATATCCCAGTTGATTGCGACGTGCGAGCCAATTTTCAAGTTGCTTTGTAAAAACCAGACAATAGAATAAAACGAAGATTGTCAGACATCATTTGAAAAGATCAAATAGTATTTACAAAACCCCCCAGTTTTGGTGCCTCAAATGCCAAGAAGGTCTTTCATCATGTACTTAACTGTGTTGGATGAATCCATTGTGTAACACCCCAAAATTTATTGATTCCATTATATATATTCATTTTATAATATTTGAGATTTTTTGGAATTTTTCTGAAATTTTCTGAGAACGCGAAATATTTTAATATATTTTTCATTTTACGTGCACATTGGGCTGAGTCGAGAAAATAACTGTAACATTTCAAAAGTTGAAAAATTATATGACAAATAGTCGTTTTATAATATTTACAATTTTTGAGAATTTTCTGGGAATTTTTCGGAAAAGTCAAATATTTTAATATATTCCTCGTTTTACATGCGCATTAAGCGGAGCTAGAGAAACGAAGTATTCTCTCTGAGAACCTCGAACTATGGAAATGTTGATGGGGGATCTTACTAAACCTGAGGCCAGACACAGTTCATGAGATTTTATGTTTTACAAGAAAATTCTAACAGATAAAAAAATTAGACAACGTTGTGTGAAATTCATCCGTCGGATTAATTAACACTGACTTCTGTCAACTGTAACTATTATCCAATGGATAATAGCATGTAATAAAAATCCTGTCACCTTATCCCAATGTAATCTACTTTATATCATAACAAATCTACTTTAATTCAAATATATTGCTATTTTAATCAAGTTTCTAGAAGCTTTGACCCAAGAATGACCACAATGCCCTTAACTTACATGAGAAGCTAGCAAATTTCCTCGCTCCTCTCTCTCAATGCCGCGGCTAACCTAGGGAAAAAGGGGGGAAATTTCACTCATTCACTTAACCTAATCACTTCAAACTATCTCACTTTAACCTAATTGCTATCTCTCTCTAAACTTCATCTCCTTCCTTGCTCTCCCTTCTCTCTAAAACTCCATAGCCAAATCGAAATCTGCAGCTCACTCTTCACTTGATTTCTTCATCTTTTCTCTTCATCAACCACATATCCTTACTCTCCATCATCATCTCTACCACTTTTCTTCACAAGGTTTCACCAAAATCCTTCATCTCCATTTCGGTCCACCATCACCATTTTCGTTTTCTAACTTCACTAATCTCATTTCTAACTCCTCTTCATCATTCTAAAACCTTTTCCTTCTATATCCTACGTCAAAATCTCTCTTCTTCTCTAATCTTCTTCAAGAGCAAAGTTTGAAGCTTTAAGGTAAAAATCACAACTTTCTTCTCTTCTCTTCTCTTTTTCGTGTTCTAAGCCCATTTTCATGGTCAAGGATACTCTCTTTTTCATGTTGTGATGTTGATTCTTTGAGGTTGCTTTCTAGGGTTGTTGGAGGAGTCAAAACCGAAACTCACCAAGGAGCACCTTGGAGGCCATTTTTGTGCTCTCCTCTTTGGTAAGAGGGAGATCACTCTATTCAACTAAAAATGGTGGTTGGAGACTTGTTGTTTGAAGATTTGCGAGAAACCCTAATAAGGGTTACTCTTGCTATTTCATTTTCTTATCATTGATTCTTTAAATTTTTGCTCTTCTAATTGATTTGCTAGATAGAATTGGTTCTTATTGTCATGTAATAATTGTGATGGATTGAAATTGATGAGAATGGAACAAAAGCCCCTTGCTTGAGGCATGGAGGCTCACAACCTCACTCCTTTTGTGGGGTGATGGTACTTAAAATTTTAAAGCTTAATGGATTGGTGTTAATTAAGTGATTAAGAACAAATGAGGAAATAAAAATCCTAGAATCCTAACTTTGTGAGGTTCACGGCCATGGAGGAGAAAAATGGTGAGGAATTGTGATTTGGATAAAGGATTGTGAAATTGGACATTAGATAGTAATTAGAAATCCATAATGTGTAAGAAAAATTAATTAAAGCATTAATTTGGTAAATTGGAGAATTTGACTCAAAAGAAAGAACATGAGTGTGTGAGTTGGAAGGACTTGAAGTAAACACTTAAAATGGATTAAAAGCAAGACACTAATACATAAAGAAAATGAAATTAAACATTGGACTTGAGAATCTAATGAGGACCACGATTTTGACCTAGTTAAGATGGTAAGAAATTGACTTTGATGAACCAATAAGATTAAAAGAATTGGTGATGATGAATTAATACCTAATTTGGTGAAAGAATGGAAATTCAAAGACTCTTGAATGTCATGGATAGAAGGAATCAAAGTGACCCAAAGTTGTCACACTAAATCAAGAACATGTAATTTGGAAAAGTGAAAATCCATAATGTGGACCATAATGATGGATGAAAATTAGAAAGCGGTATTGACATAGTATTTGACTCTATGCTATTGTGGACCTTATTTGAGGACTAAATACTTGATGGTTACGTACCGTAAAAATATTCTGTTAAAGTGATATTGATATATGACTATGATGAACATACATGATTTGACATTGTATCGTCATGCATATGTGTCATCCATTGGACACTGTTAGAAAGGTTGTGTGGGCCTAGGAGTTTGAATAACACCTATGTGTGGGTGCGAATAGACTAAGCGTAGGTGTCATATATTGTTGACCCTAGGGGCATCGGGGTGTGAGTGTCTCACAATAGACAGTGGTAGCTTCACTGGGGCCGTGGGATAGACCAATACGACACACCGACGATCCTGTCTGAGACGCTGTCCTATATCGCGATCAACTGTTGAGGTACCATGTATAAGCTATTGCACAAATATTTTTATGAAATAAAGCACACTATATTTTTTGAGGCTAACGATATACTGGTATTACTCCTTGATCATTCACTCCGAAAATGTTTATGTCTAGCTCCATGGAGTAGGTTTTTTTTGGGACACTTTTGCATTGTTAGCTGTCAGTCGCATAACTCATCGAGCATGAGCATTATTAACTGTGAAACATGCTTATTATTATTTCTGTAATTGTTGGTTATTTGAACTATTGACTGTTGATGGTACCTCTGTCATTTAAATGTTGTCATTCTGTTTTTACTGTAAATTTTTAATACTGTGATGTTTAAATGTATAAACTGTGTTCTATTTGGGCGTTCAGCGTCGTTTAGTTTCCTACTGCTATTGTTGGTAATGAATGACAAGTATCTCACCTCTTTATTGTATATTCTGCTATTATGTATTATTATATGATTGTTTGAAGACGTTCGTGAAGAGGACAAGGAAACCACTAAGTTTCAGGGTTTTTGGCCATATCTTGACTAAGATCCAGACTACTAAGGATGTCATTTCGTCCCCGTGGATTCTTTGGTTATGTGCGGATCAACTTTCATGGTTGTCCGGATTGCTGGCATATCAACGTGCAGACTGATCATTGTGTATACCACGGTGAAGTAACGGTGTCCTTAGCGTGGGGACGATATACTGCTTCTATTTTTTATTTCCATGCCTTTGTATGGCTGGAATATTACCTGCCTGTGAGAGACCTATGGGCAGATATGTACTACACCCCATGTGACGACTCTTTCTTGTCCATTGCTCGGGCTCTTGCCCGCTGTTCCGTCGTTCCGATGGATGTCTCGTCGGACGATGAGGACCCTGAGGAGGACCCATCTACGGTTCCTTCTTGTTCTCGTCAGTCTTAGGGACTGTTTTCTATTAGTAGCTACTGATGGCTAACCAGTTATATTTTTGGGAAGCATGATGTCTATACATGTTGGGGTATATTTGTATCTCTTTGGGTGGGTACATATTTTGTTTCTTTTTGGTATATTTTGGAAATGTAATTAAACAGGCTTATATTTCTAGTACAATATATGTAATTATCCATATTGCGTATGATTGTATGTTTTACTCTACGCCGATTTTATTTCGATCATCTTGACGGATGTTTCATTTGAAGAGGTACTTAAATTTTCAATTCATTTGACGCTATATATTCATGAACAGGTATATACATATATTAATGAAAATTTCAACCAGACTCATTTTCAAACAAATTATATCAAAAGAAAAAAAATATGTCTAAATTTTTCGTATTAATTTGGGTGTCGTTTCACTATAGTGCGACGTTCCCTCTTCGTACCCGTTATGACTATGAAAAAGGGGCGTTAGACATGGGTTGTGTATTGGGGCAGCACGATAAAACTGGTAGAAAGGAACATGTCATCTATTACTTGAGCAAGAAGTTTACTGACTATAAGGTAAAATACTCCTTGTTGGAGTGCACGTCTTGTGTGTCGCGACCAGGATCACGGCGGGACCGGAGAAAAATAAAATTATCAAGAAAAAAAATAAAGTCGCCACCAATTTTATTTTTGTTAGGAAAAATTGGAAAACAAAAAAAAAGTTAGTCTGCATTCAAAAACTCAGGTTCGGGAGTTTAATTATGAATAGGGAAGGGTGAAGACTTAACCCCAACAGCACCCCTAATATATCCGCCCTAAGATGGTTACCTTAAATCAATTGTGCAAATTTTTATAACTCTTAAAAATATTTATTTTACCCATTTATTAAAATATAAACTAAACAAACAAATAAATTATGAAAATTTAATTTTGGCTTGACAAAATTGAGATTCTGCTCCTATGTATCTTTGGATGCAATGAGGAATTCAAAACCACGTTGTTCTTTAGAAAAACGATTGTGGATTAGTATTTTTTATTTTGAAATATTTTTTATTATTTTAAAAAATCATTTGATTTTTATTTTGTTTTTTTAAAGAATCATCAAGTTGTCACAACTTAGATGATTTTAAGACTACAAGATTAACAAGTAGTCACAGCTCAGCTAATCCTGTTTTATTATTTTTTTATAAGGCTTAATTATTTTATTTATTTATTTTTTAAAAAAAAGAATCATCAAGCTGTTACAACTTAGATGATTTCTAAAATTGTCGAATTAACAAGCTGTCGCAGCTCAACTAATCCCGATTTGTTCCTTCTCAACAAAGCTCAAATATTTTATTTTTGTTATTTTTTTAAAAATAAAAATAAAATTGATACCTAGAAGAAGATAATATTAACAACATGATTTTTGAAAAAAGATTCTATCAAAAAAGATAAACATAAATAATAAATAAGGTAAACAAAACCTTAATTAAAGCCTAAGATGATTATATATATATATATGTGTGTGTGTGTGTGTGTGTGTGTGTGTGTGTGTGTGTGTGTGTGTGTGTGTGTGTGTGTGTTTAGATTTAAAATAAATCCACAAAATCAAAACAATTACCAGATATTCTATTCTACCCAAATCCAAAAGAGAAAAAAAAAAGAAGATTGGATCACTAAAATTTTAAAACCCAAGTAAAACAGTCCAAACCCATTAAGCCCCAAACTAGTTCAAACGAAAATCCAATGTAACAAAAGAAAGGAAAAAACAAGTAAATAAAAGAAGAAGAAAAAAAAGACAAAAAAAATGTTGAAAATGAAAACGAAAAGAATCAAAAAGGGGGCTCCAAGTATCAAATATTGAGAGCCAAAAACAACAAAATGGAGAGAGAGAGGCACGCGCGGCGAGGCTGGCTCATGGGGCGTTCACACCGGCGGAGGCTGGGCTCCATGAAGCTAGACCGATCTGGTCACGGTGATGGCTACAGTGGGGTCGTGGTGGAGGAAGAGGGGTAGTTGTGCGGTGGATCTGGGTCACGGGTTTGGCTACGGTGGGTTATGGTGGCTGCCATGGTGATGGCGAGGTGGTTGCGCGAGGGTTTTGGTCATGGTAGGGGACGGATTTGGGCTGGGTGAGAGAGGTTTTGGGTTTGGGGGTTGGCCGTACGGTGGCTAGACGAAGGTGGTAGTGGGTGTAGGTGTTTACGGTTTGGTGGGGGATGGGTCGGGGCTGCGGTGGAAGGGCTTCGTGGTGGATCTTGGTGGTGAATGGGGTGGTTGGTTTGGAGCGGGGGTAGAGAAGTGGTTGGAGGTTGATGTGGGTGTTTCGGTCGTGGTGGGGGGTTGGCTGGTCGTGGCTAGGCTTCGTGATGGGTCTTGGTGGTGAATAGGTTAGCCACCACGGTGGTGGCTTGGATCAGACTGTGGTGGGGGTGCCTGGGTGGTTTACTGGCGGAGTAGTTCCATGGTTTTTTTTATTTGCAGCGGATTCCCGCCTCTACTTTCATGGTGGGTTTGCGTTGGGTAGGAGTTTGTTTACTGTGGTGAGTGAGGCCATGAGTGTTCTACTTAGTTGTAGATTTGGTTTCAAGTTAGAGGCTGAACATTTTTGGTTCAGTATTTGGAAATCTGATCTGTGTAGAGGTTTGGTGGAGAGTGAAAAAGGTGTATTGAAGATGGCTAGGGTGTTTAATTTGGTTTCTTAGTGGTTGTAGTTATTGTGGTCTCAGTATAGGAATGGAGCAATGGCCTTGATCTTTGGTTGAAATGAGTTGTTGTTACCTTGTTCATGGTGTAGGTGAAATGTTGATGCTGTTGAGGTTGGGATGGTTTGGGTTCAACAAGGTAAGGTTACCTTTGCTTGAAATATGGGGATAGTGAAGATTGAAAGAGGTGTCATAGAGCTTGGCTTGTGATTTTTGCAATACATGCTTCTTGGTTATTGAAAAAGAATGAAGAAATGAAAGAGGACAGGGAAGTCCGAGATTCACATGTTTATGAGCTCAAACCAATGAGAAGATTTCTTACTTTTAGCTCTTCTTTACTTCACTTTCTCTCCAAATCTTCACAAACTCGTTTCCTCCAAAAGCAATTCCTCACCCTCTCTGCTTTCCTCTGATTTTTTTTTTCAAAAATCTCCAACCCACTTCAAATTCTCATCTTCTTTCTTATATAGACAAATTCTTTGTGGATGCAGACAAATCAAGCCTAGGGGACAATGGAGCACCTGCAGCCACGAAATGGGGAGCACACAACATTGTTCATGCTGAGATATTATGCGTGCAGGGAAAAAGCCAAGGAGTAATGGGACATTTTGCTTTGTGTGTGTACGTGAAAATGGAGGGTGTGTGTGTGCAAGTGCAAGTGCCTGGTAGGAAAAGGAAAAAAGAGAAAAGGACCAAGAAAAAGGTAAAATGATTCATTCTCAAAAATGGAAAAAACAAAAGGGAAAGGGCAAGAGGGCTACAACGACAACCTCCTTTTCTTTTCTTTTTTATTTTTTTATTTTTTTATTGTTGTTTTTTTTTTGTAATCATAATATCTGTTGGGTTAAACAAATTTTAGGTCAAACAAAAAAAATGGGCTAAACAAATTTTTTTGGCCAAACAAACAAACAAAATAAAAAAAAAAGAAAATGAGTCAAACAAATAAGGGACACAACTATTTTTTTTATTTTTTTTAATTTTTTTTAATTTCTTATTAAAAAGTTGGTGGCCCATGCAGGTCAAATGAACCAGGGAAAAGAGAAATTGTCCAAATTTAGAGTTGAATCGAACATGGTAGAAACTTGTCCTAGTGTAAGGCCAAATTGAACCAAAGAGAAATTTGCCCCAATCTAGGACTGAATCGAATAGGGCAAAAACTCACCCTAGTGACCAAAAGATTTACCCCAGAATAGGTTAAACTGAGTTAGAAAAAAATTGTCTCAATGTAGGGCCAAATTGAACAAAAAGTTTTGCCCCAGTATAGGCCAAATCGAGTAAGAGAATAAAAGTTGCCTCAGTGTAGGTCTTTCTTCTTTTTTTTTAATTCCCCTATTAAAAAGTTTTTTAATAACCCAGACAAAATTGGATGTTCACATTGTGCCTTGGCATGGGCGGCTCATTGTTTGAGGCAGTACATGTTATGGTACACCACTTGGTTGGTGTCTAAAATGGACCCAATCAAGTACATTTTCGAAAAGCTTGCTCTCACTGGGAGGATTGCATGGTGGCAAGTTTTGTTATCAGAATATGACATTATCTATGTCTCCCAAAAAGCAGTAAAAGGCAGTGCTCTTTCAGAATTCTTGGCTAGTCAACCTATGGAGGACTATCGGTCGATGCAATGTGAGTTCCTTGATGAAGATATAATGACTCTATTTAAGGACAAGAAATCCATTGAAAAAGAAAAATGGACTATATGGTTTGACAGAGCCTCTAATGCACTGGGGCACGGTATTGGAGCCATTTTAATCTCCCCTGAAGATAATTTCATCCCAATTACAGAAAGGTTATGTTTTGACTGTACTAATAATATAGCAGAGTATGAAGCATGCGCCTTGGGTATTCAAGCGACAATGGAATCCAAAGCAAAGATCCTTGAAGTATACGGGGACTCCGCCTTAGTCATTCATCAATTAAAAGGAGAATGGGAGACCTGTGATGACAAATTGATCCCCTATCATGCTTACATCAAAGAATTGATTGAGTAATTTAATGAAGTCACTTTTCATCACGTTCCTCGAGAGGAGAACCAATTGGCTGATGCTTTGGCCATACTATCATCAATGTTCCAAGTAAGTCATGAAAAAGACCTACCACTGATAAAAATGGAAAATCGTGGTTGTCCTACATATTGTCAAGTGGTTGAACGTGAGCCTGATGGGTAGTCGTGGTACTATGACATCAAATGTTTCATCAAGAATAGGGAATACCCTACAGGCACTTCAGAAAATGACAAAAGGACCTTGAGAAGGCTTGCAATGGGTTACTTTCTGAATGGGGAAATACTTTATAAGAGAAACCATGATATGGTACTTTTAAGATGTGTTGATGCTGTAGACGCAGAAAAGATTATTGAAAAAGTACATGAGGGTTCCTTCAAAACTCACACCAATGGACATATAATGGTAAGAAAAATCCTCAGATCTGGTTATTACTAGTTGACCATGGAGATTGACTGCTTTAGCCATGTGAGGAAATGCCATAAGTGTCAAACGTATGCTGATAAGATCAATGCGCCGCCAATCCCCTTAAATGTCCTAACAGCACCTTGGCCATTCTCCATGTGGGGTATGGATGTCATAGGACCTACTCAATAGGCATCGTTTTATCCTTGTCGCGATTGACTACTTTACCAAATGGGTTGAAGCTGCTTTTTATGCCAATGTGACCAGGAATGTGGTGATCAAGTTCATCAAAAGAGAGTTGATTTGTCGTTATAGTTTACTAAACAAGATCATCACCGACAATGCAATTAACTTGAATAACAAAATGATGAAAGAGATGTGCGAGAATTTCAAGATCCAACACCATAAATCCTTGCCATATCGTTCAAAGATGAATGGGGTTGTGGAGGCAGCAAACAAAAACATCAAGAAGATCATCCAGAAAATTGTTGTGACATATAAAGATTAGCAAGAGATGCTGCCATTTGCTCTACATGGTTATCGTACATCTGTCTGTACCTCAACTGGGGCAACTCATTTCTCTTTAGTTTACGGAATGGAAGTCGTACTCCCTATTGAAGTAGAGATTCCCTCATTGAGAGTACTGATGGAGGCAAAATTGGAAGAGGCCGAATAGGTCCAAGCCCGACTAGATCAGTTGAATCTTATCGAAGGAAAAAAGGTTAACTGCACTGTGTCATGACCAATTATATCAAAAGAGGCTTATGAAAGCTTATACGAAAAAAGTGTGTCCTCGACAATTCCAAGAAGGAGACTTAGTGCTCAAAAAGATCTTGTCAATTCAAAAAGATTACCGCAAAAAATGGACTCCAAACTATGAGGGACCTGATGTCATGAAAAAAGCTTTCTCCGGAGGATCCTTGATTCTCACAAAAATGGACTATGAAGATCTATCACTTCCTGTAAATTCAGACACGGTCAAGAAATATTACTCGTAAAAGTGCTACTTGTCAAAAAAACTGGCTCGCTAAGTCGAAAACCTAAAAAGGCTACCTAGGCAAAAATTAGAGCGACTTGGTAGGTTGAAAACTCAAAAGAACAACCTAGGCAAAAGTTAAGGTCCAAAATGAAAAGACAATAGTGCTTAAGGAAGTGAGACTTGAACAACTAAGTCTACATGACAGGGTGGACCAAATCTCTGAACTAGAACAAACTGAGTCAATACTGGGGCAGGCCAAATACCCCCAACTAGGGCAGTTGAAATCCTCAAAGACTGGTTAATGGGTGTTCAACATTTGGTATACGGAGGATTGACGCTGATTACATTGAAGGGTTTCACTAGAAGAACTAAAAACCTTTGCCTTCACCATCTCTCTATAAATTTGTGATAACCAGAATATCATTTTCTTTTTACCATTTCCATTTCAATGCAATATTATCATGCTTTCACCTTTGCCTCTTATTTGACCAAATATGCATTTTTCTAATGAACATATATTGGAATGTGAAATATGTGATATTGTCATTAAAGCACTGAGAATTGTCAATGATTTGAAAGGTATCAATAGCACAATGAACTCCCAATAATGTTGTGAAAAAAAAAAGAGAAAGAGAATAATAAGGTCACTATCACATCTAATGCGCACCTCAAGGGTCATCTCGGTTGGACATTTAAACCATCAGCTGAATAGACAAATGAAGGGTTGTCAACATATCCTTTTCTAGTTCACCTTTGAAAATGATTAGGATCATATCTTCCGGGGTCGTAGAGATACAAAAACAAAAATAAAACAAAACAAAAAACAAAACAAAAAACAAAACAAAAAACAAAACAAAAAACAAAACAAAAAACAAAACAAAAAAACAACAAAAACAAAAAACCAAAAAAAGAAGAAAAAAAGTTTTTCATATTCTCATACATCTGAGGCATGCATTACATAGTGCATTATTTTGATTTGCTAAGCCTTGACCTATTAAAGTCCAACATGTTGTTTTTAGTTAAACCAGTGCCTTATGTCCATTGTCATTTCCTTTTCAGAGTTTTCACGGCAAGTCAGAGCCTTATACTTATTGCCATTCAAATCAGAGCCTTATGCTTATTGTCATTCAAGTCATAGCCTTATGCTCATTGTCATTCAAATCAGAGCCTTATGATTCAAATCAGAGCCTTATGTTCATTGTCATTCAAATCAGAGCCTTATGCTCATTGTCATTCAAGTCAGGGTCGTAAGCCCATTGCCTTTTCATTTTCAGGTCCCCGCACCCATTGCTTTAGCGACAAGTCAAGGCCTTAAGCCCATTGCTTTTTCATTTCTGGGTCCTCGCACCCATCATTCTCGCAGCAAGTCAGGGCCTTAAACCCATTACCTTTTCATTTCCGGGTCCTCGCATCCATCGCTCTCGCGGCAAGTCAAGGCCTTATGCCCATTGCCTTTTCATTTCTGGGTCCCCGTACCCATCCCTTTCACAGCAAGCCAGGGCCTTATACCCATTGCCTTATACCTATTGCCTTTTCATTTCCGGGTCTCCGCACCCATCGCTTTCACGGTAAGTCAGGACTTTATGTCCATTGCCTTTTTCTTTCTGGGTTCATGCACACATTACCTTTAAGTTTTCTGTTAAACTTCAGCAAACACTCGACTTTATCGTTCTATCAAACTCCAACAGGTCTCTATACTCATTGTCTTTAAACTTTTGGGTCCCCGTACCCATTGCCTTTAAGTTTTCGGGTCCCTGTACCCATTTCCTTTAGGTTTCTGGGTCCATATACCCGTGACCTATACCTTTCAGGGTCCTCATACCCAACGCTTCTACCTTGTTCTTGCATTGATTCGCACAGGAAAATTTTCACGGATAAAATTGAATCAATTCATTTACTTCTCATTTTTTTTAAATGTAAAGCAAAATGGGCAGCTGTTGATATCTAATTTTGTTCATAAAATTTTATTTTTTTGTTGTTACTTAATCAATAATTAATAAATTTGTTATTTCCAAGTTTTATTTATTTCTTTGACTAATTACTTTTTATTATTTGTACAAAAAAATCAAATAAAAATAAAAAAATATTTTTTAACAAAAAATAATAAATAATAAAAATGAAAAAATATTTATAATTAAAATTAAAAAAAAAACAAAACAACGTATAGAAGATGTTGTTTGGTTGATTTTCTATTCTTAGCCTTTGTCTTTTTCTTTTGGCCATGCACCACACAACCACTCATCCATAACCACTCTTAATCATTTTTAACCATTCACACACACCCACTCCCAATCACACACAACCACTCTCACTCATTTTAACTACTCTTCCACAATTACTACTTTATATAACCCTCACTCATCACAACCCTAAGGCCCTAACATGTTTATCATTTTTTTTATCCACCCATAATCTCCATACTCAACTCACTATCTTCTCCTTCAAACTCACCACCCTCCATCAACCATCTACATTCACCCTTTAGATTAACCACCAACCTTCATTTCATCCTTAGCCATCCCTTCATAACCACTATCACACATCAACTTCAACACCTTCCAACCTCCTCCATGTGAAGCAACCCTCCAACCGTGACCACCTCACCTTCCTCATAATCTTCATCTTCCATTGTCACCACCCTTTAATCTTCACCACCCTTCTAGACTTCACCATTTTTCAACTCACGAAACCATTATCATCATCTTCCTCCCCCACCACCCATAACCTCCATAATCTTCCACTATCTTCATAATCACAACCACCTCCTAAACCACCATTAAACCAAGCCCCATCCTCCATAACCACCCAAAACCACCCACAACCACGATTGACCTTCCTCACCATCATCTCCAACCATTATCAACCTTCAACCCACCACCACAAACCACCTTCAAACTCACCATCAACACATCACCTTCATCCTCATCACAAATCTCCTTCAACCCATAAGCCACCACATTCATCACCTCTTAACAACCAAGCCTCCACCATCAAAGCCACCACACACCCCACCAAGCAAAAGAACCACACGGCACGAACTCATCTCGCCCAGCCACGCACCACGCGAACCTATTGTGCCTCCGCCCAGCCACCACGCGAAATCGTCGCGCCTCCGCCGTCTCGTGAGCTCCATCCCGAAAACCCCATTTTACCTTTCATTCTCTGTTTTGTTTTTTTTACTCTCAAACACTAAGTCTCTTTATTTCTTGATTTGCTATTTATTTTTTTTAATTGCCTTTTATTTTTTTTACCTTTTTATTTATTTTATTTTTATGATCGATGCATTCTTGGATCATTCATCTTTTATTTGGGCTTACGTAAAAAGTTTGGACTTATTTTTTTTTTTTACACTATTTTTTCAGTTGTTTGGGCTTGAGTCATTAGTCATCTTTTTATTTATTTATTTATTTGGATTGATTTGTGTTTACTAATTTAGGATTTTATTATCTGTATTTTAATTGAACACCTTCATTTTTGCATTGATGTATTAATCAAATTATTTAAAATTGGCCGACGATGGAAAAATTGGGAGAGGATCGAAGCGCCGATCAAATACACTCTTCCTGATGCTCTTGAGGCTTTTATATTGAATCTTGCCGGAAACGCTGGTGAAGTCTAATCCCCACATTAAAACTAAAAATACAACTTTTTTTTATAAACCGAAATAAAATAATCTTCTTTGTAAAATAAAAATCCTCAAATAAAAGGGAACAATTTCATATAGTCTCAACATTATGATTGTAGTGAATTCAAAAACTCTTTTTGTTACTTTTCAAAAAAAATATTTTTCTTTGCAAAATTCCTTTTAAATCATTTTCTCCCTCATCAAAAATAAATATTTTGAGAATTCATTTCCTTACAAAATTAACACAATCTCAATTCACCACTTTTATACAATATGTTGCAGGTTTAGAATTTGTTCCAAAATAATGGCTATTGAGTCACCCATTCCATGTCTTAGTCATTTATCATTCTTGATATTATGCTCGACAAAATGAGACATGCTAAAATAAAATCAAAAGACAATTCATTTTCTTTTTAAGGACTAATTTAATTAATCTCACAAATAATATTAGATTAAATAGGTAACCATTTTTAGAACGGACAGTATAGGGTGCTAATACCTTCTCTATCCGTAATCAACCCCCGAACCTAAACTCTGAAACATAGACCCTCTTTTAGGTGTCCAATTGCACTATTCCATTTAGTGGATAAAGCGATTGGTGGCGACTCCCAACACTCCGAGGTCCTAACCTCCACTCCTTATTTCTTTAAATTTCACGGCTCCCTTTCGGGACGGTTGCGACACCAACCAGTCGACAACCCACGAACCAGAGCAAGCCACCCCACATCGATTCGCGCCTCTCCAGCCAAGCCGCGACTCGCCATTCCACGAAGCAGTCGTCGAACCACCACCTGCAAGCCGCTCAACCCGCCAATTGAACCTCGCACCAGACCCGCGCTTCATCACCGCCGCCCAGCAGTTCCTTCCACGCCACTCGGACAACCAGAACCAAATCCGGAACCATCCCACCCGCACACCACGAAGCACCTCGGTCCTGTCTTTTGTGCGTCGCTCGAATCACCAGGACGCGACCCGCACCGCCGACTCATCATTGAGTCGCCACCCAGACTGGAGCTCCACAGCCATTGCTCCGTCGACTACCCTCGGCTTGGGTCTTCTCCATTTGTTTCATTTCAAACAACATATCCCCTCTTTCTTTAGTTTTCGTAAGCCACTGCACTTTTTTTTTTGAAGTTCTGTTAGTTTTTTTAAAAGAAGAAAGTAAAAATTAAAAAAATGGTTAAAAGTAAAAAAAGTGAAAAATGATAAAAAAAAATGTAAAGTAATTGAACTTTTTTTAATGTGATTAACTGAGTTATGATAGCTTGTTGATTCTATAATTTTTATAATCATCTGAGTTGTGACAATTTGATGATTTATTTTTAAATTAAAAATAACTAACCCACAAATATTTTACAGAGAATTACGTGACTTTGACTTCCTCATTGTATCAGGGGATACGTAGGAGCAGAACTCCTATTCCGTCAAGCCAAATTTTAAATTTTCACAAATTATTTGTCTTCAGTTTTTTAAAAGGGGTAAAACAAATATATTATGAGATTATTAAGTTTTGTATAATTAATTTAGGATAACCATTTTAGGACAGATGTATTAGGGGTGCTATAGGGTTAAGTCTTCACCCTTCCTTATGCATAACTGACTCTCGAATCCAATTTAGTTTCAAAGACTATTTTCTAAAAAAGAATTTTCTAATTTTTCTTATTTTTAATAAAATTGCTGGTGACTCCTAACAATTTATTTGTTTGTCGCTCCTTCCGTGATCTCGGTCGTGACAATTAATGAGTTACGATCGAAATATACAACATGAATTGAAGCCTAAATATGTTTAAATGCATTGTTATTAATTGCAATTTGAATTGATATTGTAAAAAAAATTTAATTCTAATTACTACTATTATTCTCTCAAAGTTGAATGAGTTATACCAATGTGTGCTGATCGAGTAGAAGGAGTTCGAGTCTCATATTAAGTTCGATTTTAAAATTCATGAATATAAAAATAATATCATTAGGAAAAGTTTTTATTTTGATACTTGACCGTACCCCGATCACTTATCCAGGGGGAATAACCAAAAAGAAGTTGAATAAGTTGTAATTGCAGTAGCCAATATGAATTCAAGCCTAAATATGTATAAATACATTGATATTAATTGCAAATTGAATTGATACATTAATAAATTTTAATTCAAATTATTATTGTTCTCTCAAAGTTGTAAAAATTTCATTATGAACTATAATTTGTAGAAGAAATTTATTGCATTTCCATTTAACATTTATATTAGCTAAAAGTCTAGAATAATTGCAATAAACAATATGAATAAGAATTCAAATTGTTATATATATATGTACTATCACATGTAGTATAAATGTGTTGGTTGATACAGTACACATATGAGAATGAGAATTAAAGGGTGTTGTTAATTGTGGAAAAAATTTATGAAGGAAGCTAATTTTAGAGAAAAAAAATAAATCGAAAGATCACACATGACAATGAACCTAGACGTAGTGTGCCTGCACATCACATATTCATTAATCGTTAGATCAATACTTTGGAGTTTCGTACCTCATTAGTTGTTTTGTTATTTTCCTTTTATTTTCAATGTATCAAAAAAAAAAAAAACTCAAGTTATCAATTGAGCTACATCTATAAGGTTTTTTTTTTCTCTTTAACATTTTGTTATTAAATATATATAAACATTGACTGAAGTAATTTATTTTGTAAAGATATTTATATTAATATTCACTAATATTTTGATACATATACTTTTATTTTAATTACTAAGAAAACATAATAAATGTTGATTTGTCAATATATTAGTAAATGTCAGTATAAAACTTATTTATATTAACAGTGCATATTAATTAAACTCATTTATTTTTGTAGTATAAAAGTTAAGTTAGTGGTTTAATTGTAAGTATATAGATTTTTGATGTTTTTAATAAATAATTAGTCTTAATCTCTGAAACATACAATATTTTACATGTGATGATCCAAAAATTATATATCTAAATTATCATTACAACATCCTCATTTTAAGGATTGAAGTTATAAATTTTATTTAAAAAAAAATTAAAAATAAGAAAGACAATGAAAATAATGTGATATTTTTTATAATAAAATATATATATTTTTTTCATTTTCTTCATAAAATTATAGAATCATAAAAAATAGAAAAAAATAAAATATCATTTTTATAATTGCAATAAAAATATATTAACTAAAAATAAAAACACAAAACAAACCAGGTATGGTGTTAATAATAATTTTTCAGTTTTACTTTGTTTTGTAGTTGTGATTATATTTGGTTTATAGTAATTTTCAAACTTTACGTTTAAGCTTTTAAATCTTTTAACAAATTCAATTGAATAATAAACATTATCAAATTTTTTATTTTTTATTTTGATATAAATATTTAAAATTAATTTGTGAAAATATTTGTAAAATAACTTTTTCATCATCTTAATTGAATTATACGGTTAAACATAAATATATTATTACATCACTATTATTAATTTTTAAAAAACAAATAACTCACAAAGAATGAAATCAATAAAACAAAAAGAACACACCACTTTCTCTATATGCTAATATAGATCTAACAAGTCTGAATCTATCAATAAACTTTATTTAATAGTATTTATATACAAATTTAAATGTTATTAATTAAAATATATAAAAATTTAATTTTTAATTTAAATCATTAATTTATTTTTATAAATCAATGACTTAAAATTAATAATCCATCTTTGAATCCAAAAATTTTGGGTCCATTTTAGACAAACCCATATATATAAAACGGGACAAGCCCGAGCTCACTAGCTAAACGGCGACTAAAACCAGTGCCAAAAACATCGCCCATAAGGGCTGTAGAAATAAAAGAAGGAAGACTAGTAATAACATGAAAGCCAACGAGGAGGGGATGCTCATGCTTGGCTAGGCTAACAGATCCACACAACCATTTCCTTCCCTGTAGGTGTGTTGAAGGATAACTTCCCAATCACTGGCAACAAGGACAGCATACAGACTATTATTTTTATTAGAAACTCACAATGATTGAGATTTCATAATTCCTCTCGATTTTCTATATATTTTTCTCCCATGTTTTCACTTCCTTTTTTTTTCTGTAACAAATCTTAAAAGACTGTGTTTGACTTTTTATATTTCTTTTTTTTTTTGGGCACAATTTTATCCCCCAAATTTCTAATTCAGATATTGCGTACTCATAATAAGAAATTGCAATTTGCCAGTTTGATTCCTCCTAAAAGTGATAATTCTACTTTGGTCCAATAAAAATTTCTTGAGAAAAAATGGCAATGGACATCGGACGATCCACGTAGATCCAATTCGGAATACTACTCGCGCAAAACAGCAGGCGATGATCGTCATCCACTAATATGTGATATTTTATATTTTTAGCTGCCATTTGGGATTTGCTGCCGAAGCCTCGAGGTGAAAAACGCTTGTGTTTATAGTTCTTTCCTTATTTATTTGTCCAAATTCATATATCTCAACACAAATTTGTTAAACAAATGGCTACAACATTGGAGCATTTATCAGCTCGAGAGTTATGTAGCAAATCCTTTTCCGTTTTTCAACTCTCCCGCCTTCCTCAAAAGCATATTGTCCTCAACAGATTCAATACACAAAACCCTTCATGGTGGATACCTTATAATATGTAAAAGGAAAAATGCATACACACCTTTTCAACTTCAAGCATGTTGTAAGTATACATTCTCAATTACAAAAATTAGTAATTAAATACTTAAAACTATTTATTCATTAGTAATTAAGTTTTTCATCTTATTTTCTGTTAATTTTAACTCCAACCTGGTCACATGAGTGGCATATGCCATATTAATTTGTTATAAATTATGACATAAAACCACTTTACACTTTTATAAATTTATTCATATTTTCATATTAATAAAACATAATTAGGTGAAAAAAATCATTTCAAGTTTTGGTTCACGTTCTTTTCATATTCCCATATTGCAAACATTTATCAAGAGAAGGGGTGTGTCATCGATTTGAGAAAGAAACTCTCTCCAAAGAAGATGAGAATGATGGAAATAGATGGGAAATAAATTTCATTAAGCTGCGTTTAGTGCATCATATAAGGAAGACTTGATAGTATAAACTTATACTATCAGGATACTATCAGGTCTTAATATGTGTTTAGTGCTGACACATGATATAATAATTAAATTCGGTCAACTATTTTAATCTTACAGGATAACTTTATCCTCTCTCATATCCCATGATAAGACCTGATAGAATAATTATTACAATTTTATCCCTCATCCTCTTCTAAACAAAACTGTGACCCCTTGACCACCACGTCCAAGCTTTTACCCTCACTAAACAGCACCACGACCTAACTCTCTCACCCAACATCAACCACAACCACCACGACCTGACCACCCACCACTCAAACAAGCACCATCGTGAGACCACCAAGTTCACCAAGTAGCAACCTTCATCATCAACCTCACATCAAGTAAAACAGAAATGGCACACCAGAAATGGCATTAACCTCACACATGCACCACCAAGTACAACATCACCCCAAGCCCGACGTCGTCGTCTGTCCCACACTTGTTGGAGCTAACCAGATCCGCTCGAACTAGAGTCGGATCAGTGAGCTGCGCCACCCATCAAAGCCAGACCCTATCGCCTGAACGGCCGCTTGAACCAGAGTCGGAACCGTGAGTCGCGCCACCCATCGTGAGCCCAACCGCGCGTCGTCAATTGTGGACCCCACCGTCTTCGTTGTACTGCGTCGGTTACGGGTCATGTCTGTATCGCGGGTTCAGATGTTTTGGGTCTGGTTGATGGCGTGACTGGGTTTGGCGAGTTAGTGAGTGCGGTGCTGCGCGGGTCACGATTGTGTGAGGTTCCTGGAGTGGTTCTGGTTTGTGTATGGAGGTTGATAGGTATGGTGGTTTGAAGATGGTGAAGTGAGTGGTTTTGATGGTGAAGTGGGTGATTTTGATGGTGGAGTGGTGATATGGGTGGTTTTGATGGTGAAGTGGGTGGTTTTGATGGAGGTTGATGGTGAGTTTATGGTTTTGATGGGTGCTTAATGGTTTTGGAGTCATAAAATTCATTTGAACCAAACAACTTTGGAATGGAAGACAGAAATGGCACACCACCTAGAAATTAAAACACAACCCAATAAAACAAATAAAAAAATACAAGTAAAAAAAATCAAAATTCAAGTATCTTAAGGATTGAATTGGAGTAAAATGAAAAAAAATAGAGAAATGAGAATTAACTTGTTCAGACTTGAGATGGTGAAGAAGGTGAATGGTAATATGATCAAATTAGATAATTACATGTACTATCAAGTTGCTTATACTATGTGCACAAAATATTTGATAGCATAAGAACTTATCAACTTGTTTATATTATCTGACCTTATCCTATTATATTATGCTATCATACTTTATACTATCAGTTGTATCAAATGTAATCTTAATTTATTATAACTAGGAGAGTTATATTTTGAATAAAATTAACAAATAAAGTTCACATAACTGATTTTTAAATTGAATTCATTACCAAAAATAAAAAAAGTAACATAAAAATAATTTACTATTTATTTAATGTATATTAAAAATTAAGTGAAATTGCTAAAACATTTAACACGAGGAAAATTATTATTTTTGGGTGAAATGAAAAAGCCAAAAAAATGAATTTAGTGATGTTTGTTTTGCTTTTGTCCATCTTAAAATGTTAATTTATTACCAACGTATATTGGTCCGAATGGAAGGGGTTCGAGTTCTTTAAGCATGTGGTACTGGGTTTCGATATTGTGATTCATGTATATGAAAATATGGAAATGAAAATTACATTGTTTGGCGTGGTCTCCACTTAAGCGCCTGATAATACCCTGACAAATTAGTTTCTCACCTATCGGGTAATGAATACTTGGAAAAAAATGTTAATTTATTCGAAAATAGTTATTAACTTTGCCTTTTTTTAATAAATTATTTCAATTGCAATTTTTTATTTATTTAAAATGTATTTATATTTTAAAAAATTTGATTGATATTTGATGTTTTTTATGACCAGTTATCAATTGCAATTTGAAAACCTTACTTTCTAATTTACAAAAAATTATATAACAGTTAACACTAATAATTAGTATAAGAAACTCATAAATTGGGAATTGATTTTCTAGTGAAACCCTAAAAGCAGTTATTATTATGGGCAAAATATTAAGATGCTTCTACAACCTGAGTTTGGCTTGGATTTATAGATGAAAACCAGGCCAACTTGAGCTACCCTTCTACAAATGTGGATAATATTTTTAGCCATGTAAAACTATAAATAAAGAGTTGTAAAAAGGGTCATTAGGGGCCCGATTTAATAGTTTATTCAAATCTAGACACTTCTATATCCAAGTAACAAAGGAGGGCCCAATTTGTGCATCTTCTTCCTTTCCTATTATCGTCTTCTTCCCACATCTTGTTAGGGTTTTCAGTGTCCACGTCTTGCACACTCCTTCATTACAACTCTTGCTTGGCCCACTGTTGGAGACCATCAACAAAGAAGAAAAGGGCATCCTCTATGGCTAAGTTAAGGATTTGAATGGTAAGAGTGGTGAACTCCCTAACATAGTCACGAATCGTGGTATTGTGTTTAAGCTCGCGCAACTTCTTCCTCGCCTCATAGACTATGCTCTCGGGAAATAATTGCCTCTTTAACTCCTTCTTGAAATCTTCCTATGTGGCTATGGTACACAAACCTTTCTGCATATCGACATGCTTCCTTCACCACCATGGAGTTGCATTATCGATGAGGTAAAGGGAAATAGTACATGCCTTCATTTGCTCGTCCTCGACTTTCATACTCTCGAAGTACCTCTCCATTTGCCATAAGAAGTTCTCCACCTCACAGGCATTCCTCACACCTGTGAACTCCTTTGGCTTAGTAATGGCCTTGGACATACTCCAATGCAATCGTGCTGGCACTTGGCACTAAACCAAGTTAGCCTTACTCTAATCAAGACAAGATAGTTTCTAAGAGAAGCAACAAGGCAAGAAGTATTTTGGAAATAGAAAGTTTGTATTGAATGAAAGGTAGCTAATACACGAATGTTTGAGTATAAGATAGCTCACAAGTTTCTCCATGCCTTTACAAATGACTTGCCTCACCTATATATACTAGTTCCACCTCCTCAATGAATGGTGGAGATCGTTTATAAATGGATGGCTATGATCTAGTCTCTAGACTCTTCCTTCATAATATCGATCTAGATATTTATACAAAATTTTTTCTATGGATAATTCTACACTTTTGGAGATATTTTATAGGAACCTTCCATGATCCTACTTCCCTAGAATTATCTCCAAGCTTCTAGAATGTTCCAATCTTTGGGCCAAAAATATTTTCATAAAAGCCCAATAATTTTGTAGTGTGAAGGCACATAAACTTTTGGTTATGACATACAACCTGAGTTGGGCTTGCATTTAAAGATGAAAACCAGGCTAACTTGAGCTAGCCTTCTTCAAATGTGGATAATATTTTCGGCCATGTAAAATTATAAATAAAGAGCTATAAAAAAGGCCACCAAGGTCCCAATTTAATAGTTTATTCAAATCTACACACTTTTATATCCAAGTAACAAGGCCTCTGTGAATACTCGATTTTGTTCGAGCCATTAAAGAAATTCAAAAAATACAAAAATACAAAAATTCGAAATTCGAAAATTCGAAAATTACAATTACAATGCCAAAGTCCACTAAAAAATAAAATTTTGACCCATACCTATGAATTAAAAAAAAAGGAATAATTTTGAAATTAAAAAAAAGGACCCAATCCTTATAAACACGGGCCAGATCCCAAATCTCTTCATGGCTTGCATTTTGAGACTAAGCAGACCCGGATCATCCACCATAAATCGGGTCCTCCACCATAACCCAGATTTGGCCACCCATGACCCAATACTCATTCTTATTACTGCTCCTTCCTCTCCAAACCCTAGTCGCGCCTCCCTCTGTCCATCACGCTTCAATCCCGCACCCTAGTAATGCGCATCCTCCATTACGCTCCAATCTCGTGCCTAAGCAGCCACCCCAAATTGAAGTCACACTCAAAACCCGAATTCTTTCATTTTTTGATCACACACAACCCCTCACTCATGAGAGCATGAATCACTAGAGGTGTGCAAAAAAAAAAAAAACCAAATCAACCAAGTTGTACCAAAAATTGAACCCAACCGGATTGTAAAATCCAATTTATTAAAACTTGTTCATATAACTGAATCGAATCTTGCCTTTATCAACTAGTGTTTGAGCCCGTGCGATGCACAGGGCAATATTAAAATAAAAAAATATAAAAAAAATAAAATTTCTTTAGATTGTTGTTTGTTATAAACTTAAATTAAATTCTAAATAAAACATAAGTTTACTATAAAAAAAGATTTTTAAATGAGATACTTGGATAAATCTCATTAAATTACATGTTCAATTTTCAATGATATAGAAAATAATAATAACATAAAATTTATATATTATAATTGAATTGGATGCATATGATAAGAAAACTATATTCTTAAAATTATTACATTGAATATTTAACTTTAAAATGTTGTTTAACATAAGAGAAAATATGTGATAAAATTACTTAAGATTGGCATCTAATAGATCTTCAAGAATTTGAATTAAAAAATATGCATGATTCAAATGAAGTCTCAATGACATCACATCAAATTAGTCAATAGATGCATCCAATATATATGTAACACTGATAATAAGGTGCTAGAAATTTGTCTCCCTTGACTTTTGTGTTAGCATGGGATATGTCTCAACATCTTTGAAAAATTAAGAAAAAAAAACATTTAATATTCCTTAAGCGAATGAATGTTAATTATTGTATAATTATTTTTTATCCCAATTTATAAGATATTGCAAAATCATAGGTGTACAAAAATAAATGCAAAAATAATAATAATAATAAATTAAATAACAATTTGTTTTTGTTAATTTTCTTATTTATCCTATTAATTCACAAATAAAAAATAATATGAAAATGAACAAAATTGAAGGGAAAAAAAGGAAGCATTATCATTATTGCATAAAATATAATACCATTATAACCACCATTATATGTTGACAATTCATCTTATTTATCCTGTTTGATTTGAAAAATTATGCATGCACTCATTCACTTTATAATGAAAAAAGGAATAACATAAATTATTTGAAGGAATTAAAATAAGTTTTAAATAAAAAAGAAAAGAATAATTTTAGTTCTCATAGGAATCGATCTCTCTCTCTTTCAGTTGCTTTGTTAACCACATCAAAGAAGTCAATAAGCGACATGACATCATCAAATCGAAGTTATTACCAGCGACCTCTAACCTGAGATCTATCATTAGAGATTCCCCATAATGTGAGGGCAAATCAAAGAAGAAAACTACATCACGAATCACTACGACGATGGAGGCACTTTGATAAGTATATTATTCTATGCACCATACCTCATAGTCATCGGCGACTTGAACACACCATAAACCACCGTCCAACCTTATCAGAGTCGCGTTAAAGTGAAGAAGTCCAAATAATTGTGACGAAGAAAGAGAAGACTAAGCTCATAAGTAGTGTTCTTATTCTTCCTATTCTTTTTTTATGATTTTATTGGGAGAAGACTATTTCTAGTTTTAGAGTTTTTTTTTATTGTAAGTAGTGTTGTGTTAATTATTAAAAATGAATTTTAATTTAAACTCAGAAGAAGCTTGGTGTAAAATGTCAATCTTTCTTTCAAATTTTTTTTTCTTATTTTAATATTTTATTAATTTATTAATTTTATTTATTAACTAGTTTGAAGTATTTTTAATTTATAATAAATAATTTCACAATTTTATTTATTTTCTAATTAAAAAAATGTAGCGTAACAAATTTTTTTAATATGATAATACATTTATATTTTTTATTTTAATTCTAATATAATATCTCACGTGACAGATTTTAAAAATATGTATTTACCACATAATAATAATATTTTAGATATATAATCAGAGACACATGATTTGAATTAAAATAACTCATAAAACAAAAGAGTTTGGTTCAGTAAAATAACCAAACCAATCTGAATTAAAATCCAAATCCACATTCATTTGAATCATTTCGACAGTGAAATACTAAAATCTTCTTTCAGATAATCAAATCAGAGAATCAAAACAGCAAACCCGTTTCACTTTCGTCCAAATCCGATTGAAGCCTAACCCCTAATTTCTGCCACCATACGAACCCTAGAATCCCAATCCGCCAATTGATTCTGCAACGAATCCCATTGACGAACCCCAATCGCGATTCGTGAAGTCTGTGCTTCTTATTGGCGCGATTGTGGCTTCTTGTTCACGATTGCGGATTATCGTTCGCGTGTGGCTTCTTGCTCGCGGATTTCGTTTGAAGATCCTTCGCGGATTACTTGTTTTGAAGATTGCGGTCTTCTTCTTCTTCTTGTTCGCGTGTGATTTTGACATCGTTCTTTTCTCTATGGTCTGTGGGTGCAAGTTTTGGTGAGATACTCTTAGTTTGTCCTTATGCTTGCCTTGAATTCCAGTTGCTAAGGTGTTTTTTGTCCTGCTACCCGGTTATTGCTGCTTGCTAGATTGTGGGTTTTCTCAGTTGGGTTCAATTTCCTAACCTAGGTAAGACTTCATGCATTACAGTGTTGAATGAGGGTGCTATGTTTTCTCAGTTGGGTTCAATTTCCTTCATGCATGTACCTAGCAGCGCGCATCCTCCATTACACTAACCACGCCCCCTCGTTTTAGCCAATATTTGATTCTGTCCCACGGTGCAAATTCGGTAGCTCGCGAAATTGGATAATAATAATTTATTGACACATCCTGTGATCCTTATCCTTCGACTGCGACCACGATTGCAACCATGTCTTCGTCCAAAGACGCGGACCCGACGCTGGGTTACCTCACTCGGAAGGACACGGAGGTGAAGCTTCCTCGGCCTACCAGGGTCAAGAACAAAACCCCAGCTCCAATTCAAATCACAGCGGAGCAGATTCTTCGTGAGGCTCGCGAGCGTCAAGAGGCCGAGATCCGCCCTCCGAAGCAGAAGATCACTGACCCCACCGAGCTCGGCGAGTATCGTCTGCGCAAGCGCAAGGAGTTCGAGGACTTAATCCGGCGGGTTCGATGGAACATAGGCGTGTGGATCAAATACGCGCAGTGGGAAGAGTCACAGAAGGACTTCAAACGCGCTCGCTCTGTTTGGGAACGAGCATTAGAAGTGGACTACAAGAATCACACCCTCTGGCTCAAGTACGCTGAGGTGGAGATGAAGAACAAGTTCATCAACCATGCTAGGAATGTGTGGGACCGTGCCATCACGCTTTTGCCGAGAGTTGATCAGTTATGGTACAAGTACATTCACATGGAGGAGATGCTGGGCAATGTGGCCGGTGCGAGGCAGGTTTTCGAGAGGTGGATGAAATGGATGCCTGACCAGCAGGGATGGCTCTCTTACATCAAGTTTGAGCTCAGGTACAACGAAATTGAGCGTGCTAGAGGGATATTCGAGCGATTTGTACAGTGCCACCCCAAGGTTGGGGCTTGGATTCGCTATGCCAAGTTTGAGATGAAGAATGGGGAGGTGGCAAAGGCCAGGAATGTTTACGAGAGAGCGGTGGAGAAGCTCGCAGATGATGAGGAAGCTGAGCAGCTGTTTGTTGCTTTTGCTGAGTTTGAGGAAAGGTGTAAGGAGACGGAGCGCGCTAGGTGTATTTATAAATTTGCACTTGATCATATTCCCAAGGGAAGGGCAGAAGACTTGTATCGCAAGTTTGTGGCATTTGAAAAGCAGTATGGGGACAGGGAAGGGATTGAGGATGCTATTGTCGGGAAGAGAAGGTTTCAGTATGAGGATGAAGTGAGAAAAAATCCGTTGAATTATGATTCCTGGTTTGACTATATAAGATTGGAAGAGAGTGTGGGGAGTAAAGAAAGAATCAGGGAGGTTTATGAGAGAGCTATAGCCAATGTTCCTCCAGCTGAGGAGAAGCGTTACTGGCAGCGCTATATCTATTTGTGGTATGTTTGATTTGAATCCTATTTTCCTATTTTGTTGTTTTTCAGTGTTTTTACATTTACCACTAATGTTTATCAGTTATGTATGTGTAACTTAGGATTAATTATGCACTCTACGAAGAGCTTGATGCTGGAGATGTGGAGCGAACAAGAGATGTATACAGGTATGCAGCCTTTTGTGAAATTGAAGTTTGAAAGTTGATAATCATATTGGGATTGCTCTAAACATCGCTATCATGTTTAATTTATTCATCAATGTTATCAATGAACTGCTTATAAATTTGGCAACCTGAAATTGTTTTGCAGGTGTTTCCTTTGCACACACACACATATATATATGCACTCCAACATTGAATATATGATTTAATTTAGTCTTGTGTGGAATGTCTCTTTCAAAGCAATCAGCCTGCATTAAATCACCTCAAAAACAATTTTTATTAATTTTTTCATTGCAATATTAGCATCATAAGTAAATTTATCCTATTGAGTATTGACACTACGACTGTTCTCTGTGACTTCCATATCTATAGGGAGTGTCTCAACCTGATCCCTCACCAGAAGTTCTCATTTGCCAAAATATGGCTTCTAGCAGCCCAGTTTGAAATACGTCAGCTGAATCTCAAGGGTGCTCGTCAAATACTAGGAAATGCCATTGGAAAGGCTCCTAAAGATAAGGTAATATTTATGTAGATGTAAATATAATGTTGTTTTTTCATTGCAGCACGGTTATCTTCTCACACAGCTTTGGTCTTTGGACAACAGATTTTTAAGAAGTATATAGAGATAGAACTGCAGCTTGGTAATATAGATCGATGTAGAAAACTGTATGAAAAGTATCTTGAGTGGTCGCCTGAAAATTGCTATGCTTGGAGCAAGTATGCAGAATTGGAGAGATCTTTATCTGAGACTGATCGAGCTAGATCCATATTTGAGCTTGCAATCGCCCAACCAGCATTGGACATGCCTGAGCTATTGTGGAAGGTACACATAAAATTTATTTCTCGTACGAATCAATGCCCAGACATACTCGCATTTAATTGTGACTAATTCTTGATGCAGCCCAGGAATTTGCTTAAATTTTGGGGTTGAATGGAAGGGGATATTATGTAAATAGGTTGGGTAGGTATGTGGCATAAAAGGGTTTGTGTGGGAGGAATTCACTTCCTTGGATAGAAATATGATATGATCAGAATTCTAATCCCAAGTTGAAAAGAAACACCAGAAGATATATTCTGAATATACTTCACTGAATTATCTTTATTGAATTCTCAACTCTGTTGAAATTACATAGAGAATCATTATTTATTGACCCAATATGTATCTAGAACTCTCTGGACCCTTGAGTGGCTTAATTAATGACTTTTAATTACTTAGACCCCTTATTACAAGATTGGGCTTTTCTAGGCTTAATTAACTACTTATCAAATACATAGAACAATGACTCTTGAGTAGCTAAAATATCTAATTATCTTAAATAATATAGATTGAAGACTTAACTTCTAAAACTCTTCATTGACACATAAAGAAGGCTTGTTTATCCTCCTTCAGTTCTTCTTTGCTTTAGCTTAGATTTTTACTTCTATATCAAAGCAAAATTTAAGCAAACTGTAGCATCATGCTGCCTGTAACCTTGGTATATTAATTCTGAATAGTATCTGCACAAATTTTTTATCCTAAAAATAGTGAATGGGACAGGCTGTTTCATTATTGACATGTCCTTAGATACTGCACTAAATTAGAAAATTAAGAAGATAATAATTGTTCCTTTTTTTTTAAGTGGGACTTCCATGCTGTCAAAGTTACAGGGGAAAAATGACAATCAAAGAAAGTATTGTAACCACAGAAAAAAAATGCTTGATTAGCTGATAAGAAAAAAGATATAAGCATCATACAGAAAAAAATATAGTGCACCTCAGTGTGCCAGACTCTTCCTTTCATCACTCTCTTTTCTTTTATCATTCCTTCTCTCTCTTTTATGGTCGTCTTCTAATACATACCTTGTCTAAGATAACTATATACATATTGGTCATACCCTAACTATAAATTTGTGAATACAAAACAGGCATACATTGACTTTGAGACTGCTGATGGTGAATTTGAGAGAGCAAGAGCGCTTTATGAAAGGCTTCTTGATCGAACAAAGCACTTGAAGGTATGGATAAGTTATGCGGAGTTTGAGGCAACTGCTATCGATAAGGATGGTTTAGACTTAACAGAACATGAACAAAAGAAGCAATGCATTCAGCGTGCTAGAAGTATGTGATCCCAATGCTATGCTCATATGCTGTTAATTTATGATTTTTGTTCAGTTTGAACTGAATTGGAAAACTTTTCTGATTCTCCTTATATTTCGTTTTGTGCCTGCATCAGGGGTGTTTGAGAAAGCTCTTAACTACTTCAGATCATCAGCTCCAGATTTGAAAGAGGAAAGGGCAATGCTATTGGAGAATTGGCTCAACATGGAGGCGGCTGCTTTTGGAGAGCTGGGTGATGTTAGCTTAGTCCAGTCTAAGCTGCCTAAGAAGCTCAAGAAGAGAAGGCCAGTTACTACTGAAGATGGTTCTACTAGGTATGTAACTAATTGTTTATCTTTTGAGTAGTTCCCAAGGGTTAGTTGACATGGTTTCATATGCAACATGGTCACAGCTTTTCTGTGGATTTATTTTCCTTATGTCCACATATTTGAAACTCCTCTTAAGCTTTTGACATTCTGCATGTTGACAAGCCTGTTGTCTATGCACTATGCAGTGCTGTTAATTTTGTAAATATCAGCGTTTTTTTTTTTTGCTATTCTATTTATGCAAGCCTTTATTTGTTTTCCCACTTCATTCCTGTTAATTTGATTTGGCAGAATTGAAGAATACATCGACTATTTATTCCCCGAGGAAACTCAAACAACCAATCTCAAGATCTTGGAAGCTGCTTACAAGTGGAAGAAGCAAAAATTGTCTTCTAGTGAGGATTAACAGTATTTTGTAGCTTTCATGCTTCTAGCGTGTATATATGGGCAAGATTCGATTCTTATATAACTGGCAAAAACAGTAGCTTCATCAGCTAAGTCGTTTTTGGGCTTTTTAAAGTTTGCAACAGAAAACCTTATTTGAGGAGCGTCTACTTTCCTAACATTGTAATGAAGTCATGGTTGTAACTTGTGAACCACGACTTTCTCTCAAGAATGATTAAGGCTATGGGTGGTGAATAGTACTCAAATTAATTGTTGAATGCAGATATTGCAAGTTTATAAGTAACTAACTACCACCTTTACTGAGTTACATGCTTAGAAACGTACGTTAATTTATTTTTGGCCAATAAATGTTACTTAATATAAAACAAAAATTTGCATGTGTTTACTTCTTTTCACTTGCCATGGTATACCAAAAAGATATAACCTGTTTTCGATGTCTAGCTAATTGTAAATGAACTGAAATTATTTTGGTGTTTGTTATTTGATAATCACATATTTTATATATTAATAAACTCTTATTTTTAGTCATTTATATTCTTCATGTACTTAATTGATTAAGTCTGGTTATGTTTTGTAAGATTGAACTCAAATCGATTTAATTGATTTTTTTCAAAGATTATTTGGATCTTATATTGTTTCTTATTTTGGTCATATCTTGAATTTTAGATGTTTAAAAATTACGAATTTTACCTTGTAGAAAAGCGAGAAAAAGTTCTACAACTTTGATGAAGAAATTTCAAAGTCTCAATCAGACATCTAAGTAGAAATTTAATTGAAATGCTTTGGAAGACAAAACACGAGTTTTGTGTGTGGAACCCAATAACAGTACAGAATCGAACATAACTCGGGCTTTGAGAATTATCTTGAACTGAAATGTGGACATTTGAAAGTTAAGACCCAGATTTACAACTTTCATGAAGAACACAAGAGCTCATTCGGACAGCTTGGAGGTGATATTGGGTCTGGAAGTCAAAATAGAAGTGCTGAAACTAGGTCTGAACAGTCTACAGTAATTGGGTCGTATCTCGGGCTGTAAGAATGATCTTGGGCTGAAATTTAGACATCTGAAAGTTAAGATCCAGATCTATAACTTTCATGAAGATGACTTTTCTATTTGATGACAGAATCCATGAGTTAAGCAATGAATGATTTCGGAGACAAGAAATCTCAATAATTTCCCACTCTTATCCTCACTATTTGGCATTTTTTACTCATTTATTCACTCATCTACCTACTCTTAATCAGCCTCCTTGTCATTTTGTATCTCTAATCCTCTATAAAAGGCACCCTTTGCTGACCATTTGGAGCACTAGGTGTTAGGCTTAGTTTTTTACAAGTTGTAGTTATGCTTGTTTATTGTTTTCCTTTATTGTAATTTTCTCTTGTTCTAAATTGAAGCTATGTTCATCTTTCTCTTCTTCTCTCTTTCTTTCTTGTTATCCATGAGTAACTAAATCTTCATATTGCTTGGGAGAAAGAGTAAAGCTCTTGGTAATGAAATAAGGTTAGATTATTTTATTTCTTGTGCTTAAATGATATATTATCAATTGGATATTATATGTGTTATATTTTATTTCCAATTAATTTAGAAACCTTCTTTGTATAATGGAGATCTTGATTTATTGTAGACAATAGGATTGGTACAATGAATGCTTGAACTCATTTACAAATGTTGGTAGATAATTAAAGGAATCATAATATGATTGCATATATAATTGAACTTTGAATGTTATATTTTCCGATTGAAACCTCCGTTGTTTGTGGATTTCAATTGATAAAGTTATAAAAGAGAAATAATTCGCTTTAATTTATTACCAAGAAATGGATCTTCTACTCCAAGCAAGTTCTTAAATTCATTTGTGAACATTTTCTATTACTTTTGGTGTTGTGACAAATCCTTTCCTACCTCAATTAATTTTTCTTCATCAATTCCTTTAAAACTCATTGTAGATCGACTTCTTGACTCTTCTTCTTGAAAAATTTACTACTTGAGACAACCTGCACTTGGGTTTGCATCCTTAAATCCCGCAGTCAAGTTTTTTGCGCCGTTGTCGGGGACTTGATTTGAAGTTTTAATTTGTTGAGGTTTGTTTTCTTTAATAAAATCTATCTCTTCTCCCTCACCGGAGCAAAAGATCGGCTTGCCGATCTTTCGGTTTCTTTACTAACTCTCTAACTTGCTAACTATCTAACTTACTAACCTATTAACTTGCTAACATACTAACTTTCTAACTTTTATATTTATGTCGTTTATTTTTGCTTTTTAATTTTTTTATTTATTTATTTTCGTCATTTTTTTTCGTCAGTGGGAGTAACTCTCCTTTTACTTTCGCACTAACTTAGTGGGGAAACTCTCTTTTACTTTTCATTATTTATTTTTTCGCGATCTAACTTAATGAAATAATATTTCTTCTTTTCTTTTCTTTCGCACGGCTCTGTGGGGCTCTTTGTCACTCTCCTTTGGTTTTCATATTTAAATTTACTTTCTTCACTTTATTTTCTATATTTTAATTTTTGCATTTTAATTTTCGTATTTTATTTTTTGTACTTTATTTTTATTTTTATTTTTGGGTGGTTGGTTTATTACCCCACCTTTGTTATATATATATTTTTGGTGGTTGGTTTTTACCACACCATTTTTTTTTAATTTTTATTTGGTGGTTGGTTTATTCCATGCCTTTGTACATATTTATTGGGTGGTTGGTATATACCACATCTTTGTTAATATTTAATGGTGGGTTACACCGCCATCTTGTACATTATTTTTGTTTATTTATTTTTAAGTTATTTATGTATTTATGCTTAATTGGTATCGTAATTTAAATTCTGGTTGTTTAGTCAAAATTAATCATAGTACTTTGTATATTGATTTGTTTGAATCACAATCACACACAATTGACACAATGACTGACAATAAAAGTGTACATGATGAACATGAAAATCAACCGTTGTGAACCATGCGTGAATATTTGCAACCACCTCGAAATTCTAGTCCATCATATTTTATCTTTCCACTCAATGCCAATAATTTTAGATTTAAATCAGGTATAATTTCTTTACTTCCTAATTTTCATGGTTTAGAGTCTGAAAGCCCATATTTACATCTGAAAGAATTTGAGGAAGTATGTATTGCCTTCAATGATCAAAATTACACTGAAGAGATTGTTAAGCTTAAATTGTTTCCTTTTTCTTTAAAAGATAAAGCAAAATCTTGGCTTAACACTTTGAAACCAAGATCAATTGGCACATGGCAAGAAATGCAAGGTGAGTTCTTAAAGAAATTTTTTCCAACACATAAAACCAATACTATGAAAAGACAAATCTAAATTTTTTTTCAAAATTCAGAAAAATTAAAGCATTGTTTTTCGTATTTAACACAAGAAAGCATGATATAAAATGACAAGACTATAAAGTTCTTTTACCCAAAAAGTTTTAAAACGGATGTTACGATAATAAAATATCAATTCTCTTATTGTTCTCCTCATCGGAAGAAACAATCGGCCATTGATCCCAAAAGTTATGTTAGGTTGAGTTCATTTTCTTTACTTTATATTATCCGCCCTAGCGTGGCTAATAAATCACATTTTCAATGTTGGGAACGATTTAAAGATTTGTTAAATTCTTGCCCACATCATGATTTTGAAAAATGACGCACTATAAGCTTCTTTTATGAAGGTTCAATACCTGAAACTAAACAATTTGTGGAAACAATATGTAATGGTGAGTTTCTTGATAAAGAACCTGATGAAGCTTTAGACTATTTAAACTAACTGGCTGAAAATTCTCAATTTTGGCATAGTACTAACACTACTGAAAATTTAATTAGATCTAATCTTGCAAGTGCTAATAAAGGAAAATATCACCTTAGTCAAGAGGAAGATCTAAATGCTAGATTTGCCAGTTTGGCTAGAAAGGTTGAAGTCATGGAATTAAGAAAAACAAAAGAAATCAAATCTGTGCAAAATGAAGAAATTTGTAGCATTTGTGATGACTTAGGACACTCAACACATGAATATCCTAACATTCCTGTTTTTAAAGAAGTTGTACATGAGCAAGTAAATACAATGAATAATTTTAAAAAGCCATTTACTTCTTCTTTTTTTAGGTACACCTAATTAGATACATATAATCCGGGATGGAGAAATCACCCGAACTTCAAAAAGGAATTTGGAGGAATAATAATCGATCCACAATTGTCGTGCAACCACCAACTCTTCAGGCACAACAGGACTCTCAAAATTCTCAAGGATATGCACCTTATGTCTCACCATATAGGAAAAACCTTGAAGAAATACTGCATGCATTCATAGAAAAGCAAGAAGCCATTAATAAACAAAATAATCAAACCATGAATGACATAAAAGACACTCTTGCTAAACTTTCTTCTGCACTAACCATTCACGAGAAAGGAAAATTTCCTTCTCAATCTCAACTAAATCCCAAGGGTCAGTACAGTCTAAATGACAGGAGTTCAGAAAATCAACAAATGGACCAAGTCAAGTCAGTGATAACTCTTAGGAGTGGAAAGGTTGTTGAAAAACAAATCTCTGAATCTTGTGAGAAAGAAGTTGAGTCAATTCCCTAAGAAAATGAAGAAGTTGATCAAAAGGCGACCAAACTCTCGCCTTCACCCCCATTTCCTCAAGCATTGAATAATCCAAAGAAATTGGACCATAACACTGGAATTTTTGAAATTTTGAAACAAGTGAAGATCAATATTCCTCTGTTAGATGCTATCAAACAGATTCCATCTTATGCCAAATATTTGAAGGACTTGTGCACTGTTAAAAGGAAATTAAATGTGAAAAAAAAGCATTTTTGGCTGAACAGGTAAGCTTCATTCTTCAAAATAATAATGCGTTGAAATATAAAGACCCTGGTTGTCCTATAGTTTCAAGCATTATTGGAGAACATAAAATTGAAAAAGCTTTACTTGATCTTGGTGCTAGTGTCAATTTGCTTCCATATTCAGTTTATGAGCAACTTAACTTGGGTGAGTTAAAACCAACTTCTGTAACTCTTCCACTTGCCGGTAGATCAATTAAAATTCCAAGAGAAATAGTGGAAGATGTGTTGGTTCAAGTTGATAAATTCATATATCCTGTAGATTTTATTGTCTTGGATACTGAACATATGGTTGATAGTTGCAAGTCAATTCCTGTTATTTTAGGTCGTCCATTTTTAGCAACATCAAATGCTTTGATAAATTGCAAAAATGGAATGGTGAAGCTAACATTTGGAAACATGACACTGGATCTCAATGTTTTTAACATGTGCAAGCAACCACAGGAAGTCCTTGATGAAAAGGAGGAAGTTGAAGGAATTGAAGCCATTATAGATGATCATCTTTAAAAAGGGAATTCTTTTGACCCATTAGAAGTTTGTTTAATTAATTCATTTGATTTGCTTGATTGTACAGAGAAAATAAAGTACAAAGGATGGAAGCCTAGATTCAAAGAGCTAAAACTCATGAATAATAATGCCCATGAAGAAGTACTCACACCAGAACTAAAGTCATTATCTGCTGGATTGAAGTACATATTTTTGGAAGAAGAACAAAGCTTTCCAAAAGTAATTTCCTCAACTCTTGCTGGAGAACAAGAAGGAAAAATGCCGCCTCAATGGACGCACCAAGATAAAAGGAAATTTTTGACAGAGGTAAAAAATTTTTATTGGGATGATACTTGTTCAAATATTGTGCTGACCAAATCTTTCAGAGATGTGTGCCCGACAGTGAGGTAAGTAGTGTCATTAAATTTTGTCACTCAGAAGCATGTCGAAATCACTTTTTTTCAAAGAAAATAGCTGCGAAATGCAGTTTGAATTTTATTGGCTCACTTTATTTAAAGATTGCTATACTTTTTGCAAAAGTTGTAAAAATTGTCAAAAGTTGGGCTCAATTTCAAAAAGAAACATGATGCCTCTAAACCCCATCCTTGTCATTGAAATTTTTTATTGTTGGGGAATTGATTTCATGGGTCCATTTCCATCTTCATTTGGATTTGTGTATATTTTAGTTGCAGTTGATTATGTCTCAAAATGGATTGAGGCGATTTCATGCCGACACAATTATTATAAAACTGTTCTCAAATTTTTAAAAGAAAAGATCTTGTGTCGATTTGGAATCCCTCGAGCTATCATAAGTGATGGGGGAACACATTTTTGTAATAAACCATTTGAATCTTTAATGAATAAATATGGTATTACACACAAAATTACCATCCCTTATCACTTTCGGACAAGTAGACAAGTTGAATTGACAAATAGGGAGATTAAACAAATTTTGAAAAAAACGGTTAACTCAAATCGTAAAGATTGGTCTTTAAGACTAAACGATGCACTTTGGGCTTACCGTACTACTTTCAAAATATCTTTAGGCATGTCACCCTATCGGTTAGTCTATGGAAAACCTTGTCACTTGCCTGTAGAATTGGAACATAAAGCATTCTGGGCCATTAAAGCTTTCAATCTAAATCATGATGATGCTTGCAAGATACGTAAACTGCAATTAAATGAACTTGAGGAATTGAGAAATGATGCATATGAGAACTCAAAGATTTATAAAGCCAGAACAAAAGTTTTTCATGACAAGACAATTTTGAGAAAATCTTTTGAAATTGGTTAAAAAGTTCTGCTTCATGATTCTCGCCTGCACCTATTCCTTGGAAAATTGAGATCTAGGTGGAGTGGTCCTTTTGTTATCAAACACGTGTATCCTCATAGAGCCGTAGATATTGAGAATCTTAGGAATGGTAATGTGTTTAAAGTCAATGGACAAAGGCTCAAACCATTTCTGAAAAACCAAGTTAATGAGGTAGAATTGATCTCTCTTTTTGATGCTTGTTATGAATAGAATTCACTCTAATTTTGTTACCTTGTTTTTGCAGTTCTTTGTGTTGCCGGTTAAGTGGCGGATACGATACTCCATGACTCTCAAGTTGGTTTATTTTTCAGTTTTCCAAAATAATTGAATCTTTCTTCTCCTTTAAAAGGAATGTCATTCTTTCAAACCTGAGAAAACATTTTCCCTCTCTCCCGCAAAATGCTCTAAAAAAAATATACAAAGTTCGATGTGAAAGATTGAGATTATTAATGTATAAAGGTATGCCAGAAGATGTGTGCTGGATAATTGAAGCAAATGTCCGACTAACAGGTGAGTCTTCAATTTTATTTGACTCATACATGCCAGGTCTTAGAAGATGTTCGTATTCTAAAAGGAGGAGAGCAAAAAGGTTACAAGTCTGTTACAAATGTGCACGATGGAATTGTAACAAGTGATGTCGTTCTTTGGGGATGGTTTTCGCAAATAGAGAAGATAAAATTTTCTTCATTAAGAATGGATTGAGTAAGGAGTCATTAGATGATATCTTATTGACTCTTGAGACACATTCTTGTGGATTGGTGCATCGTGAAATTCTTATTTTGTGGAATCTCTTCAAGGATGAAGAAAAACGCTACAGTCTTGGGAATTTGACTCTAAAAGACCTGTTTGCCAATTTATAAGAAAATTGGATGGGAAACTTATCTTCGACTCATAGAAGGCGTTTAAGCCATTGCTGGACGTTAAACCAGAGGCAGATGTGAGCTATATCCACACCAATCTGTACATATCATCTTCTTCTTCTTCATGTCATCTTTCAAAAAATAAAAAAAAAAGAAAAAAAAAGAAAAAAAAAAAGAAAAAAAAAAAAAAAAGAAAAAAAAAAGAAAAAATGTTTGAACAAGGGTGATCTGGAAGGAGTACCATGACTTTAATTAGTTGTGGAGCCCCGGCCTTTGGGCGACCCGTTATTGACTCGGTTGGACCTGTTTAAACAAGGCGATCCTGGAAGGAGTACCATGACTTTAATTAGTTGTGGAGCCCGTGGCTGCTTTGGCATCGACCCTCTCATTGACTCGGGTGGACCTTTGCACGCTAGTCTATAAAAAATTTCGTGTACCATGCTCTGCTTGGTGACACGCGGTTGAGAGTCGCACTCCATAACCCAATGTTTACCATCTAGGCACTTTGTGGAGTTGATGGACGATCCTTTAAGTAGAAGCGTCCCACTCGGTTATTAGTGAGAAGTAACCCAAAAACAAAAAAAGCAAAAAAAAAAAAAAAAAGATTTTGTGTTCCTTAATTTTAAACTCTTTTGACAATAGCCAACCTACCCTTATAGGTGCAATTATTACCCTTTCCATTCTTTTTTCTAAAGCGTATGAGGCATCTAAGCTTGATCCTCTCTTTTATTAGAAGGGGCTCTCGGCGCCATAGGATGGGATGTTTTGGATCTTGGACATTACGGGTTTCAGATTTTAGCATATTTGTTGATGTTACGAGCCCAAGTGTGAGCGCTCCAGGTTTCAGACCCAGGATGGAAACCCACGATGGTTTCTTCTTTCTCTTTTCTCCGAATAAACGGACGTGAGTGTTCTCTTTTGTTCATAAACTTGACCCCGGTGACACGCAATATAAAGATATGTCACTACTTCCCTGCACTCATGACGTACGGGGGAGTATAAAGATACGCCATGAAAGTTTATGTATATACGCGTATGTCATCATTTGCTATTATATTTCTTTTATCTTTGTATGATTTTACCGTATTTTGGTTTTGGACAGTGATCCTTTGAGTAGGGTTCTTCTCTCCCCTTCAGGGTTTCTAGACTTCTTTACCCTTTCTTCTTCTTCCTCATGGTTTTCTTGAAGTAAAAACAAAAACAAAAACAAAAAAAAAAGCAACAAAAAACTTCTCTTCTTTCTCCTCCATAAAAAAAAAAAAAAAATTGCAAAAAAAAAAAAAGAGGAAGACACTCCTCCTCAACCTCTCTTAGCATCTAGGAACCTTGAAAGATTTTGTAAAACTCTAATGAGGGTTATCCTTTGATTTTGTGATTAGTTTTTAATTGATTTACGAATCCATGTATAAAGTTCTCTCATTTTTATGTTGTTCTTTGTGATAGTGCATTTTGTTGGGTTTGTAATTTCAAAAGGTATATTTGAGATAACTTGTTTCCACCAACATTTGTGTGCAAACTCTTTTGTACAATTACCAAGCCTCGATGTCACGAAATGATGCTTACAGCAACTTACCCTTATAGGTGCAATTATTACTCTTTCCATTTTTTTTCGATTACAAGGATCTGTTTATTGTGTCTATTTAAACACTCCACTTTCTCCACTTTCCTCCATCTCCACTGAATTCAAGGAATCAATCAAAGGGAAGGTGAAAATAGAAATATGAAGGTATTTGTGATAAGGTTATTGATGCTTATATTGGCAACTTAAAAATATATGTGTATTTTGTGGATCTAAGTATGGGAAGGGTTTAGAGTTTGTAAACGCAGGGGCTACCACTCTTGGTCGATCACTTGCTGCAAGGAATATTCATCTTGTATATGGGGGAGGTTGCCGTGGGTTAATGAGGGGGGTCTGTATCACTTGCGCATACATAGGAGGCAACAAGTTTTTGTAGAGAATGTACGTACAATGCCATGATTGGTAGCTCCTGCACGGCAGAGAACATAGGTGTATGCATGTGAGTCATGATATACATTGTCATTGTTAATATTTATTTTTCATTCCCGAACCTTTAGATTAATATCTTACCTCTTTCTTGTAACATCTACTTGTATTGGAAAGATAATTGGAGAGGAACTTAAGGTATCATCAATGCATGAACGAATGAAGATAATTCTTGAAAACTCTGATGCATTCATTGCCTTACCAGGTGATTTTGGTACCTTGGAAGAAGTTTTTCAAATTGTTTCTTGAGCCCAACTGAACATCCACCATAAACTCATAGGTTTGTTGAATGTAAATAATTTTTATGATATTTTGTTAATCTTTCTTGACCATGTCTTTTGTGGAACAAAGTTTATCACACCTTCTAAGATATATATATATATATATATATATATATATATATATATATCAGACAACTTCTTATCTCTGCTTCCACTATTGATGAGTTGATTGATTATAATTACAAGCTTTTGTTCATAAACCCGACCCAACAATAAAACTCGGATAGATTGGTCAAAAAGGGGCGTTACATGAAGAATAGAAGCGATGAGGAAACAGGATGAAAAAAGAGCGAGTTTGACACTTCGTTTATAGCTTTTCTTTACTTTTGATTTTCTTTATCGTACTTTGTTTTTGTTTAAATTTGTGCTAGATTTCTCCAACATGTAATATCTTCTATCCTTTATTCCTCTATATTTTAACATTGAGGACAATGTTGAGATCTAGTTGGGGGGAAGGATAGTTGACTACTAATTTTCTTTTCTTTTCTTTTTTAGGAAGTATGATATGATTGTCATGGACTTATTAAACCAATGAATGATGGCAGAGTAAGGAGTAATTTTACTTCTGAGACGTATCTAAATTGGGAAGTATGTTTAGTGATATGACTATCAGAAACCTATTCGTAGTAAAACTAATTAAGGATGACAGAGTAAGGAGTAAATTTTGGAAACAATTTATTACTCTTGAGACGCATCTTAGTTGAGGAAATAACTATTTTGTGTAGAAGTAGCAAATTGATTCTTGGATCTTAGCATAATTGTCTTCTTTCTTAAAAATCACAAGCTTGGATATGAATGTTGATATGATAGAAATATGCCTTGTGAGATTTTGAGCCTATTGATGAATGAATTGAATATCTGTACCATTCTCTTCTTTCTTGTGTGGTTTTCACTCATGGAATTGTTATTCTAGAACTTGCTTTGATTCTTTTTTAGGCTACATTTTCACATGTATACATTAATATGATTGAGGCATTTTGAAATAGCTACTTTGACTAAATAGCCATCCTTGTATATTTTCCATTGTGTAACCCCTTTGAACTTTGACCATTCCTTATTTTTAGCTCATTTCATCCTTCAAAAAAAAAAAAAGAAAAAAAAACATATTTTTACCCAACCTTAGGGAATAAGAGAGCATTGACCTTGTTCTTGAACAAGTATGGGGGTGTGTGTGCAAAATGATCAACAAAAAAAAATGTTTGACCACCGCAATTAAAGGATTATCAGAGTTTAGAATAAAGGTGGATGCTTGAAAACAACAGGAAGAAAAGGAGAATGTTCAAGTCTAACAATGAATTCAATTCATCAATTTGGGATTGATCTTCAACAAAACATTAGTCAAATATTGGTGATTGTCCTTTATGATGAATGTTCTCAAATATTTTCTCCACTCTAACTGTACTATAATGCTCTTTTATTCTCTTTGGTATTTATCTTTTCATATCCATATTATCCCCTCTCCTTTACCATGACCCCATTACAACCTTGAATAAAGTCCTCTTGATTTTTGTATGCATGTGTTTTGAGTAGAGGAGAAGTAGAAGATAAGCAAGCTTATGGTAGTGCAATTGTTCATAGGTTGAATAGAGTGAAATACTTACCTTTTAAACACTTGAGAGATTGAGAGTGAATTCTGTGAGGATCTATCATTCTTGATTTATTCTTTTCAACTGAAGTTTCTTTGCTTGTTAGTTTGAGATGTGAAGAAATGTTACCTCATTAATGCTTTGATCCCTTGCATTTCTGATTGCTCTTCTTGCTTCATCGAGTCTTTTAGAGTTTTTAGCTTTTGAGTCTATGTCATTTTTCTTTGTCTCCTAACTTTGGTCTTATGTGTTTTGCCCAGGAGTGCAAAAAGCTAAGTGTGAGAGAATTTGATAATCACATATTTTATACATTAATAAACCCTCATTTTTAGTCATTTACACTCTTCACGTACTTAATTGATTAAGCCTGGTTATGTTTTGTAAGATTAGACTCAAATTGGACTTAATTGATTTTTTTAGCATTATTTGGATCTTACATTGTTTCTGTATTTTGGTCATATCTTGAATTTTAGATGTCTAGAAATTATGAATTTTACCTTATAGGAAAACTGAGAGAAAGCTCTACAACTTTGATGAAGAGCTCAAAGTCTCAATCAGACATCTAGTGGAGCTAATTGAGTTTGGAAGACAGAACACGAGTTTTGTGCCTAGAACCTGAACAGTGTATAGTAACCAGAGCATAACTCGGGCTTTAAGAATTATCTTGAGCTGAAATTTAGACATTTGAAAGTTAAGACCCAGATCTACAACTTTCATGAAGATTACAAGAGCTCATTCGGACAGCTTGGAGGTGATATTGGGTCTGGAAGTCAAAATAGGTATACTGAAATTGGGCCTGAATAGTCTGCAGTAATTGGGCCATATCTCGGGCTGTAAGAATGATCTTGGGCTGAAATTTGGACATCTGAAAGTTAAGATCCAGATCTACAACTTTTATGAAGATGACTTTTCTATTTGATGACGGAATCCATGAGTTAAGCAATGAATGATTTCAGAGACAAGAAATCTCAATAATTTCTCACTCTTATCCTCACCATTTGGCATTTTCCACTCATTCATCCACTCATCCACCTACTCTTAATCAGCCTCCTTGTCATTTTGTATCCTTAATCCTCTATAAATGGCACCATTGGCTAACTATTTGGAGTACTAGGTGTTAGGCTTAGTTTTTTACAAGTTATGGTTATGCTTGTTTCTTGTTTTACTTTGTTGTAATTTTCTCTTGTTCTAAAGTGAAGCTATGTTCATCTTTCTCTTCTTCTCTTTTTCTTTCTTCTTATCCATGAGTAACTAAATCTTCATCTTGCTTGGGTGAAAGAGTGAAGCTCTTGGTAATGAAATAAGGTTAGATTATTCTATTTCTTGTGCTTAAATGATATATTATCAATTGGACATTATATGTGTTATATTTTGTTTCCAATCAAGTTAAAAACCTTCTTTGTATAATGGAGATCTTGATTTATTGTAGACAATAGGATTGGCACAGTGAATGCTTGAACTCATTTACAAATGTTAGTAGATAATTAAAGGAATCATAATATGATTGCATATATAATTGAACTTTGAATGTTATATTTTCTAATTGGAACCTCTGTTGTGTGTGGATTTCAATTGAGTTATAAAGAGAAATAATCTTGCCTTTAATTTATTACCAAGAGTGGATCTTCTAACCCAAGCAAGTTCTTAAATTCATTTGTGAACATTTTCTATTACTTTTAGTGTTGTGACAAATCCTTTCCTACCTCAATTAATTTTTCTTCATCAATTCCCTATGGATCGACCTCGGACTCTCGAGAAATTTACTACTTGAGACAACCTGCACTTGGGTTTGCATCCTTAAATCCCGCAGTCACCGTTCTAGTGAGTAGGCCTTCAATGCCTATTCTTAATGAGCTGAGGATTAGATTTTGATATGATGCAACTGAGAATTTTGTAGTATATGGAATTCTTATCATAGTTTAAACTTGTTCTGCCTCTACTGACGTTCGTACTCACTCCAACCACTTGAGTTATGGCTATGATTTTATACAATTCTTGGTTCTAGTATACATCTAGCTGGTTGAGGGGGGGCTATTTTTGGGGTTGTGATGTGAAATTATATCTCTATGGGGTTCTGAATTGTTTATGTGAAATTTGGCATTGGTTTAGAAGTTGTCTTTTCATTTTTGAAAATCTTAAAAGTATGAATGTTTTGTGGCGCTTGCTACTATACACCGGGTCATGTTATGGTGTATAATACACCTTTGACCTTACCGACGATTAGCAGGAATTTTTTGTTCTAGCCAGTCATTGTTTTAGTTAGTAACAAAAGTTACCGTGAAGGAAAACCCATATGTAGTTAAAAAATAAATTAAAGAAAAAATTATCAGAACAGGGCAGGTCTATCTTTTGCCATTGGAAGCTTGAACGAAGGAAGCTGCGCGAGTGATGGTGATGAAAGCTCCACTAATCGAATGAATAACAGAGATGAGTGTGAAGAGGTGCGTCATCCTACTTGCAACTGAGTTTGGTATGTCATTGTTTCCATTATCTGTGTGTAACATGGATTTAGGGTTTGCAGATAGGGGATCTGAAAATGGCAATCTCTCTATTTCTATCCTTACAATTCGCGTCTGTTTCATTTGGGCATTTGACCTTAAAAGCCTGTTGAAACTCGTAGCGGTGAATCCAATCCATTCAATCTCAGCATTTCATCATCGTCATCTGAGTATTCCTTATTCCTTTTTTAGATCATAATTTTTTTTTGCATTTTGAAATTTCTGTTTGAGCTTTTCAATGATCGAATGTACTTGCTTTCCAATAAATAACTATGTGGGTGTTGCTTATTCTAGAGTTATTTTTTTGAGTGCTTTAGCAGATTCCATTCGTTGAGTTTTTTGTGTTTTTTCTAGTTAGTATTTCTGTTCTTTTCTTTTTTTGCCTTTTATGTCTGTTCTTATTCTCAAATGATAGAATTTGGATTACAATATGCTTTTAGTTGAAACTCAAACCGTGCAATTGTCATTTGTTTAGCACATACACGTAGTGGTGCACATTGATAACCGGAAAGACTGTCTGAAAATTTGATCTTTTAACATTTTGCATGTGTGCCTACATACCCACACACCAGAAATTACACCAGAAATTCCCATGGAAGGAACCTGCATTTTGTACATGACATGCATATAGGATATAACATATTGGTTGAGCAGGTTTGCACCATTATAGAATTGAAGAACATTCTTAGAGTAGAACAATATTGAGTGATGTAAAGGAATGTCAACAGGAAAGTTTAACTTTTTCAGTTCTGAGATCAAAATGTTCAACTCAAATAACCATTGCAGGATTTTGTGCTTACATTGGCAAGAAAAATTGTTAGCATTTAATCCTAGGCTTCTTGAACCTAAGCAATAAGTTGCTCACAAATCCAAGAAACTAACATTAAAACAATGACTAGAAATCCAATTCTACCTGAAATGTTGGATCTTCCAATTCGGAGTGGAATTTTTGGTTCCTGTGGAGTTCAATTCCACATTCTGGGAAATGGGTCTATGAAATCTTATTGGGTTTTCAAATTGGAGACAAAATCTCAATTCTTTTTATTCAGTTATGGATTTTGGCAACTGGGTTCTGTGATCTTGTGTCTATGTCTATGAGTTGAGTGTGCTAATTGCATATTTGTCTTTCCCTATGCTCATGTTAGTAGTTCATGTATATAGGTCTGGATCTGGAATTTCAATTAATTTGCCCTTTATAAGATATCTGTTTTTAGTATCTGAATGTTTTAACTGAATCTGACAGAAAGCTGATGCAGAATCCTGTGCTTTTGTAGTCAGCAATATATGAACTTGTATTATGAAGTTTACCCTTATAACCATATCATTTTTAAATTTTTCGGCTGAGTTTATATTTTGGATCAATCCCGATGGTGAGTTCACACAAGGTTCTAGGTTCCATCATATGCTCAACACAAATTATAGTGATCCGAGTTGCGAGAGGCTAAGAAGAGGCGCTATTGCGCCCTTGACTTCAAGGTTTATCTTATACGCGAAGGTAAACTTAAAGGGTCTCTTAGGAAGAGTTTCAAGTGGCTTAAGGACAGTTGTAACAGAATATAAGTCAATTGTGCATGGGTGGTGGCTAGTTTTGGGCCGGACTTCTTGGTGGTTGGTGCTTTGAAATTAAACCCTTATTATTAAAGGCCTCTAATTTCGGTACTGTCTTTGATATGTTTCAGCTGGGTATCTTGTATGTTAATTGATGAATAATTATTTGCCTTTGTTTATTTAATGGTTAGTATTTATTTCCGTGGCTGGAGGTACACATAAGGAATGTAATGTGGAAGAGAAATTGTGATTGAAGTGTTCATTTTGGTTTCTGTGAAGAGTGAAGTGTATTCATCTTGCTTGCTTACTCATGGGAAAGACATAACTGCGACTTCCTTTTTCTAACTGTGGTGGTGATTGTGGAGTTTCATTTCCTTCTTGACTGCTACGAGCCTTCTTTGATGTAGTTTTCTTTTCCGTTTGAAATGCTAGAGTTTCGAGGTCCACAAGGATATCTTTTCACTTTTCTGCTTGATAGTGATATGGCTCATAGATAAAAAAAAAAAAAGAGATATGGCTTGGGAAGAAACGTTTTGGATACTATATGTTACTGTTTGAGGTAACATTTCTGAAGACTTCTCCAAGAAGTCTTTAGTGCAGGAAAGAAATGCGAGTCACTATTGATTGTTGAAACGCATATTGACGAAGTAGTTGGATTTCCTTATCAAATTCTCCCAAATTCTTGAATGATTCTTCCATAATCTGTAGAATTTACGTGATTGCATTCTGGTACATGGCAAGTACTAAATCTTACCTTGGGTTAGGATTTTCACCAATGAAACCAATTGATTAAGTTCTATTGATTATTGGTTGAATTCCCTACTAAAATCATATCATAAAAAGTCATCTCAGCAGTGAAATTGATAGCCTCATTCATGACCAACCTATACAGCAGAATTATGTTACTCTCAATTTTTCCATCGACATATGATGTAGAAATTCAACTTAGTAGTTGCTTATAACGAGAATGTTCCGCATCAATATCTGAACAACTCTAGCCTATTATTATTCAAAGCTAATCAAACGTCTGAGTGCCCACCCTTTACAAGCCGCAAGAGGATTAAATATGCATTTTGCGCCAGGAACAATTATAATAGCAACAAAGTCAGTTTAGAACGGTTCTATGCTCCTGATATTTGCAGACCCCCACTTCTACAAGAGATCACATTCAAGATGACCAACAATCCTTTTGTTTCTCAAACTTAAACTTTGGACGACAAGCCATATTCTGTTTATTTCTACAACTTGGTTTGAAGTGTTAGCAAATTCAAAGTCAAAATTTGCTATGCAGGAAACATGAGACATTTCTAGGTAACAAGATACTGAACTAGTTTAATATTTGAATTTTGAAGTCACTATAAGGGTGTTCGAACAACCTCCTTTACGAGGTAGGAGTTGCAAAACCAAATTTTGGTTCAGCCGTTCAAAAATCTTTTCCTGCTTCACCAGAGTAAAAAGAAACGAATAAAAAAGCCAGATACTCAACAAACAAAAATGACGTTTTACAATATTACCATAAAGATTACATATATATATATATATATATATATATATATATATATATATATATATATATATATATATATGACCAAGATCAAACTTAAACTTTGGACGACAAGCCATAAGTCTGTTTTTTATACAACTTGGTTTGAAGTTTTAAAAGCCAAAATTTGCTATGCAGATTCACTTTCATCTAGATACTGAGCTAGTTTTTTGAATTTTGAAGCCAATAAGGGCTCAACCTCTTTACGAGGTAGATTGAAAGTGGATCTTTTCCTGCTTGAAAATAAAAAGAAACGAATAAAAAAGCCAGATACTCAACAAACAAAAATGACGTTTTACAATATTACCATAAACCGATCCGTCCTCTCTCTCTCTATATATATATATATAAAATTACAGGTCGGTAGGATCACGATTACGACTTAGACGGACGTAAGTTATGAGTTAAGCATATGCATTTGCAGAACTCGTAATTGGATATTGAAACTACAGCTAAAGCCACGAATTCATAAACGTTTGCACGAGAGTTACCAATTAACAAACAAGAAGTTGGTACAAGTCAATAATCATTATACACGACTTCCTTAACGACGACATAATGGTAGATAACATGGTCCCACTGAAAATGAGTATCATGTTAATAATTTCGGAGAACTAGGTTTCAAATCAGTATATTATATTTGAAAGGGTATGAATGCACAATTGCACAAATAAGGAAAATAAATAGGCTAGGCAAGTCTTGTTCTGCAACTAAAAGGAGTAAACGAATTCCCCAACATGATGAGTACCCCGATCAATCCAATTTAATGAAAAAATTTTCACAAGCCATAAAAGTTTATTGTGATAGAGAAAACAACTAGGAAAAAGTTAAAACTAGAGAGATACAATGATTTAAGCTTGATAGGAATCTCACATGGTAGAACATTCCAAGTACCGTAAATGTACCCAATGCCAGAGTAATCTCCACAGACACTTACATCGTGGAAACTTGGGAATCTAATCCAACAAGAGTACAATGGCTAATTACATTTTGTCTGGTATTTCTTTGCAGTCCACATGACACTGTAAGCAGATGAGTAGATGAGTTAACAATATAAACCCATAATTCCAAAGTTCAGACCCAAATTTCCTCACACAACTCAACCTAGTAACATAAGCAACTTTTGCAGTGCCTATCAACTCACAAATTTACTAGATGAGAAGCTGAGAAATTAATAATGGGCCCTCTCATCATTCTCTAACTGCAAACTCTCCATGCCCCTGAGTGCAGTGTCATAATTCTTGACATGAGAAGCATTTCTCCCAGATGATACTACTCTCTTGGGATCAGAAGATCCAATCGGTGAACTTCTTTGCCCACTCAAAATTCTGTGTGCTGCTCCAGGGCTAGCCTCAGCAGTACGAGTATGAATATTTGACTCAGCACCAACAAATGCATCACTGCTACTAGAAACAGCAACTCGCCTTGATGATCCACTTGACTGGCCCAAGATATTGGCACTTGATAACTGCATGATCACATATGATGCAATTATTGAGTTTGCAAGAGTAAACATCACAGTCAGAATCATTTAAGTTACAGACAGATCTGAAACAATGATCTGATTTTTGAAAAGGAACAACATGGAAACCATACACTCCAAACAACTCAGCATAGCATCCTTAATAACAGCAAAATCATTGGTGACTGGATTTTTCTGCTTTGAGAAACTTACAGAATTTAAAATGGGCCCTGACATTCTTCGCCTTGAGGAATCCACTGAAACCAAACCAGGAGGTCGCCCTTCTTCCCCTCCTGTGAGATAAGTAGTTCAATTGTGAAATCAAGATATAGAGACTTAAAATGGTGAACCCTTCACAGCTAACAAGGACTAGAGACTTAAATAAAGAACGGGAAAGCAGCTCCAGGCTCTCATCCGTGACCACCATCCTCTTCAACCTCAGCTCCTCCAATTCAACCCTGCTCTTGACCTTAAAATTTGTCTATCTTCTTTTTCTCACTCAGCTATCCATTTTCCTCTGAAAATCTTCATCCTCCCAAAAGGGTCTAAGAGAAACATAAGCAGAAAAGCTAATAGCTATCAAATTTTAAGTTCCATTACAACACCAAGATACAAATACTGAGATGCCTTCCACACAGTAAGCACGGGTACCAGAGAAAAACATTAATAGAATAATAAAAAACGGACATATGATTTTGTTAACATGAACCACATAATATAAATGTGTAAAAACTGTAGAGCATTACTCCTATATTTGCATACTGTGTAGTCAGACATCAGTTTTGTACTACACATTGCACATAATCACCTTATCAAAATCATTGACTATGACTTGATCATTTGAGACAGAGAACAAGAGCATACACTATTATATACATCAAACATAGCTACCAAACCAGACCGCATTGGTCCCTGCATTGGCCATTCATGAATTTTATTTATATGTGTATATCCCAATTACTCAATCAAAAGCTGACTGCTAAATTACAAAACTTCATCTGCATCATTAGTACATAATGTGATTGATTGAGCCCAAAAAACTACAAGAATAGCAAATCTGCCCAAACAATCTCACCATAAACAATCTCAAAATCTCTGTGATGTGATTTGCAACTTAATCCAATCCAATACAGAAATAAAACAAAAGCCAAAATTGGAGTCCATTCCTGGTGTATGTTTGTGGATATATAGCCACACATGGAAAATGTTAAAACATCAAAATTTTAAGAAAAATTTTCAGGTTATCAAGGTGCACCACTACTTGTACGTGCTAAACAAATGACAATGATAAAGGGGAAAGACAGAGACCAAATAATAATGGTTCAAGCATCAGCAGAAGCAATTTTGAAGAGAGCAATGGTTCAAGCATTTTGTCAAGCATGTAATAAGCAACCAAAACAAGAACAAAGAAGATTGGAAAATCCAAGATACAAGCTCACACCTAGACTGATGAGCAGCATTTACGAGCAGTGGCGGTAACCTCGCACCTCCATCTTTGCTGCATTCGACGTTCGCTGAAGATTGCATCTTAACGCAGTCAGTTCAAGTTTCGCAGCATCGTACGATTTTCCTCTTTCGCTAGGGATTGCATCTAAACCCAATAATCCCTGAACCCTCTTCCATCAGCACAATGATTTACTCTTCAAAACTACGGATTGCATTGCATCCTTGCGATTCTCTCTACATTCTTTTCTGTCTATCACATTTCTATCTATTTGGAAGAGTCACTTACTCTTCGAGGTAATCACCATTTTGGCAAACACAAATTCACCTTAGCAATAATCAATCATGACCGTTAACTTATTTTATTGATATATCAACACCTATTATAACAAGGTGTATGGTACACCTTAAAAGCCAAGGTTTATATTAGAATGGGCTATGTTTTGTTTACATGTTTGGTAAGAGATATCCAAGAAGTATTATTATCCATGCCTCATTTCATTGATCATTACTCTTATCAAATCATTCTCAAGGGGGTGGGTGGGTTGAAATGATTCTCATGTGACTAGAATAATCATAGAATTAAAAAATATATTCTTATCTTCTCTTACCTTCAAAATTTTAAAAATGGTCAAAGTTAGGCTGTCTATCATGCTTATCAGGGAAGCATGGATCCTCCTTGTTTATGGGCCATTGGATATGATCAGAAATGAATCAATGGTTGATGTTATATACTTGTAACCTGTTGAAGTGGTAGAAGGGTACAAGTAAAAAAATGTGATTTGCCACATAAGAAAATAACCTTCTTCAAGCTCCACTCAGATCAACTCCAACTCCATCCTCATGGCCGTCCTCGATTCCCATGGTGGTCCGTATTTGTTGTAGCCGAAGTTGTGTTTTGAGATTTGCATCAGCAGATTAGTGTTGTAGCCCACGAACTCTAATCTGGTTACTGTAATTGAGAATTTTGACCTTTAAAAAATGTCAACCACTTGATCTATTTTAGCTCTTATATTCAAATTTGTTAGAAAAATTATAAAGTACCATTGTCCACCGGCGCTGGAGAAGGAAGATTCAAAGCAACTCCAGTCTGAGAATCCTGGCGAGGCCATGAACGGCGATGTCACAACCACAAAACATGGTGGAGAAAGCTATGTCAACGCCGCCGCCGACGATGATGAGGAGAGAGGGTGGCGTGTGAGCTAGAGGTGGCGATTGGGGAGGGTGTAGTGGTCGGGGAGGAGGCGGTGATTCTTCAAATTATTATTATTATTATTATTATTATTATTATTATTATTATTATTATTATTATTATTGACTGGAAAGATAACCCACAAATCTGGGTTCTTCAACATATTTTTCTAGTTACTAGAGCTTCAGTCAATCTAGGTTCTTTTAAAGAAATTGTGCTGACCTACTCTTCGAAAGAAATTGTAAACTGGAGGAAATTGTAAATTAGAGCTTTGAAAGAAATTGATCCAATTTGATAACTATAAAATCTTTGAAAGAAATTGTCTGTCTTTGCCATTTTTAATGCCTTCTGCATCTCTAAAAACAGCAGCTGTTGCAGCAGGTCCTTGGGTTTTGGTGGTTGCATTCGTGTTGAGCTTCATCACGCCTGGCAGAGGTGGATGCCAAGAACTGACTGAGCTCGAATCCAACTGAGTTTTTTTATTACATTCTACCGTAATGTCATGTTTTTTATATTATACTGATATTGTATTCAATACTTATTATGTATATCCAGACATTAAAGATCTTAAAAGTCATGATAAAATGAGATCAATGATGGAAACAGCGCATGTGGCGTTAGATGATTACCCTTGAGAAGTTTCTCTAAAAGCATTATAGCAGTATATAATTATATAGATAGTTAGATTAAATATAAAATATTATTTAATCAATTTTAAATCAAATTTCAACTATTAAAAGTATTACTTTTAGAATAGAGTTTATAATTATTTATTTTTTGTCATATTAAAGATGTAAGCACTTGACTATATAAGATGAGAAAATGTGACATGATAAAAAAGGGAGTTGCTATTGTATTTTTATGGGTATAATAATTGAGATGAATTGTTAAACATCTATTTATTCAATATTCATTTAATATATATATATATATATATATATATATATATATATATATCCAAAATAATGTCCGATAAAAAACTTACCTTTTAATATCAACAACAGTTTCTGTAACCTCTTAGTAAATTTTAATTTAATAGCAAAATTTTTAATCAAGAGTATTATTTTTAATTTCTTTAATCATGTCCATAACAATAAAATTAGTAATTTTGCGCCATAAAAATTTTAATTTTTACTAATAAAGTTTAGTAATTTCGAATACTCAACAAATCTAAAGATAATTTCAAATTTCAGTTATCGCTAAAATCATTGTTAGATTGCTCCATGTTAAAATTTAGCGACGAAAATGAATCTGTCGCTAAATTTAGCAACAAATTTTTTTCTCATAAATCCGTCATTAAATGTGTGCCAAATCAGCATACATACTTGGTCTCCAATTGCATTTAGCAATGGATTTTTCAACGCTATCCGTCGCTAAATTTAAACAACATTAGTTTAAATTTAGCGACGGACTAATCCGTCGCTAATTTTATTTTATTTTTTTAGGAGCATCTAACCCTTATTTATTGCTTATTGTAGAACTGTTTAATTTATCATAAATTGAATACAATAAAAATACTACTAAACATAAATTAATATGCATAAAATCAAATATATATTAACATAACTCAAAGTATCATTCCAAGCAAATAGTTTAAAACATCTACATTATATCAAAAGATACTGTCAACATAACACAATGCTATGCATAGACCTACACAAGTTATGTGTCTTCTTAAGCAAAAGTTAATTCTAAAATTGTCTATTTAAAAGTTAATATTCATAGGGTGGATGAACTAAGACCATTTGATGATACTTGTGTAAGATTCTCACTCTGAAAAGTACTTGAAAGTAGGTTAACAGTAGTTTGCACCTCCTATTATATCACCTCTTGAATCATTGCTCTCACATCCCCTAGCATTTTCTCAATCTCATGTTTGCACAACTTCTTCAAACTCTGGTGTGTAAGAATAATGATGTGGTACGAGATGCAATCTACGAGATACAATTTAACACACTTCTCTACTCAACAAAAAGTCAGCAAAGAAAGAAATAAAGATCGCAAGGTAAACATGCAAGAAAAAAATTCAGGCCAATTTGTTTCATTCAATTGGCAAGAATATGAGATGCAATCTTTTACACTATACTAAGAGACTATAATTTTTTTAAAGGGAAAGAAGAAATCATTTAAAATTTTTCCCACATATATCCTCTTTCCAAATGGTATTCAACCAACTGTATACACCTCCAACTTTTATAAGGTAATTAGTTTTCTAGATCATCTGAGAAGTACAAGATACGAAGACCACTAACAAAAACTTAAATGTCCTATAAGTAGACAAACCAACCTTAACTAAGTTTTACATAAAACAAACCCATACTTATCTCATCAAGTATCATATAATCCCAAATTGTGTCATCTTTACTTTCCTCATTATCAAAATAACTACCCCCAGTAGGGACTTAGAATTGTTGCAGACAATATCATAAGTTGTGAGAAGAACACCTTTATCCTAGAAGGAGACATGAGAAATATAATTGAAGATTAATAGAAACAAAAAAGAAAATAAAAAATTAGAAACATCAAAATACCACCTATTCTCCAGCAATCAATTAAATGTCCTCCACTGAACATAATTCAAATGAATATTTTCTAAAATATATTGACATTGTCACCAGACACCACAAAATAGTTTTCTTTTCAAATCTCAAGCCTAGTTTTAAGTTGACATATAAAACATAAGATGTTTCTTTATCCTATCTGTTATGAGGCATGAGCATGAATTTAACTTCTACATATTTCTCAGTTTAATCAAATTAAGAAAATAAGATAGATCTAGTACCTGAAGTCTGTACTAAAGTTCATACTCTCTGGCTTTTGCAGAAGTTCCATAATATATGCAGAAAAACACGAGTTGGTGATCATTGTTCTTATAACAGAAAAGTTTAACTTTGCATAGTAGAGTAGATAACCTATTAAAAGGAATAAAGTCTGGCAGCCACACTCTCTTATCTTCTCAGAGAGACCAACAACCGATAATTTTTTGATCCAATGGGGCAATAAGGTTTTTGGGGACACAACCAATGCCCTCCTAATTAAACGGGAATGAAATAGTTCAGCTAGAAAGCCACAAATCTGCAAGAAGAATCCAACATTGGCAAATCATGTGCCAACTATTGCAAAATATAACTGTAAAGCATTGTGCTTTTCATTTCCTTACTTGCATTATTTTCCCCAAACCCATGTCATCTCCCAAGATTCCACCTTTACCCAGATAATGCAAAGACCAGAGCCAGTGCAACTTATCCCACTAATGCAGATACAACATCTTTGCAATTTTACCTGGCAACTTGTATGTGGATTTTGGGCCACTCAAAGTTATAGAACCATCATTCTCAGGCTCAAAATGATCCAACTCTTCAAAACAATCATCTTCCACATACTCAATACCACCACCAACATTCTTATCATAGGGATCCTGTTCTGGAGAAAACGAAGACCCTGCACTCCCGTACTTTATTCTCTCATCTTCACAACCTTCTTTCCCTCTAACCAAAGCCAAAGAAGAGCCTTCAACCGGTTGCGCCGGCTTCAACACTGGCTTCCTCTCAACCCTCCAACTGAAACAAAGTAAGCAATTAACATCAGAAATGCACTGAACCAAAAATGTGATTAGGAGGTTACCTGATAGAAGAGAATAGTTTTGCCGCCCTCACTAAGTTTAGTCAATACAATGGTGTTAGACTTTGCACATTTCAATAAGCGTACTACAATGCAACCAGAAAAGAACATAGATATTAAAAGATTTTCCATGCCATCAATAACCTAGGAATTTAAATCAAGGAGCATATAGCAAATCTAGCAAAACAGAAACAACAACTCTCTAGCTATAAAAATAAGCATCATAATAGCAGATATAGAAAATAATGCTAGCAACACCAAGTTTCTTGGCTAGATTTTCTATCAATTTAAAGTTCTCAGTACTCTTTAGTGCATGGCCACTAGTAATTACAATTCATGCATTCCCAAGATCTGGTCGTTTGTCATCCTAAGAAGTTTGAGATATGTATCTAGACTTGCCTAGATTTGCCAAAAAAAGAGAAGAATTCAAGTTCATCTCACCATACGGGATAGGTTCAATATCCAAGTCTGACAGGGTGCCAATTGATCAAATAGATGTAAATTCAAGTTCATGCATGATTAACACAGTGGCCACTGGCCAGTAACTAAGCCAATACCTTATTTCTCAAACTACCAATAAGAGCATATGTTAATATATAATTATAACTCGTAACAAATTATGCAAAGCCACTACCCAAACTGATGTAGTTGTTTTTAATCACTCCTAAGTTAAAGACAACTGTTTTGATCACTACCCAAACTGTTGCATTAGCTAACCTGGCCTTGAAACCTTTCTTAATTTTCAATTTGGTTTAGTTTTGTGAACAAATATTCTAATAAGAAGATAGAGAGAATGAGATAGAGGATTTAGCAGTTTCCGAGAAAATGCACAACTACAACAACAATTAGAGTCAAGGCACAACAGGAGTTAAGAAATAAGAGGAGAAGAGAAAAAGGATTATGTAGTATGCATAAATCCATCAAACTAATATATTGATCCATTCCCAATGTAATTATGATTCCCAATCCATTCACCAATTTGAAGCTAAAAATATAACCTGGAATCATCTTGGGCATGGTGGGCTTTATAAAGTTAATATGAAAACTCATGAATGACAAATATTTATTTTATGTTCATTTCATGAACCCAGCTTGACATTTGCTCACCATCTTCTTTTTGTATAGTGTTCTATTACCTTACTAATTCAATTAAGAGATACAATGTCTAGACAATACATACGCATAAGAAACATACCTTAATTTTCCTAGTCAATATATCCAACTCAGATCAGTAACCAAATCTATCTGCAAAAACAATTTAAAAAACAAAATCAGAATCTAAATGTAAGAACTAGACCAGAATTACTAGAAAAATAAGATAGAAATAGCTAGTTGTCTTATATTCTAATCCAATATCAGAGTAATATCAAAGTTAGCTATTAGTATTAGAGTAATACAAAAGAAACAAAGGAAAAAGATGCAGATAACCCAAACAGATCGAGAGTGCCTTGTTTCTCCTCCCTTATTCACTTTTTTCCTCCCTCTTATAGCCAAATCCCTCCCTGCTTCTGCAGCCCCTCCATGGGCCACCCCAAGAAGTCACACTTCCCACCTTGCCTACGTGGGCTTTAATCCCCTACTGCACCCCCTCCACGGCCACCCCAAGATCGCCACCCCTGCCACCACCGCTTCTAACACTGAGTTCCACCCATAATGACTCAGAAACCCGCCCACGACCTGGTGACTCAGATTCGCTATCTGGGGTGCCCAATCCCTCACCACAATTCCCCAACCCAAAACCCGATTCTCAAAGCCGTCCGACACCAACCTGTACCCTTCCTCAGCCTGTTCCGTTGTTGAAGCCCGCTTCACCACCCAAACCATTCCAAAGAGAAAGAGAAAGAAAGAGAGAAAGCAAGTGGAGTTGCACAAACGAATAAAGGAGAATCCAAACAAATCCGAATGACAAACCTGATGAGGTGAGAAAGAGCTTCAATCCTGGACGATGAGCATGAGTGGATACGGTGAGTGAGACAGTGAGAGTGAGAGATACGGTGAGTGAGAGTGAGAGTGAGAGTGAGAGTGAGTTTGAGATGAAACTTTTATTTTTAATTTTTTAAAAAATTATAAAAAAAGGTATAAAGCAAGAATGAAAGCGAATTTTTTAGTGTTTCGAAAGAATTTACGACGGATTAACTAGGGTGAAATTTTCACAAATAGACAATTTTTATTTTTATTTACAAATTCTATCGCTAAAACATGATTTTAATTAGGGATATGATATCCATTTCAAAATTTGATGTTAAATCATAATTTTATTGTAATGACGCGGATCATCATCGTGATTATCTTAGAAGTTGGTACTTTCAAAACTTGAAGATAATGCAGTCATTGTAACGCCTATTATTGGCCAGAAGGAAAAACGAAAAACTAGATAAACCACCCTAAAAAATCAACTTCAAAAGCAATTAAACAAAAGTGAACAACCACCCCCCCCCCCGGCGCCCAACATACACACATATTATCAACTTCAATTGATTATATTGAGCAAATGAATTAGATTCATATTTTACACATATTTATGTAGTTACATCTAATAATTTTAGACTAAATAATTTGAGGAAGCTTCCTAGTATCATGATGTAATATATTAGGCTCGATGCCAAAAGTAGCAGATTGTTGCAAAACAAATATCTTCTAAAATGGTGTGTGGAAATCTTGAAAAAAGAATTTTGGGTAGCCAAATAATATATATCTCATAGTTGTTTGCATCTTTATATTTGTTCAAAATAACTACAATCAAATAAATTAAGTGTCAGTTTAGAAATTTTGAATGTTGTTTATCCTCATGATTAATTCTTGGACTTTAAACATCAAAATCAGACTTTTTAAAGAGTAAAAATGCTGAAGTTATATATTTTTCATTGTTTAATCGGTATAGCCAAATTAATGAAATAAGAATAGCTAATAAAAATAATTAAATTAAATTAAATTAAATAATTATCTCGTTACGCATCAGAAAACATATTTTAACGGCTATTATATGCATAAAATTTGACTGAACCATTACCAACGGCTTTAATAACATCAAGGCTTTATATTTACAATTCAGTTATTTGTATATTTAAAATTTGATATTTAACTTATATCTTTTTCACATTAGCATAAATACATCTATTTCATATCAAAATATGATATATTTCAGTATTCTCTCATATTCACATTAGTATATGATATTTATACAGGATGTCAAATTTAATGGTACCAAAAAACATTTTAGCAATTGGAAAATTTATGAAACAGATCTAACACCTTTAAATCATTTATTGAGAGCATTAACTTCAATATTTCAATGATAGTATGTTAATTTAGCTCATTTTAGATATCATTCTATTTACCCAAGTATAGGTTCAATTTGTAAAATCAACTAAGAGAATGATCATATTTGCTATATTGTAAACACTTTGTGAGAGTGGGAGGTTCTTTTTATCGAGATAGAGACTTTTTCACAAAGGATGGATAATCTTAAGGGTGTGAGAATGACTCAATTCTTATAAGGGTTTTTCAAGTAATTATTGAAGTTTGATCATATTGATAAATCTTAAGTAGATGATTTTAGAGACTAAACATAAATCACAGGAAGTGATTGAAACAATATAAATCTTGTTTTCACTTTCTCTTAGCCTTAACTCTTTAGTTTCAAGCTTGATTATTTACTTTTGCTCTCTTGTTATATTAATCTTTAATTCATTCCTTTTATGTTTGAAAATTAACTTGTGTGAGTCTTCTTATTATTATTAACCCTTATCTTTAAAGAAAATAACTTCAACAAAAATAAAATAGAAAAGGGGTTTTCAAAAAGTTTTACAAACTCAATTTACCACTTTTCTTGAATTTGAAGCCACTTGCTAATATGTTGCACTTTAGCTTATTTTTCCTTTCCCCACACTTGATTTGAACCTCTTTTATACAAGAAAAAGAAAATAATTGTTACCATGTGGTTTCAATACTCAAGAAGGGGGTGAATTGAGTTTGTAAAATAATTTCGCAATTCTTTTACAAAACACTTTATTATCAATTTTCGTTGAAGTTATTGTTTATCAAAGTTGAATGGATAGAGAAGATAGAGGGCTTTCACTTATAAGTAAATCAATCAAGTAAGATAGTATACAAGATATTTAATAAAATAGTGCACAAAGTAAATGAGATAAGTTTAAGAAGACAAATACAAAGTTTTATCCTTGTTCAGCCACTAATCTACTTGTGGCTTATGTCTGGTCCTCAAGTAATCACCTGAGATTTTCACTATATCTTTAAGCTTCAAATAGGTGCTTGCCAACCTTTACAAGATGAAGCACTCAACACACCTTGGGATACCTCACCCTTGTACTTTAGCCTCTACTTTCAAGGGATACCTCACCCTTACAGTTTGGAGGGATACCTCACCCTGTCTTTTTTAGATTATACAAAGTATAAATAATAAGAAATTCTCTCAAGAGTAGATAATACAAATAGAAGTTTATAGGTACCAAGTATTCATACTTATAATGCTCAAAACAGAGGATTGATTGAAAAAGATAGTAAAACTCGTATTAATGCTCAACCAAGGTTTTCATATGGATTGTTTAACCTCCATAAATGCCCAACAACTTATATTTATAACCCATTAATGAAAAAAAATAGTTGGAGAGGTGGTTGGGAGCATTAATGGCAGCTAACTATTCGTTGCTGCCTTTTCTGGACATGGTTTTTATTCGAATAACACATTTGTTATTCGAATAAGGCTCTAAATAGCATGTTAAAGAAAAACTCTCTGGAATATGTTATTCAAATAACGTTCTCGTTATTCGAATGATCCTTTTAAAAACTATTTTTTTTAAATAGGTGTTATTTGAATAACAAAATTGTTATTTGAATAAACCATTCAAAATCATGTTTTTGGAAAACGTGTTATTCAAATAACAGGAGTGTTATTCGAATAAAATAATTGAAAACTGAATTGTCATTGCTCATTTTAAACGTTTATTAAGCCTTGATAAATGGAATTCTTGGCTTCTCTGACTTGTGTTATTCGAATAAGAGAACCCTTATTTGAATAAGACATATAAAAAGGTTTTGTCAGCTTTTAATCAATACCAAGTGATTCCAAATGATCTTAAAGGCTTTTGGGCACTTAAAGTTTGTTTCTTTGGAAACCAAAAACCATTTTGAAATATTTAAAACTAGTGTGCTATTTAGGTTCTTTGAAAAACGAGTTTTGGGGCTTTAGTATGAATCACAAAGTACCTTTACAAAAATCATCTAAGTCCTAAAAACTATTCTTGAAGATCTTGGACTTGATCTTGCAACATCTTCACATTTGTTATCATCAAAACAAAGTCTTTATGGGTTAATGGCCAATTACATTCTCCCCTTTTTTTTATGATGACAAACAACCATTGAGAAAAGTGTTAGTTTCATAAATTAGAATTCACAAGGTCATAAGATAGACTTACTCCCCATTTTGTTTGTAAGAGGTGCATTAAAAATTAGAGTTATGTGCAGCTCCTTTTACTTTTGGAATACCAAGATCCATTTTAAATTCATATGACTTTTCTCAAAACATTCTCAAATTGTGAGAACCAACCTCTCTAACTTTTTCTCCCTCTTTTGCCATGATAAAAAAGATGGGGCAAGAGAAAGCCAAAGCAAGCTATAAGGATATATTCAATTGTCATATTAGCAATTTTAGCAAGGATATATTCCAATAAAAAAAAATTAGAATTGGCAGAGACATCAAATAATGCAATTCAAATAAAGAGTTATCCAATACAATTTCATTATTATCAAAATCATTCAAAAACAATTGCAGAACAAACTAACCAATTACATTGTATTAGTAACATCAAAGTAAAGAAACTAAGATCCTACAAGCTATGGATCCTAAAAATAGGTGTCTGGTGGAGGAGAAAGGGATCTAGGTGCTCTATCAGATAGCAAGGCCTTTATAGCAGCTTGTTTGCGTTCTATTGCTTTAATTATGTCAAAGATGGCAGCTAAGGTATGCTCCATATAAGCTCGATTATCGAGCAAGGTTTCCATAACTTGCTCAAAGGTGACTGGTACTCAACGGGAGTAGCAGTAGGAGCAACATCAGGAGCATCAGCAGCGGGGGTAGTAGCATTAGTGGCCTCTTCATTCTCAGCTTCTTCCAGCTCATCAATATATACCCACCCTTCATTAGGAATGTTGACCATCTTCATCTTCTTGAAGGTGTATTGCCCGACGATGTTGAAGTGTGTCAATTCTATTGCTTGCTCCGTTTCCATAATATGTGGATAATCCTTAAAAAAAACTGTGATCAGAAGAGCGTAAGGTAACTCAGCCTTCTCCTTACTCTTGGCCTTCATCATATGTTTGCTGATGAAGTTTGGCAAGTTTATCTTGTAGCCTTTCCTCAAGATCCACATCATGAAGATGTCGTCCTCTGTCAGATAGGTGTAATTGCCACCATGAGGGGCAAGCATGTATGCATAAACGTAGTACAACAACCTATCATGACTCTTTAGCATTCCTTCCTTCAAACCAACCTTAGGGACCACTGTACCAGACTTGGTGATCATGGGAATAGTTTCATCCTTCTTGTATTCCATGGGTCTGCTATCTTCCTTAATGGTTGGGCCAACAACATTGAGGCCAAACTTTGTCAACCATTTATTAGGGGTGATTACCACCTGCTGATCCTTAACATCAGAGATAATATTAGCACCATCTAGACGCAGATTACAACAAAACATTCTTACTAAGTTTGTGTATATCTTATCCTTGTAGCAACAAAGATTGAGCACTCCCTGGTGTGCCAATACATCCAGGAACTCAAAGCCTTCTTCCTTCTCAAACCAATGGAGGTCAATGTGCTTCGGTTGCACAAGATTCCGCATGATGAAGTTCTTTCTAAAATGATCATTCTCTTCTTCATTGTAGGAGAGCATACGTAGATCAAGAGGATTGTTGGTGGGAGTGGTTTTGGTGCGTGGGCGTTTAGAATAGGAGGCCATGGTTAGGGTTTTGGTGTTTAGGTGAAGGAAATGACAAGCAATGGAGGTAAAAAATGAAGGTTTGAGTGATGGGTGTGAGGTGCACGGAGGAGAGGACAAAGAAATAACAAGAGAAAGTTGAGAAATGAGGGTGAAGACGCGCGGTACCCTCTTATAACCCACATTTTATTCAAATAACAACTACGTTATTCGAATAAAAATGTGGTTGCTTAAACATCATGGTTCACTGTCATGCGTTATTCGAATAATATGAGGTTTATTCAAATAATAACATTGTAGTTCAAAAGTCTTGGCTCTCTGTCAAGTACCTATATGTTATTCGAATAACAGGGCATTCTAATATAGCTCTCTGCCAAGCTTTATTCGAATAACAATGGTGTTATTCGAATAAAACCATGAAATTAATATACTTGGCTTTCTGCCAAGAGTTATTCGAATAATGTTGTTGTTATTCGAATAAAACACCAAACATCAGAAACAACAAAATGCTTCTATAAAGCGTTATTCGAATAAGACACCCCTTATTCAAATAAATCATGCGAAACAACAGTTCTTTAAGAGCCATTGGAGGATGTTATTCGAATAAAATTATTATTATTCGAATAAGACAAACATAAAAACACCAGTTAAGTGTACTTTCAACATCAAATTTAGAGGACCATTCTTACCCATCTTATGGAGTACCTGCAAAACAAATTTTGAGAAACCTCTGACGCTCAAGTTAGTAACAACTCAGGAAGAATAAATCAATGATAAAGCAATAAATATACATATTCATTCATATGCATGATTGATCAATTATGCTTAATTCTCTTCTTATGTAAAAGAATGCATCATATGCCAAATGCTTAGTAAAAATATCAACTAATTGTTTAGTTGTTTCAACAAACTCAAGCATACAATCACCTTTTTGATCATGATCTCTTATGAAATGGTATCTTATTTCTATATGCTTTGTTCTAGAGTGCAAAATGAGATTTTTAGACAAATTGATTGCACTTGTGTTATCACATCTTATAGGGACGTGATCTAGCTCAAGACCATAGTCTAGAAGTTGTTGCTTCATCCAAATGATTTGAGCACAACAACTCCCAACTGCAACATATTCAGCTTCAGCTGTAGAAAATGTCACACTATTTTATTTCTTACTTTGTCAGAAAACTAGTGAGCTTCCAAGCAAGTGACATGTCCCATTAATGCTTTTCCTATCCATTTTGCATCTAGCAAAATCAGAATCAGAATAACTAATTAGACTACATGAGGCACCCATAGGGTACCACAAGCTCATTTGTGAAGTGCCTATTAGATATTTCATAATTTATTTTACAGCACATAAATGTGATTCTTTAGGATTAGCTTGATATCTAGCACACATGCACACACTAAACATAATATCTGACTTACTTGCTGTAAGATAAATGAGTGAGTCAGTCATACCTCTATATTTTAAAATTTCTACAGATTTATCTCTTTCATCCTTGTCCAAATAGCAAGAAGTGTCTATTGGTGTAGCCATATATTTGCCATTGTCCATTCCAAATTTTTTGAATAGCTCATTGCAATACTTGGATTAATAGGAGTGCTCTGCCATTCTCTTGAAGAAGCAACCACCAAAATTAAAAGATCCAACAAGTTTCATTATTCCTTACTCTATTAGTAATTATTATTTTAAGAAAGCATTATATAATTTAGATGCTAGTATTAATTTGATGCCTTTCTTTATTTTTAAGAAATTGGGAATACAAGAACCTAAGTCCACTAACATTTCACTACAGCTGTTCGATAGATCTTACACTTATCCTCATAGTGTATTGGATGATGTTTTAGTAAAAGTGAACACATTTATTTTTCCAGTTGATTTCATTGTGTTAAACGTGGAGGAGGACAATGAGATCCCAATCATACTTGGGTATCCATTCCCTGCTACTGGAAGGACCATGATTGATGTCCATCAGGGGAAGTTGACCTTGCGATTAAATGATGAGGAAGTGATTTTTCATGTTTTTGGTTCTGTCAAAAATCCTAGTTCCTTTTATTCATGTTATTGCATAGATGTTACTAATATTGTGGGTAGTACAATGTTTCCATATTTGTAAGAAGTTATTAATGATAATGTGCACGACAAGTAGCACGAGTTTAAGATTAGGGATAAAATTCTTGTCTGTAACTCAAGTATACGTCTATGTCCCGGTAAGTTGTGGTCAAAGTGGTATGGACCATATGAGGTTATTCGAGTCTTATCGTCCAGTGTGCTTGAGGTGAAGAAAGATGGCCAACAACCCTTTAAGATAAATGGCCAGAGAGTGAAGCATTATGAAGAAGGAGTGAGGACTAAGCACCACTCCATCGACATCACCTAAGCATGGCACAGGCCCATAGTCAAGCTAATGACTATAACTTAGTGCTTCACATAAGGCAACATGTGTTTCTATCCTTTCTCATAACACTTTTAGTTCTTGCATTCGATTTTTCAATTTTTGCTTTGTTTTCGCATAAAAAATGTCTCGACACTATTGTTTTTCTTGTGCAGTTTTCAACAACATGTCGTCACTCAGTTAGATCAGATGTTTGAGCTCATCGCTACACACCTCCCCTAGGCTCCACCCCTCCTACCACCTTCATGATCTTATGTTTAATTTTCAGGGAAGTTTCATTGTTCTGTTATTCTTATTAATTTTTCACATTGAGGACAATGTTTATCTTAAGTGTGGGGGGGTACTCTTAAAATTTTTGTGAAATCAATGAACACTTAAGTATTGTTTGTAATCAAGCAGGAATTATGTGTTAATTGCTTGAATTAATACTGAGCTAATAGAGATATGTTTAAGAGGGGAATTCATTACTCATGAGCTGATTTTATGTAAAACAATCTTTTTCAATGAAGTGAAATTTAGCATCTTAGTTTAAAATTAGCCATGTCTACTTGTATTTGTTCTCTCTATTAACTTAGTCAGAAAGTGAGTTTTGAGCTTTAATGACTGGATTTTTCATAAATAAAATTCAATTTTTATTCTGGAGTGAAATTTCTCTTGATTAATGTGCACTAGAACTTGCTTTGATATCTTGTTGAGATTTTAATGGTTCACTGATAATCACATATTTTATTCATTAAGAAACCCTTATGTTTAGTCATTTACACTCTCCATATTCTTAATTGATTGAGTTTGGTATGATTTTGTGAGTTTGAGCTCAAATTGGTCCTAATTGAATATTTCCAGCATTATTGAGATTTGACATTGTTTCTGTATTTTGGCCATAACTTGAGTTTCTAATATCTGATGAACATGAATTTTACCTTGTAGGAAAGCTAAGAGGAAGCTCTAAAACTTTGATGAAGAGCTCGAAGTCTGATTCAGATGTCTAAGGGACCTAAGTTGACATGGAAGTCAGAATACGGGTTCTGTCAGTAGAATCCGAATAGTGTGCACTCAAAAAATCATATCTCAAGATGTAATAATGGAGATGGGCTGAAATTTGGACAGTGGATAGTCAAGATCCAAATAAACAACTTTCATGAAGAACACATTTTGAGGAAAAGAAGTCTAGTAGGTCATTTTGAGCTTGCAAGTCGGAACAGAGGAGCTGAAGTTGGGTTTGAGCAACCTACGGTATTTGGGACATATCTTGGGCTTAAGGAAGCCAAATTGGACGAACCAGCTATCCATTTTATAGCCAAGACAAGGATCTACAACTTTCATGAAGAACACTTTTCGTGGTTCTGAAGTATAGTGGGTCGTTTTTGGCTTCCAAGTCAGACACGAAATTTTCGTCCTCAACCATCCACTCATCCATCCACTAATCCACTCATCCATCCACTAATCCACTCATCCACTCATCCACTAACTCACCCACTCATCCACTCATACACTAATCCAACCACTTAACCACTCCACCCACTCATTCACTAATCCATCCACTCATCCATCCACTCACCCATTCATGTCCATAATTTCCCACTCACCAAAAGTCCTTTGGCATTTTTCACTAATTCAACCACTCAACCATTCCACTCACTCATCCACTAAACCAATCCACTAAACCAACCCACTAATCCATCCACTCAAACACTCCACTCACTCACCCACTCATCCACCCACTTTCCTTTGTCATTTTGTTACCTTAGACTTCTATAAAAGGCACCATTTATCATGAACAAGATGTAATTCTCCTTCATTTCTCTCTAAGTTTCTTCTTGCTTCTTCATAGTTTCTCATAGTTTTGTATATTTTGATGCTCCCTTCATGGTAATGGAGGGCTAAGCTACTTTGGGTCAATTTAGAACTCTTGAAGAGATTGTGGTTTGGATTCTTGAGATCTTGGTTATGCATTGTATTTGATTTGTAATTGAATTCCTCTTTTCTTCTTCTTTCTTCTTCTTTCTTCTTCTTCTTGATCTTGAATGCATGAATGGTGATTCTATTTATGTTGATCTAATTTGATCTTAGTTTAAGATTGAGATTTGTGATGAAACTTAGAACTAATTGATCTAAACTAATCACATAAATGAAGATTGAGATTTGTGATGAAACTTAGAACTGATTGATCTAAATTAATCACGTAATTGAAGAGGTTAGGTTACTTGATTTGTGCCTAAGTTAATTGAATTCGGTACTTGAAATTAACATAGATTTTCATGAATGGTGCGATTACGGATTTGTGTTTATCACTTGTTAATTGAATTCTAGACGATCGTCTAGTATGAATTCTGGATTTGATGCAGAGATCTCGGTTAGATCCAAATTAACAATTCAATTGCGCTTCAAGTGTTCTATGAAGGGTCTATGATTGAATCCACCCAATCTTGGATAGGTTTCTAAATTGACTGCTCTTTAATTGTTATTTCTTCCTTTAATTTTGTTAAGTGTGAACTTAAACTATCAAAACCCCCTTTTTGTTAACTTTCACTTGATTTGATTAAATTGCATTTACGATCCTTGAGGAGACGATCCGGTGTTGTCATTGTGCTACAAGCTTAGGTAATAACTTCGGTTATAATTTTGACTGAGTTCGGCGCTCGTCATTCACATACATTCTTGAACATTATTAAGGCAATTAGACTTTACTTTTTCTTGACTTCTAGAGTTGTATTGAGAAAATAATTCATTAGTTGTCCTATTTGAGCCTGAATTTGATTTCTTTGGACACCTAATTGAATAATCAAGTTGGATTTGTTGATTATTTTTAGAATAACTGAGCAATTGATCTATTAATTAAAAAGTCATTAAAGGTTACTTTTGTCTTCAAGGGTTGAAAAAAAATGGAAAAAAAAAGAAGAAAGAAAAGGATTATTAGTGAAGAATAATGAGAATATTGAGTTGAAAGTGAGAATCTATTATACCCTTGTGCTTATGTTCTATTTAACATCTTTTCAACCTGATTCTGTTTTGTATCAATTTATCCATTAAAATTCTTTACCCTTATTTATCTTTTTCTCACCTTTCATTGTATCCCCTTAGCCTTGTTACAACCAAAAGAAGTCCTTTTGATTCTTGTGATGCATGTGAACTTAGAAGAGGAGATGAGATTAGTAACCAAGCCTATGGTAATGCATTTTTCAATAGAAACTGGAGTGATCTCTTTGTCTTTAAACACTTGAGCAATGAAAATATGAGTGGCCTCAATTGGTTGATAAAGAGAAAAGATGCAAGCTAGACTCAAGCCTCTAATTGTATTAAGTGCTAAATGATCTTGCTGGATTAGATTTCATTGTTGAACTTACTTGAATTCTTTAATTGTGAAATTTTTCTTGATTCATATTTCTGGATGTTGAGTTTAATCTTACTTTTTATTCCTATTCTTTGCTTGAGGACAAGCAAAGCTCAAGTGTGGGGGGTTGATAAGTCTATATTTTATAGCCTTAAACCGAATGAATTGTGGTGATTTGCTTTTGTTTATTGATAAATTCTAGATGGATCATTATCATTATTTCTGGTTTTCGCAAATTTAAAGGGTTTATCACATTTAGAGTAAGAGCTGGCAAAGACACTGCACTTTCAGAGCAAAAGAAGAACATTCCTAGTTAATTTAACTAAATGACCAAATATGTGATTAATTTAAGAATATAATATTATTTATCCATGACCATTGGGATTCAATAGCAATTAAGAGAATATTGACAAGATAATTACCTTACATTATAAATGAATAAAAATCTGATTAATTGGATTCAAGTGAACTTTGCGCCCTAGTTTTCCTCTAATTGATTTATCTCTATATTGTTTGATTGTCCATTTTTATTCTTTATTTGTTTTTTGATTTTATTTTGAATTTCTCCTACGCCTACAATTGTTTAAATAATCAAGGGCTTAACGAATTTAATAATTACTTCTTATTCCTCGTGGGATCAATGATTGAGACTCAAGTTCTATATTACTATATGATAGACTGCACTTGCTCTTAGTGTATTTTACGCATATCATGGATCTTATGATTTTATTTTATCTCTTTGTCGACAACAATCTACTAGATTTTGAAGAAGTATTTTTCCCAAAGCTCAATTAGCATCACTAAAAAGGATCAAGTTTAAGGGGGTGTTGGAGATTTAAACTTGATTAATTACTCATTATGCATGTATCTAGATGTTCATGTACTTGTAGTTTCTAGGACTTGAAGTTTTAAGAAGTTGTTGTAATTAGCAATCAACAATGGTTTTCATAATAACAAACAAGATGTTTGCAAGATCAAGTCTAAGAATCTTCAAGACTAGTTATAGGACTTAGATCTTATGTAAAGGTAAAAAAAATGTTCACACTTAAGCTCTAAATCTATTTTTCAAAAACCCAAGATAGTACTCAATGTATCAAAGTATTTTCAAGTTGTTAAAAATGTTTTTAAAATCAAGAGAAATGAATTTTTAAGTGCTTCAAAGTATGTTGGAACAATTGGAGGCATTTGGCTTAAAATGGCTAAGTTTTTTAAAGTTGCTTGAAACCGAATAATCGATTATGAGCTTGTCATAATCAATTATCTGGGCTCAACAGATGCCTTGTTTTAGGTTTTCAAGTCAAATAATCGATTATAGAATTACCATAATCGATTAGCAAAAGTTAGAACGCCATGATTTTTTTATCTTTTAAGTAATAATCGATTATTGTAAGGGCAATAATTAATTATTGAGTTTAAAAGTCATTGCGTGCCTCACTGATTAAATGCCAATAATCGATTATCCCTTATGAATAGTCGATTATTGAGTTTTAGAAATGCATTTCTTTTGTGCTATCTCTCTCTAATAATCAATTATGAGGTTCCAATAATAGTTTATCTGGGTTTCAAAATGCAGTAATAAACGGCTAGTAGCTCGCATTAAATGCTCCTAACAACCTCCCAATGGCTATTTAATGACTTGTGCTTTAAATACAAGTCATTAGGGACTTAAGGGAAGGAGGAAATCAATTTGAAAGAGCTTCTTGAGCATTTATTATGAACTTTAACAACCTTCAATATTTTTACTCTATTTTAAGCTAAAAGTGTGATCATCCTTCTACCTCTAGTGCTTCAATTTGTATAATCTACTCTTGTGAGAGTTTTCATTCATTTATTTATCTGATTTTCTTTGTAAGAGGGTGAGATAGCCCTTAAGAGAGAAAAGGGTAAGGTATCCCTTGAAATGAGACTCAAACACAAAGGGTGAGGTATCCCAAAGGTGTTATGAGTACTCTTGATTGTAAAGGTTGTAAGCACCTATTGGAATTTGAAGTTTAGTGAATACATCCCGAGTAAATCACTTGAGGGCTGGATATAGGTCACAAGGAGTGACTGAACTAAGATAAATCTTGAGTTTGCTTCTCTTTACTCCATCTCCTTTACATTTGAGCCTTATTTGTTATATGCTTTGTTGAATACTTTGTATCTTGGCTGGTTTATTTGTGTGAGAAGTGTTCATTCTCATCGATCTACTCATCCCTAACATTTAATAGCTTCAACAAAAATCGATAAACAAGTGTTTTCGGAAAAGTTTCAAAAATCTTTTACAAACTTAATTCACATCCCTATTGAGTTTGAAGCCACTTGGTAACAGTTATAGTTTCAAAGAATGCGTAATGCATGTGCTTAGTAGGTGTATTGAATAAGTTCATTGTATTAGATGAGTCTAGAAACATATTATACACCTATAAATACATTTGTACTTGTGTTACTCAAACTAAGCCAAGAAATACAATTTAAGTGAGTTTCATTAGAAGTTTCATTTACGAATCTCCTTTATATCCTTCATTATCAACTTTTTTTTCCTCTTCTCAGGTTGCAAGCTAGGATTATCGAATGAAGGGGCTTAGAGCACTGTTTGAATATAACATGCAAAGGATGGATGAGAGCATTCAAAGAGTGAAGGAAGCCACTGCTCATTTAGAGAGGTTTGATAATTCAGTAAGTTAGTTAGCTTCTCCAATGGTAGAGTTGGCCATAGATGAGTTCCCTAGCCAACTTATTCCACATTGTGAGGAACAAGGTGTATTTAATGACATATTAGGTTCTAATAAGGAACATGACTATTTTCATTCTATCACCCTCTTTGGACCTCATATGTATGATGAAGATGATTTTGATGATGATATTAAAGTGACAATAGGAAGTAATAATGACCGAGATGAGGTTCAAGAGTTGAGGGATAAGAAATTATTCAAGAAGGATAATTCACATCCAATGATTCATGAGTTTATTCCTAAAATTGAAAGTAGAGAGGTGGTCCATAAGGAGCATATGCCTAGAACTTTGGTTTCTCAGAGCTTCGTAAGCTTTGATACCATGTGACAATGTAGTAGTAATGTAAAGGTGTTAAAAGGTGTTGAAATTACTTTGCCTTCTCTGTTACCAAGTAGCCTCAATACTCAAGAGGGGGGTGAATTGAGTATGCAAAATATTTTCACAAATCTTTCGCAAAACGTTTGATTATCAATTTTTGTTGAAGCTATTATTTGATTAAAGTGAATAGATAGATGAAATTGATCACTTCACTCACAAATAAATAAGTCAAGATAGAAAGTATTCAAGCAAGCATATAAAATATGAGCACAAAGTAAAGAGATAAGAGTTGAGAAGAACAAACACAAGGATTTATCTTAGTTTAGCCACCCTTTGTGACCTACGTCCAGTCCTCAAGCAAACCACTCAAGATTTTTCACTAAACTTCAAGCTTGAACAGGTGCTTGAAACCTTTATACGATAGAGCATTCACCATACCTTAGGATACCTCACCCCTTTTACAATCTTTGAAGGATACCTCACCTTCTTTACAACAAGGGATACCTCACCCTTTTTCACTATAGGGATACCTCACCCCCTTTATAAAATAAGCAAAGTGTTTGAATGATAGAAACTCTTTCAAAGAGTAGATAATACAAATTGAAGCTTTATAGGTATTAAGATAATACAAATTGAAGCTTTATAGGTATTAAGAATTCATACTTTGAAGCTCAAAATAGAGTTTTGGAGAAAGAGATGATGAAATACAAATTTAATGCTCAAGAATAATTTTGAGATTGTTCTCCAACTATTCTTTGATGTCCAACAACTTAGATTTATAGCTAAAAGTAATTTTGAGCCATTGCGGGGTAGTTGGGTGTATTAAATATTCAAATAGAGCCGTTGAAACTCGTTTTATGCAACTCCAATAAATGGTTATTGAATTCTCCTAATTAGTTAGGAGAATTGGTCTAATTGATTATGTGATATTTAAAAGAATCATGCGTAACATTTTCACTCAATAACCAATTAGAGGAATTGGCTAACCAGTTAGAAGCCTTAGAAGTTTGTTTCAGATTTGTCAAATAACCAATTAGGGAATAACCCTAATCGATTAGGAGCATTAGACTTTGGCTCCTGATGAATCAAATAACCAATTAGGATATTGTCCTAATTGGTTAGGAGCTTTAGAAAATGGCTACTGACTTTCCAAATAACCAATTAGGGGAATGACCTAATTAGTTAGAAACCTTAGAAAAATATAAGAATGGTTCACTAAGAAAACAAAATTTCTAAAGGATTTCATAACCAAACTTTCCCAAATCATATTCAACCTTTCAAAAAACATTTTCCACAAACTTGATGAGTATTTTCACAAGTATAAAACATGATTTTCTTTTCGTCCTTTCTAAAAACATTTTCTTCAAACTTGATCAATATAAAACATGGTTTAATAAAGAGATTTAAGTTGAATGAAAACAAGAGATGAGCTAGTGTGATTCCTCTCTACCTTAACATAAGATCCAAGTCCTATCAGCTAAACTTGAAGAACCTTGAGACTTGATCTTTACACTTCCATTCCTTTCTTGTTTATTGAAACACCCCTTGATGTAGCAACCGAAGCATAATCGTCATTACACCGCAGTTACTAAATCCAAGTGTGTCACAGTCATGATAACGGTAACTAAATTCTCAAGAGTCTATATGTTTTTTTTTTTTTGACAATATGCATAGGTAGAAAATATGAGCCTCGAATGAAATATAAATGTATTCAAGCCATGATACAACCACTGAAATAAAATCATATCTCTTATACATATATATATATATAGTCAATTTACACAAATCACTGATGACATAGAATATAACAATTACAGAGTTCAATAAAATACAGCGGGGATAAAACACTAAAAGGGGGAAAAGTAGTGACCCAGGGATAGGTACTACTAGCAGACAAAGCCGCAACCCCATATACACATACGACGCTCGGAGTCCCAGTCAACAAGTCAGGCATCAATGCCTCCACGCAGCTGCACTCGTACGTAGCCAAAGAAACCTTGTCCAAACGCCCAATCCAATCAACCAAAGTGCGGTCCCTCTTTATCTTCCTCACGATCTTTTATCGATATAAGTATAAAACAGACATACAAAGATATAGGAAACACAGAAAGAGGTAAGACATCCTACATCATTACCAATTATAGCATGCTAGAAACATTACGACGCCACGCGCCCAAATAGCAAATCGAAACAATATATTCAAATACTAACAGTAAGTCCAACAGGAAGCAATTAAACGGTCCGGTGCGTAATCATTACAAAGCGGTGAACAAATAAGTCATAATATGGAACACGATAATAACAACAATGTATATACATGTCATGTCTCATATGCATGTTCTCTCAAACCCCTACTCCATGGAGCTAAACTCAATCAATCGGAGAGAAAGATCGGAGACATGTATCGTAACTCCTACTTTCGAGGCCAGTGCTATCAATAAATTTTCTCATGCGCAAATCATGGCATTGTACGTTTCTACACTAGATCACGATATAGGACAGTGTCAAGTCCGGATCGTCGGTGTGTTTGCATCGGTTTGCCCCACGGCACGCAGAGGAGCTCTAAACTGTCCATGTGGAGGATCCGTACCCGACGCCCCGAGGTCATAACACGACCCACATTGTCTATTCGCACCCGCACTAAGGTGTGTTCAATCTCCTAGGCAACTTGGCCTTACAATAGTCCACAAGGACAAACACAATGCATAAGATACTATGCATGCACATGTATGATCCACCATCTCATACAAGTTCATAATATGCCACATTAGGCCAATATAAGCATCAATATATAAATGGTCACTCGCATGGACCCATAATCACATAATATCAATATCAAATCAATTAATACGTCATTAGGTTCATTATGAATCCTAACTTAGAATTTATTCCTCATTTCAAGGTTCATGTTCAAAAATCAACTTAACATACTAAGGCAATTCGATCTCCAATAACTTACATTTTATTTAAGCCCTCAAGTCTCACATTCTCATGTTCTTTACCCACTTATAATCACCTTAAGTCTTATGATGAAATCATTCTTAGTCCTTTAAGGCTTATGAAGTCTTAATCCTAATAATCCTTCTAATTTAATAATTGTCCATTTCATTACCTAGTTCTCTAAGTATCTAATTACTTATACTTCCAATTTACCAAAATTACATTTTCCCTAAAAATGTACTAGAGGCCGTGGCCTCCTAATGAATTCAATTCCAATTCCTTTCAAACCATAATCTTGTACACCACTCCCTTAATTATTTAAAGTGTTCACTTGTTCAATTAACTCACCAAAAACCCTAGGTTCTTGGCTCCAAAACCGTAGCCACCATAGAAGTTTCAACTTCCAATTGTTCTTCCATTAAATCTCATCTTGTTACTTAATTAATCCTAGTCTTATACTTATTGCACATTAACCATAAAATTACCCCATTTTTCCACCCAAAACCGTGGCATCACTTGAGTTTCAATTTCAAATTCTTCTTCCATTACATTCCATATTTATACATTGACTACTTCAAATCAAATGCTTGTTACAATTTATTACAATTTCCTTTAATTGCTAGCCTCAAAACCGTGGCCACCAAGGAGGGCATTCAACCATTTTCCATCCATATCAAGTCATCAAATCCAATCTAACATTCCATTATATTCAACAATTCAATCCAATAGCATAAATAAATAAAAATCAACACATAGCATAATTAATCATTAAATTCAAGAACAACCCTCATTAGGGTTCTTCCACAAATCAAACAATCAAGGTTCCTAGATGCTAAAAATGGTTGAAGAGGAGTGTCTTCCTCTTACTTGAGTGTAGAAATCAAGAGAGCTCCAAGAATGCTCCTTGGAATTTTCAGATTCAACCTCCAAAGTCCCTAAAAATGGCAACTTGTTAGAATGAACACTAAGGCTTGGAAAAATGAAATATGAGTGGTCATAGAAGAGACCATGAGCACGAAAATGAGAGGGAAAGAAGAGTGGTCTTGAACTTACCCAAAAATGCTCAAAGTTGGAGCTTGGAGAAAATGGTGAAAATGGTGGAATCTCAAGAAGCTCCAAGAGGGAAAGGTGTTTAGAATGATGAGGAGAGTAAGAAAATGTAATTTGTTTAATTTTTTGTGAAGATGGAGGGGCTGGATGGTGGCTGGCTGTGTGGTGTGGGAGAGAAATGGAGAAGAAGAAGAAAGGAAGAAGAAGAAGAATGACGTAAAAGGAAGAAAGAAAAGGTGTTTTGGGTGATAATGTGTTAAATGTAATATTAGGACAATGAAATCAATTCTTTCTCCTTGAGTGGCAGCTGCAACGTAAAAGAGAGAGAGAGAGATGGGTGGGAAATTTGGCTTCCAAAGGAAGCCAAAACACATGGGTCAAAGGTAAGGTCAAAGCTTCTTAAGGAAGCTTTGATTATTTTACTATTAAATTTGAATTAAAGTGGATGGATTAGACATAAAGTAGATTGCATTAGGATAATGTGATAGGATTTTTATTACACACTATTATCTATTGGATAATAGTTACAATTGAATGATCGTATTTAATTAATCCGACAGATGAATTTTTTTTTGTATTGATTTATTTTGTCTCATTAGAATTTCTCGAAAATTATGAAACCTCAAAACTGTGTCAAGCCTCGGGTTTAGTAAGATCCCCGTCGGCATGTCCATAGTCCAAGGTTCGCAGAGAAAACATCGCGTTTCCCCCAGGTTCAGTGGCTAGCGCACGACGCAAAACGAGGAATATACTTTTATAATATTCGACGTTTCCAGAAATTCCCAGAAAATTCTCAAAAATTGCAAATATTATAAAACGACTATCCGTCATATAAATTTCCAATTTTTAAAGCGTCACAAGTATTTTCACGATGTTCTGCTCAATGTTCGCAAAAAAACGAGAAATATATTAAAATATTCATCGTTCCCGAGATAATTCGAAAAAATTCACATAAATCACAAATATTGGAAAATGACTATTCATGGTGAAATAATCAATTTCCGGAGTGTTACACTGGTCTCGGTAATTCTCGGTCCAATGTGTGCACGCAAAACGAGGAATATATTAAAATATTCGACGGTTCTAAAATTCTCGAGAAAATTCCCAAAAATTTCAAATATTATAAAATGACTATTCGTCACATAATTTTCCAATTTTTGAAGCACTACAAATTTTCACGACTCGCTTTCGAGTTTCACGCAAAACGAAGAATATATTAAAATATTCTGCGTTCTCAGAAAAATCCAGAGAAATTCTAGAAAATCCCAAATATTGTAAAATGATCATTTATCCTGAAATTATTAATTTTCGGGATGTTACAATACTCCCCTTCAAATAGAAATTTCGTCCTCGAAATTTTCATCCTTTAGGTCAACATTGACGTGTTTCTTCATCTTATTTTCTTACCCTCATCAGATTGTGTCTCTAGTTACGTCGATTTAGATCACCCTTACCAACGCGATCTCTATATCTTTGCGTTGCTTTATCCTTCTATTCTCAATCTTCACGAGAAGTTTTTTTTTTTTTTCATAAATCAGACTCTCTCTGAATTGCACCGGGTTTAGTTGATGATGTGGCTGGATCGGTGACATACTTTCGCGATCGTGACATATGAAAGATATTATGGAGATTTAGAAAGAAAGGATAACAGAATCCGCTGACAAGCTATTGAACCAAACCCGAAACGAAATTTGATATAGTCCCAAGAATTTTGGAATGGGTTTATTAGTAACCCGGACAGGACGACACTGAAACTAAACGTTATACTCCTTCAAAAACCCTAATCACCTTTCCTGTCTCATGTTTAGCCACTTTTTATCGAATGGATACTTCAGGTCCTTGTGATCGCTAAAGGCGTTGATCGTAGCAAGCGTCTCCATATTCTCAGAGAAATTTTAACTACAGCTAGCACCAAACTGTGAGTTAGGCAATTCCCAATGTGTCCTCAACTACCTTGAGGTGTAGGTCACAACCTTCCTAACCTTACATGAACACATGTCCTAGATTTTAATGTAAAGCATAAAATTCTCCAAACAGTTCCCTGGGATTAGGTAGAACCAAATCTGACAAGCATTCGAGTGTCTCCTCGACCTTTAAAACCTTTCTTCACACGCGTTAGTCCATAGAAGTTTTTATTCTCTTCTTGCAAACTGAGCAAAATATCCAGCTATCTTGGAGGATCCATTGATACTCCTTCAATCTTTGTGTCTTCTTCGATAAGACTAACTAATTCCGCCAGCTATGTGCCTCTTTTACGGTCTCCGATCTTTCCTTTTGAAGAACTGCTTCAATCTCTTGGAAATCCACAACAATCCCTCCGTTTGGAATTTCATGATCCAAAACTGAACCTTCTCAATTAAGAATCCATACTCTGATACTTTGGCATTTGCTCTCTCTCCTTTAAAGTCAGGAAAACTATGCCGAGATGTCCAACGTGTATCTCCATATTTTCGAGAATAGATCAGAATGTCATCATCAATGACAATGATAATTCTATTCTAGGTAAGGACAAAAGGTACAATTCATGTCACTCATGAATATGACAAGAGGATTCGTTATTCCGAACGGCATCACGAGACACCCATAATGCCCATAGCGCATTCGAAATCATTTCGGGGACATTCTCAATCTCCCCGCGAATTTAATGATGACCAGGACGTACATCTTTCTCCGAGGATACTCACCCTTGATCATAATCTCGTTCGTTTGACGATGGTGTTCATCTCACTGAGATGTTTCATCCTTCTCTTTAACTGACAAAGACTTGTAGTTCATCACAAGAAACTTATTTACTACAATGGTGACAGTCATATCCCCTTTTCTTCTGTCCTCTGCAAAAGGTAACACGTATCCTTGGATTTCTTTTCCCTCGCAAAGCTTCAACTTTGTTGGTCGTTACGAACTCAAAAGCCTTAGTTTCGAAAATCACTAAGGTTCTTATAGGAACGCTCTAGCGTATAATGACCGAAAATAATAACCGATCAATCTCTCGAAATCATGAAATCTAATATGTATGATTCTTGGTAAGCAAGATGGATCAACAAAAGGTTCAATCTTTAGCGAAAACAGGATAGATTAAACAAACTTAAGTGTCAACGATAAGTCTTAGTAACGTAAATGGAAATGAAATGATTTAAGTTGAAGATAGGAAAGATACAGATGGATCCCAATGATCCATAAAGTTACAAATTGTAAAAGGAAGGGTTACCTCCAAAATTATACAGCACGATTACAGGATCGTCATTTGAGGCATAACTTCCACGGTTTAGATCTCTGAATTTTGAAGTCTCAGCACCTCCCAAGGTATAAGTTCTGGCTTCCGCTTGTGGTTCTACAGCCCTTACAACATTGACTGAAGAATTTGCCTTTGCTTGGTCGCAGTTGCGAGAGACGTGTCCAGGCTTTCCACATTTAAAACAGATTATCCCTTTAATCTTACACTCCCTCGTGAAGTGTTCCTTTCCGCATTTCGTACATCTTGGCGAAGATGTCGGGATCTGACTGGGTACACCGCCACTAGTACTTTGTCCAGGAATTGGTTGTTGTTGTTGTTTCCCTGATACCCGTGCGCAGGGTTTTCGCTTAAACTGGTTGACTTTTCTATTATTCCTCCTTTGGAATCTAGGTAGTCCACGTTTGCCCCAAAGTCGACTTTCCTCCAACAGATTCTGAACCTCAACTTCCAGCTCTCGTTGTTGCGTGATCCTCTGATCCTGGTAAGTTGTCACCTCAGCTACCATTTGCCTTTCTTCTGCCGTCGTGGCCATACTTCTATTGTCTTGTCCCGCACTCACATGTATACGTCTGTCACGAGCCACCGCCCTTGCATGTCTACTGCGAGCCATTGAATCTCTCTGAGGACGGACATAATTATAACAAACAAAAATTACTTCAAACAATGTTATCTCCCTATGAAGACCAAACACAGAGAGTCACACAATTCACACAATTCAAGCAAGACAAGCTCAATTCCATACATCCTAACTATCTCCAGCTCGAACTTCTTCGTTCTGCTTCCACAGCGCAATCCCTCGTAAGCCGTCAACTCCCAAACTGCTTCTCGAATCTAGTTTACACCAACTATTTCTTTCTCCAGAAGATCGGTTTTCCAAAACCTTTTGATCTCCTCACAGAAGAAATCCTATTTTCCTAACACAGTACGCCTAGGTGAAGTCATAGTTTCCTGTACACACAGAACATTACATATTGAGTAGGCCAGTCCTCAACATCATGTAATTGCATAACAAGTAGCTATCAACATTCAACCTACAACAAGTCATGCATTCCTTTCCCATCATCTCAATCAAGAGACAAGGAAGTGCACAACAGACCAAATTCTAATATGCCTAAACATAGCAAGTCCATACCCCGGCTCAACAGGATGAACTGCTCTGATACCACCTAATGAAACACCCCTTGATGTAGCAACCGAAGCATAATCGTCATTACACCGCAGTTACTAAATCCAAGTGTGTCACAGTCATGATAACGGTAACTAAATTCTCAAGAGTCTATATTTTTTTTTTTAACAATATGCATAGGTAGAAAATATGAGCCTCGAATGAAATATAAATGTATTCAAGCCATGATACAACCACTGAAATAAAATCATATCTCTTATACATATATATATATAGTCAATTTACACAAATCACTGATGACATAGAATATAACAATTACGAGTTCAATAAAATACAAATGGGATAAAACACTAAAAGGGGGAAAAGTAGTGACCCAGGGATAGGTACTACTAGCGAGACAAAGCCGCAACCCCATATACACATACGACGCTCGAGTCCCAAATCAACAAGTCGCATCAATGCCTCCACGCAGCTGCACTCGTACGTAGCCAAAGAAACCTTGTCCAAACGCCCAATCCAATCAACCAAAGTGCGGTCCCTCTTTATCTTCCTCACGATCTTTTATCGATATAAGTATAAAACAGACATACAAAGATATAGGAAACACAGAAAGAGGTAAGACATCCTACATCATTACCAATTATAGCATGCTAGAAACATTACGGCGCCACGCGCCCAAATAGCAAATCAGAAACAGTATATTCAAATACTAACAGTAAGTCCAACAGTAAGTAATTAAACAATCATTGGTAGCAGTAATCATTACAAAGGCGGTACGGATAAGTCATAATATGGAACACGAGATAATAACAACAATGTATATACATGTCATGTCTCATATGCATGTTCTCTCAAACCCCTACTCCATGGAGCTAAACTCAATCAATCGGAGAGAAAGATCGGGAGACATGTACGTAACTCGGCTACTTTTCGAGGCCGATACTATCAATAAATTTTCTCATGCGCAAATCATGGCATTGTACGGACATTCTACACTAGATCACGATATAGGACAATAAGTCAAGTCCGGATCGTCGGTGTGTTTGCATCGGTTTGCCCCACGGCACGGAGGAGCTCTAAACTCCGTCCATGTGGAGGACCCGCACCCCGACGCCCCGAGGTCATAACACGACCCACACTTGTCTATTCGCACCCGCACTAAGGTGTGTTCAATCTCCTAGGCAACTTGGCCTTACAACAGTCCACAAGGACAAATACAATGCATAAGATACTATGCATGCACATGTATGATCCACCATCTCATACAAGTTCATAATATGCCACATTAGGCCAATATAAGCATCAATATATAAATGGTCACTCGCATGGACCCATAATCACATAATATCAATATCAAATCAATTAATACGTCATTAGGTTCATTATGAATCCTAACTTAGAATTTATTCCTCATTTCAAGGTTCATGTTCAAAAATCAACTTAACATACTAAGGCAATTCGATCTCCAATAACTTACATTTTATTTAAGCCCTCAAGTCTCACATTCTCATGTTCTTTACCCACTTATAATCACCTTAAGTCTTATGATGAAATCATTCTTAGTCCTTTAAGGCTTATGAAGTCTTAATCCTAATAATCCTTCTAATTTAATAATTGTCCATTTCATTACCTAGTTCTCTAAGTATCTAATTACTTATACTTCCAATTTACCAAAATTACATTTTCCCTAAAAATGTACTAGAGGCCGTGGCCTCCTAATGAATTCAATTCCAATTCCTTTCAAACCATAATCTTGTACACCACTCCCTTAATTATTTAAAAGTGTTCACTTGTTCAATTAACTCACCAAAAACCCTAGGTTCTTGGCTCCAAAACCGTAGCCACCATAGAAGTTTCAACTTCCAATTGTTCTTCCATTAAATCCCATCTTGTTACTTAATTAATCCTAGTCTTATACTTATTGCACATTAACCATAAAATTACCCCATTTTTCCACCCAAAACCGTGGCATCACTTGAGTTTCAATTTCAAATTCTTCTTCCATTACATTCCATATTTATACATTGACTACTTCAAATCAAATGCTTGTTACAATTTATTACAATTTCCTTTAATTGCTAGCCTCAAAACCGTGGCCACCAAGGAGGGCATTCAACCATTTTCCATCCATATCAAGTCATCAAATCCAATCTAACATTCCATTATATTCAACAATTCAATCCAATAGCATAAATAAATAAAAATCAACACATAGCATAATTAATCATTAAATTCAAGAACAACCCTCATTAGGGTTCTTCCACAAATCAAACAATCAAGGTTCCTAGATGCTAAAAATGGTTGAAGAGGAGTGTCTTCCTCTTACTTGAGTGTAGAAATCAAGAGAGCTCCAAGAATGCTCCTTGGAATTTTCAGATTCAACCTCCAAAGTCCCTAAAAATGGCAACTTGTTAGAATGAACACTAAGGCTTGGAAAAATGAAATATGAGTGGTCATAGAAGAGACCATGAGCACGAAAATGAGAGGGAAAGAAGAGTGGTCTTGAACTTACCCAAAAATGCTCAAAGTTGGAGCTTGGAGAAAATGGTGAAAATGGTGGAATCTCAAGAAGCTCCAAGAGGGAAAGGTGTTTAGAATGATGAGGAGAGTAAGAAAATGTAATTTGTTTAATTTTTTTGTGAAGATGGAGGGGCTGGATGGTGGCTGGCTGTGTGGTGTGGGAGAGAAATGGAGAAGAAGAAGAAAGGAAGAAGAAGAAGAATGACGTAAAAGGAAGAAAGAAAAGGTGTTTTGGGTGATAATGTGTTAAATGTAATATTAGGCACAATGAAATCAATTCTTTCTCCTTGAGTGGCAGCTGCAACGTAAAAGAGAGAGAGAGATGGGTGGGAAATTTGGCTTCCAAAGGAAGCCAAAACACATGGGTCAAAGGTAAGGTCAAAGCTTCTTAAGGAAGCTTTGATTATTTTACTATTAAATTTGAATTAAAGTGGATGGATTAGACATAAAGTAGATTGCATTAGGATAATGTGATAGGATTTTTATTACACACTATTATCCAATAGATAATAGTTACAAAACTAGAGTCGATATTTAATTAATCTCGATAGATGAATTTTTTCATTTGTATTGATTTATTTTGTCACAAATCTAACTTAGAATTTCTCGAAAATTATGAAACCTCGTAAACTGTGTCAAGCCTCGGGTTTAGTAAGATCCCCGTCGGCATGTCCATAGTCCAAGGTTCGCAGAGAAAACATCGCGTTTCCCTGGTTCAGTCAGTGGCAAGCGCAAAACGAGGAATATACTTGTAATATTCGACGTTTCCGAGAAAATTCCCAGAAAATTCTCAAAAATTGCAAATATTATAAAACGACTATCCGTCATATAAATTTCCAATTTTTAAAGCGTCCACATCATTTTCACGACTCTCAATGTTTCGCATAAAACGAGAAATATATTAAAATATTCATCGTTCCCGAGATAATTCAAAAAAATTCACATAAATCACAAATATTGGAAAATGACTATTCATGGTGAAATAATCAATTTCCTGAGTGTTACACTGGTCTCATAATTCTCAGTCCAATGTGCACGCAAAACGAGGAATATATTAAAATATTCGACGGTTCCGGAAAATTCCCAGAAAATTCCCAAAAATTTCAAATATTATAAAATAACTATTCGTCACATAATTTTCCAATTTTTGAAGCACTACAATCGTTTTCACGACTTTCTAGAAACATTTCACGCAAAACGAAGAATATATTAAAATATTCTGCGTTCTCAGAAAAATTCAGAGAAATTCTAGAAAATCCCAAATATTGTAAAATGATCATTTATCCTGAAATTATTAATTTTCGGGATGTTACATTTATTATCATCAAAACCATTGCTATTGTCAATGCTAATCACATTCTTTCCCTTTTTGATGATGACAAACATCTATTGAGAAAAAAAAGTTAGTACAAATAAATTGGAACTCACAAAAAGAGATAGAGACTTACTCCCCCTCTATTTTTCAAGAGGTGATTAGATTAAAGATTGCACAGCTCCCCTTTAATTTTGGAATCCCAAGATCATTGAATTTGCACCTTGTTATTTACCTTTTCTCAATGACACATAAACTTCCCCTTTTGTCATAATAAAAAAGATATGCAATATCTAGATTTTGACAAAGAGAGAAGTAACAATATATCCTTACAATACCATTGCCATGTAACAAATATTCAATAATAATGCATCAACAATTATATCCAAATCAACAGTATAGTCATATCAACAAACCATCCATTACAAAAATATCCATATTATACTAAAAACCACATATCAAAGTCATATTATTGTTCAACAAGGTCATAAGCTAACAACATATTCAAAAGATAAACAAAAAAGATTAGATTGGCTTAAGCACAATAAAGAAACTGGTAGAAAGTGAAGGAAAATGATGGAAAATGGTAGAAAAGATGTTTTAATGGTGGATTTTGGTTGGATTTGGAATGGGTGAGGAGTTTAAATGAGTGGGGTGAGTGGGTGTGAGAGGAATAAGATGAACAAGGATGTTGGGGTTTCGTAAATAGTGAGGGGAAGACACGATTTTATGTTTTATGAAGTGTAATAATCGATTATGCAATTGTGCTAATCGATTATTTTCGTAATGAAGAAAAAATGAAGGCCTCAGTTTAGAGCAATAACTGATTACAAGGTGTACCTAATAGGTTATTTGTGTTAAAAGCACATGAGCAAGCTTTTTGTTTAGAAGGATAATCGATTATGGCTTTGGGGTAATCGGTTAGGGAGAGTATAAACAAAACAGAGTGCTCACAGGTTGAGCAAATAATTGATTAGGGGAGTGAGCTAATCGATTAGCTCATTTTAAAATCAGAATTCTGAGCTCTCTGTAAGCTCACATAATCGATTAGAGCATAACACTAATTGATTAGGATGAAACAAATTTATAATGTGAAGCTTCTATAACATTGAATAATCGATTAGGGGGTACACCTAACAGATTATTTTCGTGGATTTCAAATATATGGAGCCTCTGTTTGCTTCAATAACATATTAGAAAAATCTCCTAATAGATTATTGGTGGTCTCCAGGAGCTTCAAAACACCTCCATAATTGGTTAGAGTGGTCTTGTAATTGGTTATCTTCATGGAATGAAAGACCACCATCCTCTGACTTTGTGAATAACATGTTAGGTACTTCTCCTAACCAATTAATTGCCTTGACAGAAAGTATAATCACTTATCCAAGGAGTTACTAATTGGTTACTTTCTTCTCATAACAGATTAGCAAGAGCTCTTAATTGGTTATCATGACTTGCCAGAGAGAAGTTCCAATGTGCCAAACTTGTTCAAAGTTCACATAATAGATTATTTCCTTCTCTTAACAGATTATTCCACTTCTAAAACTAGAAAATCTTCAGAGATCCCACCTTTAAAAATTCATCCACATGTCATCTTTGATAATCAACTTGACTTTGCTTCCATGACATCCACTTTAAGTACCATAAATGAAGTTCAAAAACTGATGCAATATTTTTAAATGCATAAGAAACCAATTATGTGAAGGCTCTAATTGGTTATTTTCATTTCATAATAGATTATGACTTCAACATATCAGATTTTAGCTTGACTTCAAATTTACCATTTCAGACCATTATGGTTCTACCTTAAACACTGATTCTTCTTCCTCAAAAGTACTAAAGACCAGTTTCTTCCTTAAGAGCTTGAGATTGGGAATTTGGAGACTTAAGCATGGATCAAGCACTTCTTTAAAGTAAGTTAAAGCATAGAACAAGTTTCCACTTATCCAAAGGTTGCAAGTTCAATCTTCTTGGAGACAAAGGAGAGAACTTGCAGTAATTTTTGATCTTGTGCTTGCAGTAGCCACTTTTGAGATTCCAAAGTCAGTTCTTGGTCTTCAAGCACACCTACAACACACTTCAATTTTTGGCATTTGGTATCTAAATTTTCTTGGGTCCTTATATGTTAGTGTTAGGCAAGGTGCCCTTAGGGACCCAAGCCATTTTAGTTCCAACCTTTGTGTTGATTTTCTTCCTCACATTACATGTTAATACACTATGTCCCTTCTTTCCATAATAAAAACATTTTATAAAAGGGCTACTTGAAGTATTTGAGGAAGCAAAGAGATTCTTGAGAAACTTTTGTTAGATGTTGGGATTATATCCTGCACCGACTTTTTGGAAAACACATCTTTGTTTCCCTAGCAATATATTCAAGTTGTCACTTCCAAAGCTGAATTTTGCAAGCGTGTTTTTCAAATCCTCAATTTCATTTTCAAATGTTTTACATGATGAACAAGGTAAGGGTATAGGTGCATGATCATGTGAAGAACAAGTTATATATGATGAGTTAGCATTAATAAGTCCTAGAGTCTCATTTTCAATTTTGAGTTCATTAATCTCCTTGTTTAAAATAGAAATTTTGTTCAACAATAAGGAGATTGTTTTGTTAGAAGATAAAACCATTTTTGTGAGCCTCATGGATTCATCATGCAATTCTTGGAAAGCATCTTGTAATTCACCATAGGAAGGTGAAGATTCTAGGTTAGAAGAAGTTACCTCGGTGTCACTCTCTTCTTTTTCTTCTTCATGAGTCATGAGACATAGATGGACTTTCTCATTATCCGAGCTATCGGTTGAATCTATGTCATTTTCATCCTAAGCTATGTAGGCTCTTCTTTCTTTCTTTTCCTTTAAGAATCTCTTCTCATATTTTTCCACTTTCCTTTGATAGCTTGAACACTCCATCTTCATGTGCCCCAGTTCTCCACATTCGTAGCATTTAGGAGTGAATGAGGTTCATTCCCATTTGTGATAGGCATTCTTTTGGGGAAAGAGAGGTCTTCTTTGAGTTTCATTCTTATTGAAGAATCTTCTAAATTTATTTACTAGAAGATCAAGATTCTCCTTATTTATTTCTAAATCATCTCCATCATCATCATCATCATTATTGACCATGGAGGAAGTGACCTTGAGAGCTATTGCCTTCTTTTTCTTGTCATGCTTTTCACTATGATTGAGTCTATTGAGTTCTAACTCATGTTCTTGAAGCTTTCCAAAGAGAGTGGCTAGAGACATTGTTCATAAGTCCCTTGATTCTGTAATAGTCGTTACTTTGGGTTACCAATTCCTACTCAAACATCTCAATACTTTGTTAATAAGATCTTCATTAGGAAATGTCTTTCCCAATGAGATAAGATGATTTACAGTATGCGTGAATCTCTTTTGCATATCTAGAATACTTTCTCCTTAGTTCATTCTAAACAATTCATACTCATGAGTGAGTGTGTTTATTTTTAATCATTTTACTTCACTTGTACCCTCATGAGTTACTTGTAGGGTATCCCGCATTTCTTTAGCGGTCTTACAATTTAACACCCTAAAGAATTCATCATACCCCAAGGATGTGGTGATGATGTTCTTGACTCTCAAATTGTATTGAACCTTCTTTTTATCATCATCGGTCCATTCATTTCTTAATGTATCAGTTTTTACACCATCCTTAGTACGTGTGGGAACAAAAGCACTATTTTAAATGGCATCCCACGCATCCAAGTCAATAGCTTCAATAAAAATTTTCATCATTTCTTTCCAATAGGCATAATCATCCCTATTGAAAAAGGGAGGTCTATTTATAGAAGAACTTTCGTTTGAAAAACCATTTGAAGCCATCTTTTCTCTTGAAGCTGCTAAGCTCTTTAGACAAGAGTCTAGCTTTGATACCACTTGTTACCAAATAGCCTTAATACTCAAAAGGGGGATGAATTGAATATGCAAAATATTTTCATAAATCTTTTGCAAAATGTTTGATTATCAATTTTCGTTGAAGCTATTGATTGATTAACGTAAATAGATAGATGAGATTGATCACTTCACTCACAAATAAATAAGTCAAGATAAAAAGTATTCAAGCAAGCATATAAAATATGAGCACAAAGTAAAGAGATAAGAGTTGAAAAGAAAAACACAAGGATTTATCATAGTTCAGCCACCCCTTGTGACCTACGTCCAGTCCTCAAGCAAACCACTCGAGATTTTTCACTAAACTTCAAACTTGAACGGGTGCTTGAAAACCTTTACACAATAGAGTACACACCACACTTTGGGATACCTCACCTTTTTTACTAGAGGGATACCTCACCCCCTTTACAACCTTTAAAGGATACCTCACCTTCTTTACAATAAGGGATACCTCACCCTTTTTCACTAGAGGGATACCTCACCCTTTTTATAAAATAAGCAAAGTGTTTGAATGATAGAAACTATCTCAAAGAGTAGATAATACAAATTGAAGCTCTATAGGTATTAAGGATTCACACTTTGAAGTTCAAAATAGAGTTTTGGAGAAAGAGATGATGAAATACAAATTTAATGCTCAAGAATGATTTTGAGATTGTTCTCCAACTGTTCTTTGATGCCCAACAACTTAGATTTATAGCTAAAAGCAATTTTTAGCCGTTCGGTGTAGTTGGGTGTATTAAATATTCAAATAGAGCTGTTGAAACTCATTTTTTGTAACTCCAATAATTGGTTATTGAATTCTCCTAATTGGTTAGGAGAATTGGGTTAATCGATTATGTGATATTTAAAAGAATCATGCGTAACATTTTCACTTAATAACCAATTAGAGGAATTGGCGAACCGGTTAGGAGCCTTAGAAGTTTGTTTCAAATTTGTCAAATAACCAATTAGGGAATGACCCTAATCGGTTAGGAGCATTAGACTTTGGCTCCTGATGAATCAAATAACCAATTAAGAGATTGTCCTAATCAGTTAAGAGCTTTAGAAATTGGCTACTAACTTGCTAAATAACCAATTAGGGGAATGACCTAATTGGTTAGGAGCCTTATAAAAATATAAGAATGGCTCACAAAGAAAATAAGATTTCTAAAGGATTTCATAACCAAACTTTCCCAAATCATTTTCAGCCTTTCAAAAAACATTTTCCACAAACTTGATGAGTATTTTCACAAGTATAAAACATGATTTTCTTTTCATCCTTTCTAAAAACATTTTCTTCAAACTTGATCAATATAAAACATGGTTTAGTAAAGAGATTTAAGTTGAATGAAAACAAGAGATGAGCTAGTGTGATTCCTCTCTACCTTCATATAAGATCTAAGTCCTATAAGCTAAACTTGAAGAACCTTGGGACTTGATCTTTACACTTCCATTTCGTTCTTGTTTGTTATCATCAAAACCATTGCTATTGCTAATGCTAATCACATTCTCTTTTTGTCTTTTATAGATTTATAGTAATTAATCCTCCTTATATCTATATTATATTTGTGTATCTATATGTTAAATATTTGATAGAACTCTTTCTTGTATATATGATATTTATTTTTTATACTTTTGATTGAGATGAAAGTATTTTTTGTAGTTAGTTAGTATTATAAAGAGTCAGCTTTAGTGCTAGCCTAAGTTCGGAGCCTTTATAGTGGAATGTATATAGTGTCAGCTAACGAAAAAATTGAAAGATATTAAAAAAAGATACAAACATTTCTTTCGAGTCTTTTTTTAGGTTATTGGTCATGGTAGGAATCAATATTGTGCATGAGCAAATGAAGTATCATACCTTTCACCATTCAAGCCACCATGAATTGATCATCAAACAAAATCCAACCAAGATTATAAACAGGCACTTCTTGGGAGGCAACCAAAGTTCTTAACTCTCTCACTGCGTTTTAAGGTGTTTGTGTTTGAGTCTCCATTTTATGTATTTGTGTTTGTTTTCTGCAGTGCTTTAAAAACTAGATCAAATCATCGATTGAACCATAGCTATGTTTTTGTTTAAGCATTTTCTAATTTAATCACAAATCTAACTGATTAAACTAGTTGAATACAACACAAAAACCTCATCAGTTCAATCTCCAATTCAGTTTTTAGACCATTAGTTTTCTGTGTTACGTGGTGTGTGTGATTAATTCTTGTTTAGTGCATAGTTTCTTGTGTTGCAAAGTCCTAATAATGTTTTTGGGGTGTTGATGCAAGTGTGGCGGCCATCCATGGTGGCATAGCAACTAGAAAGTGGTCATTTTGCTATAAAATTATATAGATAAGTAGCCCACGCCAAGGCGTGTGGTAAGCACACATAGGTGCACTTCTCTCGAGTATATTAGTTAACAAATACAGAGAAGGCTATGCCTAGGTGTGGGTTCCCTATATATTTAAAAAAAAAGGTTTAAATTATATTTTAGTCTCTACATTTTTTACTTTTGGATTTTAGTCCTTATAATTTTTTTATTTATATTAGTCCCTATATTTTTATTTATTTAGATTTTGGTCCCACAGGGAAAAAAACCTTAATAAGTAGGAACTATAAGGACTAATCATTTATGAAAAATAAGGATCAATACCTTACTAAATAGAAATTACAGGGATTGAAACCCAAATGAGTTAAAATATAAGGACTGATAACAAAAAAAAAACTATAGGGATCAAAACCCAAATGGATGGAAACTATAGGGACTGAAATCTTATTTAAACCTAAAAAAATGAAAGAAAGAGAATATGCATGTGTTCTTGGTCCTAATTTCTTAGCATTTTTTGTGCAGATCTTTTGAAGTTTGAACCATGAACTTGTGCAAGCTTGGATGCCCCTACCACCACACACTTGGTCCTAGAGAAGGCAATGCGGGCCAACTTGCACCAACTCGACATGGGTCAACCAAAAAGTGGGGTGAGGTAAGTTGACCAATTTTGAAAAATAGGTTGGAGAGGCCAACCTACCCTGTTTTATGGTGGGTTGATGAGTCAACTAGCCTAAAAAATAAAATAAAAAATAAAAAAAATGGATCACTTGCAACAAAATGAAACAAAGAGGAATACAACTCATCCAGATCTAGAAAAAAAAAGATGAAACATTTGCATTAACTAATGTAATGATGTTGATAAAACAAGACTGAAATAGAAGGATGAAAACAAAATGAGGGGATCATTTGTTGCAAAATAAAACAATGAAACACAACTCAACCACAATTAGAAAAAAATGTCAAAAATAAAAAACTTAGAAAGATAGAACTCATATTAGGCATCCTTATTTGAGTCGCATATGTGGTAGGCTGGCAAAGCTTAAAGTCATGCTGCCATCGTTGTCGAAGCTTACAAGTTGTTGTTGTCCCCGTTTGCCTATTTGCCGTTAATGCCATTCACCACTTATGTCATTGTCGCCATTCGTCGAAGAGTTAAGGGATGAGAGGTTGAGAGCATCCTTAGATGGAGTTCGTCAATGGTGGGTGGCTATGGCTCTTGAAGAAATCAGAACGAGATGAGAGAATATGAGAAAAAACCCTAACTCTCCTTAATTTTATTTAATCGAAACTTATGATCCACCCAAATAGTTAACCTAAACCCATCACCCAACATAGTCAATCACTACAAGAAATTCACTATTTAGCAAGGGATTTGCGAGAGAAAATAGAGCACTTGCTAAATTCCAAAAATAAATTCAAAGTGGAAACAACGAGTGAATAGCTAGGGAATTGCGAGAGAAAGTTTTGCTCGCTAATGAAAGTCCTTCGCTAAATATATTAGCGAGGGAAAGGTCCTTAGCTAAGGTAAGTAAATTTTTAGGGAGGGAATTCCTTGCAAAACTTGGTAAAATTTTAAAATTTAAATTTAAATACAAACTCAGTAAATAAAGAGAAGAGTAAAAGCCAAGTTAGAGTAAAACTTTTCCCTCCTTCTGACCACGACAGCGACGCAACCACACCTGTATCCGCTCACCCACTCCCTTCTCCTCCTTCTAAGCATGGCAACGATGCGAGTGACAAGCGAGGGAACTGTAAATCTAGCGACGCGACCACACAACGATAACCCTGTAGGTTGTAGGTAAGCCTTCTTCCTCTGCTCTTTTCATGTAAATCTGGAATGCTCCTATGAGCATATTAGGTCGCTAATGACCGAATGTTCCTAAACAGTGATTGGATATCTACTCTTTTCATGTAAATCTCTTTGAATCTCTATTTCTGTACTACTCTTCATCCTCTACTATTTCTTCATCTTTGTCAAGCACTGTGTTGAAGACTTGAATTTAAAGTTTGAACTTGCCTACCCACATTCTAACATAAAGAAAGAAACCACACACACACACAAAGAAACGCATAGAAAGATGGGTTCTTTGGTAGGTGAGGTTGCAAAGAAGAAACGCTCAAAAAACCTATTTGCAAAGCAGATCTCAAAAAGGAGTAGTCCTTGGAATAATAACTTTCAACATCCCAATTTAAGTACTTTTGTTACTCATGAATGAAATTCATGGTCCCCTCTTTTCTGACTCATGAATGAATAAGTTTCTCTTTGTTTTTATAGTGGCCCCATTGCTTACATTTATACATAATTACATATAGGATTCCAATTTTTTTTTTTTTTATATTTTGGTATGAAGTTAATTGAATGCTTGACTAGACTTATTTATGGGGGTTTCTTATATCTTGGTATCCAATTTCCAGTTAAGTGAATGGTTGAGCTTGAGCATTATCATTTAGCAAGCTTAATTGTAGTAAAATCAATTGGATTTTCATGGTAAATAGATTTGCTAATAGTGGGTTCAAGTGGGTCATCTACTTAGGTTTTGTATTTCTTTCTATAATTTCTTAGTTACTTTAGTTTAGGATGTTTATAAATTTATATGTTTGACCTATGTAAAAATGTCGAAGTTCTTATATACGTGATCGTGAGTAGCACAATGCTCTATCAACACACATTTAGAGTTGTAAATCAAAACATTTTGATAAATGCTATAAGTATTGAAATTTGAAACAAAATGAAATGGTTATTATGAGGTGTGATTCACTGTTTTAGGTTCTTGCATCTATAAACTGTAGACTGCTTGAGCATCAAAGGGTGTGAGTGAGCTACCCCCCCCCGTCTCTCTCTCTCTCTCTCTCTCTCTCTCTCTCTTCTCTCTTTTTCACTGTTGGGGTGGGAAAAAATGTTCATTGAAGCTCTGTACCAAGAGCTTATATATAGTACATGTTCGTTTCTTCACCTTCCCACAACATACATAAAGTGAATGTTGTAGCTCCTTCAAGATAAAAAAGATTTTATGTTTCAACTTATCATAAAAGATATACAGATTTAAGTTTTTTTCTTTTGGGTATATTTTTAGTCAACTGCTTCCTGTTTTGAAAATTTAAAGACATTATGGTACTAAGACATTTTTTATTTTGTTCGTTCTCACTTTTCCATCGGTGGCAAAACCTTTGGACATGCCCTCCACAATAATCACACTCTGCGAACTTGTATTTAGACCTTGATTTACTTCTACTCTTGCTTTTCCTCTATTGCCTTGTCAAGATCCCTCTCAATGTTTCTCCCCCATGTTTTCGCAAAAAACCTCTCGATTGTGAAGAGGACGTCTACTTGAGTTCGTCAGGCCTTTTCACCAAATCTACAAATGTCTGCACTCTTCATCATTATGTCTTGTTTGAGTTATTCTTTTTGAAAGTTATAAAACCACACTAAATTTGTGGACTTTATCTTCTGTTTTGTGTCTATATTATTTGTTGGTATAGTTTTATGCTACTATACTTTGGTTCTTTTCTTCTGCTTTTTGGTGAAATCTGTTTCCTTTCATCACAATTCTGATTGTAATTACCAAGTTGAAGTTCATTTTTTGGTTATGGAAATTTGAAACAGGGGTCTCGGAAAGACCATTCAAGCAATAGCATTTCTTGCTGCCAGCTTTGGTAAAGAAGGAGAGTCTATGCTATGTGAAAACTGGGTAGAGAAGAGAGACCCCGTATTAATAATTTACCCAACTTCTGTTATTCACAACTGGGAGAGCGAATTCTCTAAGTGGGCTAACTTCAGTGTTTCCATTTATCATGGTGCAAACCGAGATCTGATATATGATAAATTGGGAGCAAATGGAGTGGAGATACTTATTACCAGTTTTGACACTTACAAGATTCATGGCAGTTCGAAACATAAAATCATTAATAACTTAAACTATGTAAAATAATTAGTGCTATCAAAATTTCGATTAGTTATCGGAGTTATTTTAGGATGACTGGTTCTTGACAATATTATACAATATATGATAACAGTTGGCCCACCCCAAGTGTCAGTAGTGGGTGATATTCGTTTCTTCTACCACAGCAACATGTCCTTTACAACTTTTGGCAATTGAGAAGCTTTAAAATGGTCCTCAGAAGGTTTTGGGTTTTAATCCTTCTAAAAGATGGGGGCACTCTGCTTGCTTCTCAAAGGGGCTTATGTATGTGTGGTTTTGGTAGTGGGGATTTCAAGTTCTTTGTCGATATGTGTGGTCTTTCTTTTGGTTTGCACAAAAATAAAATTGATCAGTTCACAGTGCATTACATTATTGTTCCTCCGGCGCACGTACATTGCTACCCTCCTTTTCAAAAGCATACTGCTCATAACAAGTTTGTTGTTGTCCTCCCTCAATTCTTTCTTATTCATTCTGAGTTTTTTTCCTTTTGAATGTGATAATTTTGTTAAATACTATTGTGATTGTTTGTTGATGAATTTTGTAATGTTTTTGCAGGGTTGTAGTATGGTTGTTGAAGTGTGCAAAGTCTAACACCTTTGTCTCATACTCACAGGTAGTTTGATTTCTCAGTTCTATTTTCATGTCTTTCTCATCTCTATCTTATTTTATTTTATTATGCACATATTTTGTGCTATTTCTCATGTATTCTTTCATTATTTTCTTCCTAGTCAGTGTTTGGAGGAAAAACATGTTGGATGAGTCCAACTAGTGGGGCTCATGCCAATATTTAAAACAAAAAATAAATAAAGAAATATGATAGTTTTTAAAAGAAAAGGAAGTCAGCAACTTCCTTTCTACATTTTTCAATTTTCGTTTATGAAAAACAGAGAGAAGCAGCACCGCGAGAGAAGAGAAAGTTTTTAGATTTGATTTTGTGTGTTCAGATCGGGTGATTATTTGTGGTTCAATCTTGAAGATTTTTCAGTATGTTGTTTCTTACACTGTGAGTTTCTACTTGTACGGTCAGAGTTTTATTTCTTTATCTCTACTTGTTGGGCTATTTATACCCCTTTGTGAGTTTTGAGCTTAGTTACCTTGTTGATTTCCACTTTGTTGGTAGTGAGTATGAGCCATTGTGATATCCTTATTTATTGGGAGACGCTTTGTTGTACTCATTGATTTTATAATGGAGATTTTTCTAGACTAGGTCTCGTAGTTTTTACTTCTCACTTTTCACATTGAGAGAGTTTTTCACGTTAAAATTGTATATGTTCTCTTTGTCTATTTATTTTTGTGCATTATTGGGTATATCTTTTAGTGAATATTTTTGGTTAGTTATATATTTTGCTCCTCACAGGTTCTTTCAAGTGGGAAAGCTTTTATTACCCATTTATGTGTTATTATTTTTGCTGTGTACACACTCATGTCTTTTCCAATAGCTGGCATCAGAAAAATTTATTTTATTTGTTTGCTTGATTGAATGATAGAGCCAAATTACAGTAGAATGATTAGTTTGAATGACACACATTACCACGAGTGGAAAGAAAAAATGAAAGATTTATTATTTGTGAAAAAACTATATTTACCAGTGTTTGTTATTATAAAGCCTGAGGCTAAATCTGATGAAGACTGAGCTTTTGAGCATGAGATGATTTATGGTTTTACTCGGCAATGGGTAGATGATAATATTTTAAATCATATTGCTAATGATTCACATGCCAGAACTTTGTGGGATAAGCTTGAGACCTTGTATGCCTCTAAATCTGGGAATAATAAATTATTTTTGTTGAAGCAGGCTATGAACTTGAGTTACAAGGATGGTAGTTCTATCTCTGATCACTTGAGTGATTTTCAAGGATGCTTTGACTAATTGTCTGGTATGGGTGTGAAATTTGAAGATGAAATTTTAGGACTTTGGTTGCTTAATACTCTACCTGATTCTTGGGAAAATCTCAGTCACTTTGACTAGTTCTGCTCCTGGAGATGTTGTGACCATGAATTATGTAAAGACTGATATTTTGAATGAAGAAGTCAGATGACGAACTCAGCAGGTGTCCTCTTCACAATCAGAGGTTTTGGTTACTGAAAACAAGGGGAGAAACATTGAGAAGGATCGGGGACAAGGCAATAAAGGAAAAAAGGGTATGTCCAAAGGTTCTGCTACCGATGGAGAAAGGAGAGCAAGGGTAACAAGGATAAGCAACAAAAGAAGGATAATGACAATGATGATCGTGTTGCCACCACTATTGGAGGAGATCTTGTGATTATCTGTGATGAAAATTTGATTAATTTTGCCTGTGATGAGACCAGCTGGGTTATTGACAGTGGTGTCAGTTTTCATGTGATATTTAGGAAGGATTTCTTCACATCTTATACTTCTGGTGATTATAGGGTTTTGAAGATGGGTAATGATGGTATGTCAAAGGTGATTGGCATTGACAATGTTTGTTTAGAAACTAGTAATGGGACAAAGTTATTTTTGAAGAATGTCAGATACGCACTAGACATCCGTTTGCATCTGATTTTTGTTAGTGTTCTTGATGAAGATGGCTATTTTAGTACCTTTGGTGGTGGACAGTGGAAACTCTCTCAGGGTCCTTTAGTTGTGGCACATGAAAAAAAGTGTTCAGGTTTGTATTAGACCAAGGCTTCAGTTTCTGTTGATGCTGCTAATATAGTTGAGTGTGATAACCAGTTAAAGTTATGACACAAGAGACTTAGCCACATTAGTGAGAAGGGACTTAATACTTTGGCCAAAAGGAATCTACTTTTAGGTTTGAAGGGTGCAAGTTTGGAAAAGTGTGCTCATTGTTTGGCTGGGAAGCAGAATATGGTCTCTTTCAAGAGTCATCCTCTTTCTAGAAAATCAGATGTGCTTGAGTTAATGCATTTAGATTTTTGTGGTCCAATGAGGACTAGAACATTTGGTGGTGCACTTTACTTTGTGACTTTCACTGATGATCATTCAAGGAAACTTTGGGTTTATGCATTGAAGACTGAGGACTAGGTGCTTGGTGTCTTTAAGCAGTTTCAGGCTTCTGTTGAGAGAGAAACAAGGAAGAAATTGAAATGTGTTCGCACTGATAATGGTGGTGAATATTGCGGACCATTTGATAAGTACTGTAGATAGCAGGGTATTAGACACCAGAAGATGCTCCCTAAGACTCCTCAGCTTAATGGCCTGGCAAAAAGGATAAACAGGACTTTGATGGAGAGAGTTAGATGTTTGCTTTCTAAAGCAAAGTTACTTGGATCTTTTTGGGGTGGAGCTTTATTTACTGTTGCACATGTTATTATTTTATCTCCTACTGTTGCTTTGCAGGCTGATGTTCCCAACAGGGTGTAGTATGGAAAGGATGTTTCCTATGACCACTTATGTGTCTTTGGGTGTATAGCATTTGTACATGTGCTCAAAGATGAGAGATCCAAGTTAGATATCAAGACTAGGCAGTACATCTTCATTGGCTATGGTTATGATGAGTTTGGTTATAGGTTGTATGATCCAAATGAGAAGAAGCATGTTAGAAGTCGTGATGTTATTTTCATGGAAGATCAGACCATTGAAGATATTGATAAGGCAAAAAAGTCAGAGTCTCCAAGTACTGATGGTTTGATTAATATTGATGCAGTTCCTGAGCCTTATATGCCTGATGTAGCTGACTTTGGCGATCATGATGATGTGTATAATCATATTCAAGGTGATCAAGTTGAGGATGTTATTGATAATGTTGCTGATGATGTAGATGCTTTTTCTTGTGAGGTTGTTGATGAACCTGTTGCTTCACTTAGGAGGTCTTCCAGACATCTTATTCCCTCTACCCATTACTCATCTGATGAATGTGTGCTTCTTACTGTCGAAGGAGAACCTGAGTGCTACAAAGAGGCTATGGAGAGTGAGTAGAAGGCAGAATGGGTTATAGCAATGAATGATGAGATGAGATCTTTGCTTGACAACCATACTTTTGAGCTAATCAAGTTGCCTAAGGACAGGAAAGCTTTGCAAAATTGGTGGGTTTACAGGTTGAAGAATGATGAGAATACTTCCACTCTGAGATACAAAGTTAGATTAGTTGTCAAAGGCTACCATAAAAAAAAGGGGATTGATTTTGAGGAGATCTTCTCACCGGTTGTTAAAATGTCTTTTATCCGAGTTGTTCTTGGTTTGGCAGCCAGTCTTGATTTAGAGGTTGAGTAAATGGATGTGAAAACTGCTTTCCTTCATGTCGATTTGGAGGAGGAGATTTACATGGAGCAACCTGAGGGTTTTGTGATGAAGGATAAAGCAAATTATGTCTGCAGGTTGAAGAAAAGTTTGTATGGCTTGAAACAAGCCCCGAGGCAATGGTACAAGAAGTTTGAGTTTGTTATGATTCAGCAGGGATTCAACAAGACTACTTCTGATCATTGTGTGTTTGTGAAGAAATTTTCTGATAATGAATTCATCATTTTATTGCTCTATGTTGATTGTTGGTCATAATTCTTCTAGAATTGACAGGTTGAAAAAGGAGCTTAGTAAGTCTTTTGCAATGAAAGACTTAGGACCAACAAGACAGATTTTTGGCATGCAGATTACTCGTGATAGAGTAACCAAGAAGTTGTGGTTATCTCAGGAGAAGTACATTGAGAAAGTACTTCAATGGTTTCACTTGGATAAAGCTAAAGTTGTAAGCACACCTCTTGCTTTACATTTTAGGCTTAACACTAGACAGATTCCTTCTAGTGATGAAGAGAAACAGGACATGCAACTTGTTTCTTATGCATCTGTAGTAGGAAGTTTGATGTATGCAATGGTTTGCACAAGGCCTGATATATCTCATGCAGTAAGTGTGATTAGCCATTTTCTTTCCAATCCTGGTAAAGAGCATTGGAAAGCTGTGAAGTGGATATTAAGATATCTCCGGGGAACTTCTAGCTTGAAGCTCTATTTTGGAATTGGAGAACTTGTTCTTTGTGGTTATACAGATTCAGACTTGGCAGGGGATGTTGACTCTAGCAGTCTACTTCTGGCTATTTGATTACCTTTGTAGGGGGAGCTGTGACTTGGCAATCTAGGTTACAAAAGTGTGTTGCATTGTCTACTACTAAGGCTGAGTTCATTGCTATAACCAAGACTTGTAAGGAGTTGCTTTGGATGAAGAATTTTGTCCATGAACTTGGTTTTACTCAGGAGAGGTATGTTTTGTTTTGTGAAAGTCAAAGTGCTATCCATCTCGGCAAGAATCCTATGTTCCATGGTAGATTTAAGAATATTGATGTAAGGTATCATTGGATACATGATGTTCTGGACTCGAAATTGTTGAAACTTGAGAAGATTCATACTAATGATAATGGTTTAGACATGTTGACAAAGACTCTACTGAGGGGGAAGTTTGAACATTGTCGTTTGGTTGCCGATTTGGCATTTGATTCCACTTGAGTTGGAGGGGGAGTTTGTTGGATGAGTCCAACTAGTGGGGCCCATGCTAATATTTAAAAAAAAAAGAAATATGATAGTTTTTAAAAGAAAAGGAAGTCAGCAACTTCCTTCTTATGTTTTTTAGTTTTTGTTTCTGAAAAACAGAGAGAAGCAGTGACGCGAGAGAGGAGAAAGTTTTTAGATCTGATTTTGCATGTTCAGATTGGGTGGTCATTTGTGATCCGATCTTGATGATTTTTCAATATGTTGTTCTTTGTGAGCTTATACTTGTACGGTCAGAATTTTATTTCTCCATCTCTGCTTGTTGGATTGTTTATACTCCTTTGTGGGTTTTAAGCTTAGTTACCTTGTTGATTTCCACTTTGTTAGTAGTGAGTATGAGTCGTTGTGATTTCTTTATTTATTAGGAGACACTTTATTGTACTCATTGATTTTATAGTGGAGATTTTTCTGGACTAGGTCCCGTAATTTTTACTTCTCACATTGAGATGATTTTTTACGTTAAAATTATGTATATTCTCTTTGTCTATTTATTTTTATGTATTATTGAATATGAGGGAGGGTCAACTTATACCAGTGTAAGTCTTTTTTGACTTACACTCATTTTCAACCGTTAGATCCACTTTCATCTAATGGTTACTTTTAATGAAATCATTTCAACCATTAGATAAAAGTGAATCTAACGTTTGAAAATGAGTGTAAGTCAAAAAAGACTTACACTGATGTAAGTCGATCCCTCCTCATTGAATATATCTTTTAGTAGATATTTTTAATTAACTATATTTTGTTTCTCATAAATTCTTTTAAGTAAAATTTTTTTTATTATTTATTTATGTATTATTACTTTCGTTATATACACATTCTTTTCTTTTCTAATAAAACATACTCTGAGCGCAATGTTCCCAGGTAGTCTCAAGTCACAACTCTCAATAATCAAGTAAATTGCAACCTCTTACACTTTTTGGAAATTTCTATTGCCTTAGCTATTTGGTTGTCATGTTGAGTTACCGTACATTATCATTTAATCTCAATGAATCTAGGAATAATGCCTTTTTTCTGTTCTCTGGGAAGACCTATTGTTATATATGTTATATTGCTTTTATACTAGGCTTGCTCCATAATCCTAAATGGGTTACTTCTATGCAGTTAATTTTGAAAAATTCTGATTAGACAGATTGCAGATTTTGCTTTTGCGTTTTGCCTTTCTATGCACTAACTTCAATAATATGCACTTTCTGCTTCTGTTTCTCTTTTTGCTTCAACTCCACACTACACTTTGCTCTCTTTGAAACTTGTCATCATGATTTTCATCTATAAGTTAAAATTAAAACTAAAGCGATAGGTTATAATCTTTGAATATAATCATTGCATTAAAATCGAAACTAATCTTTGGAGAGAATAGTGTAATTAATTATGAAAAGTGCATGAAATTCAACATGACCACCCATCATGTCCACAGACTAGCAGTTTAACTGAAAAAAATATGACAATAATCACATCATTCTTTTATTTTGCTTGTTTTCTTCAAGCTCACGAGACTATTAGATGTAAACATTGATCTGATGGCCCAAATTTTGTTAGAGGGAAGGGGAGGGGGAAAATTGCTACATCAGCATTAACAAACTGTTCACAGGTGGGTGGGTTAATTTACTCATCTTTCACACACATAATAGTATGAAATATCAGTGGCATAATAAGGAGGAAACTATAAAAACAGCTAAGATACCTTGAAAATAGCTTGCTCGTTTTTGGTTTATTCCCCTGAACATGAAATCACTTGTGTCAAAGCCAAACTCAGAATCCCACCACACCACAACTAAAACTGTGAAACCCATTTTAACACAGAAAACAATGTAAACATATGAGGAATCTGTAAAGCAAAACAAAAAGGGAATGATTATTACATAATTATTAGTTAGTGTGAATAATTACATTCTTTTTTTTTTAAATGAAGTTTCTTCAACAGACAGCTATAAACATTTATTGTGCAGTTGGAGCATTAAATCAGGTAGAATATATACATCGATTGCTAGTTTAATACTTCAAAAAGTAAGATCTCAAATGGGCTGCTATAGACAGGGATGAATATGAATACAAATAGTAAGTCCATTACCGATGCTTATCACCCAGTAATCCATCCTTCTGCAAGCCCATTTAGGGTCCATACCATAATGAGCCCTCTAAGTCCCCACCAATCTATCTAACAACCCCACCCCCCCCCCAAAAAAAAAAAAAAAGACTATGACATTGATGATTGAACAATGTGTGTGATAGAAAAAAGTGTCAAACCTGATTAGCTTCTGTGTAAAAGGAAAGAGAAAGAGAAACAGCCTCTTTAATTTCATCAACCGAACTAGTCCAAGAAAATTACAACCAGGAATCTGTCATGATTGGCACAAAATGAAACATTGGTGTGTGTAAGCATTAAGGTTGTTTGTGTATGGATTCTAGTGTCCAAAGCTTCCCCTCCTTCCCTCTTTCTCATTGGTTGATGAGATAAGTTAGAAAATTCAATCTCAGTAATATAGAGTAGAGAAGAGACCTGCTATTAATTGATTAATAACAGACCCTGTGCATGTTTTCTCCTCTTCCCTAAATCTCAAATCTTTTATATTCTATTTATCGCAATCAAATCCTTTTTATCTTTTTTTTTGGTCTACAATTACATAAAATCATAGAAGTCTATATTGTGTTTTCTACCATAGCTTTATTAAATGTCTCATCTCAAGTATTTACATATCTGCATGTTGCATGCTTGAAATTAATCCTTTTTTTTTGTTACAATTTGAGTGAAACCTTAGTTTCAATATTAGTGAGCATATATATTTTTACAAAGGTACTGCTCAATGTATTGAATCTTGAATTGTCCAACTTGGATAGTTTAAGAAACTTTTTGCTTCACTTAGTTAATGGTTATTCCTCAAATCTCATATTTTATACTTGATGAAATTTTGTTGTTATGTTACATTTTCTTTTGTTCTCTGAGTGCATACTTGATCGTAGTAAATGTCACCATGTTCGAGTCATGTACTTGGAGACCAAAGAGAAATGTTGCTGAAATTTCGTAAAGTATAAGATGTGTGATTTTTGTGAATTCTATCAACCAAGTATTGAAAATGTGTCTTTTCGAATGGGATAGAGCCATACCATGTTAAAAGAGAGGTGAAGATTTTGAAAATGATTGTATTAATGTGCTAAACTAATTTTAGCAATCATGAGACTTGATTGATGTTAGATGTTACGAAGAAATGATCCTACTGACTATGTAAGTGAAGAATTCAAGGATGAAATTGATGATTTCATTACGGTTGCTCAAGGAGACCCAACAGTTACTGATGCATTAAGTCGCATCATTTGTCCATTTGCTAGATGTAAGAATCGTGCTAGGACAGAGTCATTTGGGGTAGAACAACATCTGTATAAGTACAAATTTGTAGATGGTTATGTAAATTGGACCATTCATGGTGAGGACAGATGGGGGGATAGCGGCTCAACATCCATTGTCCATGATGATGAAGTAGAGACTAGGAATCCATACATGGATATGGTTATGGATGCCACAAGTAATAGATTAAATCCAAATGCTCAAGATTTAGAAAATGATCCAAATTCGTCAGCTTTGAAGTTTTATGACTTGCTAAGAGACGCTGACGAACCTTTATGAAATGGTTGCCATAAGCACACGAAATTGTTAGCTGTAATTTAACTATTGAACTTGAAGTTAGAGTTCAACATGAGTGAGTGTTGTTATGATAGAATGATTGTCATAATTAAGAGCATGCTTCCAGAACCTGAAAGGTTACTCGAAAACTTTTACAAATCAAAGAGAATGGTTCGTGAGTTAGGATTAGGGTATGAAAATATAGATGCATATCCTAATCAGTGCATGTTGTAATACAAAGAATACAATGACAAGAGACTCTACTCAGTTTGCTTAGTATGTGCCCACTATTCAAATTGAAGGCGAGACATTCATCAAATGAGAAGGATGCACCACACTTAATGTTGCGATATTTTTCCATTATTCCTAGACTCCAATGTAACATCTGCTATAACATGTCAGTTTTGTATATGATTATAGAGGTAGCATAATACTTATGTGACATGTCTGTTTAATTTTGTGACATTCTGAGTTAGTTTAGGCATTTTGATACAACACATAATGTGAAAAATAGCTTAAAATAACTCAGATAATAGCATGAATGACTTAGTTAAAGAAAATAAATATAAAAAATTTATTTCTAGGTCACAAATGTGGAATGTGATCTAGTTAAAGTTTAAGGATAAACTGAGTTAATTTGATATTTTTAGCACACTGAGTAAGTATTTTTAATACCGAATTGACTTGACTGATATATGAAAAGTTATGGAAATGATAAGACTAGAATTTAGATGAATGCTAAGATTTATTAAAATATCTAATGGAAACTAGGAAACTTGATTAGTAAGATTAAAGTATTCCTAAGAGATATAAAGTTTCGACTAAATATCCTAAGTTTTTACCTATTTTTCTTTGCTTCCACCGCCTCTCCCTCATGAGTTGTCTTCTTTGACTTTCTTGTCACTTTGTTCTCTCATTTTCACTCACTCACATGGTTACAGCAGAAAAAAAGAGAGCATGAACGAGAGGAAGGAAGAGGAAAGAAGAGGAGATGAAGCAGGAGGAAAAAGAAGAAAGAAAAGGGAGGACCAAGGGCAAAGCTAAAGCTTTAGTTTATCATCCAAACTCTTGAGGTAGGGGTTCTTGAATCTTACATGACCATCTCTCTCTATCTCCATCTTTTATACATGGTGTATGTTGTTGGATGAAAAATAGGTTTCAAAGACTTATGATGTTTTCTTGCTTGGCTAGTGCCTTCAATGGTAGGAGGTTGTTTGTTTTCCTTACTTTACATCTTTTCCTTTAGTTATCACCATATTGAATTGATATGTGTTAGTACAAGGTTGTAAAGATTGGAAACTATGTATTTGTTGAGTTTATGAGGTTTGAATCCATAAATAACTTGGAAGCTTTGTAAATCAAGGTTTTGTGATTATGGGTCTAAGTTTAGGTTGTTAAACTCTTCATGGTTTTGTTTTGAGTATGCTTGTGAGTGATCTTTACTAGTTTTTCACTTGGATAATGATGTGTATATTAATGGATATTGAGTTTTCATGTTAAGTTGATGAAAAAGAGGAAAACATAGAAGGAAAGCGTCGTATAACCCTGTTTTCTGGTGCAGCGTGCACCAGATAACCAGTTACTCAATGAGAATAATCGGTTATTGGTCACTAGCAGAGGGCCTTAGTAACCAAATAATCGATTAGCCAAAAAGGCTAACTGATTATTGGGCTTTAGCAGAAAGTTTGTCTTGCCATGATAATCGGTTAGCCAAGGTGGCTAACTGGTTATTGTGCTCTTCTTAAGTATCATAAAGGAGTCATAATTGATTAACCTGAATAGGTAATTGATTATGAACTCATAAAATGCCATGTTTGGCCAAGGATAATCGATTATGGCTTAATGCTAATCGATTATTCAGTGAAAAACATGAATGTTTGGTTTCCTTTGGCTATCAAATCTTGGCAATTGATTAGTGGAACCCTATTTTGAGTGAATGGAGTTCCTTAAAGTACAATATGAGAGGATTTGATTAGGTACACTAACTGAAGTATATTATACCGTGATTTTTGCACTTGGAACACTTGAAAATGTCATAATAGTGCAATTGGTTTGATTATATACATGCCATAGTTTAAGACGTGTACCAAGTAGTTTGGTTCCTTTATTTGTTAAAGTTAAACCCTATCTGGATAATGAGTTTAGCTCATGTACTTATTAAAGTTGAGTCACAACATAATAATCCTAACTAAGGGAGTGAGACAAGCCCCTTGACCTTGCAAGGGAGTGAGATAAAGCATTTCGCCAAGGATGGAGTTGTGAGACAATGGAGTGAGAAAAGCACATTGTCATGCTAAATATGTGAGTAAAACACTTTGCCAAATGTGGTAGGGTAGTGAGAAAAGTGCTTACCTAAGACAAAGTAGTGAGTTGAGCTCTTTGTCAAAGAACATGAGGAGTGAGAAAAACATTCATGTTAAAGGGTAGTAAAGAAAGAAAAACTTTTTACCAAGGGAAATAGAATGAGTTCAATTTTTTACCAAGCGAAAGAGTGAGATAAGTACTTTGCCAAGGAAAGATGATATTTTACAATTATATAGGTGATTGTTTAATATCAATTTTATTTTAAATGTGTATAGTTTATAAGTTGTCTTTTGAGTATTTTTAATAATAATGCTATGGTTTCAAATATATGTTAATTATTGACAATTTTATATTCTCACCCCGTTTTATGTTTCTACGGTAAAAACAAGTCGAGACCCCTTCAAGGGAAAGAAGAAGCAACTAGATTAGATAGTTCATCTTTGCTTTTGAGCAATCTTTGTATATTTGTTTTTGAGATGTACAAAGTTATATGTATTAGTATTACACTTTGCCCATTTAAGGCTAATGATATATATACATGTATGATCTTTTGCTTCCTTATGGCGCTCCATAATAATTTGTACGAATGTTATGGGTTTAGAATATTGTTCAAGTTAGAAGTAACATAACTAATACTATTTATCTTTATATATGCCAGATATATTGATATATTTGTATTAAGATGTTACATCCAATGTTTGTTTATGTCCAAAAATACTGCACAATATATGAGTTGGCATGCAGATGGAGTGCGTCAAGATGAATCAGTGAGCATGCATCCGGCTGATGTTAAGGCTTAGAAATGATTTGACGCTACCTATTCAACATTTGTGCTAAAGGCTTGAAATGTTAGGCTTAGTCTTTGTATAGACGATTTTAATCCATTCAACGGTTCAACCACACCATCATGTTGTCCTGTTTTTGTCACACTATAAAATCTACCCCTAAGTATGTGTATGAGAAGGGAATACATATTCTTCACTCTTGTGATTCTTTGACCAAAGTCACTAGGAAAAAGTTTAAATGTCTATCTTAGACCCCTAATTGATGATCTAAAGATATTATGGAACGATGAAGTGCACACTTATGATGTCTAGAAGAAGCAAAATTCCAATATGATGCGGCTTTGTTGTGGACAATAAGTGACTTTTCAGCCTATGAAATGCTGTCTCGGTGGAATACTCATGGAAAACTTTCTTGTCTGCTTTATATGAATCACAGTAAGTCATTTGTGTTGAAGCATAGTAGAAAATGCTACTGGTTTGATTGCCATCGCTAATTTCTACCTTTTGATTATCAATTTCACCATGATCGAAACTCTTTTAAGAAATCAACAATGAAAAAAATCTAATCCACCATAACAGTTGAATGGGACAGATGTCTTGAATAGAGTGACTCAACTTAAGGAATTCATTTTTGGCTTGAATTCAAGTAAACAAAAACAAGATGACTTTGGTATACACTACAACTGGGTTAAGAATAACTTATGTTGGGAATTGTCTTATTGGTCTACTAATCTAATACGACATAATTTATATGTTATGCATATTGAGAAGAACATGTTTAAAAATATCTTCAATACTGTCATGGACATAAAGGGTAAGATAAAAGACAATGCAAATGCAAGAGAAGATTTGAAGATAATATGCAAATGTCCTACCTTAGAATTAATAGTTGAGATTGACAAGTGTAAAAAATCAAATGCGACATATGTCTTGGATGCTAATCAAAGAGGATGGTGTGTGAGTGGATAAAACAGTTGAAATTTCTTGATGGATATGCATCGAATATCGCACGTTGTATCAATGTAGACAACGAGAAGATATATAGAATGAAAAGTCATGATTATCATGTTTTTATGCAAAGGTTAATTCCTCTGGCATTTTGTAATATATTGCCAAAACCTATATAGGGACCATTAACAAAACTAGCTTGTTCTTTAAAGAAGTTTATGCAATTGAAATTCGTGCTTCTATCATGGAGAATGCAGAGCTTTCCAATATTGAAACAATTTGTAAGTTAGAGAAGATTTTTCCTCTAACATTCTTTGATGTGATGGAACATCTAGTCGTGCATCTCCCCTATAAGGATAAGATTGGAGGGCTAGTGCATTACATGTGAATGTACCCCTTTGAGAGGTATATGTTGTACTTGAAAAGGAAAGTTTGAAATAAGGTGAAAGTTGAAAGATCTATTTGTGAAGCATGTATTTTAGAAGAAATTTCCAATTTTGCTTCTATATATTTTGATCCCCACCTACAGACCAGGTGCACTCAAGTTCCTCGGAATGACGACGGTGGGGAAGATACAATTGATGAACAGTTGTCAATTTGTAAACATCAATGTTGTCCTATCAGGATAGGTCGGAATAGATTCTTGATAGATATGGAACTTTAAATTACTGAGACATATGTACTTGTAAATTATGGAGAAGTAGAACCTTATCTCCAATAAGTCTACTCCCTAACTAATGAATTTGTTAATTTTTAACTATGTTATGCTAAATATTAATTATTGTATTAATTAGACAATTTAAGGATTCATTAAGGAAAACATATCCCAATATCACTGATGATCAAATATTTGAAGATCGAGATAAGGACTTCAGTAGGTGACTAAAACATCTAGCGAGTCTTTTTATCCATAATCACATATATGATATTAAATTCAATGTTCATTATGCTAAATGTTACAACTATATATCGTCTTGGTAATGATACAAGTTAATATAGGTCAAGTTGAGAATCAAATCATACAAGAGATAAATTATGGTCCATCCAAGTCTATGACTTCTCACTGTGGCTTAATAGTTAATGGGTATAGATTCTATACTAAGGAGTACAGACAAAATAAAGCTACCATGAATAATGGCTTATGTACTTCGACTATTATGGCATCATTGAAAAGATATTAGAATTGTCATATGTAGGAAATCAAAACAGAGTATTTCTTTTACAATGTCATTGGTTTGACCCGATTAATGTAGTCAATGTTGATGAGAGATATAAGTTAGTTGACATCAAGCATAAATCAAGACTTCACTCAAATGAGTCATTCGTCTTAGCTGAACAAGCACAACAAGTGTACTATACAAGATACCCACAAAGCGGGAATAGAGCTAATGGTGAATGGTGGGCAGCTTGCAAGATTAAAGCAAAACTCTTTGTGGCTGAGATATTGAATGATGAAAGTGATGAAGTGAATGAGCTAGCTACTACTGATTATTACCAAGATGATGGATCCCTTAGAACACAAAATATTGTCATAGATGATGAAGCAATTTTCGTGTTTGATACACATGCCCAGATGGAAGAAGTGAACATAAATGATATACATAATCCAATGGACGTTATGATTGATGATGAGTTCATTGATTACAATGAAAATAATCAAATTAACGAATTCTTAGATGAAGATGAGAAACTATATGCTTCAGACTCAAGTAGTTACAGTTGAATCTTGTTCAATCGATTTCGTTAATGGTATTTACACTAAAATATCATTATTATATTTTGAGGTTTTTAGGTTTTTATTGACATATAATTTCTTAACTCGTTATGTTTCATTATGTTTCCTTATGCAAATATTCATCATGGTTACTCGAGGTGGAGGCGCTTGATGAGGTTGTGGGAGAGGCCGTAATGTTCCACGCTAGCCTTCTCAATCATGCCATATCTCTCCACCATTGTAGCCTTCTTAGCACTCCCAGGTATTCTTGCAGGATGATCTTTTTAATTATTGTTAACTCTTGGTTTATATAAATGTAATATATATGTATTTTTTTGTTTATCTATAATTATGTTAGGTGCAACTTCAGTTATACTGGCCTATTGACCAACACAAGCCTACCAATAGCTATCCCAGTGACCATTGGAGGCACATCGTCTTCTGTCCCACCCCCTACTAACCCACCAACTAGCAACCCGAATTTGGTGCCTTCAAGTAGAGAATCTCATACAAAAATTGATAGGAGAGAAGTTATATATGTGGCAGCTGTCCTTAAACCATAAGTAATAGTGAATTTCATCTTTTATTACATTTATTTACTTTTAGATTACTAACATTATCTTCTTGTACTTACAGGAGGAGGTTTATCCTACCAAGAGTGACTTGTGACATGTACATTGTCATCCCAAGGATGACTATTTTAGCTAATACATGGAGAGACAATCTTGTTCACATGAGGGACATACTATTTAAGGATTTTATGGTAAGTAATTGTGTTTCTAGAATTATATATTATACGTTCATCGAAAAATAAATATATTTACATAACATTTGTGTAGGATAAATATTACTTTGCATCTGATTATGATCGCGGCATGGCGAGAATTGTCTGGGAACGGACTTGCATGGATCGTTATCTAGACCATTTGAACAAAGTAAAGGATAAGGCCTTTGATAAGGCAAAATCAGATAACTTGGATGACGTTAAGGGCCATGGTCCCAAAGGAATGAGGACAGAAGTATAGGATGGTCTGGTTGACATTTGGGTGACAAAAAAATGGATGAGGAAGTCTAAAGCTGCCTAAAAGAACAAGGCAGCTATGCCTGATGCCTTAAAGTATACAGGAAGGTCGATAAGCTTTAGTCAACATAAGAATAAGATGGTAATATAAAAATCATTTAAAGTTTTAAATTGTGAATTTAAAACTAGTTAGAATTTCAAAAAGAATCAAAATTTATCTATTATCTTACTTGACATGTGAATTTACATTTTCATAGTTTCCTACTTGGCTCTTAGCATTTTGCTTTGTGCAAAATTAAACTAGTTTAAAAAAGAATCAAAATAGTTTTACCATACTTCCTGGAATGTGAGTTTGAATTAGTGAAATCTTTGTAGTTTAGGACTTTAGTTGGAGATCCTAATTAGTGAAATCTTTGTAGTTTACATAGCTGCAATTCTATAACAATGTATTACTTTTAAGGGAGAAAAAGGTAATGGTAACTTTTTGTACTTGTTTCTTTTGTGTAGCATTTAACTATATATTCATAGAGGATAATCTCTTATTTTTTGTAATTACTTGAGTTGTTTGCCTATCTTGAGTATGGCATAAAGGCATTGGTATTTTAGAAGGATCGCCTAATTACTTTTGATATGTATTTATTATATTTTCTTTCATATTGATTACAAGAGGTAGAGTTAAAGCATCTGATTTCTTTTAGAGATGTCTTTAAGAAAGTTTATAAGAAAAAGATAGAAACTATGTTTCCGAGCACTCAAAGAACATCATTGTAGGTGTCTTTAAAATTTAAAAGTCATTATATTTGTTAAGCTATTGATTTTTTTTGCTAATATTTTTCTTGATTTATTATTTTAGGAGTCATATGACACCACGATGTCCAAAAAGCACGGAGAACACTCTTTGACTCATCCTATGGTTAATCTAGAGGTGTGGTTAAATGCAGCGGGTCGCAACAAGAAAGGACGGGTCCATGACATATTTAACAGCTTGCACATTTGCATTAATACTATCATGCATGCTTCATCCTTAGAGGTTGTGGGTCATTCCCGCTCTACATCTTTAACACAGGTAGACATAACTGAAGCTGTAATATAGTAATGACAACAACAATGGCTTCCTTTGTCAAGACTCAACTAGTCCCTATGTTGGCACCCATCATTTCTACGATCTAAGCAACAAATCTTGCTCTGTAAGTAACTTCGCAAGGTGAAATAGCTAGGGAGGATCGAGATGATGATGATGAAGACGAAGCAAACTTAGACTGATTACCTATGCTTTTTATTCTTGTTACTATTTGTATAATTTTGAACTATTTGTATAACTTTGAACTATTTATATAACTTTGAACCATTAATAGACTTACTTTGGACTTTTTGTATAACAATTTTGTTACTTTTCATAAATTTATTTGTTGGATTTCTGTCTTCATTGAGCACTTTATACATGTGTATTTTGGATATTAAAAATTAAATTTTTTATATTTTAAATTGACAAAAAAAGTAAGATTTGTGAGGGATTAGAGAGGGAATGACGAGGGAATGGCAAGAAAGCCATAATAAAGAGTGAAAGATAATCACCAATTGGCAACAAATTTTCCAAGGAATAGCGAGGGCAATTAGCGACGGATTTATGAGAAAAATTAGTGAGGGGTTTGCGAGAGATATTATCAAAATGGGTATAGATTTCCAAATTATAGCGATAGAATAGCGACAAAATTTTCCCTCACCGATTTGCGAGGGAATAAAGGCACATTTTTTTCATTGAAAGTTTGCTAGCGGTTAGCGACGACTTAGCGAAAGAAATTCTCGTCACTACATGTATTTAACGATGGATTAGTTACATTCCGTCGCTAATCATTCACTAATCCCTCGCAAAAATATTTAGCGATGGATTAGCGATAGATACTGTTGTTGCTAATATAGGAATTTCTTGTTGTGCAACAAGTAGTAAAATAATAAAAATAAAAAAATTAACTAGTCAACCCACAAGTTATGTGGGGGCGGGTTAGACGGGCTGAATTTGGAAAATGGGTTGAGCAGTGTAACCCAACTTGTCATAAATGACAAGTTAAACAGGCTGACCTAACAGGTCAAACCCATTTTGCTAACTCTACTTGGTCCTCACCTCAATGAGTCTCTTTTGCTTTAGTCCTTGTGATTCTTTCCTTCGTTGTTTTTCCTGTGTTGTTGTTTGTTGAATAGTGAGGACACTGCTCTTCTTAGGTTTGAGGGGATAGTCAATATTCTGAAAGTTATGACTTCTCATTTTTCATGTTAAGCTTTATTGGACATATTACCCCTTTGCCATATACGGTTAATGTTTGTGGTTAGAGTCTATGTATTTTGTTTCAAAGCATGTGATTTTAGGTCTAGAAGCTTATCTTTATATAATGGTGTGAGAAGTTTTCTTATCCAATCGTGATATAAATTTGAATCTCAATTAATAGATGACCATTTTTTGATTGAATGGAACATGAGATTACTTGAATTGAAAGGAAATTGCATATGACTCTTCTTGCATGTTAAGCCCTTTATTTCCACTTATGTCTATATTGATTTTCATTAGAACATATGTAAAATCTTATATTAGGAGTGGTATTACATATATAGAGAAATGTGATAAAATGCATGCACAATGAAGCTTGTTTATCCTCATAGTTGTTTGAATACTTCTTGACATGATATCTTTGGTGACACCTCCTAGGGAAATTATTGAATAGAAAATCATTTGAATCAAAGTATGACCACCTGGAAAAAAAACAGTGAACAAAGAATGAGAGATGGCTAGTAGAGGGTATAGAGTTGTGATGTATGGAAAATGTGCAATGTCACAATTCTAAACCCTTTGATAGGAGTTACTAATGTGTGAAAAAGGCACATGGTTATTAACTCTAGTTGTCTACAACCTATGTCTCCATCAAGGAAAAGAAATGAAGAAATGAAAAACTTCAAAAGGGTGTTTATTTACTAATGATTCTTGAGAGAGTGTTACCTAGGTTAAGCAAAGAGAGAAAGGATGACAACCTTGTGGTCTATAAGTTGATTTGCAATTGCATGGTTATAATCTTATTTACATATGTATGTTATGATTAGGAAGAGATTGTGTATATGTAATATTGGAATAACATGTACACATATAGGGTATATTGGAGTGAAAGCATGTGAGCTAGGGTTTATATGTGAGTTACTTCCGATTGAAGTTATGGACTGCTCTTTGAGGATGTTGATGACTCTTGAACCTTCGTATTATTGAGTTTCAAATTTATTTAAGTAGTTGTGGCATTCATGCTCTTGTGATCTTAATGTAGATTCCTTGTTTTACCTTAGTTTGTACGAGGACTAACAAAATCTTAGGTTTGGGATGTGATGACTCTAGTTTTGTGCTTAAATGAATGTTAGGTCCTTGATTTGTTTAGAAATTGGCAAAGTTAGTGAGCTTATTTGAATATCTTGAGTTCCATGTGTTTTAGTGTTGAATAGGCTTAATTTGGAGTTAAATTGGTTTAATTATGATTCATTCATGATTGGTGTCTTAATGAGGTGTATTTTGATCTTGGAATGTAGATTAATAACGAAAAGGAGTGACACGAATGAAAAGAATCAAGTCAAGCCAAGAAGATAAGGAAGTTAGGTATAGAGCCTTGCCAACCTTACTAGACAAAATAGAGTGGATTTAAAGATATAAACTCTAACCTGTGTAGGATTAGAACTTTCATGTTGACCATTTTTCTTAATTCGATCGGGTTACGTATTTAAACTTTAATCAAAGTTTGGGCCAAATTGATGAACTGGCATTCTTAACCTACTTTGGTAGTTTGGTCATAGTTGAAGCAAACGACCTTCTCTTGGGATGATTACAATGGCATTGGAAAGTTAAGAGAAAGCCTTACAAATTTTATGAAGAGCTTGAAGTCTAATTCCAAGGTTTAAAAGGTGAAAAGTGGCAAGGGATCTTAATAGAATTAAAGAAAACAAGGATTTCAAGGAGAAGAGCATAAGAGTCACGCCTAAGTGTGGATCAGGCAAGCTAGGCTTGCTTATCTATATTGTTCTTATGGGGAGCTCTAACGCCTAGGCATGCTTTAGTTCCCTGAATCCGGAATTAAAGTATTTAATCTTATTTTATGTCATTTGTGATGAATTATGTCTTCTACCCAATTTTAGTGAGAGAGAGTATGTGTGGTTTAGGGCTCTAGAGAGGTTCCATTGAAAGCTTAAAAACCAAGATCAATGAGGATTTCAAGACCTAAGACTCACCATCCTAGTTCTTCCTTCTCTTTCCTTTCTTGATTTCTCTTGTTTCTCAATAGGTTTCTATATAGGCTATGTTTCTTTATTTTTCATGGAATTCTAGATTTATATCTAAGGGATCTTTGGATCCCCCTATAAATCTTAGATAATATGTAATCTCTTTGGTTTTCTATGTTAGTCATATGGTTTTGTTCATTCATATATATGCTTAATGGTTGTAATTGTATGATCACCAATTGCATAATTTGGGTGTTTTCAAATGAACTAGACATAAGGATTTAGAAATATGAACATTGTTTGAATGATGCTTGTTCAATTACACTTACATGGGTTTAGTGTATTGATTAGACATTGAGATAGACATGTAACTATTGGCTTTGTATAACATTTGTTCAATACTTGTTCTTAATGAGTGAAATTATGCTAATTCACATGGATACATAGTGGGTTTGACAATGACACATGATTAATTGACCTAGACATATGCATTTAATTAAAAAAGAGTATTAGCTAACAAAACTTAGACTTTAATATGAATTCCGAGAAATTGCATGTATCTAAGTGAAATAGAGGTTGAAAATTGACCCCTAAGCTCTTTACCATTGTTTTATCTCATTTGAATTTGGTGTTATTTTTATTTTTTAATTCACTTTAATTGTTTGATTAAGCCTAAGTTTAGCAATAAATTAATCGTTAATGCATAATTGTCATAGATCCCATGGAGATGATACTTATTCTCATCATTATATTACTTGTGCAACCATACACTTGTAGTAACTAACCAAGCTAATACTAATGTGCCACCCTGTGATTTAAATATTTTACTATATTTTTATAAAGTTTATTTTCAACCGGTAATAGACACACCTTTGTCAAAACTTCACTACATGTGTCTTTGGCTCAAATGCAAAGAAAGTTAAATACATGATATCTTGGAGTGCAATAAAGAAGTATATGGGAACATTTTTCAAAAAGAGAACAAGATTCTCTCTCAGTTAGAAGGCATTATCCAAAAACTTTCTATCCATGGGAATGATCACCTATAAAAACTTCAAAAAGAGCTCTAGCAAGAATATGAGCAAATTCTTATCCATGATGAAGCTTAATGGCACCAAAATTCAATGTGTAAATGGATTGAGAAGGGAGACAAAAGTACAAAGTATTTATATTGCCTTTGCTAGGAAGCGTGGAATCATATTGATGTTTTAAAAAATGATTTTGGTGAGTGAGTCTATGATTGTAAGGTTTTGAAAGACATAGCTCCTAAGTTTATGGCCTTCTTATACTTTGATGATGGTGCGTATAGAAAATTCATTTAATTAAGGACTTTTCTTGAGTTATCAGTTGTTGATAGGAAGATGCTGAACCAAAATGTTTCTGCAGATGAAATTAAAAAGGCCCTTTTTGCGATCAGAAGCTTAAAGGCCCCTGGGCTTGATGGGCTTCATGCCTCAACCAATCCAAATGGAATGTCACTGGTGGTACTATTATTAATTGGGTAAAATAGGCTTTTACTATCATCAGTACAACCAATGATATGTTTCTTACAACTCTAATATTCTTACCACAAACAGTGTATACACTAATTTTCACACATCATCTAATACCATTCATTATACTTAATTTTTCTTATCACTTTCTCTCTCTCAATCACACACCCTTAAAAAGGGTGTGTACAGTACCTACACCTCTAAAAGAGGTGTAGGATCATCTTTTTCCCGTTTCTTACCTTGATCCCGAAATTGGACCATCCAATAAGCAACCGGACAGAGCACTTCTCAATTTTTTGCCCTTTTTGGAGTGAGACATACGAATGACCTAGGAAGGCATTTAAGGGTGTCGTCGCTACATCATAAAGTGACATAGAACACCTATAAGTACATCCTAGACATAATTTAGTCTAGACTTGGTGGGTGGAAAATCAAGTCCCTTTCTTTGGCCGGTCGAACTACTCTTACTAAATCTTCTATTGCTACTATCCTTGTGTATACAATGCAGACTTCTCTCTTGCCAAGTGGAGATTATGATAGAGTTGATAAGATCTGTAGAGACTTTGTGTGTGGAGCTACAGAAAATGAAAGAAAGACTCACTTATTGAATTGGAACTCTCTGTGTAAACCAAAAAATGGTGGTGGCCTTGGGTTTAGGTACTCCTGTAGTACTAATTGTGCTTTCATGATGAAGTTAAATAGGAGCATGGTCCATAGAAGAGATGCTGTCAAGAGCTAAAAAACAAAAATAAGAAAAAAGGTAATGTATTATTAAAGAAGATAAATGTATTACAGAGATGAAATCTGTAATATCTCAGAGCAAAGCTCCTGACCTACTACTAATGGAATTCCAAAAACTGCTCACCCCCACTCCTTCTTTCTCCCTAAAAAGGCTTACACATCAGCATAACTAACTATCACTCCCCAATTCTTCTTTTTGACCTTCTACTCTTATTCTTTCTTATTTTTTCTGTTGTATGTCTTCCAAACCCATGGCCCATGACTGAGTTGGACTGGCTATATAATTTGTGAGGCCTGACATTGCCCCCTCCTTCAGCAATAGCCTTGTCCTCAAGGCTTACATCAGGAAATTGATGTGTAATAGTAAATGCATCTTCCCAAGTCGCTTCCTCAACATGTTTCCCACACCATTTGATCAACTAGTAAGGAACAACAACCCCATTTTTCTGCCTCTGCTGAATTGCTAGAATCTGCTCAGGGATGATATTGTCAGACACTTCCACTTCCAACCTTACAGGTAAGTCAGTAGTTTCTTGGTAGTTGCCAATAGTCTTCTTGAGTTGAGAAATATGAAAAACATGATGAATTTTGGACTATAGAGGAAGCTTTAACTGATATGATATTGTCCCCATCTTTTTCTCAACTTGATATGGCCCATAGAATCTAGCAGCCAATTTAGGATTAATTCTTTGGGCCATACTATGTTGTCTATGGGGTCTTAGCTTGAGAAAGACCCAATCTCTTACCTCATAGGATTGAAAACTCCTCTTTCGATCTGCATACCTCTTAATATGCCCCTGAGCTCGCTATAAATGATATCGTAACTGCCTAAGTGCCTCATATCCAGCTTTAAATCCTTAGTTCTCCTAGGGGGTAAGCCCGTAGGTTCTGAAAACACTTCTAAAAAAGTTTGTAAGATATGCTGCAGCCTTGCCTCCTGTTCACTCCTTAATCCATCACCTCCACACCCTTCAACCTTTTGTATATTATTAGGCCACATTAACCTATTTATTTCTTGCACCTCCTAATTTAGGAAACAAAACAAAGAATCAGGCGCTCTCCCAGAATTAACCTCTCCTTTCAACTCTACCTTCCTTCTCTCATAGTCAAATGCCATAGTTTGTTTCTTCCAATCAGTGGTCACCTTCCCTAATATAGCCAACCATTCCACCCCTAAAATTAAACCCACTTCCCCCACATCAAAAACATAAGAATCAATGATTATCTGCAACTCATCCAACTATATCATTACCCTTTTACAACGGCCTTGCACCTTTTTTCTATTACCATTCCCCAATGTTACTGTTGTATTTTTGGTCTGCCCATAATCCAACCCCAAAGAATTCACCACCCTCATCAAAATAAAATTATGCGAAGATCCACTATCAATGAGGATTATCACAGGAACACGCTTAACCTTCCCTTTTATCTTCATGGTTCTGGGCTAAAAACTAGCCTTATTTTCTAAATTACAACTACTAAGGAGCGAACATGTGAGCTCATTTGATTGCTACTCCTTCATCTCTAAAGCCAGCACCTCATGTTCTCCTCCTTCCAACTACTCCTCATCCACAATGATTAATTTCAATTGGCATTTTGGGCATTGATGCATTAGATAGAAATTTTGACCACATTTAAAACACAACCCTTTTTGTTTCCTTTCCATTAATTCTCCATAAGATAAATGACGCATCCCATGGTCTCTTCCACCTCCAAATTGCCTTTCTCCAGCACTTGTGTTGCTCACACTAGGCCCTACAGTCTTCAATTCATCCCGACAAAATTCTCTCTTTTGCGGGCCACTTGAATTTCCTCCAAATTTTGACATTAGAGAATGCTCTGTTCCCACACGTGAAAATAGAGTACGATTCTGGTTCCCTTCAATTCCCACCGAACCCCTTTTGTAGAAGGGCTTCAAGTGGGTCTCCTCACATAAATTTGCTTCAATTACCCTTGCAAGCTCCATCATCCTTGCCTTATTGTCAGGTTTTTGTATCCTGGCCTTCCTTCTAATTTCTGCACAAAGACCATACATGAAGTAGGCCATGAACTGCTGCTCTAGCATTTTAGGAACTTGAGAGGCTAAGTACTTAAATTCCTCAATATAAGAGGTCATAGTCCTATCTTGTTGTATCTCCATAAGACTCTCAAAGGGATTCTCGACTAACACTCCCCCGAACCTCCGAAATAATGCTACTTTCAGATTCTCCCAAGAAGATTCTGATTCACTCTCTAACTAGAGATTGAACCAATGAACAATGGGTCCCTCCATACAAATTTTAGCCAAACGCACCTTCAATTCGAACTGGGTTTCCTGAATTTCAAAGTAAGTTTTAGCTCTCGTTACCTATGCCCCGAGATTTGTGCCGTCGAAACTCGAAAGTTCCAACTTCTTCACCGTTGAATGAAATTCAGATAAAATTTGTTCCTTTGAAGTTTTCTAATTGGGCGACTCATCCTGATGCGAATCCTCCTCACCCGGACCTCTCGACAACCAAACCTCTATTTGTTTCATATCTGCCATAAGCTTATTCATCAAACTCAGCAAATCCCTTTGGGATTTCTCCTGTGTCTCAACCAGAATCTTAACTGCATCCTCCAATGTGCTTACACGACCTTCTATGGATGTTTTAACTCCTCCACGTCGTTTGGTCATAAACTCTATCGTCAGCTCCGGCTTTGAATCCGGCAAGTCAGATCAACTGTCAGGAACCAAAAAAAAAAAGGAAAAAATGTATTGTATTATTGAAGAAGATGAATGTATTACAGAGATGAAATTTGCAATACCCAAGAGCAAAGCTCTTGACCCAGAGCAAAGCTCCTAACCCACTACTAATAGAATTCCAAAAACTGCTCACCCTCACTCCTTTTCTCTCCCTAAAAAGGCTTACACATCAGCATAACTAACTCTCACTCTACAATTTCCCTTTTTGCCCCTCCTACTCCTATTCTTTCTTATTTCTTCTGTTGTATGTCTTCCAAACCCACATTGGACTGGCTATATAATTTGAGAGGCCTAATAGATGCTCTTTGGGTCAAGGTCTTGAGATCTAAATACGGATGTGGGGAGGACATCCTTCAAAATATATAACGAAAGCAAAATGTGTCAAAAGTCTGACAAGGTATCTCCAAAACATGGAATTGTTTTTACAATAACCTTTTATGGCATATGAGAAATAGAGCTAAGGTTAAGTTTTGGAAAGATCATTGGATCCCTTGTATTCATTCTCTGCTAGACTTTGCTATGAAGCCTAAGGAAGAGATAGATGTAAATGCAATTGTGGCAGAAATTTGTGATACTTATGGGGGATGAGAATGGATTAAGTTATCTGAAGTTTTACCTCATAGTTTTTTAGATACAATTGCCTCTCAAGCTCCTCCATCTTTGGATGGTGACTGTGACATGATGGCTTGGATGTCATTTAAGGATGACTCTTTCTCGATAAGAACAACTTATGAGGCTTATGCTAATATTAACCTTGGGGGTTTTGATGTCTTGTTCAAGATGATATGGAAGACCCAAGCGCCCCAAAGGTTACGCTTCTTCTTATGGCTAGCTGCCAATGAAGCCCTCCTTACCAACTGCATGAGGATTAGACGTCACCTTACTATAGATGATGAATGCAAAATCTGTAGGCGAAGGGTTAAATATATTCTCCATATTCTAAGGGATTGCTCCACTGCAAGATCAGTTTGGACGCATTTTGAGTTGCCTTCAAACTAAAGAGTTTTCTTCAGCATCAACCTTCGGGATTGGCTTTTCATGAACCTCCAGCCTAAATTGGGTTTTTCTTCGCAGGAGGACTAGTCTTTATTTTTTTTCCATGTGTTGTGCTTACTTTTGGCTTTAACAAAACATGGTAATTATGTTTGAAGGTGGTGGTGAATTCCTCTTAGGAGGTTATATCTGGATTATGGCAGAGCTCTCGTTGCTTAGGATTTGATAGGTAGGGAATATTCAATACATGGTGGTTGATATTTCCTAATTTGCTAGCTCTTCCTAGTGACTGGATGATAGTGATTGTCAATGGGTCTGTTGTAGTCCAACAACAAAAGGTAGCATGTGGTAGCCTTTTAAGGAAAGACTTGGGTGGTTTTGTTACTGGTTTTATGGGGGATCTAGGCAATAGCACCATAACCATGGCTAAGATTTGGGCTATATTTTATGGTTTGAAGATTGCATATAACAAGTGTTGTAGGCAAATAATCCTTGAGATAGATTTCAATACTACTATGGAGTTGATCACCAACAATTGCAAGATTTAATTGGCATCCTTATGTGTCTCTGATGTCTAGGATTTCTGCTTACTTGAGGAGAGATTGGATGGTCTTAACTTCTTAAATCTGCCGTAAGAGGACCCATTGTGTAGATCTTTTGGTTAGGAATGCTCATTTCCTTTCCCAAAGGCACCATGTTATAAAGTCCCCCTTGCTTTCTTGTTTATTGATCTTCTTGTTGACTTGAGTGGCTTTTCCAGTGAATGGTTTGTAATGTGCTAGTTTGTTTTCTTTGGGCGTTTTGCCTTCTAGTCAATCGAAAAAAGTTGACATCGCATAAAACTTGTTTGAATGAGTTTTTTTTTAAAAAAAAAACCTTTGTATATTATTTTATCAAAAGATCCTTTTTAAAAAAAAATATGTTGAATGTAAAATTCGAGAAATAATTTTTTAAACAATGTTTATTTTATAAAAAGTGTTTTTGAAAAGCTCAAAACTCTCACTTTAGAAAAAAAGAAAAAATTGTGCTTTTTTAGTGTTTTTTACTAAAATATGATAATTTTTTTTTATGAAAAGAGATCTTTTCCTTATCAAGAAAATCACATTAACAAGAACATATAGTGACACATTGAAATTAGGCCAAATCTTAGAAATTTTTTTTGAATATATCTGTTTTGGACTGTGATCTGGGACACTAGTCTCATGAGTCAACCTGGCACACATCTAGCCAAAGTTCGCTGTTGAGATCTCGACACAACGCATATCAAATCACAGCATTGAGCAGCAGCAACATTATCATGAGATTTATATAATGGATCAATCTCACAATTATCCGTAAATGTCAATCACAATCATGCATAATAAAAGCGTCCATAATTGCCTTTAACTGCTTATAACTGCAGTATCAACTTTCCAATTTTATAGGGATCATTTGCAATAGTTAACAAAACGCGTTTCCCTATTCACCCTCTATAAATTTCAAGCTCAACCACTTTCAACAAGTAACTATTACTCTTTTGCTTAAACCCTACTTATGCACAACCTGACTTGAGCGTTAGAGTGCCTTTGCAAGTACCAACCACCCCCATTTCAACACGCTCCGCTGCTAATTTGATAATCACATATTTTATACATTAATAAACCCTCATGTTTTATCATTTACACTCTCCATATTCTTAATTGATTGAGTTTGGTCATGTTTTGTGAGTTTTGGCTCAAATTGAGCCTAATTGAATTATTTTTGGCATTAATGAACTTTGATGTTGTTTATGTATTTCGGCCATAATTTGAGTTCTAGATATCTGATAATCATGAATTTTACCTTGTAGGAAAGCTAAGAGGATGCTCTACAACTTTGATGAAGAACTCTAAGTCTCAATCAAATATCTAGTGGACCTAATTGGGCATCAAAGTCAGAATACGAGTTTAGAGACCTTTTGATGTTGTTTTGGTCATAACTTGAGTTATAGACCTCCAAATTCCATGGGGTTTGGGCTCAATTATTCATAATGGACCTAGCTCTGTAATTAGTAAGTTTTTAATTATGTGAAGCCAAAATAGGGAGTAGTTTAGGGGGTTAGAAGTCAGAAACCGAGACACCCCTCATTTGACACTTTTCGTCCTTCTCTCTAGAACTCTCTTCCTCTTCCTTCTCTCTAATTTTCGTTTTCTTTTTCCCTTTTTTATTTTTTTGAGTTCTCTCATTCTCAAAGAGGGAAAGAGCCTTTAAATCAATCCAAGAGATTGAACATGCTTTGTAACATCCCGAAAAAACATATTAGACTTTTATATGTGTACAAAGGTAGCATATGACTTGTTTGATATGTTACTGAAGTTTTGTGACGAACTGAGTTAGTTTAGGCACTTTGCTACAGCACAAAATATGGTAAATGACTTAAAATGACTCAGAAAATAGCATAAACTGCTATTTTAAGGGAAACATAGATGGATAATTTGTTTCTAAGTCACAATTGTGTTAAATATGGTGTTATATAAGTTTGAGAATAATCAGAGTTAGTTTAGTACTTTTAGGCATACTGGTTGTGCATTTTAATACCGGATTAACCCTCAGTAGATATAAAAAAATAAGATAAAGGTAAAACAAGATTTTTAATGAATCTTATGATTTATTTCAAATCTGTTGGAAGTTAGAAAATTGGATTCGGTGGAATCTAGTTGTTCTTAGCAGTATGGATTTTTTTGGGTAAAGTTCATTTAAGTAGCAAAGTCACACTTTGCTACTGAAGGCAGAAATAGAAACGAGAAAGAGAGAAAAGAGAAGAGAAAATCGAAGGAAGAAAAGAGAGAAAGAGAAGAGGAAAAGGAAGAAAAGCTAGAAGGCTAAGGATCAAGGCGAAAGGGGAAGATTCAATAGCAAGATCAAGGCTTCAAGATCTTCATCCATGCAAGAACAAGATAACAAGATAGGTTTCTTCATCTTTTCTATTCTAGGACTTAGGTTTTTGGATGGAAAAGTTAGGTTTCATGGAGTGAAAACTAGTTTCTTAAGCTAGATTCTTGCTTTCATTATTTAATTTAGTTGTTTCAATTCAATGATAACAAGATAATTGGTTTTATCCATAGATAAAACTAGTTAGTTCTTGAGTTTGGAACCTAGGTTTTGATTAACTAAGTATGAGGTTTCGAGTGATTGATCTAAGTTTAGTCAATCAATAAGTTATATAATTGCTACATGTTTAGAGGATGTTTTTTATGCGAAAAATCACCTAGAAAACTGATCAAGAGTGGTTGGAAGTGAGATTTTGGACCATGGATAGTGCCACGGACTTGCAGAAGCGTTCTACAGTGTTTCTACCCCAGAAACATGGCCTATCTCCGAAAACACGGGTTGGCTGTGTTTCTTTCTAGAAAACTTGCTACTGTGTTTCTATCCCAGAAACACAGACCGTGTTCGAAAACACGAGCTATATCCCTAGATAGTGGAGGCATCCACTCAGTTTTAGTGGCAATATCGACCCAGTTAATGTAGACTACTTGGTAGGCTACAGAGTAGGAGGTCATGCGTTATGGCAATAGACTTTGTTCCTACTAGATAGGTTATAAGAGGTCACACGTTATCATGGCGGAATTCCTCTGCTCCTAGGGAGAATAGTTAAGTATCACAACACTACACTTATACTGCTATACTAGATTATCGGTATTAGGGTGTTACATGCTTAATTGTTAATCTTGATATTTTGTTTCTAATGTTAACATTCATCTATTAATCAAGTTTCTCTCCTTCTTCTTCTCTTTGATAATTCTGGTTGCTTAATTGAAATTTTAATATGTTAATTGCTTAATTATCATATGTAAAGAGATGAACTCAAAGATTAAATAAGGCATTGAAGGTGTTTGATAAAATGTTTAACTTGGTTGGATCTTGGTTTTCAAATTAATTTAGGTTTAAGATAAATGCGTAATTTGTCTAACCTCAATTAATTAAATTCTGGAAGCAATTCTAGTTGAAGATCTGTGATCATTAAGAGGCGTCTTGAAGTAATCTAAGACCAAGGACTTGATTGATAATTGAATGGACCTATAGTAATCAAGGATGGATTAAAATCAAGTTTGGACAATTTTCTTGGATTGGTTGCTTTGTTAATTTTGTTTTATCTTTCAATTCGAATTATGTTTTGTTTAATTCTGCAATCTTGCCAAACCCCCCCTTTTTCACTCGATTTGATCAAATTGCATTTTAAAATCCTTGAGAGATGATTCAGTGTTATATGCTATGCTACAAGCCATAGGCATAACTCAGTTACAATTTTAGTGAGTTCAGCACTCGTCAAAATTTTGGTGTCATTGCTAGGGATTGTGATCTGTAATCTGATCATATTGAGTGTCATTACTGACTTTTGTTGTTACTAATAGTTAACAGTTAACAATCCACAACTCTTGACCATTGTTGATTGCTACTGTACTGATAGGTGAGTTAATGTTGCATTCTGATATATTCTGATACAATCTGTTGTGTTTTGCTGCATAATTTTGCTGCATAATTTTGCTGCATTATGATTTCTGTTACTGATTGCACTGATTTATACTGATTGCATTGGATTTCTGCTGCATTGATAGATGTATATTGTTGCATGTTGCTCGGTTACTATTCCATTATTTTCTGCTGCATTTTGCATCTTTTTGCATGAATTCATTGCATGATAGCCTTTTAATTGCATTGCATTTTGCTACACTATTTACTTTTCCTTAGGTCCATTACTAACTCTTGTCAATCGCACACAACTATTGCATTCTGCATTCTGCTACATTCTTCTGCATTCTGCTGCATAATTTTGGTTACTGTTCCATTGGTTTTTGTTGCATTGCATTGCATGATTTTGTTACAATTGCATTGCATAATATCACACAATTGTTCTATGCTGCAACACTAATTCTGTTGCGTTACAATTTTGATGCACTAAGTTACTGATCCATTGGTTTCGTGCTGCTATTCACCATCCTTTTGCAGTCCTTATTGATAGTTGCATTGTAAGTTGCTCTTGTAATTATCACCCAGCTAGCACTTTTCACCTTCACTTAATTTTCACTTTTCCTCTTCACTTAGTTTTCATTTTCGTGGTGTAGCTAAAAAGGCACTAATAGAAATCATAAGGTGAAATGGAGTTTTGAGCTAAAACTTGGTCTCCAAAGCTTGAACTGAAATTGGTGGGTTGCAGGAAAATAGCCTTCTCCACAAGGCTCACCACTTCGCCCTAGTTTACCCAAATTCTTTCATTTAGACCACTTTTTTTCATTTTTTGAAGTATTTTCTTTGCATAAAAATTTTCTAAAAAATTGTAGTTTTCATTCTGTGGCAGTTTTCTAGGCAAAATTTTTGGCATCCTCTATAGTTCAGATTACGGACATGTTGCCCCAAACATCATCTCCAACCCAGGGGTACATATTCCTCCTGAGGTCAAATATCATGGGCCTTTCCATAGCCAATCTCCTAGGTCTTGCCACTCGTCTCCTTGCCATGGAATCCTTGGAAACATCCACAAAGGTCAGTAAGGTAGTGTTAGAGTCAAAACAATATCTTAAGTCCCCTACAGATTTAGACATGGGGAAAGGCAGACCATAAAAGGAAAACCTATTAAAGACTGCCTACATCTGCCTCCACCCTCTGCACCCAGTCAGCTACGCCTATTGCAGACATCGTCCTCTATGCCCTTAAAGGTCTATGAGCTCGAGTTGGAAGCCCCCGTCGTTTATGACACATCAGAGAGGGTGCTCCGGAGAGCAACACCACTAAGTGGATCCAGAACCACTGGTATGTCCACTCATTTTACTAAAAAACGATAAAGAATGCCAAAAAAAAAGAAAGAAATCCTGTCCCTAAGGTTTAACACTAAGGACAGAAAGAACAATGGGGTAGAGGAACACAAACCTTGCAGAAATAAAAAGAGTTAGTGATTGGAAGATGATTAATTGGTGGAAATTGCCCAAAAACAGTGCTTCTCTACTGTGCACAGTTACGGTAAATCACCTCAAATTGCTGGAGATTTGAGAGAGATAGCAAAAGTGTGGAAGAGGCATCCTCGGCTCCTATTTATAGAGACAAGGTTGGGAGAGATTCTGTCCAAGCACTTTAGATTTCAAAAATCCTCATTATGGCGCACGGAACCCTAACAGAGGCTCTTAGTCAGAATATGCTACGTGGATAATCATAGTTGTCACACTAGATGAAGTGATGATTACTCAGAAAGCCAAATGTCACACAAGCCTCACTATTTTGAATGTGACTTTGCACTACAAAATAAAACAACAATCTTAGTTCATTCTACAAACTCTGGTTGCACATTGGAATGTCCACCTTTGATCACCTGACGCGTGGACCATGGTTAGACTATAGTGCATCCATGAGTATCAAGTAACTTAGTCACGTTAACACCTTAAAGTCAAAACTCTTGACCCCTTGGGGGCATTGCGAACTTTGGCTTCATGTAAAACATAGATCTCGTGACCCGATGATGTTAAAACTTACCTTGATACTTAGCTATGCTGGCCAAGCACCAAGCTAGGGGCAACATGACAAAGTTAAGCATATTTTTACATGATGGCTAGACAAAGGAATCCATTTGACTATTATCTGTGTCAAGGAGTGCATTCAAGGGTTTTCACCAAGTTTAGAGGTTAAGAGTATCCGATCGTAGCCTGGGATTATGAACTCCACACCAAGAGACTTCCGTGTCACATTTTTCACTAATTCAACTATCAACTATTCTTAAACGAATTTGACCACCAAGATCAAGCCTTTGACTCATTTCGGTCAGACAAAACGAGTGTTTATCAATTTAGAATATAGCTACTGAGGTCTAGTGTTAGACCCATCATGGTAAACTTCATGAATAAGTCACCAAACACTAAGATTGAGCATCCAACCCATCTCGACATGGCAAAGGCAAAAAATACAAGTATAAAAATAAATCATCAGGATTGAACATTGGACTCATCTCGATTAAGGGAGTAGATAATGAAAAATAGAACATTAAAAAAAAGAAAGTTTGTATTATTCATATTCCAAACATCATCGACTTTACAAGAAGGACATATAAGCTACGCTTATCCAAGAGTGCTCACTTGAAGGAAGCTAAGAAGGTAGCATGCAGAGATGATGATAATGATCAAGCACTAACCATGACCACCTTAACAGTTCCTCCAGATGCAAGCATTCATCTCCTCCATCTTGAAAAACATGCGCACCCAAGGCATAGCGAGTACCTTCGATAACAGTCAGGAGGGCAGAGGAGGGAGAGTGGTGAAATCCCTCCACGCCTCACAAGAACTAGGGCAGAAGCTATTAGCCTTTCTAGTGTGAGTGACATTTCATTCTGCTATTGTGTATGCCTGGTATAACACCTGTGAAAACATGTTAGGCTTGTATGTGGTTACAGAGGCAGCCTAATACTTACTTAACATGTTTGTTTAGTTTTGTGGCCTTCTAAGCACATTTAGGCACTTTGTTGTAACACTATGTGTGAAATATAATTGTTATTAGCCCTAGAAGTGGCTTAAACTGCTCAGTTAATGGAAATAAATATGAAGAATTTGTTTCTATGTCACAAATATGTGGAGGATGATGCAGTTAAAATTTGAGATTAATCGGAGTTAGTTTAACATTTTTAAGCATACTTGTGTGTATTTTAATGTCAGATTGACTACCAACATATATGAAAAAATGCGAAAATGGTAGAACAAGATTTTTTATGAATCTTAAGATTTATTTTAAACTTGTTAGAAGTTAGAAAACTGGATTTGGTAGAATCTAAGTATTCTTAGCAGATTGAGGGTTTTAGTACCTATCCTTGAGAAACCAATTTTGACTTCTCTTTATAAATGTCACACAACTGAGAAAGAAGATAAAATAGAAGAAAGAAAAAAGAAAAGAAAAAAAGGAAAATTGAAGGAGGAGAAGAAGAGAAAGAGGAAAGAAAGAAGGCCAATGAAGAGGAATCAAGTGGATGTAGGTTTCATCTTCAAGACCTTAAAGTAGAGGGACTTTGTCTTGACTCTTTGCTTCTATTTTCTTCATCTTGTTCCATGAGTTGGCATGAAGGGGGAAAAAGGGATTTAAAGCATTGTTTTGGTGTTCTATGCTTGAATCTTGTTGGAAAAACTTGAGGATGACTTACTTTTGCTTTGTGGTATGCTTGGTGATGCATTTTTCATCCCTTGAACACTTATAACTTCACATGAGTAAAGAGAGGGGTTTTAGGTTTTCATGGTGATGAATGATGCATTGATGCATGTGGAGTGATTTAAAAAGGGTTTTGAGATTTGAAATGAGTTTATGGATCTTGTGTAAGGTTGGAAATCTTTTGGATTTGAGGTTTGGGTGATTGGAGGAGAGGTATGTTCTAATGGAACAATACTCGTGCCTGTGGAATTCTGTAGAATGCTGCTTGTGTTGCGGCGTGTAGGAGGTGGAAGTTTCAGTAGTGGCACCTGAGAGTTGGGAGCTGCGGCGTGCCTGAGAACGGTGCCGCTGCGTGAGTGGATAGAGAGCAAGGTGCCGCGGCGTGGCCATGTTATGCCACAACGTGAGCTCCAGAATTTCTCAAAATTTGTTGTATGATGCCATGGAGCTTTCCAATGGTGTAGTTCCTTCTTTTATACTTCTTAATGAGTGAGGAGACTCTATTAGGAGTATTTATTGAAGTGTGAATGTATTGAATCAAATTGATTTGTGATGCTAATTATGTGAGGTAATTAGACATGGTTATATATTGTGTTTGTGCTTGTTGAAGGATTTGACCCTCACATTTGGGGATAATCTATAATAGCGTGAGGACGACGTTCTCCGTATTATAGTGATGAGCTGAGGTGGGTTATATCTTCTCTCATTGTTCTAGTAGTTGAGCTGAGGTGGGTCATATTCTCCCTCTTTACTAGATGTTATCTTAGATGGAAGGTAGTTGAGGTGGATTTCTTACTACCAGAGGTGATCTTGTATCATGATAGCGTAAGGATGCATAGCTCCCCCCTATTGTGTGACTTAGAGGATAGATTCCTCTATGTTGTTGAAGACCATGTAATTGATAGATTTCACTGCCCGGGGATGATAGATTCCTCTTTGTTGTTAAATACCGTGTAGTTGATGGATTTCACTACCCGGGGAGGATGGATTCCTTTATATTGTTGAAAACCGCATAGTTGATGAGATTTCACTACTCAGAGAGAAGATTATTGGAATTGGGTTCTAGTGCTTGTTCAAGGCTTATAGAAGTGATTTCCATTGCTTTGTTCAAGACTCATGCACATCATGACATTACCATAGATTTGGTATCATAACATTATTCATTTCATACTTAAGTTATTGCATAGGCATGAACACTAGGCATAATTTGGTATAGTATGACAATTGTATGGGCAGTTGTCACCATGACATTTAAATTCATGACATTGCAATTGTATAGGCAATTGCGTATCTCTGAGATGAAGATGATGTGTTTGGCATCTCGAAGATGGAGATGTTGTTTTTTGTGAATATTTCATATTTATAAAAGGAGTCATATGCTTTGTTTGGCTACTAAAAAGGCAAACCAACTGCACATTTGAAACCATGCGTTCCACCCGTGATTGGTCACATGGGCAGTGGGTAGTTAGGAAGTAGAGCAGAAAACTACCATCCCCATTAAAGTGGTTTTAATTCTCAATAAATTCAAAGCAATGGTTCTCAAGCAAGCACAAACTACTACAACATGTAGAGTAAAGGCTGTTAAAATGACTTCAAATCCCTAAGAGTAATAAAGTCCTTACCCTCCTTCAAGAAACACTCTATAACATCTTATTTTTATACATGTTAGGCTTGTATAAGGTTACAGAGGTAGCTTAATACTAGTTTAATATGTTTGCTAAATTTTGTGACATTTTGAGTTAATTTAGGCATTTTGCCGCAACATAGAACGTACAAAATGACTATTTTAACTCAGAAAAAATAGCATAAATGCTATATTAAAGGAAATTGATATGGAAAAGTTATTTCTAGGTCACAAATGAGTGAAAGAGGATGTGATTAAATTTTTAAGGTAAATAGAGTTAGTTTGGTATTTTTAAGGATACCAAGTGAGTATTTAAGTACCGGATTGAGGCACAACATGTAAGAAAAATTATGAAAATGATGAAATAAGAATTTATATGGATCTTATGATTTATTATAAGGTTATTGGAAATTAGGAAACTTGATTTAGTTAAATCAAAGTGTTCTTAACATATACCAGTTTTAGCAAAAGGACAATTTTGCCCTTAAGACTCATATTTTAAAATGATGTGGTTTTCTCATCTTTATCATCATTATTTTCATTCAGCAGAAGGGAAGGAAAAACAGAGAAAGAAAAAACAAGAAAAAGGGAAGAGGAAGAGGAAGAAAATGATGGAGAAAAGAGGAAGAACAAAGGCAAAGGATAGAGATTCATCTTCAAGAGGTAGAGGTACTTGATTTCTCACATTTCTTCCTTAATCTTCATCTTATTCTTATTTTGGCTTGATGAAAACTAATGGTTTTTGAGTGAAAATAGAGATATTCTCTAGTTGATGCTTGGTTGAGAAAGTGAAAATCTTGAAATTCATAGTCTTCTAGTGATGGAATCCATAGCTTCCAAGTTGTTAGTTTATTGAGATGTGGGTTTGTAATTTATTCTTGATTGAATGATTTGATAATGTTTTAATTGCTAGAATCTCAAGTATTTGATGTTATGGATTGATTGTTGATGTTTGTGATGATTAAATGATGATAGAAATAAATGGGTTTGAGTTTCCATATGGGGAAAAACCATTTTCTGGGTTGAATAACCCAAATAACTGATTACCATGGTGAGCTAATCGGTTATTGGGCTATTGCAGGGTGTCCCACGAAGTCTAATAACTAATTAGTAGGAGAGGCTAATTGGTTATTGCTGCTACTGGAGAGCTTTTGTTGTGTGATAATCGATTACCAGGATGTGCTAGCCGATTATCCTTCATGCCAGAGGACATTTTTTTAAAAGGTCCTAACCGATTGTGAAGTGTGATAACTGGTTATGGACCTATCAACAATGGATTTTACTGGTCTTGGGCGTGAGGCAAGGCTTGTTTAGGCTATGTAATCCACACCCATGGATTAGTGAGGGTATTTTATAATGCCTAGAGCCCGATAAAACCCTAGTTGCTTCCTTAAAGATTGAGATTGAGCTTGAATGGTTTGTGAGCCATATGTTGCTCTCTTTTTGGCTAATGTTGAGCTAGAATGATCTGATAAAAGGGTGTTAGATCCTTATATGATATATTTAAATAATGTCCATCATTGCTTATACTTTGTAAGAAAGTAATGGTAATCATGATGATTAATATGTTAAATGATGATGAGAATGAGACATTGAGCCATGATATGATGTAATGTTGAGAAATATAACTATTTATACATGATATTAAATGATATTGATGAGCATGATTGACTGCGGGATTTAAAGGATGCAAACCCAAGTGCAGGTTGTCTCAAGTAATAAATTTCTCAGGAGTCTGAGGTCGATCTATAGGGAATTGATGAAGAAAAAATTAATTGAGGTAAAAAGAGGATTTGTCACAACACTAAAAGTAATAAAAGATGTTCACAAATGAATTTAAGAACTTGCTTGGGTTAGGAGATCCACTCTTGGTAATAATTTAAGGCAAGATTATTTCTCTTTATAACTCAATTAAAATCCACGCACAACGGAGGTTCTAATCGAAAAATATAACATTCAAAGTTTAATTATATATGCAATCATATTATGATTCTTTTAATTATCTACCAATATTTGTAAATGAGTTCAAGCACTCACTGTGCCAATCCTATTGTCTACAATAAATCAATATCTCCATTATACAAAGAAGGTTTCTAAATTGATTGGAAACAAAATACAACACATATAATGTCCATTTGATAATATATCATTTAAGCACAAGAAATAGAATAATCTAACCTTATTTCATTACCAAGAGCTTCACTCTTTCACCCAAGCAAAATGAAGATTTAGTTACTCATAGATAAGAAGAAAGAAAAGAGAGAAGAAGAGAAAGATGAACATAGCTTCAATTTAGAACAAGAGAAAATTACAACAAAGGAAAAGAATAAATAAGCATAACCATAACTTGTAAAAACTAAGCCTAACACCAAGAGCACCAAATGATAAGCCAATGGTGCCTTTTATAGAGGATTAGGGATACAAAATGACAAGGGGGTTGATTAAGAGTAGGTGGATGAGTGGATGAATTGGTGGAATGCCCAATGGTGAGTTGGTGAGTGAAAAATTATTGAGATTCTTTGTCTCCGAAATCATTCAGTGCTGATTTCATGGCTGCCATCAGAATAAAGCAACATGATCTTCATAGAAGTTATAGCATTTTGTCTCAGCTTCCCAATGGCACTGAAATAATCTAAAAATTCATCCTACAGCCCAAGATATGACCCAATTACTGCAAACTATTTATGCCCAATTTCAGCACATCTGTTTTGACTTCCAGACCCAATATCACCTCCAAGCTGTCTGAATGAGCTCTTATGTTCTTCATAAAAGTTGTAGATAAAGGCCTCAACATTCAACTCTCCAAATTTCAGCCCAAGAAAGTTTCTACAGCTTGAGTTATGCTCTGATTACTGTACACTATTTAGGTTCCAGTCACAAAACTTATGTTCTGACTTCCAAGCCCAGTTAGCTCCACTAGATGTCTGAATGAGACTTTGAATCTTTATCAAAGTTGTAGAGCTTTCTCTCAGCTTTCCTACAAGGTAAAATTCATAATTTCAAGACATCTAGAACTCAAGATATGAACAAAATACAGAAACAATGTAAAACTAAAATAATATTGAAAAAATCAATTAAGTCCAATTTGAGTCCAATCTTACAAAACATAACCAGCCTTAATCAATTAAGCACATGAAGAGTATAAATGACTAAAAATAAGGGTTTATTAATGTGTAAAATATGTGATTGTCAAATTCTCCCACACTTAGCTTTTTGCACTCCTGGGCAAAACACATAAGACCAAAGCTTGGAAACAAAGAAAAATGACACAAACTCAAAAGCTAAAAACTCTAAAAGACTCGATGAAGCAAGAAGAACAACCTGAAATTCAAGGGATCAAAGCATTAATGAGATAACATTTCTTTACATCTTAAACTAACAAGCAAAGAAACTTCAGTTGAAAAGAATGAATCAAGAATAATAGATCCTCACAGAATTCACTCTCAATCTCTCAAGTATTTAAAAGGTAAGTATTTCACTCTATTCAATCCATGAACAATTGCACTACCATAAGTTTGTTTATCTTCTACTTCTCCGCTACTCAAAACACATGCATACAAAAATCAAGAGGACTTTATTCAAGGTTGTAATGGGGTCATGGTAAAGGAGAGGGGATAATATGGATACGAAAAGATAAATACCAAAGAGAATAAAAGAGCATTATGGTATAGTTAGAGTGGAGAAAATGTTTGAGAACATTCATCATAAAGAACAATCACCAATATTTGACTAATGTTTTGTTGAAGATCAATCCCAAATTGGTGAATTGAATTCACTGTTAGAGTTGAACATTCTCCTTTTTTCCTGTTGTAAGTATCCACCTTTATTCTAGACTCTGATAATCCTTTGATTGCAATGGTGGTCAATTTTTTTTTGTTGATCATTTTGCACACACACCCCCACACTTGTTCAAGAACAAGGTCAATGCTCTCTTATTCCCTAAGGTTGGGTAAAAATATGTTTTTCTTTTTTTTTTCTTTTTTCTCTTTTTTTTTGAAAGTACAAAATGAGCTAAAAAAAGAATGGTCAAATAAGTTCAAAGGGTTTACACAATGGAAAATATACAAGGATGGCTATTTAGTCAAAGTAGCTATTTCAAAATACCTCAATTATATTAATATATGAATGTGAAAATGTAACCTAAAAAAGAATCAAAGCAAGTTCTGGAGTAATAATTCCAGGAGTGAAAATCACACAAGAAAGAAGAGAATGGTACAAATATTCAATACATTCATCAATAGGCTCAAAATCTCACAAAGCATATTTCTATCATTCTCAATCCACCAATTCAATATCCATAACCAAGCATATGAAATTTAAGAAAGAAGATAATTTATTCAATCATGCTATGATTCTTGAATTTCAATTGCTTCAAAGGATGTGAGAGTGCATTCGCTTGAATCTTTCAAAGGAAATCAAACAGCAAAACTTTGTTATTTCCACAAATAAACACTAAATAGCTACTACCCCAACTAAGATGAGTCTCAAGAGTAATAAATTGTTTCCAAAATTTACTCCTTACTCTGCCATCACTAATTAGTTTTACTACGAATAGGTTTCTGACAATTATATTACTAAACATACTTCCCAATTTAGAAACGTCTCAGAAGTAAAATTACTCTTTACTCTACCATCATTCATTGATTTAGTAAGTCCATGACATCATATCATACTTCCCAAAAAAAAAAATTTTTTTGGTCAACTATCCTTCCCCCCCAACTAGATCACAACATTGTCCTCAATGTTAAAATATAGATGAGTAAAGGATAGAAGATATTACCTGTTGGAGAAATCTGACACAAATTTAAATAGAAACAAAGTACGATAAATAAATTCAAAGATAAAGGAGAGTTATAAACGAAGTGTTAGATCTGGCTTTCTTTTCATCTTGCTTCCTTTACTGCTTCCTGTTGACTAATCTATCTGAGCTATTGTTGGGTCAGGTTTATGAACAAAAGCTTCTAATTTATCAATCAACTTCTCAATAGTGGGAGCAGAGATAAGAAGTTGTTTTACCGAATGTGTGATAAATTTCTGTTTCACAGCATGGTCAAGAAAAAGTAACAAAATATCAAAGAAATTATTTACATTCAACAAACCTATGTGTTTGTGGTGGATGTTCAGTTGGACCCAAGAGACAATTTGAAAAACTTCTTCTAAGGTACCAAAATCACCTGGTAAGGCAATGAATGCATCAGAGTTTTCAAGCATTATCTTCATTCGTTCATGCATTGATGATACCTTAAGCTTCTCTCCAATTGTCTTTCCAGTGATGTTCTGTTGAGCTAAAGATTCAGGAATGACACATAAAACTTGACTGCCTCTTATATATGCAGCAAGTGATACAACCCCCATTAACCCACCTCAACCTCCCTCATATACAAGATGAATATTCCTCGCAGTAAGTGATCGACCAAGAGTGGTAGCTGCGTTTACAAACTCTAAACCCTTCCCATACTTAGATCCACAAAATACACAGATATTTTTAAGTTGACGAACAGAAACACCTTCTATTTCTATTCTCACATTCCCTTTGAATGATTATGAGTTAGAGGAAAGTAGAGAAAATTGAGTGTTTAAATAGGAAAAAGAATGAAAAAGGTAATAATTGCACCTATAAGAGTAGGTTAACTGTTGTCAGAAAAGTTTGAAATTAAGACACACAGAATTTTTTTTTAAAGAAAACATGAAGAAGAAGAAGAAGATAATATGTACAGATTGTTGTGGATATGGCTCACATCTGCCTCTAGTTTAACGTCCAGTAACGGCTTAAACGCCTTCTATGAGTCGAGGATAAGCTTCCCATCCAATTTTCTTATAAATTGGCAAACATGATCTTTTAGAGTCAGATTCCCAAGACTGTAGCATTTTTATTCATCCTTGAAGAGATTCCACAAATTAAGAAGTTCACGATGCACCAATCCACAAGAATGCGTCTCAAGAGTCAATAAGATATCGTCTAATGACTCCTTACTCAGTCCATTCTTAATGAAAAAAATTTTATCTTCTCTGTTTGTGGAAACCATCCCCAAAGAACGACATCACTTGTTACAATTCCATCGTCCACATTTGTGGCAGACTTGTAACCTTTTTGTTCTTCTCCTTTTAGAATACAAACTTCTTCCAAGACCTGACATATATGGGTCAAATGAAATTGAAGACTCACCTACTAGTTGGACCTTTGCTTCAATTATCCAGCATACATCTTCTGGCATACCTTTGTGCATTAACAGCCTCAATCTTTCACATCTAACATTGTAGATTTTTTTCAGAGCATTTTGAGGGAGAGAAGGAAAATGTTTTCTCAGGTTTGAAAGAATGACATCCATTTTAAAGGAGAAGAAGGATTCAGTTATTTTGGAAAACTAAAAAATAAAATGACTTGAGAGTCACATGAATTCTACCTCATCAACTTGGTTTTCAAGAAATGGTTTGAGCCTTTGTCCATTGACTTTAAACACATTACCATTCCTAGGATTCTCAATATCTATAGCCCCATGAGGATACACATGTTTGACAACAAAAGGACCACTCCACCTAGATCTCAATTTTTCAAGGAATAGGTGCAGACGAGAATCATAAAGCAAAACTTTTTGACCAATTTCAAAAGATTTTCTCAAAATTATCTTGTCATAAAAAGCTTTTGTTCTGGCTTTATAAATCTTTGAGTTCTTATATATATCATTTCTCAATTCCTCAAGTTCATTATAATTTACGTATCTTGTAAGCATCATCAAGATTTAGATTGAAAACTTTAATAGCCCATAATGCTTTATGTTCCAATTCTACAGGTAAATGACAAGGTTTTCCATAGACTAACCGATAGGGTGACATGCCCAAAGATGTTTTGAAAGAAGTATGGTAAGCCCAAAGTACATCGTTTAGTCTTAAAGACCAATCTTTACGATTTGGGTTAACTGTTTTTTCCAAAATTTGTTTAATCTCCCTATTTGCCAATTCAACTTGTCCACTTGTCTGAGGGTGATAAGGGGTGGCAATTTTGTGTGTAATATCATATTTCTTCATTAAAGATTCAAATGGTTTATTGTAAAAATGTGTTCACCCATCACTTATGATAGCTCGAGGGATTCTAAATTGACACAAGATATTTTCTTTTAAAAATTTGAGAACAGTTTTATGATCATTGTGTCGGCATGGAATCGCCTCAATCCATTTTGAGACATAATCAACTGCAACCAAAATATACACAAATCCAAATAAAGATGGAAATAGATCCATGAAATCAATTCCCCAGCAATAAAAAATTTCAATGACAAGGATAGGGTTCAGAGGCATCATGTTTCTTTTTTAAATTGAGCCTAACTTTTGACAATTTTCATAACTTTTGCAAAAAGTATAGCGGTCCTTAAAAAAAGTGGGCCAATAAAATCCACACTGTAAGATTTCCGCATCTGTTTTCTTTGAAGAAAAGTGACCTCCACATGCTTCTGAGTGACAAAATTTAATAACACTACCTACCTCACTGTCGGGCATACATCTCCGAAAGATTTAGTCAGCACAATATTTGAACAAGTATGAGTCATCCCAATAAAAATTTTACACCTCTGTCAAAAATTTCCTTCTATCTTGGTGCGTCCATTGAGGCGGCATCTTTCCTGTTACAAAAAAGTTGACTATGTTAGCAAATCAAGGCATGGAATTGACAGAAAATAAAAATTCATCAGGAAAAGAATCATTGATAAGTGTGCTATCAAAAGGTGAGCCTGTTGTAAGTCTGGACAAATAATCAGCGACAACATTTTCGACTTCTTTCTTATCTTTTATTGTGATGTTGAATTCTTGAAGCAACAAGATCCACCTTATCAATCTTGGTTTGACATCCTTCTTAGACATCAAATATCTAACAGCAGAATGATCGGTGAAAATCACAATAGAAGAACTAATTAAGTAAGATCAAAATTTGTCCAGTGCAAAAATTACAGCAAGTAGTTCTTTTTCAGTAGTGGTGTAATTCATTTATGCACTGTTTAAAGTTCTACTTGCGTAACAAATCACATGAGGTTTACCTTCATTTCTTTGGCCTAAAACAGTGCCCACAGCAAAATCACTAGCATCACACATTAACTCAAAAGGCAAAGACCAGTCAGGAGATTGCATGATAAGAGCAGATGTTAGGAGACTAATTAATTTTTCAAAAGATTTTTGACATTCTTGAGTCCAATCAAATGGTGCATATTTCAACAGAAGATTACATAATGGTCTAGATATGGCACTAAAGTCCTTAATGAATCTTCTATAAAATTTTGCATATCCTAAAAAGGAACAAACTTCTTTGACTGTTTTTGGGGAAGGCAAATGAGCAATTAATTTAACTTTGACCTTATAATTTCAATTCCTTTAGAAGATACCACAAGACCTAACACTATTCCTGAGGCAACCATGTAATGGCATTTTTTTCCAGTTTAACACAAATCTTTTTTCTTCACATCTTTTAAAAACTTTTTCCAAATTATCAAAACAATTTTCAAAAGAATTTCTAAAAACTGTCAGATCATTCATGAAAACCTCTAAATAATGCTCAATTATGTCACTAAAAATGCTTAACATGCATCTTTGAAATATTACCGGAGCATTACAAAGGCCAAAACACATTCTTCTATATGGAAAAGTACCAAAGGGACATGTAAAAGTGGTCTTTTCTTGATCTTCCAATGCAATTGGTATTTGATTATAACCCAAAAAATCATCAAGAAAACAGTAGTATGGATGTCCTGTCACCCTTTCCAGAATTTAATCAAGAAATGGCAAGAGAAAATGATCTTTCCAAGTAGCAGCATTTAATTTTCTAAAATCAATACAAATACGCCAACTAGATGAGACTCACATAAGTATTAATTCACACTTATCATTTTCAACCACTGTTATTCTAGATTTTTTAGGCATAACTTGTGTAGGGCTTACCCATTGACTATCAAAGATAGGATAGATAATTCCAACATCAAGCAATTTAAGGACTTCAGCTCTAACTACCTCTTTCATGTGTGGATTTAATTTTCTTTAAGGTTGTTGAGAAGTTTTAGCATTATCCTCTAAATGTATTCTATGTGTACAAATTAATAGATTAATGCCTTTTATGTCCTTTAATGTTCATCCAATTGCACTTTTATGCCATTTAAGTACTTCTGTTAACATACCTTCTTGTTCTTCAGTAAGAGACGAGGAAATTACCACTAAAAAGTTTTGCTTTTCTCCCAAAAATGTGTACTTCAACCCAGCAGGTAATGGCTTTAGTTCCAGTGTGGGTACTTCTTCATGGGCATTATCATTCATGGGTTTTAGCTCTTCAAATCTTGGCTTTAATCCCTTGTACTCCATTACCTGTGTACAATCAAGCAAAGAGCATATTTCGGAGATATTATCTTCTAATTGCATGCCTGAATCAAATGAATTGACTAAAAAAAATTCTAATAGGTCAGAAGAACTCCTTGTTTGAAGATGATCATCTATAATGGCTTCAATTCCTTCAACTTCCTCCTTTTCATCAAGGACTTCATATGGTTACTTGCACATGTTAAAAACATTGAGCTCCAGTATTATGTTTCCAAATATTAGCGTCACCACTCCATTTCTGCAATTTATCAAAGCACTTGATGTTGCTAAAAATGGACGACATAAAATAACAGGAATTGACTTGCAACTATCAACCATAGGTTCAGTATCTAAGATAATAAAATCCACAAGATATATGAATTTATCAACTTGAAACAACACATCTTCCACTATTCCTCTTGGAATTTTAATTGATTTATCGGCAAGTAGAAGAGTTACAGAAGTTAGTTTTAACTCACCTAAGTTGAGTTGCTGATAAACTGAATATGGAAGCAAATTGACACTAGCACCAAGATCAAGTAAAGCTTTTTCAATTTTATATTCTCCAATAATGCATGAAACTGTAGGACAACCAGGGTCTTTATATTTCAACACATTATTATTTTGAAGAATGGAGCTTACTTGTTCAGCCAAAAATGCTTTCTTTTCCACATTTAATTTCCTTTTAACAGTGCACAAGTCCTTCAAATATTTGACGTAACAAAGAATCTATTTGATAGTATCTAACAGAAGAATATTGATATTCACTTGTTTCAAAATTTTAAAAATTTCAGTGTGGTGGTCCAATTTCTTTGGATTATTCAATGCTTGAGGAAATGAGGGTGAAGGCGAGAGTTTGATCTCCTTTTGGTCAACTTCTTCATTTTCTTGGGGAATTGGTTCATCTTCTTTCTCACAAGATTCGGGGATTTATTTTTCAACAACCTTTTCACTCCTAAGAGTTATCACTAACTTGACTTAATCCATTTGTTTGTTTTCTGAACTCCTCTCATTTAGACTGTACTGACCCTTGGGATTTGGTTGAGGTTGAGAAAGAAATTTTCCTTTCTCGTGAATGGTGAGTGCAGAAGAAAGTTTAGCAAGAGTGAGTATACACTCACCTTTCATCAGGTTACTAACAACTTGATGAAAAGAAAAGAAAAAAAATGATGGTGAAACCACGGTTGTACTTGGTCTTTAATTAGATTAGGAGCCTCAGGCAGATGACACGTCCTGTCATAGATTCAAGAGGAGACCTTCACACACTAGTATGTAAATAAGGTTCATGTGTCATACTCTGTAGAGAGTTGCGTGCTACATTCCCAGTTCTTGGAACCAAGGTCTGTGGTGTTGATGGACAGATAGAAGCATCCATTCTTTATAGTGAATGAAAACTATTAACTGAGTTGTATACTTACTTTAATTAGTAGCCCTCTATGGCGAGTTCTGACTGGCTGCGGTCAGGTGCCATCTTCTTAGAATACAGGCCTTTAATTAGGCTTACAGGAAGATATAGGGTTGTTAGTCCGTAAGCAGGACGGAAAGGACTCAAAGGTTCTTGTTGTCGGTTTGAAAATCCTTATGGAGTTCTTATGTTGCACTGGTGACACGCAACTCAAAGATATGCCACTACTACACTCATGACGCACAGTATAAAGATACGCCATGAAAATTATACATACAGGTATGTCCTCATTTGTTATTATATTTCTTTTATCTTTGTATAATTTTGTTGTATTTTGGTTTTGGACAGACGATCGTTTGAGCAGGGTCCTTCAAGGGTTTCTAGACTTCTTTACTTTGATGGTTTTCTTGAAATTAAAAAAAAAACACAAAAAAAAAGATTATGTGTTTCTTAATTTCAAACTTTTCTGATAACAACCAACCTACCCTTATAGGTGTTATCATTACCTTTTCCATTCTTTTCCCTATTTAAAAACTTCATTTTCTCCACTTTCCTCTAACTCATAACCATTCAAAGGGAGGAAGAGTATAGAAATGGAACCTTCTATTCGTAATCTTAAAAATATCTTTGTTTTTTGTGAGTCAAGTTATAGGAAGGGTTTAGAGTTTGTAAATGCAACAAGCACTCTTGGTCAAGCACTTGCAGCGAGTAATATTCATGTTGTATATGGGAGAGGTTGTCGTGGGTTAATGGGGGCTATATCACTTGTTGCTCATATAGGAGACAGTCAGATTTTAGGTGTCATTCCTAGACCTCTAACTCAAAAGAACATCATTGGAAAGACAATTGGAGAGGAACTTAAGGTATCATCTATGCATGCACGAATGAAGACAATGCTTGACAACTCTAATGCATCCATTGCCTTACCAAGTGGTTTTGGTACTTTGGAAAAAAAATTTCAAATTGTCTCTTAGGTTTAACTGAATATCTACCATAAACCCATTGGTTTGTTGAATGTTAATAATTTCTTTGATCTTTTGTTATTTTTTCTTGACAAAGCTGTGGAACCAAAATTTATCACACATTCGGCAAGACAACTTCTTATCTCTGCTTCCACTATTGATGAGTTGATTGATAAATTAGAAGCTTTAGTTTATAAACTTGATCCTACAATAGCTCAGATAGATTGGTCAGTGTGAACACCCAATTTTGCCAGGGCAAAATAAAAAAATAAAAATAAATAAACAAAAATAAAAAATACAAAAAAGGATGATGACCCAACATCTTATATTGAGCCCAAACCAATTTATGAGTCAACCCATATCCTTTCTGGCCCATGACCCAAAGCCCAAAATCCATAACCCTTAAACCCTAATCTCTCCCTATAAATCCTCAAGTAAACAGTAACTTAGGGGGGGAACTAAGATCTATTTTCGGAGGAATAAGCAGGCAGGGGCTACACAAAGACACAAACCTTTTTTTTTTCTTTCTTTCTTTCTTTCTTCTCTTTCACGTAGAGAACGGAGACAGCAATCAAGAGGGGATGGATTCTTCATTTCATTTTCCTCTTCACCCATTTTTTATCCCCACAAAAACACCCTCACCTTTTTTTTAGCCTCCATATTCAGCACCTTCCAGATAGCATTTTCCAGCATCTTCAACCAAAATACTTAATATTAATCTCCTTCCACCTTCCATCTACAATCTCCAGAACCATCACCACCTTCCCCATAATTTCCATTCATCCTCAACTTCCATTAACAACCCATCACTATTCCATTTTCATCAGCCCTCCCATCACCTTCAACTTCAGACCAACCAAAGAAAGAAGAAAAGGCAAATAGCAACTCGCTCATCGCCATCCATTCCAGCGACTGTGAGCCACCTCACCTGCAACACCATCCGACCAACCGCAGCACCGCAGCGTCACCGCCAGTCCGAGCTCCGTCCTTCACCGCGCCACGAACCAGATGTCGTCACTGGCCCGCACTCAGACGCTCCATCACCGCGACCCTCTGCGACGCGTATCGTCGCCGTTATCACCGACACCACTAGATCCGGAGCTCTGCCTGAGCTCGCCGTTTAGCTCGCCCTCACCGTTCCGCCAGTCCAGAGCCGCACCATGCAACCCAGCTCCGGGAACCCAGTCCGAAACATCCGTCGTTTCCGCTAGACGTCGCACGACCCCTGCTCGTCCTCCATCGAGCTCCAACACAAAACCAGCCAGATCCGCGACCGGTGCAGCCACGCTCCATCGTTCCGCGCCGGACCAGAGCCACGAGCCACCGTGCCAGACCACCGTCGCACCACCGCGTCACGACCCAGCTTCGCCCATACCACCAGATCTGTGTCAACGAGCTGTGCAGTGGCTCCTCCTTCCCTCTGTAACTTTGTCACCTCTGTTCCTCTGTTTTTTTTAAAAAAAATAAACTGATAGCTCTTTTCCTTTTGTTTTGAATGAAAAGCCATTTTTTTAATCTAGTCAATTTTGTTTTTTTGTTTAAGGATAATATGGGCCAGCAGCCCATTCCTAATCAGCCCACATACATACATTTTTTTTAATTTTTCTTTATTAGGAACAATCTTCATTGAGGTTTTGTTTATTCTCATGTGTTTATATTTATTTCACTTGTCAGCTTGTAGTTAATATTATTTTTCTCAGTTGTTATTTTTTTTAAAATTAAATAAATGAATAAAATAAAATTATTGAACTTTATTGAAAAGAATAAAAAATAATTAGCTAAGTTGCGACAGTTTGTTAATCTTGCACTTTTAGGATCATCTGAGTTGTGATAGCTTGATGATTCGTTTTCTAAAAAGAAAGAATCAAATGTTTGAATCTTTGTTAAGAAATAATAAAATAAGATTAGCTAAGCTGCGACAGCTTGTTAATCTTATAAAATTTTAGAATCATTTAAGTTGTGACAACTAGATGATTCAAACTTTTTTTCTAAAAAAAATCAAATGAATTTTCAAAACAAAAATCTTTTCAAAATTAAAAATAATCAACTCACAATCGTTTTCTAAAGAACGACGTGACTTTGAATTCCTCATTGCATCTGAGGATACGTAGGAGCAGAATTTCAATTCTGTCAAGCCAAAATTAATTTTTTTCATAATTTATTTGTTTATATAGTTTATCTTTAAATAAATGGGTAGAATAAATATTTTAAGGGTTATAAAAATTTGCACAATTAACTTAAGGTAACTGTAACATCCCGAAAAATACATATTTGATCATAAATCATCATTTTATAATATTCTTGATTTTTAGGAATTTTTCGGAAACGACGAATATTTTAATATATTCCTCGTTTTACGTACACACTGGGCTGAGAATTGCTTAGACCAGTGTAACACTCCGGAAATTGATTATTTCACCATGAATAGTCATTTTTTAATATTTGTGATTTATGTGAATTTTTTCAGAATTATCCGGGAACGATGAATATTTTAATATATTCCTCATTTTGCGTGAACATTGAGCAGAGTCGTGAAAATGACTGTAATGCTTTAAAAATTAGAAATTTATATGACGGATAGTTGTTTTATAATATTTGTAATTTTTGAAAATTTTCTGGAATTTTCCGGAACCGTCGAATATTTTAATATATTCCTCGTTATGCGTGTGCACGCTGAGAACCGAGCAGAGAAACGCGATGTTTTCTCTGAGAACCTTGGACTATGGACATGTCGACGGGGGATCTTACTAAACCCGAGACTTGACACAGTTTACGAGGATCCCCAATCTTCGAGAAATTTTAACAAATACAACTAAATCAATACAGCGAAAAATTCATCTGTCAAATTAATTAAATACTTGACTTACATTAACCAGTAACTATTATCTATTGGATAATAGTGTGTAATAAAAATCCTATCACATTATCCTAATGTAATCTACTTTATGTCAAATCTATCTACTTTAATTCAAATTTATTGATTAAATAATCAAAGCTTCCTTAAGAAGCTTTGACCTTACCTTTGACCCATGTGCCTTAGCTTCTCTTGGAAGCCATTCCCCACCCACTTCTCTCTCTCTTTGCACGGCTGGAAGGCAGCCAAGGGGGGAGGAAATTATCACATTTCAATTATACAATTATCACTTAATTCATTAATTTCCAAAACACTTTCTCTCTCTACCATTTCTTCTTCTTTCTTCTTCAAGCTTTCTCTCCTCCTTCTCTCTTGCTCTTCCACGGCCAGCCACCATCCAGCCCCTCCAACCTTCACAAAAATTTCTTCTAACTACATTTCCTAAATCCTTTCACCATTCTAAACACTTTTTCTTCTTGGAGTTTCTTGAGATTCCATCATCTTCTCCATTTTCTCCAAGCTCCAACTTTGAGCATTTTGGGTAAGTTTCAAGACCACTCTTTCCCCTCTCTCATTTTCGTGATTATGGTTTCTTTAATGGCCATCCATGGCTTATTTTTCAAGCCTTGATGTTGATTCTAACAAGTCTCCAATTTTAGGGATTTTTGGAGGCCAAATCCGAAAATACAAGGAGGATTCTTGGAGTTCTTCTTGATTTCTTCACTTAGGTAAGAGGAAGACACTCCTCTTCAACCATTTTTAACATCTAGGAACCTTGGTTGTGTTGATTTGTGAAGAACCCTAATGAGGGTTGTTCTTGAATTTAATGATTAATTATGTTATGTGTTGATTTTGTGTTAATTGTGACTTGGATTGATTTGTGGTATATAATGGAATGTTGGAATGGATTGAGTGATTTAAAATGGAAGAAAAATGATTGAACACCCACCAAGGAGTGTCACGGTTTTAGGCTAGAAATTTAGGGGAATTTGTGTTGAAATTGTAATTGGTATAATACTTAAATTAATCAATGTATTAGATGGAATTCAATGGAAGGAAAATTTGTAATAGAAACCACCATGAGGGCTACAGTTTTGGGAGCCAAGAACCTAGGGTTTTTGGTGAGTTAATTGGACAAGTGAACAATTTAAATAATTAAGGGAATGATGTATATGATTAGGACTTGAAAAGATTTGAAATTGGATTAATGGGGAGGCCACGGCCTCTAGGGTAATTTTAGGTGGAAAATGGGATTTTAATGAATTGGAAGCATAATTAATTAGGTGATTGTAAACATAAGTAATGAAATGGATGATTAGGAAATTAGAAGAATTTATTAAAGCTAAGACTTCATGAATTTTCAAAGAACCAAGAGTGAAAGTGTCATAAGAATTAAGAAGATTCTAAGTGAGTGAAGAACATGAGAGTGTGAGGCCTAAGAGCTAAAAAAAAATGTAAGTTATAGGGAATTGAGTTGTTTTGGAATATTAAGTTGGCTATAAGGATTGATTTTTGAACATGAATCTTAGAAAAGGGGGTCAAAGTTTAATTTAGGATTCATAATGAACCTAATGATGCATTAATGGGCTTGATACTTATATTATGTGACTATGGGTCCATGTGAGTGACCATTTATATAATGATGCTTATGTTGGCCCAATGTGGCATATTATGAATTTGTATGAGATTGTGGATCATACATGAGCATGCATAGTATCTTATGCATTGTGATGTCCTTGTGGACTGTTGTAAGGCCAAGTTGCCTAGGGGATTGAACACACCATAGTGCGGGTGCGAGTAGACAAGTGTGGGTCATGTTATGACCTTGGGGGCGTCGGGGTGCGGGTCCTTCACAGTGGGTAGTTAGTAGCTCCTCTGCCTGTGGGGCAAACCGATGCAAACGCACCGACGATCCAGACTTGACACTGTCCTATATCGTGATCTAGTGTAGAATGTCTATGCAATGCCATGATTATGCACGAGAAAATTTATTGATAGCATTGGCCTCGGCAGCCGAGTCACAGACATGTCTCCTGATCTTTCTCTCCGACTGATTGAGTCTAGCTCCATGGAGTAGGAATTTGGGAAAGCATGCATACGAGTCATGATATACACTGTCATCATTAATTCTTATTTCTGTAACTATACTTGATTCAACTGTCATTATAGTAATTATATGCCTGGAACTGTTTAATTACTTACTGTTGAGATTACTGCTCATTAATTGAATATGATGTGTTGGATTGCTATTTGGGTGCGTGGCGCCGTTTTGCTTCTAGCATGCTATAACTGGTAATGATGTAGGATGTCTTACCTCTTTCCCTGTGCTTCTATTATTTGCTGTTTATGTGTACCCTGTACTGATCGAAGACGACGGTGAGGAGACGAGAAGATCCTGCCTTCCCGGCTTCTGGCCTGCACAAGATTGATTTCTACTGCGACGATGTCTGCACGTATGCGCGGATTCCTGGGAGATGTGCGTCTGACCTTCCTTGGGGGGCCAGAGTGCTGGCACATCAACCTGAACTCCGACCGCTGCGTGTACTTGGGAGACGTGTCGATAGCACTTGCCTGGAGACGTCATGAGGCACCTGTCCTCACCTGCTACCTCAGCTTGCGTCTGGAGTTTTACCTGCCCATTAGGGAGATGTGGGGTGCCCGTTATTACACCCCGCAGGAGGATTCGTTTGATTCCACCGCTCGGGCTCCGTCCCGCGCCTCTGTGGTTCCTATGGATGTGTCCTCGGATGAGGAAGATCCTGATGAGGGTCCTCCTGAGGATCCTGAATCGGTCCCTTTTTATCTGAGGGGTCGATGATCATTGGTGGCTACTGATGGCTGCCAGTGTTTTTATTTTTGGGGGCCTGATGTATTTTTATTTTTGGTGGGCTGTATATTTTGTATATGCATGATGGTATATATGCATGTTTCCCTTGGGGTGGGTATAGTTTTGCTTTTTGGTGATGGCCAGTGCTTGTATCTACAAAACAGGTTGTATCAAATTTTATATATATATGTATGCTATTCAGTGCAATTTCTGTGTATTGTTTTATTCGACACTTTTATCCACATTCCGTATTATCATTATTATTATTAGTATAAAAAAAAAATATTGCCAATTATGCTCACATGGTTAAACATCAATTAAATAAAATGAACTGGGTCTTAATCGTTTGTTTATTCAATTTTCGCATTTTATTTTATCTGACAATGTGACGTTCCCTCCCAAAAAGGGGGGTTATAGTAACCGTCTTAGGGCGGATGTATTAGGGGTGCCGTGGGGTTAAGTCTCCGCCCTTCCCTATGCATAATTAGACTTCCGAACTTGGGTTTTTGAACGTAGACCATCTTTTTTTGGTTTTCCAATTTTGTCCAATAAAAAATAAAATTGGTGGCGACTCCTTTAAATAAATTTTGTAATTTAAGTCGTTAATCCCGCCGCGATCCCGGTCGCGACAGTCAGCATGAAGCAGAGAGGGAAGCAGCATGCAAAGAAAGCCAAATCTGACATTTCGTCTATAACTTTCCTTTACCTTTGATTTTATTTATCGTACTTTGTTTTTATTGAAATTTGGGTCAAATTTCTCCAACAGGTACTATCTTCTATCATTTACTCATCTATATTTTAACATTACAGATAATGTTGTAATCTGGTTGGGGGAAAGAATAGTAGAAAAATTGTTTTGGGAAGTATGATATGATAGTCAGTAACTTACTAAACCAATTAAGGATGATAGAGTAAGGAGTAAATTTTGCACTAGAGGTAATTTTACTCTTGAGACACATCTTAGTTAAGAAAATAATTATTTTAAAAGTAGAAAAAAGCATATCTTGGGTCATAGCATAAATTTTCTTTTTTCTTAAAAATCACATGTTTGGATATGAATGTTGAATTGATGGATTGAGAATGATAGAAATATGTCTTATGAGATTTTAAGCCTATTGATGAATGGATTTAACATTTGTACCATTCTCTTCTTTCTTGTGTGATTTTCACTCATGGAATTGTTACTTTAGAACTTGTTTTGATTCGTTTTTAGGCTACATTTTCACATGCATCTATAAATATGATTGAGACATTTTTCTTGAAATAGCTACTTTAACTAAATAGTCAACCTTGTATATTTTCCTTTGCTTAACCCCTTTGAGCTTATTTGACCATTCCTTGTTTCTAGCTCATTATGTGCCTTAAATGAAAAAACCATGTTCTTACCTGACCTTAGGGAATAAGAGAACATTAGCTTTGTCATTAGATGAGTTCTTGAACAAGTGTGTGAGTGTGTGTGCAAAATGGTTGGTGAAAAAAGGAAAGAGTGGTTAATTTAAAAAATATGTATATTTATGAAAAAAATAAATGTGTAAAGAAGGGCCAATAAGGCAAAAAAAGATAAGGGTAAAGAATATGTAAAGGGAATTTGTATTAGGTGAAGTTGGGATGAACTTTCATGCTTGTTAATTGAACTCAGCTCTCATGCACTTTTATTCTCTTTAGTTTTTAACTTGTCAAATCCATAGTACTACCCTCCTTTACTTTGACCTATTACAACTTTGAATAAAGTCATCATGATTTGTGTGTGCATGTGTTCTGAGTAGTGGAGAAGTAGAAGATAAGCAAGCTCATAGTAATGCAATTTTACTTACCTTTTGAATGCTTGAAGGATTGAGAGTGGATCTTGTGAGGATCTATCATTCTTGATTTGTTCTGAGCTACTGTATTAATTTTTCTGAAAGATATACAGCTAAATAATACTGCTGGATATTTTATTTGAACGTTTTGGATAATTACCTACGTTGTGGGAAAAACGGGAAATGACCGTTACGTCCCGAACGCATCTTGTTTTCTCTGTTTTTGTCTGCTTTTAATTGTTTTCTTCTTGATTTAATGCCGAGAAAATACCGTCTGTGATTTTATATGAACTTTTTGTGTGATTTGCTCAGGCGCAGAAAATAATATTTTCCGGGCCGGGAAAATCTTATTTTATTATTTAGAATTGGGGGATCTTACTTAACTTGATTCTGAATGAGTCTAAAAATAATCTTTTAATTTTTAGGATTTAAGCGTCAATAAAATAATTTTATATTATTATAATATTATTTTATTAGTCGAGATGTTTTAGTGACATGGACCCGAAATATTTTGCGGGACCCACAATTAGCGTAAGCAGTTAGATCGGTAGCTTAATTAATCACCGTAAAATTTGTAGAACTTTCCGAAACAGTGACTCAAATAGTGGTGACTCACAGAAAAATTAAATACAACTGTGTGACTCGGCATGTGAGTCACCATAAGCTAACCAATGAGAAGAAGGCTTGCTCACCAAGGCTTAATCTTAGCCTTTGATTCATCCAATGGCTTGGATGAAGCCAAGCAAGGTGCCCACCTTGCACCCCACTTGAAGTCCACGGCCAAGAGGCCTTTGGTGACCAAAATATCACTTTGTCTTCATCACTTTCTCTCTTCTCTCTCATCAAGAACCCTAGCCACCATTCTTGCCCATTTTCTCCACCATATTCGGCCAAGCTCATTTCATAACCATCCAACCATCCAAAAATTTTTCTAACCAAGTTTCCTTAATCTAAACACCATTCTAAGAACCTTTGTAGTTGGGAGTTTCTTCAAATTCTTCCATCTAAGGCTTGGAAACCAACCTTGGAAGTTTTACCTAGAAGGTGAAATTTCATACTTTTCTTTTCTCTCTTCTTTTTCAAAGTTCTAAGCCATGATTTTTCCATGGTTTAGCTTCTTTTTCATGGTTAGTAACATGTAGGTTTTGTTTGAAAATTTTAGGTGTTTGGTGGAGTGAAAACCGTGACCTAAGGAGGTGAGAAAGCAAGTTTTTGTCTTCATTTAAGGTAAGAGGAAGACAATTCTTATCATCCCTTGATGGTGGTAAGAAGATGGAGTTATTTGTGATGTTGTAGAATCCATAAGGATTCGGTGGTCATGTGTTATTTATGTGTGTATTTGTTAATTTTTGTGGTTGCTAGTAGCTTAAGTGTTATGTGTTAGTAGCTTTCTTATTTGGTAATTGTAATAATCTTGCATGTCTAATAGCTTTTGAATGCATGTCTACAAGCTTTAATTTAGGTTGTATGTGTTAGAAAATATTTTGCATGTGTTAGAAATATTTTGCATATGTTAGAAATATAATGCATGTGTTAGAAATTGTATGATAAGTCATAGGATGTGAATAACATGTGTAAGTTTGCATGAGTGTTCCAAAGAACACAATCCAATAGCTCACGGCAATGACATGTTGGAGGACCAAAATGTTCTCTTGATTTTTCCTAAAGTGTAGCTTAATTAACCTAGGAGAATCAAGAAAGTTTTTAATTGATTTGATCAAAGAAAAATGCATTTAGAAATCAAATGGTACAAACTTAGTATTTTGGGCCAACATGCCTAAAGGATTAAATTGACTATAGATAACTATTTTCTAAAATGATTTAATGAACATAGACTATAGAATACATTTGATATGATTTAAAAGGTGAAAGACATTTTGGAAATCAAATGCTAAAGTTTTATAAAATTTCGCCAACATGCCACTATAGGAATTCATGATTTTAAAAACTTGTTTCTAAACCTTTTTCAATTAAAAAGAAACAATACAAGTTAAGAAGAAATTTTCTATAATAAATTTATGAAGGAACCAATTGATTAGAAGTAAGTCTAAAGGGTTAAAATTCATAATTTTATCATTAGGAAGGAAATACGATAATGTTAAGAAATTTTCTAACATATAGCTCACTTTCGGTTTTGAAGCATGTTAGAGATTTCAAAAGAATTTAATGAAATGGTTAAAAATTAGGTAAACAGAAATTTTTATGGAAAAATTAGAAAACCATTATTATAAGTTTCCAAACAAAATACATCAATTTTTAGTAAAAATGAACCTATAAGATAGTCAAAATATCCTAATGACAAGATATACGGTATGAAAAATTATTATACGTAGTTTAAAGGTACTAAATATTATTTCTATCTGTTTAAACAAGTAATTTTAAAGGCATTCGAATAAGAAAATGATTTAAAAATCCTACGCGATTGAGAAAGCGAATTAAAAATGCTACGCGATTTTAAAAACCGAAAAATATTTTTACCCGATTTTTAAACGTTTATAAAAACGACGAGATTTCAAAAACGCGATAAAATTTCTACGCGATTGAACGTTACCGTATTTATTTTTCATTTGTCGGGAAAACGTGAACCCGTCATGAGGTTTTTGAGGTTATTTTCTTTGTCGGGAAAAAGTGAACCCGTCTGAGCTTTCTACGCCATTGAGGGCATATATTTCTATCTTAAGGGCATTTTCGTAATTTCATATATTTAGAATTATGTTTTGTCTTTATGCCAATTTTTGGTGTTTTGGGTTGACGAGGCGAATTACATCGTGTTGTCGATGCGATAAGTGTAGTGTTGTTTATTGTTCTAATAAACTTGGAGACTTTAGTGTACGGGATCCCACATGTGACGAGTTGGTAGCTCCATTTGGGCCGTGGTAAACCGATAGCACATTAATGTACTCGACATTCACTATATTTAATCGAGGTTTGTAAAGTCTAGTAGTACATTGCCTATAGTGCCACAACAGGAGACCGTGAACTATACTACGCTGGATGGTAGATTCCCGTGTCGTAGGCTATTGACGCAACGTGTGATCGCGTAATAGTTGGTTGGGCAGCCGTGGTACTAATAGATTTTGCAAGTCATTCTCTCTGATATCTGTTTGGGTTTAGCTCCATGGAGTAGGGTTGTGTTTTGGTGTATTTGATTTTATCTTGGATAATATTCCATTTTTCTCTATTTATCTTTATCTGGTAATATCTTGGATATTCTTACATTTTCTCTATTTATATTTATCTGATAATTTTTATGTTAGTTGTCTATTTCTTATCTTATCTTATCTGTGAGATTGATTTATCTGTGTGATTTTCTTTATTTGTGATCTGTCTATGATGTTCGAAACCCTAGGATATTTAATATGTATTACTTGTTATAGCTTCTTCATATTGTATAAACTGTGTAATTGTTATTTGTCGTCTTCTTATTTGCCATGTTGTGATGGTTTTATGTTGTCTTACCTCTTTATTGTATGTGTCTATTGTCTATTTATTTTATGCGATAAAGAGTTTGAAGAGGAAGAAGAGGAACAGCCTCTTGAGATCGTGTACCCTGAGGAAGAGGGAGATCAGCAGACCGACGATCAGTTTTACGAGCAAGAACCATCCGATCATCCATACCCTCTGGATTGATTGTGTAAGGGATGGCGACGCCTTGCATTTTTGGGATTTGTAGAGCTGGTATTCCATGGAGGTGATTTGGCTTGGCATTTACGAGGAGATCGTGCTTCATTACCTATCTTTGGACGTATGATTGTGATTCTACGTCATCGGTTTGATGGAGATCCGATTTCGACGACGACGCTTTTTCTGCACTTAGAGTTACCCTTATCCATTAGGCGTTATTGGGGTGCTGAAAACCCTGAGCTTAGTGAGATAAGCATCGTGTCGATTGCGCGATCCCGTTATCGCCGTATGTCGAGACATCGAGGATATTTATCTCCGATGATCATTTTCACACCGAGAGTGATCCATCGGAGGAGTAGATAATCATGATGTTTTTTTTTGGCGTCACACAGTATGTACGTATATATTAACTCTTTTATTGCTTTCTTTATGTTCTTGTTTAAAGAGTTATAGTCTTAGTTGTAAATTATATGTACACGGTTTATAACTTAACCATATGTATATTATTAGTGATGATGTTTTTTTTATTTCGTATATTTCGTATTATCTTTTTATTACATATTTTACATTTTATCGGAATTATTTTTACAACCCGTAATAATTTTAACAAATATTCCGCAACTTGGGTAGATTTTATTTCTATTTATTTTATTTTATTTTATGTGTGACATCCTCCAAAGGGGTGTTACATTAGTTAGTATCGAGCCCAAGTTAGAGTCTTTTGGGGTTGTGGTTGGGTCTGTTTTTGTTTGTCTTTGTGTGATTCTCTCGTGATCTTTGTGATTTATATCCTTTTGGAAATATCTTAAAGGATGTATCGACTTTGTTTTGTTATGTTTGAAGAAAGAAGATGGCTGGTAGAGGTAGAGGGACGTGCTAACGTAAATCGAGATGAGGACCCGATGTTGGTTCTTCTTGAGGCTATGCGGCGGATGGTCAAGTGATAACTCAAAGAAAATTTGAGAGCACCCAACAACAAGATGCTACGACGGATGCCCTAAATTTATCTGAATTTAGGCGTCATAATCCGCCACAATTTAGAGGCGAGGTGGATCCGGAGAAAGCGAGTCGGTGGATGCAAGATTTAGAGAGAATATTCGAGGGGATGAGATGTCTGGATGAAAAGAAAGTGACTTATCTTTGTTTTCATGCCGAGAGGAGATCTGCAGAACATTGGTGGAGAGGAATCCGCCGAGTGTTGCAAGTGAAGGGACCGAGATCACTTGGGAAGTGTTTTCTAATACTTTTACTGGATAAATATTTTCTGCGAGTGCTAGGCATGCCAAGGAAATGGAATTTCTTGGGTTGCGACAGGGGAATATGACGGTGAATGAGTATGCCACAAAATTTGAGAGTTTATCTCAATTCTCGGATTATGCTCAAACACGACAAGATGATGTGTGGAGATGCGGGAAGTTTGAATCAGGTTTAAGGGTGGAACTGAAACGAGGAGTAGTATCTTTGAGGATGACTCAGTTTCATGCGTTGGTGGATGCGTGTGCTCGACTTGAAGAGTTAGAGCCATCTAGAGATCAAAGGAATCGGAATTTTGGACCGACAAGGTTTCAAAGAGGTGGAGGTGGTAATGCAAATCGGTTTCAGCGTAAGCCGTACACCAGGCCAACAGGAAGTCAATCTCAACGACCATCTGTTAGTGGAAGTGCAAGTGGAAGTGGAGCTGGACAGAGGGTGGCGTTTACGCCAACGTGTTTTAAGTGCGGGAAGAAAGGTCATATTTCTCCCGAGTGTACAGTTAAAGGTGCAGTTTGTTTCAATTGTAAACAACCAGGGCACATAGCAAAGGATTGTCCACAGCCGGAGAGAAAACCTGCTGTTCGGTATGTTAAAGCTAATCAGCAAAAATCTGGAAGTACTCAACCGAGATCTGGAGGACGAGTATATACAATGGTGGGATCTGAGATTTCTAAGTCTGATGATCTTATTCAGGGAGAAGGAGACATTGGAGGTAATCTTCTGACTGTATTGTATGATTCTGGAGCTACACATTCGTTTATTGCCTATGATTGTGTAGAAAGGTTGAAGTTGCCCATATCTTCTCTGAATGTTATGTTGAATGTATCTACGCCAACTGCTAAACCTGTAGTTACTTCTAAGGTCTGTTTGGATTGTCCTATTGTTGTGAAGGACCGTTTGTTTTTGGTCGATTTGATTTGTTTGCCTCTCATTGAGATAGATGTAATCTTAGGGATGGACTGGTTATGTTCTAACCATATCCTCATAGATTGTGCGAAGAAAACTATAGTTTTTCCTAAGGAAGAAGAGTCTGGATTCTTAACTGCTGTTAAGGTCAAGTCTTTACTGAGAGATGGAGCGCAGGGATATCTGGTATTATCTTCTCTAGAAGTTAAGAATGAGAAGGATGTGAATACTATTCCTGTTGTCAACGATTTTCCGGACGTTTTTCCTGAAGATGTACCTGGTTTACCGCCTGAGCGGGAGATCGAATTCTCATTGATTTAGTACCGGGAACAGGTCCTATCTCAATTGCACCATATCGTATGTCGCCAGTAGAGTTGGAGGAGCTGAAAAAGCAATTGGTGGAACTGTTGGAGAAAGAATTTGTACGACCTAGTGTTTCCCCATGGGGTGCGCCAGTACTTTTGGTCAAGAAGAAGGATGGAACGTCACGACTTTGTGTGGACTATCGGCGGTGAACAAGGTGACTATCAAGAATAAATATCCGCTTCCAAGAATCGACGATTTGATGGATCAATTGAGAGGAGCTGTGATATTTTCCAAGATAGATCTACGATCGGGTTATCACCGATTCGTGTGAAAGGGGAGGATGTGCCGAAAACGCTTTTCGAACTCGTTATGGACATTATGAGTATCGTAATGCCATTCGGGGTGACGAATGCTCTGCTATATTTATGGATTATATGAACAGGATATTTCGTCCGTATCTAGACAGTTTGTCGTTGTCTTTATCGATGACATTCTGATCTATTCTAGATCGAAGGAAGAACATGCTGAACATCTAAGTGTTATTCTTCAGATTTTGAGGGAGAAGCAGTTGTATGCGAAGTTGTCTAAGTGTGAGTTCTGGTTGGAAGAAGTTCAATTTCTTGGTCATGTAATTTCTAAAGAAGGTATAGCGGTGGACCCATCGAAAGTGGAGACTGTTTTACAGTGGGAGAGACCTAAGACAGTAACAGAAGTTCGAAGTTTTGTTGGACTTCTTGGTTATTATCGGAGATTTATCGAAGGTTTTTCCAAGATTGCTGGACCGCTTACACAACTAACGAGGAAAAGTCAAGCTTTCGAATGGACGGAAGAACGTGAAGCTAGTTTTCAAGAGTTGAAGAAGAGGTTAACAAGCTGCGCCGGTGTTAATCCTACCAGTTCGACGAAATCTTTCGATGTATATTGTGACGCTTCTTATCAAGGATTAGGATGTGTGTTGATGCAAGATCGGAACGTGGTGGCGTATGCTTCTCGACAATTGAAGGTTCATGAAAAGAATTATCCTACGCATGATTTGGAATTGGCTGCGGTGGTTTTTGCTTTGAAGATATGGAGACACTTTCTCTATGGAGCAACGTTCAACATTTTCAGTGATCACAAGAGTTTGAAGTACTTGTACGACCAGAAGGAGCTGAATATGAGGCAGCGAAGGTGGTTGGAATTTCTGAACGATTACGATTTTTAACTTTTGTACCATCCTGGTAAGGCGAATGTCGTGGCCGATGCTTTGAGCAGGAAAATTATTAGTGTTTCTGCTCTAATGATCAAGGAAAAGGAACTCATTGAACAGTTTAGAGATGAGTGGTCGTTTGTTGAGTTAAAACCGGGGAAGATCTGTATTAACATGGTTACTATCTCGAGCGAGCTGATGGAAGACATAAAAGAAAAACAAAATGCCGATAAATTTTTGCAAGGAATAAGGGAGCAAATGAAACAAGGCGAGACACTAGAGTTCAAGGAAGGAACGATGGAATTATGAGATTTCGGGGTAGAGTCTGTGTTCCTCGTAATCGAGAGTTGAGAAGATATATTGTGAAACATGCCCATACTAGTCTGTGAGTATGCATCCGGCATAACAAAGATGTATCAAGACTTGAAGAAGTTATTCGGTGGCATGGAATGAAGGGTGATGTAGTTAGATGCGTGTCAACTTGTCTAGTTTGTCAAAAGTCGAAAGTTGAACACCAAAGACCAGTGGGATGTTGCAACCATTATCGATTCCCGAATGGAAATGGGACAGACATTTCTATGGATTTCGTTCTTGGTTTGCCAAAGACAAAGAGAGGTCATGACGCAATATGGGTTATAGTCGATAGACTTACGAAATCGGCTCATTTCTTACCGATCAATATCAAATATTCATTGGAAAGATTAACCCGATTGTACATCGGTGAAATTGTCGAGACTACATGGTGTACCGACAAGTATAATTTCGATCGTGATCCGAGGTTTACGTCAAGATTTTGGCGAAGTCTGCAAGAAGCTATGGGAACTAAGTTACGGCGAGTTCGGCGTATCATCCATGCAGACGTGACGGTCGAGACAGAGAGAACTATACGATCTTTGGAGGATTTATTGCGTGCTTGTGTTTTGGAACAACGGGGAAATTGGGATGAATTTTTATCTTTGATAGAATTCACCTACAACAATAGTTTTCACGCAAGCATTGGAATGGCACCTTATGAAGCATTGTATGGAAGACGATGTCGAACGCCGTTATCTTTGGTATCAAGATGGAGAAAGTATGACTTGGACCGGGAGCTTGTACAACAAAACTACGGATAAAGTCAAGATGATACAAGAAAAGATGAGGACGACGCAAAGCGGACAAAAGAGTTACGCGGATAGCGAAGACGACCTCTTGAATTTGAGGAGGGTGAGCATGTGTTTCGAGAGTTACTCCTACGACCGGTGTCGGAAGAGTAATTAAGTCTAAGAAGCTTACTCCTAAATTCATTGGACCATATCGGATTATCCGACGTATTGGTCTGTAGCATATCGATTGCTTTGCCGCCTTTCCTATCCAATTTGCATGACGTGTTTCATGTGTCTCGATTCGGAAGTATATGCCGATCCGACACATGTTATACAACCGGATGACGTGCAATTAAAGGAGAATTTGACTTACGAAACTTTACCTGTCAGGATAGAGGACGAGAAAGGTAAAGCAACTTCGAGGAAGATGATCGAGTGGTGAAGGTTATATGGAATGATGTGACGGGTGAAGCTACTTGGGAACTGGAAGATAAAATGAAGGATCAGTATCCTCATTTGTTCGGATAAACATCAAATTTCGAGGACGAAATTTTTTATTTGTTGGGGAGTGTTGTAACGCCCCATTTTTAGAAAATATTACGAATGTCTTGTTTTACATTTTTCATGCTTTTGTATGAATGACCGTTGTGTCCCTGTTTTTACGTTCTTGATTTTTGTATGAAAACAATATCGATAATACTGAGTTCAAATTTTATTTGATCGTTTTACGTAATTTGCTTGAGACGGTCAAATAAAAAATTTTTCTCGAACTCTTGTATTAATTTTTCTGAAAGATATACAACTAAATAATCTTCTTGGATATTTTATTTGAACGTTTTGGATAATTACCTACGTTGTGGGAAAAAATGGGAAAAATGACCGTTACGTCCCGAACGTCTTGTTTTTCTCTGTTTTTGTCTGTTTTTAATTGTTTTCTTCTTGATTTAATGCCGAGAAAAATACTACGTGATTTTATATGAACTTTTTGTGTGATTTGCTCAGAGCGGGAAAATAATATTTTCCGGCCGGGAAAATCTTATTTTATTATTTAGAATTGGGGATCTTACTTAACTTGATTGAATGAGTCTAAAAATAATCTTTTAATTTTTAGGATTTAAGCTTGTCAATAAAATAATTTTATATTATTATAATATTATTTTATTAGTCGGTATGTTTTAGTAACAGATGGACAGGAAATATTTTGCGGGACCCACAATTAGAAACGGTTAGATCGGTAGCTTAATTAATCACCGTAAAATTTGTAGAACTTTCGAGCAGTGACTCGGCTAGTGACTCGTGAGAAAATTAAATACAACTGTGTGACTCAGCATGTGAGTCACCATAAGCTAACCAATGAGAAGAAGGCTTGCTCACCAAGGCTTAATCTTAGCCTTTGATTCATCCAATGGCTTGGATGAAGCCAAGCAAGGTGCCCACCTTGCACCCCACTTGAAGTCCACGGCCAAGAGGCCTTTGGTGACCAAAATATCACTTTGTCTTCATCACTTTCTCTCTTCTCTCTCATCAAGAACCCTAGCCACCATTCTTGCCCATTTTCTCCACCATATTCGGCCAAGCTCATTTCATAACCATCCAACCATCCAAAAATTTTTCTAACCAAGTTTCCTTAATCTAAACACCATTCTAAGAACCTTTGTAGTTGGGAGTTTCTTCAAATTCTTCCATCTAAGGCTTGGAAACCAACCTTGGAAGTTTTACCTAGAAGGTGAAATTTCATACTTTTCTTTTCTCTCTTCTTTTTCAAAGTTCTAAGCCATGATTTTTCCATGGTTTAGCTTCTTTTTCATGGTTAGTAACATGTAGGTTTTGTTTGAAAATTTTAGGTGTTTGGTGGAGTGAAAACCGTGACCTAAGGAGGTGAGAAAGCAAGTTTTTGTCTTCATTTAAGGTAAGAGGAAGACAATTCTTATCATCCCTTGATGGTGGTAAGAAGATGGAGTTATTTGTGATGTTGTAGAATCCATAAGGATTCGGTGGTCATGTGTTATTTATGTGTGTATTTGTTAATTTTTGTGGTTGCTAGTAGCTTAAGTGTTATGTGTTAGTAGCTTTCTTATTTGGTAATTGTAATAATCTTGCATGTCTAATAGCTTTTGAATGCATGTCTACAAGCTTTTAATTTAGGTTGTATGTGTTAGAAAATATTTTGCATGTGTTAGAAATATTTTGCATATGTTAGAAATATAATGCATGTGTTAGAAATTGTATGATAAGTCATAGGATGTGAATAACATGTGTAAGTTTGCATGAGTGTTCCAAAGAACACAATCCAATAGCTCACGGCAATGACAAGTTTGGAGGACCAAAATGTTCTCTTGATTTTTCCTAAAGTGTAGCTTAATTAACCTAGGAGAATCAAGAAAGTTTTTAATTGATTTGATCAAAGAAAAATGCATTTAGAAATCAAATGGTACAAACTTAGTATTTTGGGCCAACATGCCTAAAGGATTAAATTGACTATAGATAACTATTTTCTAAAATGATTTAATGAACATAGACTATAGAATACATTTGATATGATTTAAAAGGTGAAAGACATTTTGGAAATCAAATGCAAAAGTTTTATAAAATTTCGGCCAACATGCCACTATAGGAATTCATGATTTTAAAAACTTGTTTCTAAACCTTTTTCAATTAAAAAGAAACAATACAAGTTAAGAAGAAATTTTCTATAATAATTTATGAAGGAACCAATTGATTAGAAGTAAGTCTAAAGGGTTAAAATTCATAATTTTATCATTAGGAAGGAAATACAGTAATGTTAAGAAATTTTCTAACATATAGCTCACTTTTGGTTTTGAAGCATGTTAGAGATTTCAAAAAGAATTTAATGAAATGGTTAAAAATTAGGTAAACAGAAATTTTTATGGAAAAATTAGAAAACCATTATTATAAGTTTCCAAACAAAATACTGTCAATTTTTAGTAAAAATGAACCTATAAGATAGTCAAAATATCCTAATGACAGTATACGGTATGAAAAATTATTATACGTAGTTTAAAGGTACTAAATATTATTTCTATCTGTTTAAACAGTAATTTTAAAGGCATTCGAATAAGAAAATGATTTAAAAATCCTACGCGATTGAGAAAACGAATTAAAAATGCTACGCGATTTTAAAAACAGAAAAATATTTTTACCCGATTTTTAAACGTTTATAAAAACGACGAGATTTCAAAAACGCGATAAAATTTCTACGCGATTGAACGTTACTGAGTATTTATTTTTATTTGTCGGGAAAACGTGAACCGTACGAGGTTTTGAGGTTATTTTCTTTGTCGGGAAAAAGTGAACCCGTCTGAGAACTTTACGCCATTGAGGGCATATATTTCTATCTTAAGGGCATTTTCGTAATTTCATATATTTGGAATTATGTTTTGTCTTTATGCCAATTTTTGGTGTTTTGGGTTGACGAGGCGAATTACATCGTGTTGTCGATGCGATAAGTGTAGTGTTGTTTATTGTTCTAATAAACTTGGAGACTTTAGTGTACGGGATCCCACGTGACGGATTGGTAGCTCCATTGGTGGTAAAACCGATAGCACATTAATGTACTCGACATTCACTATATTTAATCGAGGTTTGTAAAGTCTAGTAGTACATTGCCTATAGTGCCACACGGGAGGCGTGAACTATACTACGCTGGATGGTAGATTCCCGTGTCGTAGGCTATTGACGCATAGCGTGTGATCGCGTAATAGTTGGTTGGGCGGCCGTGGTACTAATAGATTTTGCAAGTCATTCTCTCGATATCTGTTTGGGTTTAGCTCCATGGAGTAGGGTTGTGTTTTGGTGTATTTGATTTTATCTTGGATAATATTCCATTTTCTCTATTTATCTTTATCTGGTAATATCTTGGATATTTTTACATTTTCTCTATTTATATTTATCGATAATTTTTATGTTAGTTGTCTATTTCTTATCTTATCTTATCTGTGAGATTGATTTATCGTGTGATTTTCTTTATTTGTGATCTGTCTATGATGTTACGAAACCCTAGGATATTTAATATGTATTCTTGTTATAGCTTCTTCATATTGTATAAAGCGTGTAATTGTTATTTGTCGTCTTCTTATTTGCCATGTTGTGATGGTTTTATGTTGTCTTACCTCTTTATTGTATGTGTCTATTGTCTATTTATTTTATGCGATAAAGAGTTTGAAGAGGAAGAAGAGGAACAACCTCTTGAGATCGTGTACCACGAGGAAGAGGGAGATCAATGAGGCCGACGATCGGTTTACGAGCAAGAACCATCCGATCATCCATACCCTCGGATTGATTGTGTGGGATGGCGACGCCTTTGCATTTTGGGATTTGTAGAGCTGGTATTCCATGGAGGTGATTTGGCTTGGCATTTACGAGGAGATCGTGCTTCATTACCTATCTTTGGACGTATGATTGTGATTCTACGTCATCGGTTTGATGGAGATCCGATTTCGACGACGACGCTTTTTCGCACTTAGAGTTACCCTTATCCATTAGGCGTTATTGGGGTCTTGAAAACCCCGAGCCTAGTGAGATAAGCATCGTGTCGGCTGCGATCCGTTATCGCCGTATGTCGAGACATCGAGGATATTTATCTCCGATGATCATTTTCACACCGAGAGTGATCCATCGGAGGAGTAGATAATCATGATGTTTTTTTTTGGGGCGCGTCGGTATGTACGTATATATTAACTCTTTTATTGCTTTCTTTCTTGTTCTTGTTTAAAGAGTTATAGTCTTAGTTGTAAATTATATGTACGGTTTATAACTTAACCATATGTATATTATTAGTGATGATGTTTTTTTTATTTCGTATATTTCGTATTATCTTTTTATTACATATTTTACGTTTTATCGGGAATTATTTTTACAACCCGTAATAATTTTAACAAATATTCCGCAACTTGGGTAGATTTTATTTCTATTTATTTTATTTTATTTTATGTGTGACATCCTCCAAAGGGGTGTTACATTAGTTAATATCGAGCCCAAGTTAGAGTCTTTTGGGGTTGTGGTTGGGTCTGTTTTTGTTTGTCTTTGTGTGATTCTCTGTGATCTTTGTGATTTATATCCTTTTGGAAATATCTTAAAGGATGTATCGACTTTGTTTTGTTATGTTTGAAGAAAAGATGGCTGGTAGAGGTAGAGGACGTGCTAACGTAAATCGAGATGAGGACCGATGTTGGTTCTTCTTGAGGCTATGCGGCGGATGGTGAAGTGATAACTCGGCAAAATTTGAGAGCGACCCAACAACAAGATGCTACGACGGATGCCCTAAATTTATCTGAATTTAGGCGTCATAATCCGCCACAATTTAGAGGCGAGGTGGATCCGGAGAAAGCGAGTCGGTGGATGCAAGATTTAGAGAGAATATTCGAGGGGATGAGATGTCACCGATGAAAAGAAAGTGACTTATCTTTGTTTTCATGCTTTGAGAGGAGATCTGAGAACATTGGTGGAGAGGAATCCGCCGAGTGTTGCAAGTGAAGGGGCCGAGATCACTTGGGAAGTGTTTTCTAATACTTTTACTGGATAAATATTTTCTGCGAGTGCTAGGCATGCCAAGGAAATGGAATTTCTTGGGTTGCGACGAGGGGAATATGACGGTGAATGAGTATGCCACAAAATTTGAGAGTTTATCTCAATTCTCGGATTATGCTCGAACACGACAAGATGATGTGTGGAGATGCGGGAAGTTTGAATCGGGTTTAAGGGTGGAACCGAAACGAGGAGTAGTATCTTTGAGGATGACTCGGTTTCATGCGTTGGTGGATGCGTGTGCTCGACTTGAAGAGTTAGAGCCATCTAGAGATCAAAGGAATCGGAATTTTGGACCGACAAGGTTTCAAGAGGTGGAGGTGGTAATGCAAATCGGTTTCGGCGTAAAGCGTACACCGGGCCAACGGAAGTCAATCTCAACGACCATCGGTTAGTGGAAGTGCAAGTGGAAGTGGAGCTGGACGAGAGGGTGGCGTTTACGCCAACGTGTTTTAAGTGCGGGAAGAAAGGTCATATTTCTCCCGAGTGTACGATTAAAGGTGCGGTTTGTTTCAATTGTAAACAACCGGGCACATAGCAAAGGATTGTCCACAGTAGGAGAGAAAACACCTGTACATTCGGTATGTTAAAGCTAATCGGCAAAAATCGGAAGTACTCAACCGAGATCTGGAGGACGAGTATATACAATGGTGGGATCTGAGATTTCTAAGTCTGATGATCTTATTCAGGGAGAAGGAGACATTGGAGGTAATCTTCTGACTGTATTGTATGATTCTGGAGCTACACATTCGTTTATTGCCTATGATTGTGTAGAAAGGTTGAAGTTGCCCATATCTTCTCTGAATGTTATGTTGAATGTATCTACGCCAACTGCTAAACTGTAGTTACTTCTAAGATCTGTTTGGATTGTCCTATTGTTGTGAAGGACCGTTTGTTTTTGGTCGATTTGATTTGTTTGCCTCTCATTGAGATAGATGTAATCTTAGGGATGGATTTGGTTATGTTCTAACCATATCCTCATAGATTGTGCGAAGAAAACTATAGTTTTCCTAAGGAAGAAGAGTCTGGATTCTTAAGCTATTTGTTAAGGTCAAGTCTTTACTTGAGAGATGGAGCGCGAGGGATATCGGTATTATCTTCTCTAGAAGTTAAGAATGAGAAGGATGTGAATACTATTCCTGTTGTCAACGATTTTCCTGGACGTTTTCCCGAAGATGTACACAGGTTTACCGCTTTGAGCGGAGATCGAATTCTCAATTGATTTAGTACTGGGAACAGGTCCTATCTCAATTGCACCATATCGTATGTCGCCGGTAGAGTTGGAGGAGCTGAAAAAAGCAATTGGTGGAACTGTTGGAGAAAGAATTTGTATGCGACCTAGTGTTTCCCATGGGGTGCGCCGGTACTTTTGGTCAAGAAGAAGGATGGAACGTCACGACTTTGTGTGGACTATCGGCAATTGAACAAGGTGACTATCAAGAATAAATATCCGCTTCCAAGAATCGACGATTTGATGGATCAATTGAGAGGAGGCTGTGATATTTTCCAAGATAGATCTACGATCGGGTTATCACCAAATTCGTGTGAAAGGGGAGGATGTGCCGAAAACGCTTTTCGAACTCGTTATGGATGGACATTATGAGTATCGGGTAATGCCATTCGGGGTGACGAATGCTCTGCTATATTTATGGATTATATGAACAGGATATTTCGTCCGTATCTAGACAGTTTGTCGTTGTCTTTATCGATGACATTCGATCTATTCTAGATCGAAGGAAGAACATCTTTGAACATCTAAGTGTTATTCTTGATTTTGAGGGAGAAACGGTTGTATGCGAAGTTGTCTAAGTGTGAGTTCGGTTGGAAGAAGTTCAATTTCTTGGTCACGTAATTTCTAAAGAAGGTATAGCGGTGGACCCATCGAAAGTGGAGCTTTTTTACGGTGGGAGAGACCTAAGACGATGAAGTTCGAAGTTTTGTTGGACTTCTTTGGTTATTATCGGAGATTTATCGAAGGTTTTCCAAGATTCTTTGGACCGCTTACACAACTAACGAGGAAAAGTCAAGCTTTCGAATGGACGGAAGAACGTGAAGCTAGTTTTCAAGAGTTGAAGAAGAGGTTAACAAGCTGCGCGGTGTTAATCCTACCAGATTCGACGAAATCTTTCGATGTGTATTGTGACGCTTCTTATCAAGGATTAGGATGTGTGTTGATGCAAGATCGGAACGTGGTGGCGTATGCTTCTCGACAATTGAAGGTTCATGAAAAGAATTATCCTACGCATGATTTGGAATTGGCTGCGGTGGTTTTGCTTTGAAGATATGGAGACACTTTCTCTATGGAGCAACGTTCAACATTTTCGGTGATCACAAGAGTTTGAAGTACTTGTACGACCGAAGGAAGGAGCTGAATATGAGGCGGCGAAGGTGGTTGGAATTTACGAACGATTACGATTTTCAACTTTTGTACCATCCTGGTAAGGCGAATGTCGTGGCCGATGCTTTGAGCGGGAAAATTATTAGTGTTTACGCTCTAATGATCAAGGAAAAGGAACTCATTGAACAGGTTTAGAGATGAGTGGTCGTTTGTTGAGTTAAAATAGGGAAGATCTGTATTAACATGGTTACTATCTCGAGCGAGGCGATGGAAGACATAAAAGAAAAACAAAATGCCGATAAATTTTTGCAAGGAATAAGGGAGCAAATGAAACAAGGCGAGACACTAGAGTTCAAGGAAGGAGCGATGGAATTACGAGATTTCGGGGTAGAGTCTGTGTTCCTCGTAATCGAGAGTTGAGAAGATATATTGTGAAACATGCCCATACTAGTACGGTGAGTATGCATCCGGGCATAACAAAGATGTATCAAGACTTGAAGAAGTTATTCGGTGGCATGGAATGAAGGGTGATGTAGTTAGATGCGTGTCAACTTGTCTAGTTTGTCAAAAGTCGAAAGTTGAACACCAAAGACCAGTTTGGGATGTTGCAACCATTATCGATTCCCGAGAATGGAAATGGGACACATTTCTATGGATTTCGTTCTTGGTTTGCCAAAGACAAGGAGAGGTCATGACGCAATATGGGTTATAGTCGATAGACTTACGAAATCGGCTCATTTCTTACCGATCAATATCAAATATTCATTGGAAAGATTAACCCGAGTTGTACATCGGTGAAATTGTCGGACTACATGGTGTACCGACAAGTATAATTTCGATCGTGATCCGAGGTTTACGTCAAGATTTTGGCGAAGTCTGCAAGAAGCTATGGGAACTAAGTTACGGCCGAGTTCGGCGTATCATCCATGGTGACGGTCGAGAGAGAGAACTATACGATCTTTGGAGGATTTATTGCGTGCTTGTGTTTTGGAACAACGGGAAGTTGGGATGAATTTTTATCTTTGATAGAATTCACCTACAACAATAGTTTTCACGCAAGCATTGGAATGGCACCTTATGAAGCATTGTATGGAAGACGATGTCGAACGCCGTTATCTTTGGTATCAAGATGGAGAAAGTATGATTGTTGGACCGGAGCTTGTACAACACAAACTACGGATAAAGTCAAGATGATACAAGAAAAGATGAGGACGACGCAAAGCGGACAAAAGAGTTACGCGGATAAGCGAAGACGACCTCTTGAATTTGAGGAGGGTGAGCATGTGTTTACGAGAGTTACTCCTACGGCCGGTGTCGGAAGAGTAATTAAGTCTAAGAAGCTTACTCCTAAATTCATTGGACCATATCGGATTATCCGACGTATTGGTCTGTAGCATATCGGTTGCTTTGCCGCCTTTCCTATCCAATTTGCATGACGTGTTTCATGTGTCTCGATTCTGGAAGTATATGCCGATCAGACACATGTTATACAACCGGATGACGTGCAATTAAAGGAGAATTTGACTTACGAAACTTTACCTGTCGGGATAGAGGACGAAAGGTAAAGCAACTTCGAGGAAGATGATCGAGTTTGGTGAAGGTTATATGGAATGATGTGACGGGTGAAGCTACTTGGGAGCTGGAAGATAAAATGAAGGATCAGTATCCTCGTTTGTTCGGATAAACATCAAATTTCGAGGACGAAATTTTTATTTGTTGGGGAGTGTTGTAACGCCCCAATTTTTAGAAAATATTACGAATGTCTTGTTTTACTGTTTTTCATGCTTTTGTATGAATGACCGCATTGTGTCCCTGTTTTTACATTTCTTGATTTTTGTATGAAAACAATATCGATAATACTGAGTTCAAATTTTATTTGATCGTTTTACGTAATTTGCTTGAGACGGTCAAATAAAAATTTTTCTGACGAGCTCTTGTATTAATTTTTCTGAAAGATATACTGACTAAATAATACTTCTTGGATATTTTATTTGAACGTTTTGGATAATTACCTACGTTGTGGGAAAAAATGGGAAATGACCGTTACGTCCCGAACGTCTTGTTTTCTCTGTTTTTGTCTGTTTTTAATTGTTTTCTTCTTGATTTAATGCCGAGAAAATACATGCTGTGATTTTATATGAACTTTTTGTGTGATTTGCTCGAGCGGGGAAAATAATATTTTCCTAGCCGGGAAAATCTTATTTTATTATTTAGAATTGGGGGATCTTACTTAACCCGATTCTGAATGAGTCTAAAAATAATCTTTTAATTTTTAGGATTTAAGCTGTCAATAAAATAATTTTATATTATTATAATATTATTTTATTAGTCGATATGTTTTAGTGACAGATGGACCCTAGGAAATATTTTGCGGGACCCACAATTAGCGAAACGGTTAGATCGGTAGCTTAATTAATCACCGTAAGTTTGTAGAACTTTCGAAACAGTGACTCGGCTAGTGACTCAAGAGAAAATTAAATACAACGTGTGTGACTCGGCATGTGAGTCACCATAAGCTAACCAATGAGAAGAAGGCTTGCTCACCAAGGCTTAATCTTAGCCTTTGATTCATCCAATGGCTTGGATGAAGCCAAGCAAGGTGCCCACCTTGCACCCCACTTGAAGTCCACGGCCAAGAGGCCTTTGGTGACCAAAATATCACTTTGTCTTCATCACTTTCTCTCTTCTCTCTCATCAAGAACCCTAGCCACCATTCTTGCCCATTTTCTCCACCATATTCGGCCAAGACATTTCAAACCATCCAACCATCCAAAAATTTTTCTAACCAAGTTTCCTTAATCTAAACACCATTCTAAGAACCTTTGTAGTTGGGAGTTTCTTCAAATTCTTCCATCTAAGGCTTGGAAACCAACCTTGGAAGTTTTACCTAGAAGGTGAAATTTCATACTTTTCTTTTCTCTCTTCTTTTTCAAAGTTCTAAGCCATGATTTTTCCATGGTTTAGCTTCTTTTTCATGGTTAGTAACATGTAGGTTTTGTTTGAAAATTTTAGGTGTTTGGTGGAGTGAAAACCGTGACCTAAGGAGGTGAGAAAGCAAGTTTTTGTCTTCATTTAAGGTAAGAGGAAGACAATTCTTATCATCCCTTGATGGTGGTAAGAAGATGGAGTTATTTGTGATGTTGTAGAATCCATAAGGATTCGGTGGTCATGTGTTATTTATGTGTGTATTTGTTAATTTTTGTGGTTGCTAGTAGCTTAAGTGTTATGTGTTAGTAGCTTTCTTATTTGGTAATTGTAATAATCTTGCATGTCTAATAGCTTTTGAATGCATGTCTACAAGCTTTAATTTAGGTTGTATGTGTTAGAAAATATTTTGCATGTGTTAGAAATATTTTGCATATGTTAGAAATATAATGCATGTGTTAGAAATTGTATGATAAGTCATAGGATGTGAATAACATGTGTAAGTTTGCATGAGTGTTCCAAAGAACACAATCCAATAGCTCACGGCAATGACAAGTTGGAGGACCAAAATGTTCTCTTGATTTTTCCTAAAGTGTAGCTTAATTAACCTAGGAGAATCAAGAAAGTTTTTAATTGATTTGATCAAAGAAAAATGCATTTAGAAATCAAATGGTACAAACTTAGTATTTTGGGCCAACATGCCTAAAGGATTAAATTGACTATAGATAACTATTTTCTAAAATGATTTAATGAACATAGACTATAGAATACATTTGATATGATTTAAAAGGTGAAAGACATTTTGGAAATCAAATGCTAAAGTTTTATAAAATTTCGGCCAACATGCCACTATAGGAATTCATGATTTTAAAAACTTGTTTCTAAACCTTTTTCAATTAAAAAGAAACAATACAAGTTAAGAAGAAATTTTCTATAATAAATTTATGAAGGAACCAATTGATTAGAAGTAAGTCTAAAGGGTTAAAATTCATAATTTTATCATTAGGAAGGAAATACGATAATGTTAAGAAATTTTCTAACATATAGCTCACTTTCGGTTTTGAAGCATGTTAGAGATTTCAAAAAGAATTTAATGAAATGGTTAAAAATTAGGTAAACAGAAATTTTTATGGAAAAATTAGAAAACCATTATTATAAGTTTCCAAACAAAATATCTTGTCAATTTTTAGTAAAAATGAACCTATAAGATAGTCAAAATATCCTAATGACATTATACGGTATGAAAAATTATTATACGTAGTTTAAAGGTACTAAATATTATTTCTATCTGTTTAAACAGGTAATTTTAAAGGCATTCGAATAAGAAAATGATTTAAAAATCCTACGCGATTGAGAAAACGAATTAAAAATGCTACGCGATTTTAAAAACGAAAAAATATTTTTACCCGATTTTTAAACGTTTATAAAAACGACGAGATTTCAAAAACGCGATAAAATTTCTACGCGATTGAACGTTACCGTATTTATTTTTCGGCTTGTCGGGAAAACGTGAACCCGTACATGAGTTTTTGAGGTTATTTTCTTTGTCGGGAAAAAGTGAACCGTCTGAGGCTTTACGCCATTGAGGGCATATATTTCTATCTTAAGGGCATTTTCGTAATTTCATATATTTGGAATTATGTTTTGTCTTTATGCCAATTTTTGGTGTTTTGGGTTGACGAGGCGAATTACATCGTGTTGTCGATGCGATAAGTGTAGTGTTGTTTATTGTTCTAATAAACTTGGAGACTTTAGTGTACGGGATCCCACATGTGGACGAGTTGGTAGCTCCGTTTGGGCCGTGGTAAGTAAACCGATAGCACATTAATGTACTCGACATTCACTATATTTAATCGAGGTTTGTAAAGTCTAGTAGTACATTGCCTATAGTGCCACAACGGGAGGCCATGAACTATACTACGCTGGATGGTAGATTCCCGTGTCGTAGGCTATTGACGCAACGTGTGATCGCGTAATAGTTGGTTGGGCAGCCGTGGTACTAATAGATTTTGCAAGTCATTCTCTCTGATATCTGTTTGGGTTTAGCTCCATGGAGTAGGGTTGTGTTTTGGTGTATTTGATTTTATCTTGGATAATATTCCATTTTTCTCTATTTATCTTTATCTGGTAATATCTTGGATATTTTTACATTTTCTCTATTTATATTTATCTGATAATTTTTATGTTAGTTGTCTATTTCTTATCTTATCTTATCTGTGAGATTGATTTATACGTGTGATTTTCTTTATTTGTGATCTGTCTATGATGTTACGAAACCCTAGGATATTTAATATGTATTCTTGTTATAGCTTCTTCATATTGTATAAAGCTGTGTAATTGTTATTTGTCGTCTTCTTATTTGCCATGTTGTGATGGTTTTATGTTGTCTTACCTCTTTATTGTATGTGTCTATTGTCTATTTATTTTATGCGATAAAGAGTTTGAAGAGGAAGAAGAGGAACAACCTCTTGAGATCGTGTACCACGAGGAAGAGGGAGATCAATGAGGCCGACGATCGGTTTACGAGCAAGAACCATCCGATCATCCATACCCTCCGGATTGATTGTGTGGGGGATGGCGGCCTTTGCATTTTGGGATTTGTAGAGCTGGTATTCCATGGAGGTGATTTGGCTTGGCATTTACGAGGAGATCGTGCTTACATTACCTATCTTTGGACGTATGATTGTGATTCTACGTCATCGGTTTGATGGAGATCCGATTTCGACGACGACGCTTTTTCTACGCACTTAGAGTTACCCTTATCCATTAGGCGTTATTGGGGTCTTGAAAACCACGAGCCTAGTGAGATAAGCATCGTGTCGATTGCGCGATCCCGTTATCGCCGTATGTCGAGACATCGAGGATATTTATCTCCCGATGATCATTTTCACACCGAGAGTGATCCATCGAGGAGTAGATAATCATGATGTTTTTTTTTTTGGCGTCGTCGGCGTATGTACGTATATATTAACTCTTTTATTGCTTTCTTTTGTGTTCTTGTTTAAAGAGTTATAGTCTTAGTTGTAAATTATATGTACAGTTTATAACTTAACCATATGTATATTATTAGTGATGATGTTTTTTTTTATTTCGTATATTTCGTATTATCTTTTTATTACATATTTCTGTTTATCAGGAATTATTTTTACAACCCGTAATAATTTTAACAAATATTCCGCAACTTGGGTAGATTTTATTTCTATTTATTTTATTTTATTTTATGTGTGACATCCTCCAAAGGGGTGTTACATAAACTAGCCACAATTTAAGTTATAATTATCTGATTAATATGATTCTTGTCTTGTTGGAAAGTTAAGATAATTCTCTAATAACTATTCACTTTATAGCAATATATTTCATTCATTGTATAATCTTCTCACTTGACTTTTTCAATGAATTAACTATAATTTGAGTTACAAATATCTGATGGAAGTGATTTTGGTCATGTTTTAAAGCTAAGACAAATTTCTACAACTTTCATGAAGACCTCAAGAATCTCTATAATTTCCACTCATTCATCATCATCAAGCAACTATTTTGGCATTTACTTCTCATCATCAAACAACTCCATTGTCTTCTTGTATTCCTTGAGCTCTATAAAAAGGAGTTTGGGTGCTCATTCAGAGCATCTTTGATCTTAGTTTAGTTTATGCTATTGTGTTATTTGTTTCTCTTATTATAGTTTTCTTTGTTCTAAATTGAAATTATGTTCATCTTTTTCTTCTTATCTCTTTCTTTCTTCTAGTTCATGAGTAACTAATTTTCATTTTGCTTGGGTGAAAGGGTGAAGCTTTTGGTAATAAGTTGAGAATAAATTAATTTCCTTCTTGTGCTTAAATGATATATTTTTAAGTGATCAATATATGTGTTATATGTTATTTCCAATCAATTTAGAAACCCTTCTTGTATATTGACGAACTTGATTCATTGTAGATAAGACGTTGGCATAGTGGATGCTTGAGACCATTAACAAGTGTTAGTGGATAATTAAAGGAACCATAATATTAAATTGAACTTTAAATGTTAAATCTTCCGATTGGAACCACCATTATGTGTGATTTCAATTGAGTTATAAAAAGAAATAATCTTATCTTTAATTTATTATGAACAACTTTTATCACCTTTAGTATTGTGATAAATTTGCTCCTTACCTCAAAGAATTTTTTTCATCAATTCCCTGTAGATTGATCTCGGACTCCCGAGAATATATTACTTGAAACAACCTGCACTTGAGTTTGAAACTTTTAATTCCCATCACCTGGCATCATACAAGAACTTCTTCTTTTGGAGAGAAGTCAGATCAAGGGGCGACACACCACTCACTATGTAATTCACCATGTCTCCATACCATGGATAAGATTGAGTGGTGGTTGCAAAAAGCTACTCGTCTGGAAATATATCTCTAATTATGATCGGCTCAGCTTGATACTCTTCATTCTCAAGTCTAGAAAGGTGATCTGCAACTTGATTTTCAGCATATTTCTTATCACGAATCTCCAGATCGAACACTTGCAATAACATGATCCACCTAATCAATCGTAGTTTGGAGTCTTTTAGACTCACTAAGTACTTTATGGCAGAGTGATCTGTGTACACTATCACCTTAATACCCACCAGATAGGCTTTGAACTTATCAAACACAAATACAACGGCTAGCAGCTCCTTTTTCCGTTGTGGTGTAGTTTAATTGTGCGTCATTAAGAGTTTTGCTTGCATAATAAATGGAGCGAAATACTTTTTCCTTTCGCTGCCCCAACACTGCACCTATAGCATAGTCGTTGACATCGCACATGAGTTCAAATGGTAATTCTCAATCTGGTGTCATAATCACTGGCACTGACACTAGTTTCATTTTCAATTCCTCAAATGCAACCTTACATGATTCATCAAAAGTGAACTGAACATCCTTCTCCAAAAGGTTGTGTCACGACTGGGATTGCAGCGGGATAACGACTTAAATTACAAAATTTTAAGAGAGTCACCACCAATTTTATTCTTATTAGGAAAAATTGGAAAACCTAAACAAGATGGTCTGCATTCAAAAACTCGGGTTCGGAAGTCTAATTATGCACAGGGAAGGGTGGAGACTTAACCCCACAGCACCCCTGATACATCCGTCCTAAGACGGTTACCTTAAATCAGTTGCGCAAATTTTTATGACTCTTAAAAATATTTATTTTACCTATTTTGTTAAAAGATAAACTAAACAAACAAAAAATAAAAAATTATTTGTTGGCTTGACAGAATTGAGATTCTACTCCTACGTATCCTTGGGTGCAATGAGGAATTCAAAGTCACGTCGTTTTTTTGAAGAAACGATTATGGGTTGTTCATTTTTAATTTTCAAAAAATTGTATTTTGAAAACTCATTTAATTTTTTTTTATATTTAGAAAAAAAGTTTGAATCATCTAGCTATCACAACTTAAATAATTTTAAAAGTTACGAGAATAACAAACTGTCACAGTTCAGCTAATTCCGTTTTATTTTTCTTAACAAGGTTCAATTATTTCTTTTTTTTATTATTTTTTTATTTTTAATTTTCTATTTTTTTTACTTTCCTAAAAAAAACTAACAAAACAAACAAACAAACAAAAATTGTTTCAACCTACTAATAGAAACTTAGCCCACTAACCAATTAGCCTAAACCCATTTTCCCAATATGTACTAAAAAAGCATGAATAAAAAAAAGCTACAAGGAAGGCCCCTGGTTTAGCAAATATGCAGAAAGCAGATTACTAACTTACAAATAAAGTAGATAAAAAAAAGAAGAAAAAAAGTGATAAATAATAAGTAAAAATTGGTATTCTTTTTTCCATAACCAAAAATGAGAAGGAAAATAGTCACAGGGATGAGCACCAGAGGGGGGGAGAAGCAGCTCTAGTGATGCCGACAGTGGAGCGTTGGGTAGCGTTTCTGGTGACGCAAGGGACAGATCAGAAGCAGAGATGGCACGGTGGGACTTGGGCTACTGTGGCAGTGGAGATCGAGGCTCGTGGATCAACGGCTCGAATGAGATCTGGGCGGTGTTGACAATGCGATGGTGGACGACACACAGAGGGAGGCAGCCTCATGGTGATTTCAGGTCGCGGTGTGGTGGTTTCGGTTGGGCTTGGTCTTTTGGTGGTTGATAGTTACGGTGTGGTATGGTGGACGAGGGGTGGTGTGATGGAGGATCGAGAGGTGTTTTTGGGTGGTTAGGCGGGTGGTTTACGGGTTGTGATGGAGGATGGGTTTCGGGTGGTCAGGGACTGCAGTGGCGGCGAGAGGACGCTATATTGGGCTATGGCGTTGCGGGTGGCGCACGGCTACGCATGGTTAGAGCTGTGACGGCTGAACAGCGGCTTGGTGGCTTGCGTTTGATGATTGGTTTAGAGGTGAGGATAAAGGTGAGCTTGGTGTGTTTGGGTTTGGTATTTGCAAGGAAGAATAGTTATGGTGAAAACAAAGTGAAGATTGGATGGTTGGGGTGACTCACGGTTGGTGGTTTGTGAGACAGAACGTAGGCTTTGGTGGGATGCTTGAATGGTGTTTGGAGGGTCACTGAGTTCAATGGTTGGTATTGGCATTGGGTTAAGGATTTGGAATTTGTGGGGGAGTTTTGGTTGGTATTGGCAGATAAGTTTTAATGGTGATTGCAGGTGGTATATTTTGGTTCAAAAAGCATGATGGTGAAGGCTATGTGGTTGTGAGTAGTTAAGAACTAGGAGGAAAATTTCTGCAGCAATCCTACTCTTTCAAATACAAATAACAAAAGCAAAAATCAAAGTGCATAATGTAAGAAAGCCGGTATACCTCCAACCAAGTTCCTTTTCACACACTGTCTTTCTCGCTAACCTTACTTCTCCTTCTTCCTTATGGCCGAAAATCCAAAAAAAAAAAAAGAACCCCTTCTCTTTATGTTGCTTCCCAATTTATAGACAAGAAAAACAAATGACAGGGTGATTCTGGAGACCAGTGTGTATGGTCCTTTTCCCCTCCATTTTCAACTTGCTTCATTCTTTCCTTTTCTCTTAATTCCTACAGGTTTTCCTTTCTTATGTGTTATCTCTTTTGGCTCTCTATTTTTTGTCACAACCTGCACTCTGTTATGCTTCAAAGGAGTTGCATCATGAGCTACTTAGGAGGCATCTATTCATTGCCTCTTTGATGCTCCATTTTTTAAAATCTCTACCACCATCATTTCTTTTCCTCTACCATTACCCGAAGAAGCCTTTTGTCTATTGTTTTTGGCTTGGTTCATTTCTCAGCAACGTTACTTCTTCTTAACCATTATTATGCTTAATGGTTAAATGGACTTGAACACATCTCCTGTTGGGTTGGGCTTGGTTTAGGTCAAAAATTAAGAACATGGGCCAAAAGAAAAAGGAACACTTAATAGTATTATTATTCTTTTTATTTATTCTTTTTTTTCAAAATTAAAAATACGTCCGGACAAAATTGTGTGTTCACAGTTACCCCTCTTTACTTGTTACTTACAAGAGAATACGTATGGCCATGGTTTTTCATATTATCATCGTAAGAAACGAGTAAAAACATGAACTTAACTTTTGTCCGGCAATGCATAAGATGATATGAATGAACTGACAAAGATGTTGATTGAAAACCAGTAAGCTCAAACGTGGATTTACAAATTGTCGCAACGTCGTTAATCCTACCAAGGTGAAGCTCAACGTAAAGCCAGAGACGTCACCGCATTGTCAATAAGCTGTCGCAGCTCAATTGACGTTTACTGATCAAAAGAGTTTTTTTTTTTTTTTTTTTTTTTTTTTTTTTTTTTTTTTGGTTTTTTGGAGATAATGCTAGGTGACCTCGTGACTTGGAATTGTAAAAGGCAATGGGTTCGGCCTGACAATGGGCTTGACCCGGAATTTAAAGACAATGGGTATCAATGTCCCAAAATTTAAAAGACAATGGGCTTGGCCCGAAATTTAAAAGACACTGAGTATTTGGTGTCCTGAAAATTAAAAGGCGTTGGATATCTAGTGTCCCGAAAATTAAAAAACATTGGATATCTGGTGTCCCGAAAATTAAAAGGCAATGGGTATCTGGCGTCCAAAAATTAAAAAAGTAGTGGGTATCTAGCGTCTCGAAAATTAAAAAGCATTGGGTATCTGGCGTTCTGAAATTTAAAAGGCAGTGGGTATCTGGCATCCCAAAAATTAAAAAGCAGTAGGTATCTGGCATCCCAAAAATTAAAAAACATTGGGTATCTGGCGTCCTGAAAAATAAAAAGTAGTGGGTATCTAGTGTCCCGAAAAGGTGATGGGTATCTGGTGTCCCAAAAATTAAAAGGCAGTGGGTATCTGGCATCCCGAAAATTAAAAAAGAAATGGATATCTGGCATCCCAAAAATTAAAAGGCAGTGGGTTTAACCCGAAATTTAAAAGACGGGGGGCTTAGCCCGAAAATTAAAGGACAATGGGCTTGGCCCAAAAGATTTTTTTTTCTTTTCTCTCTTCTTTTTTTTTCTTCTTCTTATTTTTTTCATTTTTAGGAAAGATCATTAGGTCATGGACCTAAATTTTTGTAAAAACATGGTCATCAAGTCAAGGACTTGATATTATTATTTTTTTGGTTTTTTGTTTTTAAAAAAAGAGATCATTAGGTCATGGACCTATTTTTTTTTTTTGTAAAAGTCCCCAAGCCAAGGACTTGGAAAAAAAATTTTCATTTCACTAGGTTATGGGCCTAGATTTTTTTTATTTTAAAAGCTTTTGTCTGTTCTTTTATAGTGAAGTTTGGCGTGAAAGCCAAAGACGTCATTTTCAAAGTTGTTGCAGTTCATTATCTTTTGATCACGAAAAGATATTACACTGTTCATTCCTGCAACTCAAAAATCTAAAGATCATATCAATAGATGGAAAATATCATGTCGAAAACCTTTCACTTGCATACTTGATGCTAATTACTTCCTCAAAAAACTTTAATCCATCAAACTCGGGTGCAGGTTCTCGCAAACTAGGGCTTATCAACTTGTTTCAAATTCCTTTGGATCTTCAAACATTGAGTGTCTTTCCTTTCAAGTTTGATCATCAGGCACACAGTCCATTTCTTCTTCCTAGCTTTCTTCACAATCTTCACTTCCATCCCCTTTTTCTTTTCGGATACCTCCTTGAGATAACATTTTCCCTTCAATTGGAACTTACAATTTCTTTTCAGTCTGAATTGTTCATCAAGGAGTTACCATTAGATGGTCAAGTCATAGTATTGTACTCATGTTCACCTAACCTGAAGCATTACGTAACAGGCATACATGAATTTAAAAGTACAACAGGAAAGAAAGTGAACAACTTCTAGATTGGTTTTGGAAGTTTGACTATACAAAGGGTATTTACAAAGGATAAATATATGGACAAAGACACAAATAATGATATAGGATTCAAAAAGGTGTTGTCCAAGTATGGATTAGTTTGACCTTTATGAAAGTCATCTTTAGTTGCCTATTGGGCATTATGGCCAATGATTTCCTTCTGCTGAGCATGTACATCAAGCCAAATTGAACCAAAGAGAAATTTGCCCCAGTGTAAGTCAAATTGAATCGAAGAGAAATTTGACCCAGTTTATGACTGAATTGAGTAGGACAGACACTTAAATAACCATAAGAATTGCCCTAGCGTAGGTCAAATTGAACCAAGGAAAAGAAAAAAAAATTGCCCCAGTTTGGAATCGAATTGAACAGGGTGAAAACTTGTCCTACTGTAAGGCTAAGTTGAACCAAAAAATTTGTCCCAATGTAGGCTAAACCGAGTTAGAGAAAAATGCTCTAGTGTAGAGCCAGCTTCAATAGGGTAGAAACTTGCCCTTGGGTAAGTCCTATTTTTTTCTTTTTATTCTTTTTTTTTTTAAAATGAACTAGATACTTAGAGGAGCATAACATTTTGTCTCAGAATTAAAGCTTATGAAAATAACAGCAATCATTCATTAATCAGAATGGACTTTTTAAGGGTTGTAACGTGGCCAAGGTTAGTGGTTACGAAATGAAAGATATAAGGCTCAAATAAGTGTTTAAGGGTTAAATGGGACCAAGGATCCTTATTCAAAGTTGAACTTTGTCAACTACTTTTACACTTTCAAGCACACTTTTCTCTTATTGTTTTGTCTTTTTTTTTATTTCAATCATTTACCTTTGTCATGACCTATTTCATTTCCCCTTCTTTCTTTCTTTCCAGTCTATTCTTTTTTATGTTTTTTTTTAGGTTTTTCCTCGAGAAATTTTTCACTTCTTGCCCCTTTCACCTTTACTTCCTCTTTTTTTTTATTATGCTTAAAAAATACCATGGTAATCAACATTTGTTTTGTGTTATCCCCTAATGTAGGGGTGATCCTTGTCCAGGGTTTATTGAAGAAAACTTTCAAGCTCAAAAAGGGACAACGAGAGATAGTGACAATATGAATTCTAGTGAAGGAGAGAGAAAGATGGCCAATCTTTATTTTAAATCTTGATTGCTCATTTTCAAAAGTTTTAATTTAGAGACAAAAATATTGTGCACAACAAGTAATTACTTCTTTGCTCCATTTTATTTTTCCAATTGACTCATTCTTTTTCTTCTTCTTCTTTTTTTCTTTTTTTTTTCCCTTAGAAAAGGAGACCTACACACGTGGGCTTCATGACCACTAAAAGTTTTTCTAGAATAAGAATCTAATGGGATCTGAACCAAAAGAAATCAAGTAAAGGAAATGAAAGAGTGATAAGAAAGAAATGACAAGAACATTAGTGTCAAGAATGTTGAGATCTATGCAAATCTATTAGATTAATGCTTCAAGAGAGTTTACATAAGTTCAAGCATCACAAAAGTCTAAGATGACAATCATATCAAATTAAATGCCTCAAATCTCTAATTGTTCAGAGGTTCCGAGTTGTTGGAGGGCGCTTGGTATAGACAGGATGAGTTAGGACATTTGAATGTGGCGAGGGAACTTGGTATGAGGTCTGGTAAGCACTGACTTTTGGCTCTTCCTCCCTTGTCAATTCCACCATCTTAGGAAAGCTACTTTCTATATTTTCAATAGGTAACTTACCTAATCTTGCAAGGTTCTCAATCCTTTCTCCAGCCGAAATTAAGTCAGAAAAATCCTCATAGGCAACCCCTGCCATCAACCCAATAAAAGGTGCTTCTAAGGTCTCCATGAAGTATGAGCTCATCTCTAACGAAGTCAATGGTGGTTGAACCTGGGCTGCCAACATTCTCCATCTTTGAGCATATTGCTTGAAAGTCTCATCACTCTTCTTTTGCATTGCTCTTAGCTGTTCTCAAGTAGGTGCAATGTCGATGTTGAATCGATATTGCCCCAAGAATAGATTTGTCAAATCATCCCATCAAGAAATCCTTGAATGGCCAAGTTGCATGTACCATTCCAAAGCCGGCCCAGTCAGGCTTTCATGAAAGAAATTGATCATGAATTTTTTATCCCGTGACCAAATGGCCATTTTGGTGATGTAAGTCTTCATATGAAACTTTGGATTGGTGCTTCCATCGTACTTTGAGAAATCTAGAATTTCAAAGTCCTTAAGGATATTGACTTCTGTTTCTAGGCACAGTTCATCGATTCTCATCGAGTTATACGGATTAGGGCCTTGAATGGCTCTAATTTGCTTTTGCATCTTTTCAATTAATTCATCTCTTGATTTTTCTCTTTCTGAGTTACTATTCAAGAATATCTTCATTGGCTGCTCCTGAGCAGCTTTTGCATTGTTATTCTCCCCTTCAGGACTTTTATTCATGGAACCATCCCCTTCATTTGCATTTGTTCCAGTGCCGATAGGGGTTCCATTTGTTGTTGTAAGGGTCTCGATTAATTGTCTCAGAAAATTCTCGACCCTTGATTGTCTTTCTACCATTGCATCAATTCTTTCCCTCATTTCATCCATCTCTTGGCCCAAATTTCTATCTGAGTTTGACATCTGTTGCAGCCTAGTTTGCGACATCGTCTCGTAGGATCGAGTTTGTGCGATCTGCGTTTTTCGAGGACGAGCAATGGTTCAAGTTTTATTTTTTTATTTTTTATTTTAAAACAACATTAAATGGAATTTAAAACAAAATCTTTTTTCTTTCTTTTTTTTATGAACATATACAAAAATGCATGATGAAATTTTTTTATTTTATTTCAAAAAAAGGATGAATACAATAGTTGGTTCTTTAATAGTGACTTGTCAACCCCTTTTTTTTAAGAAAAACATTTTATATCTAAAAAAAACTTTTCTTTAAGAGGGGTATGATTATAACTTATCACATTAATAGACCACACTACTTATGATGTATATGTACAATAGAGATTATGACATCGATAAAATTAAGGATAACAAAAAAGGAACGCTCCCTTTGTGCCCTATAGGATTGCCTTAAATATGAGAATTTCTATCATAAGGATCTACGAGTCTTTCTAATTCGTGAGAACTTTCATTGGGTGGCTCTACTATTCTAAAGGCTTCTAGACCTAAGTCTCATTTCAAAATGTAGACCACAACAGTGGGTAAACCACTAGGTGAGGGACATTCGTGAAAAAGGCACACTCTAGATAAGGTTTTCGCAATAACCAAATAAGATGTACATCCAAAATGGTTATCACTACGCAACATCTTCCTAACTTAGGTTTCACTCAGACCCGAGTATAGGGCCCTACTTGAATGTGTGTGAGAAACGTGTAAGTGCGGTGAGTGTAGGGAGCATACAAACCTTTATAATCCTAAAAACTACTCACATTGTGCAAAACAAAGCAAACACAACACAAATTCCAAAAGGTTCTCTACCCTAAGGTTTGCATAACAAATAAAAATTATAATTAAAATAATCAATAAACAAATTAAACAAAATAGAAAAATAAGATAAAACAGAAAGGGTAAAACAAACATAGAAATGTTACAAAATTTGCACAACCAATTTACAAAGGCTTGACTCTCAAAAGTCCCCAGTGAAGTCGCCAACTGTCGCAACCGAGATCGCGGCGGGATAACGACTTAAATTACAAAATTTTAAGGGAGTCGCCACTAATTTTATTCTTATTAGGAAAAATTGGAAAACCTAAACAAGATGGTCTGTATTCAAAAACTTGGGTTTAGAAGTCAAATTATGATAGGAAAAGGTGGAGACTTAACCCTACAACACCCTTGATACATCCGTCCTAAGACGATTACCTTAAATCAATTGTGCAAATTTTTATGACTCTTAAAAATATTTATTTTACCCATTTCGTTAAAAGATAAACTAAACAAACAAAAAATAAAAGTTTAATTTTTGGCTTGACAGAATTGAGATTTTGCTCCTACGTATCCTCGGGTGCAATGAGGAATTCAAAGTCACGTCGTTCTTTTGAAAAAACGATTGTGGGTTGTTCATTTTTAATTTTGAAAAGATTTTTATTTTGAAAACTCATTTTTTTTATATATTTAGAAAAAAGGTTCGAATCATCTAGCTGTCACAACTTAAATAATTCTAAAAGTTACAAGATTAACAAACTGTCACAGTTCAACTAATCCTGATTTATTTTTCTTATCAAGGTTCAATTATTTCTTTTTTATTTTATTTTTATATTTTTTATTTTTTATTTTTTTTTTACATTCCTAAAAAAAACTAACAAAACAAACAAACAAAAATTGTTTCAACCTACTAATAGAAACTTAGCCCACTAACCCATTAGCCTAAACTCATTTTCCCAATATGTGCTAAAAAAACGTGAATAAAAAAAGCTATAGGGAAGGCCCCTGGTTTAGCAAATATGCAAAAAGCATATTACCAACTTACAAATAAACCAGATAAAAAGAAGAAGAAAAAAAGTGATAAATAATAAGTAAAAAAAATTGGTATTCTTTCTTCTAGAACCAAAAATGAGAAGGAAAATAGTCACAGGGATGAGCACTAGAGGGGGAGGGAGAAGCAGCTCTAGTGATGCCGACGGTGGCACGTTGGGTAGCGTTTCTGGTGGAGCAGGGAACAAATCTGAAGCAAAGATGGCACAGTGGGACTTGGGTTGCCGTGGCAGTGGAGATCGGGGCTCGTGGATCAACGGCTCGAATGAGATTTGGGCGGTGTTGATAGCGCAGTGGTGGACGACGCACAGAGGGAGGCAGCCTCGTGGTGATTCCGGGTCGCGGTGTGGTGGTTCCGGTTGGGCTTGGTCGTTTGGTGGTTAATATTTGCGGTGTGGTGGACGAGGGGGGCGGTGTGACAGAGGATCGGAGGTGTTTTTGGGTGGTTGGGCTGGTGGTTTACGGGTTATGATGGAGCATGGGTTTCGGGTGGTGGGGATAGCGGTGGCGGCGAGAGGACACATTTTTTGGGCTATAGCATTACAGTGTGGCGCACGGCTGCGCGTGGCTGGAGCTGTGACGACTGAACAAGGGCCTGGTGGCTTGCATTTGATGATTGGTTTAGAGGTGAGGTTGGTGTGTTTAGGTTTGGTATTTACAAGGAAGAATAATTATGGTGAAAACAAAGTGAAGATTGGATGGTTGGGGTGACTCACGGTTGGTGGTTTGTGGGACAGAACGGAGGCTTTGGTGGGATGCTTGAATGGTGTTTGAAGGGTCACTGAGTTCAATGGTTGGTATTGGCAGATGGGTTGACATTTAGAATTTGTGGGGAGTTTTGGTTGGTATTGGCAGATGAGTTCTAATGGTGATTACAGGTGGTATATTTTGGTTCAAAAAGCATGATGGTGAAGGCTATGTGGTTGTGAGTGGTTGAGAACTAGGAGGAAAATTTCTGCAGGAATCCTATTCTTTTAAATACAAATAACAAAAGCGAAAATCAAAGTGCATAATGTAAGAAAGCCAGTATATCTCTAACCAAGTTCCTTTTCACACACTGTCTTTCTCTCCAACCTTACTTCTCCTTCTTTTTTATGGCCGAAAATCCAAAAAAAAAAAAGAACCCTCTCTCTCTATGTTACTTCCCAATTTATAGACAAGAAAAATAAATGACAAGGTGGTTTTGGAGATCAGTTTGTATGGTCCTTTTCCCCTCCATTTTCAGCTTGCTTCATTCTTTCCTTTTCTCTTAATTCCTATAGGTTTTCCTTTCTTATGTGTTATCTCTTTTGGCTCTCTATCTTTTGTCTTTTGTCACAACTTCTTAGCACTATTCTATGCTTCAAAGGAGTCTACCACCATTTTGCATGAACTACTTAGGAGGCATCTATTCATTGCCTCTTTGATGCTCCATTTTTTAAAATCTCTACCACCATCCTTTCTTTTCCTCTGCCATTACCTGAAGAAGCCTTTTGTCTCTTGTTTTTGGCTTGGTTCATTTCTCTGTAACGTTTGCTATTATTATTATTATTCAACGTTAGCTTTTGGCTTGGTTCATTTCTCTGCAACGTCATTATTATTATATTATTATTATTATTATTATTATTATTATTATTATTATTATTATTATTATTATTATTATTATTATTATTATTATTATTATTCAACGTTAGCTTCTTCACCATCCTTTCTTTTCCTCTGCCATTACCCGAAGAAGCCTTTTGTCTCTTGTTTTTGGCTTGGTTCATTTCTCTGCAACGTTAGCTATTATTATTATTATTCAACGTTAGCTTATTATTATTATTATTATTATTATTATTATTATTATTATTATTAAAACAAAACTTAAGACAAATGTGCTTAATGGTTAAATGGACCTAAACACATCTCTTGTTGGGTTGGGCTTGGTTTGGGTCAAAAATTAAGAAAATGAGCCAAAAGAAAAAGGAACACTTAATAGTGTTATTATTATTTTTATTTATTCTTTTTTTTCAAAATTAAAAATATGTCCGGACAAAATTTGGTGTTCACAGGTTGCATAGAGGCTTGGCTATCTTTGAGAAGTCTTTAATAAACCTCCAATAGAAACTTGCATAACCAAGGAAACTGTGAATTCCTTTCTCTGAGGTTGGTGGAGGAAGTTTGTTGATTACATCTATTTTTGCTTTATCAACCTCCATTCCTTTTATAGAAACTTTATCACCAAGAACTATTCCTTCTTGAACCATAAAGTGACATTTTTCCCAATTCAGGACAAGGTGGGTCTCTTCACACCTTTTTAGCACAGATGAGAGGATCTGCAAACAGTTGTTATAATCTTCCCCAAATACTGAGAAGTCATCCATAAACACTTCAAGGTCATTCTCAATCATATCAGCAAATATGACCATCATACAACGTTGAAAGGTTGCTGGGGCATTACATAACCCGAAGGGCATTCTCCTGAAAGCAAATGTACCATAGGGACAAGTAAATGTTATCTTTTTTTGGTCCTCAGTGCTATGGCAATTTGGTTATATCTAGAATAACCATCAAGGAAACAATAATATGCCTTCCCAGCCAATCTATCAAGCATTTGGTCTATGAAAGGGAACGGAAAATGGTCTTTACAGGTGGCTTTATTCAATTTGCAGTAGTCCATGCACACCCTCCATCCAGTGACCTTCCGAGGAAGGATGAACTCATTGTTTTCATTTGTGACTACCGTCGTGCCACCCTTCTTTGGTACACATTGAATTGGAGAGACCCAAAGACTGTCGAAAATCGGATAGACAATGCCTGCATCCAACCACTTGATTATCTCTTCCCTCACCACTTCCTTCATTATTGGATTCAACCTTCATTGATGCTCTACAACCCCTCTTTGATTATCTCTAATAAAACCTTATATATACAAATGGAGGTGCTAATTCCATGAATGTCAGCAATGGTCCACCTAATAACATGCTTATAGTTTCCAAGCACGCATAAGAGTTTCTCCTCCTAATCATCCGAGAGGGATGATGATATGATTACGGGCAAAGTGGATGTTGCTCCCAAATAAGGATACTACAAATGGTTAGGTAAAGGCTTTAACTCAAGCCTTGGAGATTCTTCAATGGAAGGCTTAGATGGTTCTTTAGATACATTGATCTCCAAGGGCTTAAACTTGGGTGACCTATAATACCTAGGAACAACATCAAGGCGGTCGATTATATCAAAAACATCTTCCTTAATGTTCTCATCCAGGTTAGTTGTCGTAGTCAATGATAAAGTCAGGGAGTCTTCAGGATAGTTAGCATGAAACGCATCGACAATAATATTATCCAACATACCAATGTACGAACAGTCTTCATGATCTTGAGGAAACTTAATTGCTTTAAAGATATTGAATGTTACCTCTTGATCATGAACCTTCATAATCGATTCACCTTTCTGAACGTCTATGAGTGTTCTTCCTGTAGCGAGGAATGGACGGCCAAGAATCAGCGACACGTTTCTATCCTCTTCCATATCTAGTATAACAAAATCCGCAGGAAATATGAACTTGTCCACTTTTACCAAGACATCCTTCATTATTCCCTTCGGATAAATGTATGAACAATCAGCTAGTTAGAGGGTTACTGATGTAGGCTTGCAGTCCCCCAACTCTAGCCTCTGAAATATAGATAAAGGCATAAGATTAATGCTTGCCCCCATATCACACAATGTTTGTCCTAAGAATTTCTCACCAATTGCGTAAGGAATTGTAAAGCTGCTTGGATCCTTCAACTTTGGGGGGAGCTTTTGCTGCATAATTGTACTGCATTCCTCTGACAATGTAACAGTTTCATACTCACTCAACTTACGTTTCTTAGATAATATATCTTTCATGAACTTAACATAACTAGGTATCTGCTCTAATGCTTCAGCAAAAGGGATATTGATGTGAAGTTTCTTAAAAACTTCCAAAAATTTCTTAAACTGTATATCCATCTTATGCTTAATTTGTTTGCTAAGAAATGGTAGAGGATGTACATATAGCCTATCCTCTACCTTCTTGTCCTTCACCTTCTTGTGAACATTTTTTTCATTCTTTTGGCTCTCTTCCCCCACTATCTCCTGGTCTTTCCTAACTTCAACCTCTTCTTCCAACAGCTTTGTTTTCGGATTACCTTCAATATCCTTTCCACTCCTCAGTGAGATGACCTTGCAATGCTCATTTGAGGCGCCGTTTGGATTATTAACTGTATCACTTGGGAAAGTGTCTGGGGACCTATTATTGATTGCATTGGCTAATTGCCCTACCTGAGTTTCCAAAGCTCTCATAGAAGCTGACTGGCTCTATATCACTGAGTCGTTCTTAGCTAAGTGAGCATCCGTCTTCATCATGAAGGAATCAGTTTTTACCATTAACTGCATGAGCATATCTTCAAGAGATGATTTCTTGTCCTGAATCGATTGTCTAGACTGGGAGGGGAATCCAGGAGGATTGTACGATTGCTCAACCCTAGGTGTTGAAGAGGAGGCCCGTTGATTGTCCCTCCAGGAGAAGTTTGGATGGTTCCTCCACCCAAGATTATATTGATACGTGTATGGGTCATTCTATTATGATCGGTAGTTTCCCACATATTGTACACTTTCAGAGGTGGTAGGGCACCTATCACTTGAATGATTGTCGTTGCATTTGTCACATAACACATAAATAGGATCTAGTGAGAATTGTGTCTTATACTATCCATCTTACTTGCTAATGTTGCAACCTGAGCTAATAGTGAGGTTAATGCATCTACATCATGCACTCTAGCTACCCTCCGTGGAGTGTTTCTTGCCGAAGGCTATTGGAAGCTATTAGCAGCCAATTCCTCTAACAGTTGGAAAGCTTCATCAAAAGTTTTACTTAACAAAGAGCCTCCAGCGGCCGTATCCACCATTGGACGATGCTGCGGTAACAGGCCCATGTGAAATGAATACACTTGATGCCATGGTGGAATTGCATGGTGTGGGAACCTCCTTAGCAGATCCTTGTACCTCTCCACGGCTTCGTGCAAGGATTCTGATTCGATTTGGGTGAATGATGTGATATCATTCACCATCTCTACAGTCTTGGCAGGGGAAAATATTTGTTTAAAATTTAGTATATACCTCTGACCAAGTTGTTATGGATCCTGCTGGCAGAGACTGTAACCAGCTCTTGGTTCTGTCTCGTAGAGAGAAAGGAAAGAGCCTCAGGCAAATGGCATATTCAAAAATACTATTGTGCCTAAATGTGTCGTAAATCTCCAGGAAGTTTGAGAGATGTGCATTAGAATCTTTGTTAGATAAGCCGTCAAACTGAACAGAGGTCTGAATCATTTGGATTATGACAGGCTTTATCTCAAAGTTATTAACTCTGATGGCTGGCCTCCTAATGCTGGACTGCAAGTTGTCCATTTGAGGGGTTACAAATTCCTTCAAGGGTCGTGTTTGATTATGCTCATATGCCATTTTGCAAATTCCTAAAATAATAAAAGAAATGAGACTGAAATTAATATACACAAAAAGAAACTTAGAGTATAATTAATTAAGCTCGTTATTAATATTAGCTATACTAAAATTAAACTGTAATTCCTCAGCAATAGCGCCAAAAACTTGTTCGCTCTTTTGCTTACCGCAAATGCGCGGGTCGCACTTATAATATAGTCAAGAGTCAGATATCATTCCCAAGAGGATTATGGCTAATTCAACGCTAACTAGTAACCAATAGCTTAATAATTTCTATCCAAGAACATTCAAATTAAAAGAGGTGAGTTAAACCAATGAAAAGATTTAATTACGATACTTGGAATTAAATTCGATTATGAGAGAATAGGGAATCATTCTTCATCTTCTACTTCAATTGATGATATGTAAACCTCTTACTCAACATACAAGATATGGAATTTGTTAGCTTGAGAATCTAATTCAATTAAATGCCTATGTCTAGGTCATTTAACCATGCTTTATTTACCTAGTCACTATGTGTCCATGAGATCTAGAGTAAATTCCACTCATTAAGAACAATTCTCAATATTAGCTATACATAACCAATAGGTCTATGTCTATCCTATTAGTTAATCAACTTATTCAAGCTAATTGAATGAAATTAAATATGTATCAATCATACATATGATCTTAAATCCAACTTCCTATATCTAGGATCATTAGATTTAATCAAAACACATTAAATGTTGGCCAAACATTTAAGAGCATTAAAAGCAATATGATTGAACAATCTCAAATCATATATATTAACTTAAAGGTTTACAAAATCATTAATATTCATAGAAGGATTCAAAGAAATCTCTAAACACAACCTAGTCACTCATGACAAGCGAAAATATAACACAAATAATCATTGTCATGATTTTAAAAAAAGAGAAAGATAAAGGAGAGGAAGTTGAAAGCTCAAGAATATTTTTCTTTGATGCTTGGATCCTCCTTGTGGAAGAATATAGCCTTCAACTTTGGTCTTTTTGGCTTCCTTTCAATGTCCCAGATAAACCATAGCAGCTGTGTTTTAAAACTCAAAATGTTCTCTTTGTGAAATCTGATAGAATAGTATTTATAGGCTCTAGATTTCTGTTTCACGTCACGAAGCTCAACTCCTCACGCCACGAAGCATGTTGAATTTAGGTCAACACGTCGCAGTGCTTATTCTTCACGTTGCGGCGCTCTAGCCTCGAGTGCTTTTGCCAAAAATAGGGGATGCACCACGTCGCGACATTAACATGTCTGTGCCACAACATGATATGATGAACTTCACTAGATGCTTCCTCATGCAATACAGCTCTAAGTCTTTAACAATTCTACTCATTTTGAGCCACTTCCTACAATTGAGAAGTCATCAGATTAATGACAATACAAGTTCACATAATCATATGAAGAATTATGCCAATTTGCTCAAAAATCATCTAGGAAGATATCACAATTGAATTCAATGAATATAACTTAAAATCTTCCCAATATGCATGATAGTTAGGACTAAGCAATCAATAAAGTACAGATATAGGGCCACAATAACACTATTTCATGGAGTTATCAATAAGTAATCTTTCAAGGTTCAAATTAATTAGTTTAGTTATTTTTCTTGAGAATGGTAGTGTAACACCCCTTGATGTAGCAACCGCGGCACAATCGTCATTACACCACAGTTACTAAATCCAGGCGTGTCACAGTCATGATAACAGTAGTTTAAAAAAATTAACGAGTTTATTTCTTCGCATTTATACATGAGTAGAAAATATGAGCCATGAATGAATTATAGATGCATACAACCTTTAATACAACCATTGAAATGAAATCACATTCTTTATACATATATATTTTATAGCCAACTTACACGAATCACTGATAACATAGAATATAATAATTACAGAGTCAAGTAAAATACAACGGGAATAAAACATGAAAAAGGGGGAGGTAATAACCCAGGGATGGGTACTACCAGCAGACAAAGCCGCAACCCTATATGCATGTGACACTCGGAGTCCCAGTTGACACAACAGGCATCAATGCCCCCTCAAGCTTGCCTCCCATGAAATCAAAGAAATCTTGCCAGGTTCTCAACCCCATCGGCAAGGTGTGGTTCCTCATCATCTTCTTCACGATCTTTTACCAAATATGAATATAAATAAACAATACAGAAATATAGGAAAGAGGTGAGACACCCGTCATTCATTACCACTATTGGCAGCAAGAAAATAGTACGGCGCAAAGCGCCCACCGAGCAATACAGTTCATATATTTATCAATAACAACAGCGGAAATTATAATAGAAGCAATTCAATTCTAAGCAATAATCAGAGTCAATAACAACAGTGATATTTATAGTAAAGGTAGAACTACGATGAAGCAATAGCAGCGGATCACAATGGTTATTCCAAGAATCGGACAATAATCGGTAATCATTTACAGATATTCATGCTCAACGGTTTATAAGACCAAAGAATGAACGATGCACAATGCATGCTTTCCCAATTCCTACTCCATGGAGCTAGACTAAATCAAGCGGAGAGAAAGATCGGAGACGTGTCTCCAAACTCGACTGCCGCGACAGTGCTAAAACTCAACGCTTTTCAACGTGCACATCGTGCATTGTACGGAGACGGCCCACGCTCGATCACGACATAGGACGGTGTCAAGTCCGGATCGTCGGTGTGTTTGCATCGGTTTGCCCCACGGTGCATGAGGAGCTCTAAACTGTCCATGTGAGGGACCCGCACCCCGACGCCCCGAGGTCATAACACGACCCACACTTGTCTATTCGCACCCGCACCTGGGTGTGTTCAATCTCCTAGGCAACTTGGCCTTACAACAAATCCACAGGACATTCACAATGCATAAGACTCTATGCATGAATATGTATGATCAACATCACATACCATTCCATAATATGCCACAATTGGCTCAAATAAGCATTATTACAACATTGGTCACTCATATGAATCCACAATATCATAATATTGAAATCAAATAAGGTAATATATTTTTAGGGTCCATTATGCGTTCTTATTCAATATTTTCCATTCTTACAAGAATTCATCACTAAGTAAGTTTCCATCTCGCGTTATGCTCAAGTCTCTCGATACCGATCATTTAGTTTTTATTCTTCATGGGGTCAATCTTATTCCTAAAATCAATGATCAAAATCGTGGCTTCCCTAAAGTCCACTGCTAACATCAATTTCTCCCATTTTATGCATTGATTTCTTGATATCCTTTACTTAAGTTTTTGTTCACCAAGTTCATTCTAATCCCTTATAGTTTTAATCTAATATCCTAGCTTCAAATTGAGTTAAATAACCCTTAAAGCTCTCCATTTCACATCCCAACACTAACATTTATATTTTCAATTACATAGGCTTCATCTCACAGTTTCCTACTGGTTCTGTCATGGGCGCCTAGGCGCCATATCTAGCGCCTGGGCGCTGGTGTAGCGCCTAGACGCTGACCACGAAGCGCCTGAGCGCTAACCAGGCTGCGTCACGGGAAAACTTCCTGGGCACAGAGCGCCTAGGCGCTCTATGCACAGCGCCTGGGCGCTAGTGCATTAACAGGGGTTCTGCAGAATTCTTTTCTGCAGAGCCCTGGCCCATTCACTATCCAAAATCCCTCATCAATTTTCAACCATTCCAAAAGATGATACATGGCATATAATTACAAAATAGCAACATATGAGTTCATAATCATCAAGTCACACAATATACATTCATACATCCATACAAATCAAACAACATCATCATGAAAATAACCTAACATAACAAAGAGGAAATCCAACATGGATTCTCTCATCAACAACAACACACAAGACATTTTCTTACTACCAAGATTGGTTGAAGAGGATTATCTCCTCTTACCTAGATGAAGGCAATCACAAGAATGCTTTCCCTTTTTTGCTCTTGATTTTCGTTTTCCCTTCAAGAAAAAAAAAAAAAAAAACCCTAGGGTGAGAAATCCCCAATGTGTTCACTCCAATCATAGAAAATGACTCCTTGGCCACATAGGTGACCAATAAAACGAAAATGAGAAGGAGATGGAAGAGAGTTGAAGACTTTACCTCAAAAGCTCCAAGCTTTGGCTTTAATGGTGGAGAATAGAGGAAGAAGAAGAAGAAGAAGAAGAAGAAGAAGAAGAAGAAGAAGAAGAAGAAGAAGAAGAACCAAGGATGGCCACAAGGAAATGCTCTTGGAATGATGGAAGAAAGCTAGATGTGGAATGGTGAAGCAAGAAAATGAAAATGGTGAGTGGAAAGGGTGGACGGTGGAGAAGAGAAAGAAAAAGAAAAGAAGAAGAAGAGAAGAAGAAGAAAAAGAAACGTAGAAGAGAAGAAGAAGAGAAGGGGGAGAAAAGAGATATAATGAAATGTGAGTATTGGGCTCCTAAGGCCTCTGCCGTAGAGAAGGGTGAGGAGGGAAGAGAGAGAAAATGTGAAATGAAGGGAAATTTCCTAGAAGCTTCCCAAATGAGTTTTTTTTTTTTTAATTAATTTAACTTTTGTTTTGAAAATAAAGCTAAAGGGACTTGATACAAGGTAAATTTTGAACAGTGTGATAAGATTTTTATTACATATTATTATTTATTAGACAACAGCTACAGTCGACTAAAGTCGGTATTAATTTATCTGACAGATTAATCCTTCACAGTGTTTTATTATTTCATCTGTTAAAATTTCTCGAAAAATGTGAAACCTTGTAAACTGTGTCCGGCCTCGGGTTTAGTAAGATCCCCCGTCGACATTTCCATAGTTCAAGGTTCTCGAGAAAAAAAAATATTTCATTTTCCCGGTTCGACTCAGTGTGCACGTAAAACGAGGAATATATTAAAATATTCGTCATTTCCGGAAAATTCCCAGAAAATTCTCAAAAATTACAAATATTATAAAACGACTATTCGTCATATAATTTTTCCAACTTTGGAAGCGTTACGGTCGTTACTGCCAATTCTGTCCAATGTGCGCGCGAAATGAGAAATAATATTAAAATATTCTGCGTTCCCGGAAAAATCTAGAAAAATTCCTAAAAATCCTAAATATTGTAAAATGACCATTTATCCTAAAATTATAAATTTTCGGGATGTTACAACACTCCCTTCAAATAGAAATTTCGTCCTCGAAATTTTCATTCCTTAGGATAAATATCGACGTTGTTTCTTCACCTTATCTTCTCGACCTCCATGTCGCTTTGCTATTCTATTCTCGATCTCACAGAAGCATTCCATGGGTTAAACTCTCTTTTAATCATACTGTGTCCCGTTCTTCGTTAACATGGCTGGGTCCAAGGATATACTTTCGTGATCATGACATACCGAAGATATCATGAAGATTTGAAAAGAAGAGATGGCAAAGATTAGTTATGGCCACTGGACCAATCCGAAAAGAATTTGATATAGCCCGTAGAATTCAAGAGTGAGTTTGCTGGCAACTTAGACAAGATTACACACATTTAGCAATGCATTTCTTCATCCCTTGCTACCATTACTTCTGTTTTTAGATTTTGATATATCTTGATCGCTCCGATGGGTAAACTCGGTTTACTCTCGTGAGTTTTTATTAGGAATAAACTGCTTAAGTTCTGAATCATCTGGTATGCAACCTTCACTCATGAACACTAAGATTCTGTCGAGTTCCTTCCTCACATTCTGACACCAAGCCTTATCTCAATAGCTCTTTCTTGTCTTGTAGAAATTGGTCACTGTTTCTACTTCTCTCGAATCCTCCCTAACAGATCATTTGAAATAATGATTATATCTAGACATACCTCATCCGGTGTCATTTCCAATGACAACCACCCTGTCCTCGAATCACTCCACTAATTCCTTCTTATCAACCCTCATAATGAAGGCATTAGGCAGTTTCTGATTCTAAAGCGTCCGCCATAGTGTTTTCTTTTCCAAGATGACTCTAAAGTTAGAGATCATGTTCCTTCAAAATCTTTAGTCACTTTCTCTCGCCTCATGTTTGGTTCCTTCTCGTCGATTAAGTACTTCAGGTTCTTGTGACAGCTAAGGACATTGAATTTTGCTCCATATAGAAAGTGTCCCTATATTCTCAGAGCGGATACCACAGTGGTCAATTACAAGTCACGGATCGGGTAACTCTCCTCATGCACCCTCAACTACCTTGAGGTGCAAGCCACAACTTCCCAGCTTTGCATGAGCTCACATTCGAAACCTTAATACGAAGTATCACAAGGTATTTCAAACGGTTTCTCGAGGTTCGGTAGAATCAAAACTAGTGAGCATCTGAATATCTCCTCAATTCTTGGAAAACCTTCTTTACCTGTGCCAACTCGTAGAAATTTGATCCTCTTCTTGTAAGCTACGTAAGAGATTCTGCCGTCTTGGAGAATTCATCGGTGCTTCTTCGATAAAATCATCTAATTCCATTAGCTACAAGTCTCCTTTACGGTTTCCGGTCTTTCCCTTTGAAGAACTGCTCCAACCTTTGGTGAATTCATAACAATTCCTCCATTTGGAATTTCACAACCCAAAAACTGAATCTCTTCAGACGGGAAATCATACTTTGATACTTTAGCATTTACTTCATCTTCTTCAAAGTCAGGAAAACTATACCGAGATGTCCGACGTATCTCCCCATATCTTCGAGAATAGATCAGAATGTCATCATTAATGACAACGACAATTCTGTTCTAGGTAAGGATAGAAAATATAATTCACATTGTCCATGAATACAATAGGAGCGCTTGTCACTCCGATTGACATCACGGAATACCCATAATGTCGAAAGCACACTCGTAAAATCATTTTGGGGACATTCTCTATTTCCACGAATCCCTCGATGACCAGGACATACATCTATCTTGGAAGGAACAACGACTCTTTCCTCACCAGCCCATTGAATCGCTCATCTTTCTCCGAGGACACTCATCCTTGATCGTAGCCTTGTTTATTTTGTGACGGCCCTCGTCGCACCGAGAAATTTCATTCTTCTCCTTAACTAACAAAGATTGTAACTTGACACGTGACACTCTTCGGCTACAAGAGCGGCATCTATATTCCCTTTACTCTTGGTCCTCTATGGAGAACATTAACATATACCCTCAAGTTACTTTCCCTTATGAAGCTTAGACTTTGTTGGTTGTCACGAATTCAAAAGTCTCAGTTTCAAAAATCACTAAGATTTCTATCGGAACGACCTAGCAGATAATAATCAGAAAACGACCGATCACTTTCTAAAATCATGAACTCGAACAGATATGATTTAAGGCAAGCAAGATAGGTTAACAAAAGACTCGATCTTTAGTAGAAGTAGGATAGATTACACAACTTAGGTGTCAATGACAAGTCTTAGTAACAGAAATAGAAGTAACTTAAGTGGAAGATAAGAAAGATATAGATGAATCCAAATGATCCATACGGTTACAAATTGTAAAAGGAAGGGTTACCCCCAGAATTATACAGTACGATTACAGGGTCATCACTTGAGGCGTAACTTCTCTTGTTTAGATCTCCAAATGTCGAGGTTTCAGCACCACCCAAGGTATAAGTTCTGGCTTCTGCTTGTGGTTCCACAGCCCTTACAGCATTGATTGAAGAATTTGCCTTTACTTGGTCGCAGTTATGGGGAGACGTGTCCATGCTTTCCGCATTTAAAACAGATTATCCCTTCGATTTTACACTCCCTCGTGAAGTGGTTCTTTCCGCATTTCCTACATCTTGGTGAAGATGTCGAGGTCTGACTGGATACACCACCACTAGTACTTTGTCCAGGAATTGGTTGTTGTTGTTGTTTCCCTGATACCCGTGCATATGGTTTCCGCATAAACTGGTTAACTTTTCTATTATTCCTCCTTTGGAATCTAGGTAGTCCACGTTTGCCCCAACGCCGACCTTCCTTCAACAGATTCTGGACCTCCACTTCCAATTCTCGTTGTTGCGTGGTCCTCTGATCCTGACGAGTCGTCATCTCAGCTATCATTTGCCTTTCTTCTCGCAGTTGCAGACCATACTCCTATTGTCTTGTCCTGCGCTCACATGCGTACGTCTGCCACGAGCCATCGACTCTCTTTGAGGACAAACAAACATAACACAACAAAACAAACATCATTATTTCAAACAGTGTTATTTCCCTATGAAAACCAAATACAGAGAGTCATACAATTCACACAATTCAAACAAGACAATTTCAATTCACGAACCCTAACGATCTCTAGCTCGAACTTCTTCGTTATACTTCCACAGCGTAATCCCTCATACGCCGTCAACTTCCAAACCTTCTCGAACCTAGTTTACATCAACTATTTCTTTCTCCAGAAGATCGGTTTTCCAAGACCTTTTGATCTCCTCACAAAAGAATTCCTATTTTCCTAACACAATACGCCTAGGTGTAGTCATAGTTTCCTGTACACACAGAACATTACATATTGAGTAGGCCAGTCCTCAATATCATGCAACTGTATAACAGTAGCCATCAACATTCAACCTACGGCAAGCCATGCATTCCTTTCCCATTATCTCAATCAAGAGACAAGGAAGTGCACAACAGACCAAATTCTAATATGCCTAAACATAGCAAGTCCATAACCCCGGCTCAATAGGATGAACTGCTCTGATACCACCTAATGTAACACCCCTTGATGTACCAACTGCGGCGCAATCGTCATTACACCACAGTTACTAAATCCAGGCGTGTCACAGTCATGATAACAGTAGTTTAAGAAAAATTAACGAGTTTATTTCTTCGCATTTATACATGAGTAGAAAATACGAGCCATGAATGAATTATAGATGCATACAACCCTTAATACAACCATTGAAATGAAATCACATTCTTTATACATATATATTTTATAGCCAACTTACACGAATCACTGATAACATAGAATATAATAATTACAGAATCAAGTAAAATACAGCGGGAATAAAACATGAAAAAGGGGGAGGTAATAACCCAGGGATGGGTACTACCAGCAGACAAAGCCGCAACCCCATATGCATGTGACACTCGGCGTCCCAGTTGACACAACAGCATCAATGCCCCCTCACAAGGCGCTCCCATGAAATCAAAGAAATCTTGCCAGGTTCTCAACCCCATCGGCAAGGTGTGGTTCCTCATCATCTTCTTCACGATCTTTTACCAAATATGAATATAAAACAACAATACAGAAATATAGGAAAGAGGTGAGACACCCGTCATTCATTACCACTATTGGCAGCAAGAAAATAGTACGGCGCAAAGCGCCCACCGAGCAATACAGTTCATATATTTATCAATAACAACAGCGGAAATTATAATAGAAGCAATTCAATTCTAAGCAATAATCAGAGTCAATAACAACAGTGATATTTATAGTAAAGGTAGAACTACAGTAAGCGATAGCAGGCAGATCACAATGGTTATTCCAAGAATCAGTACAATAATCAGGTAATCATTTACAGATATTCATGCTCAACAGTTTATAAGACCAGCAATGAACGATGCACAATGCATGCTTTCCCAATTCCTACTCCATGGAGCTAGACTAAATCAAGCGGAGAGAAAGATCAGGAGACGTGTCTCCGCAACTCGGCTGCCGCGCCAGTGCTAAAACTCAACAGTTTTCAACGTGCACATCGGGCATTGTACGAGACAGCCCACGCCGATCACGACATAGGACGGTGTCAAGTCCGGATCGTCGGTGTGTTTGCATCGGTTTGCCCCACGGTGCAGAGGAGCTCTAAACTGTCCATGTGAGGGACCCGCACCCCGACGCCCCGAGGTCATAACACGACCCACACTTGTCTATTCGCACCCGCACCTGTGGTGTGTTCAATCTCCTAGGCAACTTGGCCTTACAACAAATTCACAAGGACATTCACAATGCATAAGACTCTATGCATGAATATGTATGATCAACATCACATACCATTCCATAATATGCCACAATTGGCTCAAATAAGCATTATTACAACATTGGTCACTCATATGAATCCACAATATCATAATATTGAAATCAAATAAGGTAATATATTTTTAGGGTCCATTATGCGTTCTTATTCAATATTTTCCATTCTTACAAGAATTCATCACTAAGTAAGTTTCCATCTCGCGTTATGCTCAAGTCTCTCGATACTAGATCATTTAGTTTTTATTCTTCATGGGGTCAATCTTATTCCTAAAATCAATGATCAAAATCGTGGCTTCCCTAAAGTCCACTGCTAACATCAATTTCTCCCATTTTATGCATTGATTTCTTGATATCCTTTACTTAAGTTTTTGTTCACCAAGTTCATTCTAATCCCTTATAGTTTTAATCTAATATCCTAGCTTCAAATTGAGTTAAATAACCCTTAAAGCTCTCCATTTCACATCCCAACACTAACATTTATATTTTCAATTACATAGGCTTCATCTCACGCTTTCCTACTGTTCGTCATCATGGCGCCAGGCGCCATATCTCGTAGCGCTTGCGGGCGCCGGTGTAAGCGCCTAGACGCCGACCACGAAGCGCCCGAGCGCTAACCAGGCCGCGTCACGGGAAAACTTCACAGGCACGGAGCGCCTGGCGCTCTATGCACAACGCCCGGGCGCTAGTGCATTAACAGGGGTTCCGTGAATTCTTTTCTGCGAGAGCCCTGGCCCATTCACTATCCAAAATCCCTCATCAATTTTCAACCATTCCAAAAGATGATACATGGCATATAATTACAAAATAGCAACATATGAGTTCATAATCATCAAGTCACACAATATACATTCATACATCCATACAAATCAAACAACATCATCATGAAAATAACCTAACATAACAAAGAGGGAAATCCAACATGGATTCTCTCATCAACAACAACACACAAGACATTTTCTTACTACCAAGATTGGTTGAAGAGGATTATCTCCCTCTTACCTAGATGAAGGCAATCACAAGAATGCTTTCCCCTTTTTGCTCTTGATTTTCGTTTTCCCTTTCAAGAAAAAAAAAAAAAACCCTAGGGTGAGAAATCCCCAATGTGTTCACTCCAATCATAGAAAATGACTCCTTGGCCACATAGGTGACCAATAAAACGAAAATGAGAAGGAGATGGAAGAGAGTTGAAGACTTTACCTCAAAAGCTCCAAGCTTTGGCTTTAATGGTGGAGAATAGAGGAAGAAGAAGAAGAAGAAGAAGAAGAAGAAGAAGAAGAAGAAGAAGAAGAAGAAGAAGAAGAAGAACCAAGGATGGCCACAAGGAAATGCTCTTGGAATGATGGAAGAAAGCTAGATGTGGAATGGTGAAGCAAGAAAATGAAAATGGTGAGTGGAAAGGGTGGACGGTGGAGAAGAGAAAGAAAAAGAAAAGAAGAAGAAAGAAGAAGAAGAAAAGAAACGTAGAAGAGAAGAAGAAGAGAAGGGGAGAAAAGAGATATAATGAAATGTGAGTATTGGGCTCCTAAGGCCTCTGCCGTAGAGAGAAGGGTGAGGAGGGAAGAGAGAGAAAATGTGAAATGAAGGGAAATTTCCTAGAAGCTTCCCAAATGAGTTTTTTTTTTTTTTTTTAAATTAATTTAACTTTTGTTTTGAAAATAAAGCTAAAGGGACTTGATACAAGGTAAATTTTGAACAGTGTGATAAGATTTTTATTACATATTATTATTTATTAGACAATGACTACGATCGACTAAAGTCGGTATTAATTTATCCGACAGATTAATCCTTCACGATGTGTTTTATTATTTCATCTGTTAAAATTTCTCGAAAAATGTGAAACCTTGTAAACTGTGTCCGGCCTCGGGTTTAGTAAGATCCCCCGTCGACATTTCCATAGTTCAAGGTTCTCGAGAAAAAAAAATATTTCATTTTCCCGGTTCGACTCAGTGTGCACGTAAAACGAGGAATATATTAAAATATTCGTCATTTCCGGAAAATTCCCAGAAAATTCTCAAAAATTACAAATATTATAAAACGACTATTCGTCATATAATTTTTCCAACTTTGGAAGCGTTACGGTCGTTACGCAATTAAATCATCGTCTAATGTGCGCGCAAAATGAACGAGAAATAATATTAAAATATTCTCGTTCTCCAGAAAAATCTAGAAAAATTCCTAAAAATCCTAAATATTGTAAAATGACCATTTATCCTAAAATTATAAATTTTCGGGATGTTACAGGTAGTGACAAAACTTGGTAGACAAAAGCCGGTGAGGTTTTGAGCCTTTAGACTGACACATCCATATCAGTCTCACTATTTTCTTTCATGTGAGATATTGCTCCATAGATTTGTTTCTCTAGAGTTTGCTTTGATTCTCTTTGAGGTCACATTGATACATGCATGTATAAACATGATTAAGGCCCTCTTTATTATAAGCTACATAAACCAAACAGCCTACTTTGTAATTAAATTTTCCTTTTGTTGAACCCTTTAGAGCTTTATTTCTTTCTTTTTTTTTTTTTTGTTTATTGTGAAGCCACGTCATGTAACATCCTATTTTTCATGAAATATTTTTGTAAAGAATAAAATTTTAATTTCTTTAACTTAAATATTCTATATAATTTTATTCTACAATAGTTGTTACTAATAAGAAGAGATTAGAAATATTTTAATAGATATACTTATAAGTAAATATTTATGAAAAGATATTTATGAAACAATATTATTTTAATCTAAATATCTCTTAAGTAATGATTACTTAAATATTAAAAAGAGAGAGAGAGAGAGAGAGAAATGCTACGTTGCACCTGGATAATGGGTGCAACAAACCCATTAACATCACCCACATGACATCATCAAAAGCCACTTGGTTTGGCTATAAAAATGGGGTGGAAAAACTGAAGATTACGTGAAAAACAAAGTGAAAAAGAGTTAAAGAAGTGAGGTGTTGTCATCCAGAGAGAGAAAACATAGAAGAGAAGGAGGAAAGAAAGAGTGAGAGATAAAATAGAAGAAAAAAGAAGAAAGAAATTTCTGCAAGAAATAGGATCTGAATTCTCTTTTTAAAAAATAAAATTATGGCTTCTAGTATGTTTATATATTTTAATTTATTATTTTAATATTTTGTACATATTGTTATTCTTGTTAAATTTATTATGTACATGTAATGTTATGAAAACTTAATATTTGCTTAGCTTTGAAATATTTATGATATTTGAAAAAATTTAGAATTATTATAATTTGAATGTTGACTTTTTATGGGATCAATATAATAAATTAAAATATTATTCAAGGCTTAAGTTAAATAAATATTTTAATTATATTTGGTAATAAATATATGTACTTGATTCACATAAACTTTCTTATATTTACCTTGACTTGAGAGCAATTTTATGATTTTTATTTTGACTTATATATTTACCTTAGCTTGGGAGCAATTTTATGATTTTTATTTTGACTTTTGCAACAAAAGGATTTTTGTGTAATGAATGCATTATTAGGACCAGGACAAATTATGGACCATGATGAGGACTTGACAAACTATGGATTATGATAAGTACCTGACAAACTATGGACTGTGATGTGAACTATTAAGAGAATTATTAAATTAATTTTAAATCATAGTTGGTCCTTTGAAGAATTGACATTTAAATTTAATGGTTCTAAGTTTTGTGAGTTTTATTTAATTGTCATGATATATTTATAGTCTTATATATGATGAATTTATTTGTCATATATTGATGGTTTATATTGTTTATGTTTATGTATGATGGCGAGCAAGTGATCCATGGAAAAGTTTGCACCTAACAATTGAGAGGCAGAGGGATGGATTTCCTTTTATGTTACCTTCCTGGTTAGTGTGGGTTTGTTTGACTTTGTTGTCACGATATTAAAGTAATACCAAGATAGGGTGGATTCCCTATAGAAGTGAAGACCTTTGAGTAAACTGTGAGACAAGCAGACATAAAAAGAAAAAGAAAAGAGTGGATTCATTGTGATGAGGAACTTGTTTGCTGATGGTTGCAGATACTTGCTGATATTTGGAACTTGTTTATTGATATTCAAGGAACTTGTTTATGTTAATATATAAGGTTATATTGTGTGATTTATTTAGCATTCGTTCTGTTATGTTGAAAGTGTGTTGTTATTGTCATACTTTGGTTGCCATGTAATTTTTTATGTATTTTACACAACTAAAATTCACCATATGCTTTCAAATATTTTTATAACTATTTAATTTTTACTGAGAATTTTCAATTCTTACTTTATTCATAATGTTTTTAGACTAGCACATGATGCATTGTGGTCATCATCCTTCTTATCGACTAAGCATAGATTCTTATTCTAAAAGAGGAGGATATAATTATTGAAAATATATGTATATCTACTTCTGAGTAAACATTATGACTAGTGATTGATGTTAATTTGAAAAGTTATAAAAGTGTATTACAACTTTGGGATGTCATGTAACGATGTCTATTTCTTTTTATATTTTTTATTTCAATTTTAATTTTTATCTGTAAAGTTTTGAGTAAATTTATTGATAATATTATTACGAGCTATTATTTTAGTAAGGAGTTTACAGGTTACGAGCTTTAAACCTGAAAAAACAATGCCTTTACCCAAACCGTAGAACTAGTGGAACATTATTCACCATTATGATATGAATGGGTGTGTAAGAAATAAGTATGGGGTGTCTGGATTTGTGGTATGGCTATGACGGGTGAAATAGAACATGTTTTCATTCTCAATTTGTGATTTCTATTGTTAATGCAATTTTGGTATAAAAAAAGATAAAAAAGAAAGTGATGGAGGAAATTGCTTTTAATGTTACAAATTGTCTATGTTCAAAATTCCTCATAAAATTTCAAGAAAGGGGTATGTTTATATGTGATATATACAAATTGAAGAAGCTTTTGAATGGAGTGATTGATTTTACATGTCTTATATATTCGAGCTTGAGTTGAATCTTTTTTTTTTTGCTCCACTAGTTTCGATGGCTTTTGAGTTACATTCCCAAATATTTTCCACCTTGATCTTAAACCCCATTACAACCTTTGAAAAGTCCTTATGATTCGTGTTATGCATGTGATCCCAGTGGTGGAGGATGAGAAGATATGCAAGCCTATGGTAGATCATTTCTATTGGAAAGAATTTGAGTGAAACACATACCCTTCAAACACATGAGAGTCGAGTGTTTATTTTCGTGAGGATCTACACATTTAGTTTACTCCATCTTTGAGTGAAAATGCTTACTAAGTAATTGTAAGTTGTTTAAGAATGTTTGTTCATGATATGTTATGAGTTTTGAAGAGCTTGGTTGTTCTTTGTTGATCGCATTGCAATGTTGGTGTTTTTGGGAAAGTGAATTTAAGTTTTACTCGAGGACGAGCAAAGTTAAGTATGAGAGAATTTGATGATAATGCAAAATGTCATATTTTTCTCCCTTAATATTTAGTCTTTTATACTTATTTGGTGCCTAAATGTACTCATTATTCTTATATTTTGATTTAGGATGCAAATGGAGGTGTTATGTGCAAAACAAAGCTAATTGGACAATTTTGGACAATTTCAATATTACTTCGTGATCTGGGCATAACTCTCTCATCCGAGCTTCGATTGAGATGAATTAAGATGTTATGGAAAGCCAAAAAAAAACTCTACAACTTTCATGTTTTGAGTTTTAAGAGATACTAGCTGCATCAAGGTCGAAATCGGGCTTGAAGTTGCTACACCTGCACTATTGACGTTCTGGGACGTTCTTTAGCCTACAATTCTAATACACAAATTAATGTAATTTATTTTTGGAAATTTTCATATATAATGCATGAGATTTCCAACTGAAAACATTACTTTTCTAATTATATTAGGACTGTATTTTATTTTTAATATTTTCTTTAATTAGTTAGACTTGGATATTATTATCTTAGGATAATATTTAGAATATCTTTAGGAGATTTTAAAGGAGATTTAGTAGGAGATTTGATAAGAGATTTGGTAGACTTGAATGTTGATACTTAACAAATAAAATGGGAGGAGAAATCATCAGATTTTAGATCTTTTCTCTCTTCTCCTTAAAGTTTTCATCCATGACCCTGCGTGGCTAAATTTTTAATTGGTTGAAGGAAACGGAAGTCTCATAATCAATAAAATTGTAAGATCTAATTTATTTTTATTGTTCTATTTATGCTTTGAATATCGAATGTTCTTCTGTGACAATTTTCATGGTTATTTCATTTAATTACTAGGAAGTCTACTAGTTTGTTATTTGTTGCAATTTACTACTAGATTAGATATTAAATTTGTAATTGTTTGATCCCTCTAATTTGTGAAGTAACTAAAATCTAATGATTTACTACATCAAAAATTATTAGATCTTAGGAAGAACGATTGACAAAATTAAATGTAACCGCTTCTGCTTGTGTTATTTAGTTTCATCGATCTCTCTAATTTTTTAAAGCTACTACCAGGTTAAACTTTTAGCGCTTGACTTGGGATGTTTAGTAATTAGGGTTATTTAGATCGTTTATTTTCTAATTAACCACGATTAAGGAGGATAGGAAAATAGTTCCAACAGTGAATATTTAAAATGTGAATTGATATATATTTGCTTTGAAGATCAGTTATAAAATTTTGATGGTGGATGTTGACTTAGATCAATATTTGTTCTTTTCATTAATTTTGATACTTTAATCTGAATTGTTCCTTAGTTATTTTTCTTAAAATTATTTTTGTATACTCTAAACCCCCCGTCATCAACGTTCACGTAATATAAAACTAAGTTAGATATTTTAAGTGAGAACGATCCTTAGCCGCTCGGACTATGACATATATTTTTAAGAATATATATTTTATTTTTGGTTATTTGCAAAAACACATCAATATATAAGTGTTAGGGGCATATTTTTTTATGATTAAAATAATTTTAAAGATAAGAATATTGTTAAATGCTCATAAATGTATCTCACAATATGACATTGATCTTGTAATGAAAAATTTCAATCATTACTTCATATTATGTATAAAAAACTTCAACCACACATAAATATAAATGAATATGTGAGTTATGTGTGCAAACTTTATGTGTATCATCGTTATTTTAAAAATAAATTATTGTAAAACTATTAACCAGAATGTTAATAATATATCTAGAGTAAACTCTTATTTTTGTCTTCTATAAATATAAGCATCATTATTTTAGTCTTTGGAAAAAAATATTATTAATATTAATTTAATCTCTCGATTATTCAAAAACATCATCAAATTAATCTTTTTTTTGTTGGACCGAAAGAAATAAGTGTATCAAAGCCAAATTTAAGAATTAATTTGATGATATTTTACATAATTGAAGGATTAAATTGATTATATTTTATATGAATAAAAGATTAAATTGATATAAAAAATTTAAAAGATCAAAGTGATAACACTTTATATTATTGAGAGACTAAATTAATAACAAAAAAATTTTCAAAGACCAAAATAATAGTGTTTATATATTTGGAAGATGAAAATAAAGATTTACTCATATATCTATCATCTATGTCCTATACAAGTTGGTAGAGACACCAACACTTTATTCTCATACTAAAAAAAAATATCATAACTTCATTCTTTTTTCAATTGATTTGGAAGTTTTTTTTTTCTTTTGGATACATGATTTAAATTTAAATTTTTAATAAAATATTAATTTTCCCAAATAATATTATTACTTATTAGGCTGAGGTGGGTTTGCGGATTCCATTGGTTACTACTAATTACAAATTAACAATCCAAGTCCTAAACAAGAGCAGTGCCCAAAGCTACGTGGCTATGAGCCACAAATTCACCCAACCACGTGGAAACCGCGTAGCTCGCACAATTCTGTAAACAGTAACACAAAACGCACGTGAAAACGCGTACGGTGATGAGATTGAGATGTAGTAGAAGATGAACCATCTTCGCTGGCACCTTTTTTTCTTTATCTGTGTCTCTTGTGTGTCAGCCCCATATGGTACAAAAAAGATGCGTCTGGCTCACACTACGGAACATAGAATAAATAAGAGAAATTCTAAAGAGCCACGCGGAACTGCTTTTGGACTCCTCTCAGACGACACCTTGGATGCCTCACCGAGATTTTAAGACTTTCTTTCTATTCAATTTGAATCTGATTCCCAAACCAACCACAGCATCGCCATCATGGCGTGCCCCTTTCTCGTGGGCTTGGCTTTTGTTCGTTTCTTTCATAATTAACCCAATTCCGTAGCCGTTCAAGGAAGGCTGCTACGCGACAATGCAACCTGAGCTGTGGTTTCCGTTTATTACTTTTCTACCTTACCCTGTTACATTAGAATTGCATCAATCATTCAACTTTTTTATCTAATTAATCTGTTCTTGATTTGTTTTTCCTTTCAATTTACTCTCTCAAAAATAATTCTTATCAGAATAATTTTAATCATGTTAATAAATTAACTTAAGAGAATAAAGACATTAAATATTTTAAATTTACAAAATATTAAATATTTGTTAAATCGTTAAGGTGTTAAATATTTTAAGATTTGACTTCTTTAAAATACAAAAGGCACTTTAAAAAATAAAATATAAATTCTTAATCATTTATAAAAAAGTTAAAAAGTAAATTATTGTACATATATAATATATTAAGTAGAGGCATGATTAATTTATACAAGTGTAATTTTTTGTTAGATTACTTTCAAATGGTTATTTTTAACTAAATAATCTCAATCATTGATAAAAATAGATCTAAAGGTTAAAAATAAGTGTAAATCAAAAAACTTACACTTAAACTGATCCCCCCTCTATTAAGTAAGTATATGTATTTTTATAAAATTTTAAACTTTTAATTTTTTCATCAATGGTTAAAATCTCACACTTTACTCTCTAAATATAACTTACACTTTAAAAAAGCCAAATCTAATATTGTATATCTCATTTAATATTTTCTATTTTAAGAAATTAAAAGATGTTAGAAGGATTTATTATAAAATAAAAAATACTTTTTTAATATATTTTTAATTAATATTTGCTTCAATTTAACCACTTCAGTTTTTAAAGAACTAAATTGACAAATTTGTTGCTTTGTTTTTTTTTTATTTTAATTTAGTCCCTCAAAATTAATTTTTATAATATAATTTATTTTAATCTGACTTTATAATATAATTTTTTATTAATTAAAGTTTGTTTAAATTCAATCCTTTGATGATCAAGATTTGTTTTAAATTCACTTTTTGAAGAATTAAATTGACTTAAGTTTAATTAATAAAATATTAAATTATAAAACTAGCCTGTAAGGGAATAATATGTTTTTCTATACTTAAAAAAAACTGTATTGAAAAATATCCATGCTCAAGAAGAAGTAAATAGAGTGAATACTCAATTCAAACGCTAGGATCATAAGATTTGACATGGTTTGCTAAGAAGTCTGCCACGTTACAGCTATATGGAACATAAGCACAATTAAAATTAGAACCGAGAAGCAAGTAAAAAAACAAAGTATCTCTCAAGATGTGTCACCATTGCATCAGCAGTCTTCCAACTCCAAGCCCTCCTTAATGCATCCATAGACTATAGGAATTCTCAGCATTCCCTTATAATATGACTGTGAAAACCCAACTCTCATGCAAAATAAAGTTTTTTTTTTCTGCCAAGAACTCACTCACCTCTATGTGCATCCACTTTCCCACAAAATCTTTGGACTTACTTATGATGTAATCGGCTCGAGTTGTTCAAGTGCGAGATATTAAAAAATTCAATCCAATCAAAAGTAATTAGTTAAATTCGATTTAATTCTAGTTTTGTATTTTTTTAGTTAAGAAATATGAACTGAATTAAATTGATGAGATACGAGTTAATTTAAGTTAGATTTACATGTCAAGATATTTTTTATAAAAACACAAAAAAAATTAAAAAAATTAAAAAGAAATGACAATAAGGCAAGCTCAGGTTCATCATGTTCATAAGAAAAAATTTAAAAATTAAAAAAAAAAGACTCTAATCAAGCCTAGTTGATTTGGTTTGAGTTTTACATCATAAAACCTGAAAACTAAATTAATTAAAATTAATTTTAATCAATTTTTATTCAATTAGACTTAATTAATTGAACCAAATTAAATTGAACTAATTTAATTAATTTAATTTAATTTAATTTTTACAAGTTTATCTAATTAAATCAAATCAATTTACACCCTTAAATTTACCCGCCAATAAGAGACTAATCTAATATGGAATATCATTCCCAATGCCGAAAATTTACAACAAACAGGAAAGTTTAAATTTATAACTTTTTTTTGACGTGTTAAATTTATAACTCTGGGTAACTCACTCAGACTTAGATACTAAATTAAGGACGAAAAAACTTTAACATTTTCTATTTTTTAACTTTATTAATCAGTTTATATTTTTGTTGTTGTACTTATCTTAGGACAACGATGACCTTCTAACAATCTTCAGATTGACAAAATTGATTAACTTTTCCAAAAGTTAATCAATTAGACTTCTGCTAATAATAACCCCAGAAAATTTTTAGTTGTTCCACTCGGTGTTAACTAGATAATAGAAAGATGTATATATATACACACTAAATAAAAGAAGTGGATGTCCCAAAAAATAATAATAGAACTGGACACAACACTATTTATTTATGTGGCTATTTTGACCATGGTCCTTAAAACACGTCCACCTCAACCCCAACCCCAACCCCAACCCCAATCTCTATTCTTCCCAGCTATATATAAACACAAGCACAAGACCGTTGGTTTGTCTTCTAACACAACAACCTGTTACAAAGCCATGGCCACGCCAACCCTCTCTCCACTCTTCCTCCTCCTGCTCCTCCACCTCGCCACCGCCGCACACTCCATCGGCGTCAACTACGGAACCCTAGGCGACAACCTCCCTCCGCCTGCCACGGTAGCGAACTTCCTGAAGACCAGAACCATCATTGACCGCGTCAAGATCTACGACGTGAACCCGCAAATCCTTCAGGCCTTTGCCAACACCGGCATCTCCGTCGCCGTCACCGCCCCCAACGGCGACATCGCCACCCTGACCAACATCGATTCTGCTCGCCAATGGGTCTTAAGCCACATCAAGCCCTTCCACCCTCAGACCAAAATCAGCTACATCCTTGTTGGCAGTGAGGTCCTCCACTGGGCCGATGTCAACGTGATCCGAAACCTTGTCCCCGCCATGAGAACCCTCCACTCTGCCCTTCTTGCCGAGGGTATCACAGACATTAAGGTAATCAAACTCACCTCTATTTGGCTATGTATTAACCAATCAGGTTGTCTCAACTATTATTAGGAAAACCTTTTAATATTTGGCTCAACTAATAAATTCAAACTAGTTACTATGAAGTTGTGAAAAATTCCTAAGCTTTTTTTTTTTTTTCTGCAGCATTTATTTGTATTTCAATTATATCATTAAAACTAGAGAAGTAAGCTAAAATTTTTATATCAAAATTTTTTATAGGATGACTTGGCATATTACTTTTAACTCTTGTATATACGAGTCACCACTTTGACTCATTCTATCACCATTCTTAAATCTTTGATAAATTTTGAATTTTGTCAAATTTTTGTTTATTGTTTAATTTATTATTAATTATAATATTAAAAATGTTATTAATGTGTAAAAAAGTGACTTTTAGATAATGTGTTACACATTAATATGAACCATTTAAAAAAAAATCAAAAAATTTCTCAAAATTTTGTAGTTTGATTTCTGCTAAAGACCTTATTATTGTTTAAGAAGAAAAAGAAAACTAAGTATTAGATTAGATCAATTTTCATCTGAAAATTCTGAATCAAACTTGAAAGCTGAAATTTTTATAACACCTCAGGTTACCACTGCTCACTCGTTGGCGATAATGCGGTCATCTATTCCACCAAGTGCGGGTCGATTCAGGCCTGGTTTTGCAAAACACGTATTGGGACCAATGCTGAAGTTCTTGAAGGAAACCAGGAACCCCTTTATGGTGAATCCCTACCCTTATTTCGGGTACAACCCAAAGACCGTGAACTTTGCATTGTTCAGGCCCAACCGTGGCCTTTTCGACAGGTACTCAAAACTCACCTACACGAACCAATTCGATGCCCTGATGGATGCGGTGTACTCGGCCATGAAGGCCGTTGGGCCGTACGATGACGTGGAAATTGCTGTGGGGGAGACGGGGTGGCCCTCCGTTTGCGACGGTTGGGACGCGTGCAGCGTGTCGAACGCTCAGGCATATAATGGTGGGCTTGTGAGGCATTTGGAGGAAGGGAAGGGAACACCGTTGATGCCGAATCGGCGGTTCGAGACTTACATTTTTGCGTTGTTCAATGAGAACCAGAAACCCGGTCCAATTGCTGAGAGGAACTGGGGCCTCTTCCAACCGGATTTCACTCCTGTCTACGAGTCTGGAATCTTACGCAACGGACAGGTTTTGTTTTCATTTTCATTTTCCAACCTTTTTTGTTTCTTTTTTAAATGTTTTAATATATTATATACTGTTTTGTCTGTTACTTTATTTTCCTCGTTTCTTCCTTTTACTCTGCTTTATTAAAATTCTGGTCTCCTTCACCAACAATGTTAACTGCGCGTCACATGGCCTCACTAGATATATATATTATAATAATACTAACAAACGGTCACAGAGTACCAAATTTCAATGCACTTTTCTTTTCTTTTTTCAGAAAATTAGTTTAATTCATTGTTAAATTCACGTTAATTCTTTGGTTGATATAATAAGATTTTGTATTTATTTAATTTGAAAGTTAAAAGTAACTTTCCTTTTAATGATTGGCAGTTAAAAGTTATAAGTTATAACTAGTGTCCATGTACTTAAAAATGTGCCTTATTAAAGAAGGGGAATGCATAATTTACATTTTACAGTCATCGATCCAGTTTTATGGTTTTATAATATTGTTAAAGACACTTTTTGGATGAATAATGCAGAATTCAGCACCAGCAGGACAATCGCCAAAACCAATTAATAATAGGCCAAGACAAGCAGCAGGAGGGGAGAAATGGTGTGTGCCCAAGGCAGATGCAAGCAACGAAGCCTTGCAAGCAAACATTAACTATGTGTGTAGTCAAGGAGTTGATTGCAGGCCAATCCAACCAGGAGGAGTTTGCTATGCCCCCAACAACATCAACGCACTTGCCACCTATGCTATGAACGCCTACTACCAGGCCAACGGTCGCCATGATTTCAACTGTGACTTCTCTCACACTGGTGTCATTACCACCGTTAATCCAAGTAAGTCTCAATACCAAATTTTTTTTAAAAAAAAATTGTAATTTCATTTCAAATAATGTAATTTTTCTTCATGTGTCTTGGTTCCAATGTATATATATATTTTGTTGTTATTATTTGCAGGCCATGATAATTGTAGAATCTGAGTATGTCTCTTGAAGAATCATGATCGAAGGCAAGAGACGAAGATAGAGAAAGTGCATTACCATCTTAGATAGAAGAGGGAAAATGATGTGAATGTGGCTGTGTGTTAGTGACTTTGTGACTTATGTATTCATGTACTCCATTATTTAGTTTGTATATTGTTATGGACAAAAAAATGTTAACATTGGCATGGCTTTCACGCTTCACTCTCTTTCATGCTTCACAAAAAAATGTTAACATTAATCAATGCTGGTGATCCTAATTTTCAAAATCACACAATGTTTTTGTTTAAAATGAAGGCATTTGTTAAGAAGTGTCTTTGTTAAATATTACTAGTATATATCCTGTATATTGTACAAGATTTTCTTTTAACTTAAATAAAATTTAAATTAAAATGATGTTTAAAATTAAAAAAGTGCATAATATTTAAATTAAACGATATCTTTTTTAAAAAAAATTAAAAAAGTATTTGAATTTAAGATTTATTCATAGAAATTTAAGATTTTATTAAAAAGATATATAAGAAATTGATAAAGAATTGATTAAGCAAATTTAGAAATTTATTAAGAAGATTTGATTTGTATATGGTAAAGAGAAGAAATAGAAAATATTTGAGTGAATAAAGAGAATAAGTTGAAAAGAGAATTAAAATAGAAAAAATGGCATGTAACAATTGAAGAAAAAGAGCAATAAAAAAAATTTCTTACTCTCAAAGTGAAAGAGAGTAGGATAAAAAAAATCTCATTATCAAAAAGAGTATTCTCATTTATAATATAAGAGTGAATTTAATATTATCTGTTAAATATTTATAATTACTTAAAGAAATGCACTAGTGATACCTAATTTTCAAAATCGACTAAATGGTCATTTTGTTCCTTCATTCATACGGGATTGGTCATTTTAGTCTCACACTTAGTGAAATTTACAGAATCGTCTCTCACTTAGCAAAACGTAAGTCACGTTAGTCTTGACATTAGACAACTCTAGTTAACATTAATGCCAATAGTGATGTGGCACGTTATATGTCAAAATAGATGCACACGTGGCAATCCACTCACCCCAACCCCTTTATACACGCGAAAATGATGTCGTAGAGTGAATGACCATTATAGTCCCTCGTTACAACGAGGTCGGTCATTTTAGTCCCTGAACTGTTCTGCCATGGTGAACAAGGTCACAAAGGCTCGTCAATCCCTATACCACCACCACGCCACCTCCAAACTCAGTCACAATCACTTGGAAATAGCCACCATCTCGCCTCCTCGATCGCCATCACCCTCAACCAAGTTCAAATAGAAAATATCCAAACTCACTCGAATCTACAAAGAACCATCTTCACCTGCAAAAGAGATAGTCAAACCACCACATGGCTACCCACAACCATCACTGTTCCAAATCAGATCGAACCCCAACCATTGACACACGAACCAAAACTATCTCAAACCACAACCTGGGCTGCCCAGAACAACCAAATCGAACCTCAGAAAATTCATTGGACCCAAGCCTCAGTTGCAAGCTTCTCCTTAGCACCTATGCACCTCGTCCTCCACCTTTCCACATATGTGACCTAACCACCAACGACTTGTGCTCATAGCCGCACTCCATGACTGCATAGTCGCCTGGATCGATGGATTCCCTGGGTCGGAAACCCATGAACGAAGGGCTCTCAAGTTTTGGGAAATAAGGTTCATGGTCATCCTATAACATCCCTAAAAATAATAATAAAAATAACAATGGGTACATAAAAATATATACATGAAATATTTTAAAAATAAGGGATTAAGTAAGAAAATAAATATCTCACATCGACTAAGTATCAGAATAATGTATTATTTTACCTTACATACTTACTTAAAAATATATATAAAATAACAAAGAAGAAATGGAATTTTAGAAAAAGATAAAAAGAGAGAGAGAGAGAGAAAAAAGAATTGAAATGTGACGTTAAAGGATTAGATAAGATATAGATAAGAATTCTCTTCACATAATTAATGTATGAGATAAAAAAAAATCAAATGAAGAGAACAACACGTTAACAAGACAAGAGATTCACTAAATCTAATAAATAATGAAGATAGCAGGAGATTTCCCAAATGTAATAAATAATGAAGATATTTTGAGTGGTTGATCACATGTAACGAAAAATCTATAAATACCCCATTCATCAGGAAAAAAAACGCAACTCTAAACACTCTAATCTTTTTTTAACACTTAATTTTGCAACCAGAAACTTTTCTCACTCATTTCGTTCAATCTTCAAAGGTAGAGGAATGAAAAACTCTTAAGTTTTTGTGAATGCTCCTCTTGCTTTAATCTTTGATTCTATGAGTTATATAAGTTTTTTTTAATATTTTCTTGAATGCAACTCATTAGTAGCCAAAACTTTCAGATTTGATTCTGATTTTGTGATTGTGTTCTTTGGAAGTTTGATTATTTTGTTGATTGTTGAACTTACCTTCTGCTTTACACTACTGAAAATTTACTATTATAATTTTGCCTTTATTTTTCTGTTCTGTTTGACACTATTATTTCTACTCTTATTGCTGTTGCACTATTTTTTTCTGTTTAATATTATTTTTCTACTTTTACTTCTCTGTTCTTGTTATCTCTGCTCTTAAGCTTTTATGTTTTAGAGCAAACATGGAAAGACTTGTGGATTTCATCTGCTACTATTCTGTTCTTGTTATTATACAAAATAATAATATTACTATTATTCTATTTTTACTTCTATGTTCTTCATAAGCTCTGGTGCTATTATGCTTTTACTTACTTTTACTTTATGTGCCATTCGTCTTTGGTGCCAGGGGTTAATAATAATAATAATAATAATAATAATAATAATAATAATAATAATAATAATAATAATAATAATAATAATAATAATAATAATAATAATAATAATAATAATAATAATAATAATAATAATAATAATAATAATAATAATAATAATAATAATAATAATAATAATAATAATAATAATAATAATAATAATAATAATAATAATAATAATAATAATAATAATAATAATAATAATAATAATAATAATAATAATAATAATAATAATAATAATAATAATAATAATAATAATAATAATAATAATAATAATAATAATAATAATAATAATAATAATATAATAATATAATAATAATATATATAATAATAATAATAATAATAATAATAATAATAATAATAATAATAATAATAATAATAATAATAATAATAATAATAATAATAATAATATATAATAATAATAATAATACATAATATAATAATAATATAATAATAATAATATAATAATAATAATAATAATAATAATAATAATAATAATAATAATAATAATAATAATAATAATAATAATAATAATAATAATAATAATAATAATAATAATAATAATAATAATAATAATAATAATAATAATAATAATAATAATACAATAATAATAATAATAATAATAATAATAATAATAATAATAATAATAATAATAATAATAATAATAATAATAATAATAATAATAATAATAATAATAATAATAATAATAATAATAATAATAATAATAATAATAATAATAATAATAATAATAATAATAATAATAATAATAATAATAATAATAATAATAATAATAACAACAATAATAACAATAATAACAATAATAACAATAATAACAATAATAACAATAATAACAATAATAATAACAATAACAATAATAATAATAACAATAATAATAACAATAATAACAATAATAACAATAACAATAATAATAATAACAATAATAACAATAATAATATAACAATAATAATAACAATAATAATAATAATAATATAACAATAATAATAACAATAATAATAACAATAATAATAATAATAATAACAATAATAATAACAATAATAATAATAATAATAACAATAATAATAATAATAATAATAATAATAATAATAATAATAATAATATCTGATAGAGTAATTCTCTCAATATTAGAGATAAAGTATGATTGTAAATTTTTTTTTGTCACAAACTTTCTTTTTTTAGGGCAACATGATAAAGTTTTTATTAGATAAAATGAAGGAAATGTAAAAAATTATATTCCTAAGGTACCAAAATCAAATGTGCAAGCTTATGGCCAAGAGGAGAAATTCTTAGAGGACGCCTTGAGTAGATATAAACTCATACAATGTGATGTACACATGAGTGATAAAGAGAAATAGTAATTTGTGATTAAAATCCTAAAATAATGGTACAAGAAGTAAAAGAGGATGAGATAATTTTTATGAGTTTTCAGGAAAAATGCACAGTTCCTTTTAAATTTATGATTGTTTGATAGTGATGTTAATTTTTTTTTACTTAATTTATTTAATACAAACTATTTTAAAAAGACTTATGAATTTTAGCTTATAACTCGATGGAAAATTTTTTAAAAAGGAAAATAGTAAAACTATTTTTCGTACATGTGATGACAGAAATATCATTAGTGAAAAAAATATTATTATTTTTTTTTATCTCTATTGAGCTTTATCTTACTTATTTGACATGATATTTTAAACAATATGAATTTTGAAGTTCATAGTTGACTTTCAAGTTGAACAAGTAAGGGACCAGAATTAGGAGACTATGTTTTTTCTTTCACATTGGGAGAAATTTGTTTCATTATACTAATATTTGATTAGTAAAATGTTGTAAATATGTATAAAAGTAGCACTTCATGATACTTTAAGTTTTTTTAACACCATATTTAAACATAAATGAACCTATTTTTTTTTGTAACTATAGGTGTTATCTAGTTTTAAAAATTCTACATAAAATTATATAATGTGTGCGCTAACTATCGACTCAAGAGAGATCTACCCTCTTTTGAATATAAAATATTAATAACGACAATGTTATATATAATAATATATCTTTATCTGTTTTGTGAACATATTAAAGTAATAATTAAATTTAAAATATTAAAATAGAATGTTACGCATTCAATTTGGTAAAGGTGATACAAACAATGTTGTTCCACTTTAAGGAGGGAAAACAACGTCGTTTTGTGTGTGTGTGTGCGCGAAGGGGTTGGGGTTAGTGGATTTTGAGGTATGCATTTACTTTGGCACATAACATGTCATATTACCTGCACCGTTAATGTTAACTAGAGTTTTCTAAAGCTACAATTAACATGACTTACGTTTTATTGAGTGAAAGACAATTTTGTTAATCTTATTAAGTGAGAAACGAAAATAACTAGCCTCCTATAAATGAGGGACTAAAATGATTATTTAATCTTTCAAAATCACACCATGTTTTTACATAAAATCAAATGGGTTTTGTAACAAAAACAAAAAATCAAATGGGTTTTATATTTTTTTATTTTTCTAAGTCCAAGCAGTGAGAGAAGGCAAATCAAAAGGTACTCGTGAAGTCCTTAATTGTCTACTAGTGAGACTCGGGACACTGTGAGTGGAATCAAACCACCTACCCAAACTCACATCAATGACATATCTATTCGAATGCTTTCATGTCTGATTTGTCAAATTTACAACAATTCACACATAAATTAGACTGTCAGAAATCAGAACTTAGTAGAGACTTCTGCATCCCTATTGCCAACAAAAATTAATTGAAAAAGATAGATGCATAAATAAACAATGTCCTAAAAGCCTCACATAATATGAAGAGTACAACCGCTTTGTTGACCTGAGTGTAAGTAAGTAATGAATTTTTTTTTGACATGCCTTTATATTTTGTCCTGCTTTTGTGCTATTTTTTTTTTCTAATTCCCAACCATAGCTTTATTTTTTTTTTCCTATTCTCATATCCTTCATATGTAAAACGAATTTTTGTAACAAAAAAATCGGTTGAGGTACTGAAACTATCCTTCCTTACAAGTACTTCTTCGTAGGTTCCAATCTTTAACATTGCATAAGTTTTCAACAGTTGAGCTTAAACTTGAATATCACTTTAAGACACTCTTGTCGGTTCTTTTTTTATCCCCTCTTTTTGGGTCATGGAGTACCAACACTAAGATGGACGAAATTAGAGAATGCTGACAAACAAGATCAACCACACTTACCTAATTTATCGGCCCATCATAGACTATACGCCCAGCCTAATTTTGTATATCAGCCCATCTTTCACATGCAATCCTAAAAGAAATAATTGCGATATTTTAATCACAAATAGTATATATATATATATATATTTATATTTAATTTAATATTATTTATTATATTTATTTTTTTATTATTTTTTAATCATACATCTTTAAAAAAATATATACAATGTTTATATCTCTTTTAAAAGTGTAGGAGCATTATTATTTTAAAAGGAATGCAAATAAAGAGATCTAAAATCTAATTGCCAAAATGAAGATGTATTGTTCAGAGTGGAAGAGATTCCCTCATTTAAGCATGTGATTTTAAATTAATTTTTAAATTTTATATGTATGAAAATAAAATTTTTGAAAGGATCCTTACTCGTGGTATCGTATTTTAAGATATTAGTCTCTCACTTATTGAGTAAGAGAATTTTATAAACTAAAAAAAAACACTAATTTTTAAAGTCATTTATGACTTTTAAATTACAGTTTGTTATTGTCAATTTATCTTATTTTCATTATTTTTGTTTGTAACAAAGTTGATTTAAGTTTTGGTACAGGAAGAGTAAGCTAACGCTAGCTCAAATAAAATAATTTGACTGAGATTTTTAATTTCAAAATTAAATAGTTTAAAAAGGATTAAATTAAAGTTCTAGTCTTTATACTTTTTATTCATTTTAATTTAATCTTTATAATTTTTTAAACTAATCTTTATATTTTTAAACGTTTTTAAAATAGTTCATGTCATTAACTCTTATTATAATACTATCAGTTGGTTAAGTTAATAAGTATTTTTTTATTTAATATGTGCTCTTTTATATGTTCATTTATATGTAAAATGTTAGTAGATGATCCTGTATTTTAATAAATGCTTTTGTAGATGTTCATTTCTTCTAAATGAATGTTCTTTTATTTGGTATGTGTACTTTTAAATGCTTTTTTTGTTTTATAAAATATCTAGTAAAAATTAAATTAATGATATTATAACAAAAATTAACAATATAAATTATTTTAAAAATATTTATAAGTATAAAATTGATTTAAAAAATTATAAGATTTAAATTAAAAATAAATATAAAATATAGAGATTAAAATTTTAATTTAACCTTTAAAAAAAACTGTCACAAGCAAAACGACGATGTCATTGTTAAAGCAATATAAGTGCATTACAAACAAAACTGATCTTTTATTTTCCCCTATTTCTTTCTTTATCATAAAATTGCACAGATGTTTAAGCATGTAAGCCCTGCAAACAATTGGTCTTTTCCTATTCATTTTGGTACTATTAACGGATATATTTCTCATATTTTAATAGGAAACATGAAACATCTTTAACAGGCCTTCTATCTTCTATACTCAGTCATTCATAATTGTAGTCTGTTTGGTAAATCACTTTTATTGATTCTGTCATTTCCTAAACGACAGACAACCTTGATAAAGAAGTCTGAATATATTGAATTTAGTCCAAAAATTGGAAAAGAGGTCATATGGAATCAGCAAAAGAAGGACAAGATTAATAATCCTTCATTATGAAGTCAAACACTTTTGAAGGCTTATATAGGTCATCAATCTTTTTGAGAAAATTACTCTCTATTTTTAAAAAAATATTCTAAATCCATCTAAATTATTTTTTTAATAATTATTTTAATTATTAAATGAATAAAAGAATAATTTTCATGATCTCAAAATATTGACTGGATTTAATTTTTTATTTAATACTTTTTTTTAGATAAAAAAAAGATTATTAGAATATATTTTAAGAGAATATAGCAAATCTTATTTTAAAATAATTGTCATTTAAAATTACTATACAAGAATTAAGAAAATTATTAAATATTTTTAATTTTATATAAAAATATAATTATATTTAACTAAGTTATATTTTATTAAAATACTTCATATAACAATATTTTATTAATACTTTGTCTCATTCTATTTAATGAAAACATCAAGAGATAGAAATAAAATTAAAGAATAATTAATATTTTCTTAATTTTTTAAAATGATAGATAAATTAAATCAAAATTCAATGTCTAAATGTCAAATATTTTAAAATGGATGGAATAATTGATCACAATTAACATTTTTATCTTGGGTTGAATTTACTCCATTGTTCTGTTCTAGCTCCAATTAGTAGCTATGGTGAGTTTGTCTTTGGTATTGAAAAATTGTCTAGTCCTTTCAGAGGGCTTTTGTGATGCTTTTATAGAGATGGGAAGAGTGACCTCACCTTATCTCATGATTGGTAATCATGAGGTTGTTATTGAGTGTCCCAATAAGAGTGTGACATGTAACTCCCTTATTCTATTTCATGTAACTAACTCTTCGAGTGCTTTGTTTTTTGGGTGTTTGGATTGATTGGTTGAGGATGCATTTTTGGGAGAAGATTTTGAATTTTGATGATGCACTTGGGCTTCATCTGCGGGCCCAAGTATGGTCCATAACCCCTCAGGTCATAGCGATAAGAAAGTGAATAAGTTAAGTAAGTTTGTTCCCAAGTAAGGTTTTGGTGTGTCCATTCATAGATAGAGTCCCAATATAGTCCATAACCCTCTAGCTTGGAATGATGAAAGAGCATACGAGCTAAGTATTTTTAGGTTTGCTCATACTGATTCTATGTATTACTGGTATCACTTTCAATCTTTGCCTACTCTAATCAACCAATCATGAAATTGTTGGTATTTCTGATTGTTGTACTACATAATCAATCAACTAGTCAATCATGTTACTCTATGAATTCGTTATATAATGTAAAACTGATCAATTAACATTAAATTGATTGATGATTTGACTATAATAAAGTCGATCAATCACATTAAAATAGTCAATGATTGGATTATTATAAAGTCAATCATTTCAATATGTTGCTTTATAATGCTAATGTTGAAATATGCAACAATTAGGGAAAACTTTAAAAATGTGCAAAATGAACCAGTTATCTTTCGAATTGTGCACGTTGTTATAAAATGGTAACAAATGGTAAAATATGGATAAAAATTCGCATATGCCACTCACGTGCACGTTTAAAGCTCTAATAGCTAAAGGAGGTACATATGAGATGAGAATAATTTGGGCATAAAATTCATTTAGGAGATGCACATGATATGCATGTGGAGAGTTTATTCCTTTTTCCCTCCTAAACCCAAAGTTACCCTAATTTCCCTACTGAAATTTATCCTAATTTCCCATTTCCCTCATTTGCTCAATCCTACAAACTGAATTGCTGCTATTAAGGGAGAAATGGTGTGTGTACTCGAACCTTGAAGTAACATATTTGTTCATGTGACCAAAGCGTGGAGGAAAGGCTTTGTATCGTAAGTCCAACTGAGGCAAGCATTGAGTCGGACTTTAAGGTTAGTTTTGACTTAATCCTAGAACAATGGTGGTCATTTTTCTAAAATTATTTTTTTGGTTAGGATTATTGATTGTTTATTGGTGGTTTAGGGTTTGATTGGTTGATATAGCATGCATGTGGTCCTATTTGTGTTTGTGGTCCCATTTGTGTCAGTGGTCCCAAAATGTTGTTCTTATCAATGTTGTCTGTTATTATGTGTGGTCTTAAATGTTGTCCCAAAGTGTTGTTTGTAGGAGCATTTGAGGTCATTTTTTATTACCTGTGGACCTATTTGATTTGTGTGTGAACCTGCATTTATCTAATTTTTATTGTTTATAACATGTGAAAGTGTGTTTTTCACACGTGTAAAATGAAATTAAACTATATGTAGAATATCTAATTTTATATGCATTGCATTATGACATGTTTGTATGCTTTATGAATGAGAGCATAACATGCTTGTAAGCCTTATGAAATACAATATAACATGTGCTTGTAAGCTATATGAATGAGTAGTATAATATCCTTTTTACACTTTACAGATGGTTGTGATAACAATTCTGTTACATTATGGAGGAAAATTGTAGTTTAGCTCACTTATGGAGCATGTAAAGGGTGTGTGTCATAGGCTATATAAGTGTTTGTAGTACAAGTTTCTTAGTCAGAATTTCACTCGTGGACTAACAAAATTATTTGGTGATGATGATGTTAAAAAGATATGTAAAATTATGGAGAAAAGACCTAGCTGAACCCTTGAAGTATTTTTTGAACATGAGAGTAAGCATAACATAAACCCAACCCACTTAGAACCTAACCTTGAACCTACATCTGAGTTGGAACCTAACCCACTTGCAATTCTGATTGAGCCTGCAATTGAGAATGAAGCACATCTTGAACCTTATCTTGTTAGGCAGAAAGGGAAAGAAAAAGAGAAGGGAGAAGGGAAGCAGTTACAAAAGGGGAAGGGGAAGCAAAAACTGACCCCTTAGAGAAAAACCAGACTTGTAGACCCTCAAGAAGATAGTGAAGTTAACTTAACTAGTTGTGATTTTGAGGACAATGATGAGGAGGTTCTTGACCTGTTTTTTGAAGACCATGCAAAGGAAGTTGAGGAAAAAATGAGGGATTGTACCAATATTAATGAGAGATTGTATGGAGATGATGATGTGAATGGTGATGGACAAATACATGAAGATAATGGTGAGGAAGGACAAGACTGCAATAGCAATAATGTTACTAATGCTTATATTAGACCTTATTAGGATGGGGAGTATCAGTCAGAATATGAGGACAGTGACACTTTAATCATTCCCCTTAGCTTTGATGTAGAAGGAAGGGGTAATAGAGAAGAGGAAGTTTCCAGAGTTCAACCAATACATTGACATGAGAAGGAAGATAAAGTTGTAAGAAGGAATGAAACTTGTAAGTCATAAGGTGTTCAGGGAGGCTGTAAGACAGTTTTGAATTGAAAATGAGATTGATTTCGAATTCTTGAGGAATAAGAGTACTCGAATATCAATATAGTGCAAGAGAGGTTGTGGATGGAAAATGTATGCCTCTAAGAATTAAAAAGGATATGCTTCCAAATTAACTCATGGTGTAACAATAAGCATGCAAACTGTGAATGGAGTAACAAAAATACCAATGTCAATTCAAGGTGGTTATTTGCCAAGTACTAAGACAACATTCGAGACCATAAGGGGAAATAGGAGAATGAGGCTTTCATTAATCAGGTGGCCAAAGAACAAAGTTTTTTATGTCAAGATTCTAGGTGTATAGGGCAAACAAGATGGCCATGTAGAAGCTTCAAGGCAATGTAGCAACTCAATATTCATTATTGTAGAATCATGTTGCAATAGTCTTACAATACAACCCTAGTTCAACAATGTTGATTAAGAAGAAGGATGATTGTTTTAGAGACCGTATGCCTGTTTGGATGCTACCAAAAGAGGTCTAAATTTTTGTAGGCCCATAATCTCATTGGATGGGTGCTTCTTGAAGGCTAGCTATAGGGGTCAATTATTAGTGGCAGTGGCAAAGGATGCTAATGATAACATGTTCCCTATTGTCTATGCTATAGTTAAGGCTAAGTTGAGAGATACTTGGCTGTGGTTTTTGGATAGGTTGCTTGAGGATATTGGGTTAATTGAAGAGAATGGCTGGGTGTTCATGTCAGATAAGCAGAAGATAACAAAAATGACATATCTTACTTTATATGATTTTGTGTTACTTAAGTTTGAACTCCATGCTTACTTTCTGATTTCTTACTTGATGTGCTTGCAAGGTTTCAACTCTATACTTGAGGAGATAGAGGTTGAACATAGATTTTGTATTAGGCATCTATATGCCAACTTCAACTTCACATATAAGGGATAAGTGTTGAAAGATCTACTGTGGAATGTTGCAAGGGCTACAACCAAGCTTGAATTTGAATTTCACATGCAAGAAATAAGAAAGTTGAATGATGAAGTAGCCAACTGGTTAGCTGTAAAAGATGTAAGCATAAGGAAGACATTTATGCACTCCAAGGGCTAAATCAGATAGTTGTTGTGGATTTTGCACAAGCGCATGGATCATATAAGTAGCAAAATAAGATTGTTCCCACGAAAGATCGATTAATTACTAACTCTTACGACTACTTTGATTATTTAAGTGAGTGAAATCGATGGTAAAAGTTCAATTAAAATTAAGATGAAAAATAAATCAATAAAGTAAACAATTGAAACTAGAAAAAATGAGATTTAACAAAGATTTAAAGGCTTAGGACTTGGAATATACTACACTACCCCTACAATAAATTGTAATCTTATCTTTGTTAATGTTCAATTATGTTCTTGATGACGATTTATCCTAAATTATGTAAAGTCCAATTTCTTGGCACTAAAAACGTGCTAAAATTCGTCAATCTCATTCTCATGACAATTAATCCAAGTTCAAACTCATTAAAATTCATGACAATCGTTTAACCCTCAAAGGATTTAAGCCTATATCTAGGTCTCAATTCCTAAGTTCAATTCTAGGATTATCAAGCAATTAGATTTCATCTTTCGATCGTTCACCTAAAGCCTAAGATCATGTATATATGGTGCGCAACATACCACAAGCATTAAGCATACCAAGAATGAATCATGAACAATAATTTCATTAACAAAGAATCAAATTAACAATTCATAATAGGAAAATAAAGAGTTTCATCCTAATCCTAGAAAAATGGTTTAGTTGCTCATGACAATTGTAACACAAACAAGAACAATGATTAAAGAAACAACCATGATTGATAAACAAAAAGAAATGATGAGGAAGATGAAGATGGAGAAAAGAACTTCAATGGGGATCTTCAAGGACTCTTGCTCTTGCCTTCAAAGCCTTCGCCTCAAATCCTTGCGCCTCTCCTCTGAAAACCTGCTGTCACACAAGTCTCTAGTCAAAAGTCTCCTTAGGTTTAGTGTTTTTGCCCAATTTATAATGATTTGAGGGCAAAACTTCCTTTATTTTCACGTCAAGAGGACTCACACGGCTGTGTCTCCCTTTTACACAACCGTGTCCTTTGAAAACTGCATCTCAATACTTTAAGTGAGACACGGTTATGTGTCATTGAGACATAGTCGTGTCTCAAAGTCAGAAGCTTCACTTAGTTAAGACAGGGCCGTGTCTCTTACTAGAATTGCGTAACTTCAAAGTGGTCGACATATGAGAATTTGGTGGGAAAGATATTGACATGATAAAGTCTGTGAAGGGATGGGGAGATGATCCTGGCTTCTGAGCAGAGTTGCTCCTAGCGATGCACTGAACAGAGTGAAAGTAGTGTGTTCTGTCTTCTTCAAGAGATTCTCTACTTTGCTGAGTTTCCTCCCATTGATGCACAGGTTCTCAGAGTGATGGCCCAATATGAGCTCGTGCTTACTTGAACCTCTTTTGCCTCTGCTCCTACAACTATTGTTGCAACTCTCTGATAATAGGATCATCGTTGTTTCTATGTGTAGCTGTTTATAGGTAAATTTGGTTATGACAAATTCCAACAAACAAATATATATATTTTCAGTCGAATGTAGGTTCAGAGTTATGTGGTAATCTCGTTTGAAAAAACTTTTTAGATAAAATTTGTAAAACTTGATGCAAGAAATAAAAGGAAAGAAAAGAAAGTTCAGAAACAACTTTAAAAGGTTACAGGAAATTAAAGTGTAGAAAGTAAAAGTGCATGAAATGTAAAATGCAGGAAGTTAAAAGTACATGAAATATAAAGTGCTAAAGATTAAAGGTGCAGAAAGTTAAAATGCAGAAAACGTAAAGTGCAGAAACTTAAAGAGCAAAAATTTAAAATGCAGAAGTTTAAAAGTGCAGAAATGTAAAGGAAAGCAAAAGATAAATGAATTTAAAAGAACATTGCATTAAAGTAAATGACTTGAAATGAAAATGGAAGGCATACTTGGAGCAAATCCATTAGTCTGCTTGAGTGAGATATTAGGATTGTATATCTAGTAATCAACCATTTGTACATCGTGAATACTAGTATTTATAGGCAAATTATGAAAAGTAACTAATTCCTAAAAACTGACCACGTACATGATAGTTATGCCACGTTTTTCTACACTAATATTTTGCTCAATTGAGAGCAGTTATGAAATCTTTTGACAATAACCAACTCCTGTCGAATTCAGAATTGGTAACTTTATTTTTGACGAAACCAACCCTTGACCATTTGAGAGTTGGCCACCACTTGGATCCCCATTTGGCTATCGAATTCAAGACTAATAACTGAAAGCAACTGAGATCTTTCGACAAAAACCAACATCTGACTATAACACATTAGAAAATTTCTTCAATGTCATCATCATCGAGTTGTCGAAAATCTCTTCATCGAATATCTCAATGTTATCATCTAGCTGTCGAAACCCTTATTCATCGAATGTCTCAATGGTATCATCTGACCATCAAAATTATCTTTATCGAATATTTCAATGTTATCATCCGACTATCGAAATTATCTTCGTCGAATTAGAACTTATGATTTTACCACCAATAATGGGTAAATTTAACACTAATATTTTGCTCAACTATGAGAGCAACTATGAATCCTTTCGACAAAAAGCCAACGCCTGACTATTAACATATGTCGGTCTATCAATTAGAAAATCACGTCGGTCCATCACTTCTTCTTCATCGAATTAGAACTTGTAATTTTATTCTCAACAAATGCCCCCCAAAATTTTTCTTTCGACATTGCTGGAAGAAAGATAAATTTTAATCTCATTTTCTAGTTCTAATCTTCGACTTATGCAATGCCTGGCATCTCTATGCCTCTTCCGACAGAGGTTCAAACTGCCACAAATTTGAGAAAAACTCAAATCCCTTCGAGCTCTGGGAGTTCTTCTCAGCAAACAAAGACAACCTCGTTCAAATCTTCACAGACGAATTCGACATGGACACCCTTATGACTAAAATTGCACCTACCAATCCACCTCCACCTCTTTCGATAATTTTAATTGTTGCAGAACTAGAAAATATTGAAAACATAGAAGTGAATTTAGATGAACTAATCACCTTACTATCAAGTAGTCATAGGAGTCCTCCACTATCAGCTCGCTCTTCCACATAACAAGGACAAGATTCTAGTGACTCTTATGTCATTGACCTATTGGCTGAGCTGAAGAATGCCTTCACTTATTCTTTTGAACATTTAATTTTTGACCAACCTCTTCAGGAAAGGATGATGGTCATTGTGACCGAGTTAGAACCCCTTTCTCAACAACTACTAATAGCCAGTCGAGCTCTTCCTATGACTGTAAAAGATTTTCTTCACAATTTGTCTTCAAAAATGCCTATTATCCGTCGAGTCATTCTTGCTAAGTTCAAGAAAAGTCAAGAATCTTGAACCAGTTAACCGACGCGAAGGATGAGATTGAAGAGACTTGTTGTCGAAAGCAAAAGTTCAGCATTACATTGCAATAGGGGACTGCTAAGCAACAAAACATTGTCAACAACTCCAAACAATGGGCTGTCGAAACCAAAGCAGTGCTAGCAAAGATAAACTCCCTTGAATCAGAGTATCAGAGAGCTTGCACCGACAACCAAATCTTAGAAGATTCTTGGGAAGTTTTGCAAAGAACTTAATTGTATCTGGTCCTCCCCCTTTTGGTTAATTGCATTTTTTTTATATTTTTTGTAATGTCCTGACAACTTAATCAAGTTGTCAAATTGACAAATGAAATTAATTTCCAATCATACTTTGTCAATCTTTACTTTGCACATTGTCAGCCTATATGGCTTCAAATATTTGCTATTAATGGACTTAACTCTCAAACCTGAATTAACTTCGACAAGTGTATAAGCATTCCTAAAAAATACTTGAGTAACTTTAAATGGTCCTTCCCATTTTGGAGACCACTTCCCATATTCTCGACAACTTCTATCCATGGGCAAAATCACCTTCCAAACTAAATCGTTAATCTTAAAAGATTTATACTTAACTCGATTGTCATAAAATTTAGCAATTCTTTCTTTTTGTCGAATCAAGTTTTCCAAAGCAATGAATTTCTCATCACTTAATTTGTTTAATTCGTCAAACATCAAGTTCCAGTAATGTTCAACCATTGACTTATCTTGTTTTTGAATACAAACTAATTAAAGATTAATCTTGACTGGTAACACTGCATCATGACCATAAACTAATTTATATGGCGAAGTGCCCGTCGATTCTCTTGGTGAATTTCTATATGCCCATAGAATTTGGTCAAGGGTATTATGCCAATTTTTATGTTGTCGACTAATATGTTTCTTAATCAAACTTATGATTATTTTATTCATGGCATTTACTTGGCCATTTGCCTTAGCATAATATGGGGTCGACGTAAGCATTTTAATCTTCCTTGAATTGACATATTCTACAACTTTTCTTCCAATGAACATCGTCCCTTGGTCAGTTGTCAAAGTTTGTGGTATTCCAAACTGACAAACTATATTGTTTTCTATAAAGTCAATTACGTCTTGTTAGGTTACTTCTTTTAAGGCTATAGCGTCGACCCACTTAGTAAAGTAATCAACTCCTACTAGAATGTACTTATATCCTTTCGACAATGTAGGATGAATTTGGCTTATTAGATCCAAAGCTCATCCTCTGAAAGGCCAAGGTTTAACTATGGAATGCAATTCATTAGCATGAACATTTTGTATATGGCCATGTTTTTTACATTCTTCACAAGACTTGGCAAACATTATATAATCCCTAACTAGTGTAGGTCAATAATACCTTTGTCGTTGAAGGACCCATTTCATCTTGTCACCTGCTTGATGAGCTCCATAAATTCCTTCATGGACCTCTGCCAAGGCAATATAAGCCTCTACTTCACTCAGGCAGACTTCTAAATTTCCATCGACAGATTTTCTATATAAAGCCCCTCCTAGTACCACAAATTTCGACGCTCTGTATTTAAACTTTTTATCCACGTTTTGACTTGGATTTTCCAAATAGCTTAATATTGGCTGTCTGTAGTCATTAACTATCCAAATATCATTTTGTAATACATCTATTTCTTCTAATGGATATAAAAGTTCTCTAATCTCCATTAGATTTGTCAGGACCTTGGACGAAATTTTATACCCAGAGGCTATCTATGCTAATTCATTAGCCTCTTCATTCAAATCTCTAGGGATATGTTCGACAATTACTTCATCGAATTTCTTCATTAACCTACTCGCCACAACATAATATTTTATCAGATTATAACAGACACATTTGTATTCTTGGGTGAGCTGTTTAATAACTAACTGTGAATCCCCAAAAATATGCAAATTATATGCTTTCATTTCTATTAGTATTTCTAACCCGATAATTAAGGGTTCATACTTAGCCTTGTTGTTGGAGCATATATATTTAAGTTCAAACATGAATTTAGTTGGAGTACCTTGAGGAGAAATTGTAACGCCCCAATTTTTAGAAAATATTCTGAATGTACTGTTTTCTGTTTTTCATGCTTTTGTATGAATGACCGCTGTGTCCCTGTTTTTCTGTTCTTGATTTTTGTATGAAAACAATTTCGATAATACAGGTTCAAATTTTATTTGATCGTTTTACGTAATTTGCTTCGAGACGGTCAAATAAAAATTTTTCTGAGCTACTGTATTAATTTTTCTGAAAGATATACAGCTAAATAATACTGCTGGATATTTTATTTGAACGTTTTGGATAATTACCTACGTTGTGGGAAAAAAATGGGGAAATGACCGTTACGTCCCGAACGTACTGTTTTCTCTGTTTTTGTCTGTTTTTAATTGTTTTCTTCTTGATTTAATGCCAGAAAATACTGTATGTGATTTTATATGAACTTTTTGTGTGATTTGCTCGAGCGGGAAAATAATATTTTTTCCGGGCGGGAAAATCTTATTTGATTATTTAGAATTGGGGGATCTTACTTAACCCGATTCTGAATGAGTTTAAAAATAATCTTTTAATTTTTAGGATTTAATCACAAATAAAATAATTTTATATTATTATAATATTATTTTATTAGTCAAGATATGTTTTAGTGACAAGTGGACCCTAAATATTTTGCGGGACCCACAATTAGCGAATCGGTTAGATCGGTAGCTTAATTAATCACCGTAGGTCGTAGAACTTTCGAAACAGTGACTCGGCCTAGTTGACTCAATGAAAAATTAAATACACCTGTGTGACTCGGCATGTGAGTCACCATAAGCAACCAATGAGAAGAAGGCTTGCTCACCAAGGCTTAATCTTAGCCTTTGATTCATCCAATGGCTTGGATGAAGCCAAGCAAGGTGCCCACCTTGCACCCCACTTGAAGTCCACGGCCAAGAGGCCTTTGGTGACCAAAATATCACTTTGTCTTCATCACTTTTCTCTCTTCTCTCTCATCAAGAACCCTAGCCACCATTCTTGCCCATTTTCTCCACCATATTCGGCCAAGACACAAACTACACCATCCAACCATCCAAAAATTTTTCTAACCAAGTTTCCTTAATCTAAACACCATTCTAAGAACCTTTGTAGTTGGGAGTTTCTTCAAATTCTTCCATCTAAGGCTTGGAAACCAACCTTGGAAGTTTTACCTAGAAGGTGAAATTTCATACTTTTCTTTTCTCTCTTCTTTTTCAAAGTTCTAAGCCATGATTTTTCCATGGTTTAGCTTCTTTTTCATGGTTAGTAACATGTAGGTTTTGTTTGAAAATTTTAGGTGTTTGGTGGAGTGAAAACCGTGACCTAAGGAGGTGAGAAAGCAAGTTTTTGTCTTCATTTAAGGTAAGAGGAAGACAATTCTTATCATCCCTTGATGGTGGTAAGAAGATGGAGTTATTTGTGATGTTGTAGAATCCATAAGGATTCGGTGGTCATGTGTTATTTATGTGTGTATTTGTTAATTTTTGTGGTTGCTAGTAGCTTAAGTGTTATGTGTTAGTAGCTTTCTTATTTGGTAATTGTAATAATCTTGCATGTCTAATAGCTTTTGAATGCATGTCTACAAGCTTTAATTTAGGTTGTATGTGTTAGAAAATATTTTGCATGTGTTAGAAATATTTTGCATATGTTAGAAATATAATGCATGTGTTAGAAATTGTATGATAAGTCATAGGATGTGAATAACATGTGTAAGTTTGCATGAGTGTTCCAAAGAACACAATCCAATAGCTCACGGCAATGCCAAAGTTTGGAGGACCAAAATGTTCTCTTAATTTTTCCTAAAGTGTAGCTTAATTAACCTAGGAGAATCAAGAAAGTTTCTAATTGATTTGATCAAAGAAAAATGCATTTAGAAATCAAATGGTACAAACTTAGTATTTTGGGCCAATATGCCTAAAGGATTAAATTGAATATAGATAACTATTTTCTAAAATGATTTAATGAACTTAGACTATAGAATACATTTGATATGATTTAAAAGGTGAAAGACATTTTGGAAATCAAATGTAAAAGTTTTATAAAATTTCGCCAACATGCCACTATAGGAATTCATGATTTTAAAAACTTGTTTCTAAACCTTTTTCAATTAAAAGAAACAATACAAGTTAAGAAGAAATTTTCTATAATAATTTATGAAGGAACCAATTGATAGAAGTAAATCTAAAGGGTTAAAATTCATAATTTTATCATTAGGAAGGAAATACAAGAATATTAAGAAATTTTCTAACATATAGCTCACTTTTGGTTTTGAAGCATGTTAGAGATTTCAAAAAGAATTTAATGAAATGGTTAAAAATTAGGTAAATAGAAATTTTATGGAAAATTTAGAAAACCATTATTATAAGTTTCTAAACAAAATACTGTCAATTTTTAGTAAAAATGAACCTATAAGATAGTCAAAATATCCTAATGACAGTATACGGTATGAAAAATTATTCTACGTAGTTTAAATGTACTAAATATTATTTCTATCTGTTTAAATGGTAATTTTAAAGGTATTCGAATAAGAAAATGATTTAAAAATTCTACGCGATTGAGAAAACGTATTAAAAATGCTACGCGATTTTAAAAACAGAAAAATATCTTTACCCGATTTTTAAACGTTTGTAAAAACGACGAGATTTCAAAAACGCGATAAAATTTCTACGCGATTGACCGTTACTGGTATTTATTTTTTTCATTGTGTCGGGAAAATGTGAACCCGTATAGGTTTTTGAGGTTATTTCGTTGTCGGGAAAAAGTGAACCCGTACAGGCTTTCTGCCATTGAGGGCATATATATTTTATCTTAAGGGCATTTTCGTAATTTCATATATTTGGAATTATGTTTTGTCTTTATACCGATTTTTGGTGTTTTGGTTGAGACGAATCACATCGTGTTGTCGATGCGATAAGTGTAGTGTTGTTTATTGTTCTAATAAACTTGGAGACTTTAGTGTACGGGATCCCACATGTGATGGACGGTTGGTAGCTCCATTGGCCGTGGTAAACCGATAGCACACTAATGTACTCGACATTCACTATATTTAATCGAGGGTTGTAAAGTCTAGTAGTACATTGCCTATAGTGCCACAACGGAGATCGTGAACTATACTACGCCCGGATGGTAGATTCCCGTGTCGTAGGCTATTGACGCAACGTGTGATCGCGTAATAGTTGGTTGGGCAGCCGTGGTACTAATAGATTTTGCAAGTCATTCTCTCGATATCTGTTTGGGTTTAGCTCCATGGAGTAGGGTTGTGTTTTGGTGTATTTGAGTATATCTTGGATATTATTCCATTTTCTCTATTTATCTTTATTTGGTAACATCTTGGATATTTTTACATTTTCTCTATTTATATTTATCGATAATTTTTATGTTAGTTGTCTATTTCTTATCTTATCTTATCTGTGAGATTGATTTATCGTGTGATTTTCTTTATTTGTGATACATCTATGATGTTCGAAACCCTAGGATATTTAATATGTATTCTTGTTATAGCTTATTTGTATTGTATGAACTGTGTAGTTATTTGTCGTCTTCTTATTTGCCATGTTGTGATGGTTTTATGTTGTCTTACCTCTTTATTGTATGTGTCTATTGTCTATTTATTTTATGCGATAAAGAGTTTGAAGAGGAAGAAGAGGAACAACCTCTTGAGATCGTGACCACGAGGAAGAGGGAGATCGACAGACCGACGATCGGTTTACGAGCAAGAACCATCCGATCATCCATACCCTCTGGATTGATTGTGTGGGGGATGGCGACACACCGCATTTTGGGGTTCGTAGAGCTGGTATTCCATGGAGGTGATTTGGCTTGGCATTTACGAGGAGATCGTGCTTACATTACCTATCTTTGGACGTATGACCGTGTGATTCTACGTCATCGGTTTGATGGAGATCCGGTTGCGACGACGACGCTTTTTCGCATTTAGAGTTGCCCTTATCCATTAGGCGTTATTGGGGTGCTTGAAAACCCGAGCCTAGTGAGATAAGCATCGTGTCGATTGCGCGATCCCGTTATCGCCGTATGTCGAGACATCGTGGATATTTATCTCCCGATGATCATTTTCACACCGAGAGTGATCCATCGAGGATTAGATAATCATGATGTTTTTTTTGGGCGCGTCGGCGTATGTCTATATATATAACTCTTTTATTGCTTTCTTTCTTGTTTTGTTTAAAGAGTTATAGTCTTAGTTGTAAATTATATGTACGCTTTATAACTTAACCATATGTATATTATTAGTGATGATGTTTTTTTTTTCGTATATTTCGTATTATCTTTTTATTACATATTTACGTTTATCGGGAATTATTTTTACAACCCGTAATAATTTTAACAAATATTCCGCAACTTGGGTAGATTTTATTTCTATTTATTTTATTTTATTTTATGTGTGACATCCTCCAAAGGGTGTTACATTAGTTGAATATCGAGCCCAGTTAGAGTCTTTTGGGGTTGTGGTTGGGTCTGTTTTTGTTTGTGCTGTGTGATTCTCTGTGATGTTTGTGATTCATATCCTTTTGGAAATATCTTAAAGGATGTATCTGACTTTGTTTTGTTATGTTTGAAGAAAGGAGATGGCTGGTCGAGGTAGAGGACGTGTTAACGTAAATCGAGATGAGGACCCGATGTTGGTTGCTGCTGAGGCTATGCGGCAGATGGCTGAAGTGATTACTCAGCAAAATTTGAGAGCAGCCCAACAACAAGATGCTACAGCAGATGCCCTAAATTTATCTGAATTTAGGCGTCATAATCCGCCACAATTTAGAGGCGAGGTGGATCCGGAGAAAGCGAGTCAGTGGATGCAAGATTTAGAGAGAATATTTGAAGGGATGAGATGTACCGATGAAAAGAAAGTGACTTATGCTGTTTTCATGCTGAGAGGAGATGCGAGAACATTGGTGGAGAGGAATCCGCCGAGTGTTGCAAGTGAAGGGACTGAGATCACTTGGGAAGTGTTTTCTAATACTTTTCTCGGATAAATATTTTCTGCGAGTGCTAGGCATGCCAAGGAAATGGAATTTCTTGGTTTGCGACGGGGAATATGACGGTGAATGAGTATGCCACAAAATTTGAGAGTTTATCTCAATTCTCAGATTATGCTCAAACACGACAAGATGATGTGTGGAGATGCAGGAAGTTTGAATCAGGTTTAAGGGTGGAACTGAAACGAGGAGTGGTATCTTTGAGGATGACTCAGTTTCATGCGTTGGTGGATGCGTGTGCTCGACTTGAAGAGTTAGAGCCATCTAGAGATCAAAGGAATCAGAATTTTGGACCGACAAGGTTTCAGAGAGGTGGAGGTAGTAATGCCAATCGGTTTCAGCAGTAAGCCGTATACCAGCCAACGGAAGTCAATCTCAACGACCATCCGTTAGTGGAAGTGCAAGTGGTAGTGGAGCCGACGAGAGGGTGGCGTTTACGCCAACGTGTTTTAAGTGCGGGAAGAAAGGTCATATTTCTCCCGAGTGTACGATTAAAGGTACGGTTGTTTCAATTGTAAACAACACGGGCACATAGCAAAGGATTGTCCACAGCCGGAGAGAAACCCGCTGTTCGGTATGTTAAAGCTAATCAGCAGAAGTCTGGAAGTACTCAACCGAGATCTGGAGGACGAGTATATACAATGGTGGGATCTGAGATTTCTAAGTCTGATGATCTTATTCAGGGAGAAGGAGACATTGGAGGTAATCTTCTCGACTGTCTTGTATGACTCGGGTGCTACACACTCTTTTATTGCATATGATTGTGTGGAAAGGTTGAAGTTGCCTATGTCTTCTCTGAATGTTATGTTGAATGTATCTACACCAACTGCTAAACCTGTAGTTACTTCTAAGATCTGTTTGGATTGTCCTATTGTTGTGAAGGGCCGTTTGTTTTTGGTCGATTTGATTTGTTTGCCTCTCATTGAGATAGATGTAATATTAGGGATGGACTGGTTATGTTCTAACCATATCCTCATAGATTGTGCGAAGAAAACTATAGTTTTTCCTAAGGAAGAAGAGTCTGGATTCTTAACTGCTGTTAAGGTCAAGTCTTTACTGAGAGATGGAGCGCAGGGATATCTGGTATTGTCTTCTCTAGAAGTTAAGAATGAGAAGGATGTGAATACTATTCCTGTTGTCAACGAATTTCCGGATGTTTTTCCTGAAGATGTACCTGGTTTACCGCCTGAGCGGGAGATCGAATTCTCAATTGATTTAGTACCGGGAACAGGTCCTATCTCAATTGCACCATATCGTATGTCGCCGAGAGTTGGAGGAGCTGAAAAAGCAATTAGTGGAACTGTTGGAGAAAGAATTTGTACGACCTAGTGTTTCCCACGTGGGTGCGCCAGTACTTTTGGTCAAGAAGAAGGATGGAACGTCACGACTTTGTGTGGACTATCGACAATTGAACAAGGTGACTATCAAGAATAAATATCCGCTTCCAAGAATCGACGATTTGATGGATCAATTGAGAGGAGCTGTGATATTTTCCAAGATAGATCTACGATCGGGTTATCACCAAATTCGTGTGAAAGGGGAGGATGTGCCGAAAACGCTTTTCGAACTCGTTATGGACATTATGAGTATCGGGTAATGCCATTCGGGGTGACGAATGCTCCCGCTATATTTATGGATTATATGAACAGGGATATTTCGTCCGTATCTAGACAGATTTGTCGTTGTCTTTATCGATGACATTCGATCTATTCTAGATCGAAGGAAGAGCATCTTTGAACATCTAAGTGTTATTCTTCAGATTTTGAGGGAGAAACAGTTGTATGCGAAGTTGTCTAAGTGTGAGTTCTGGTTGGAAGAAGTTCAATTTCTTGGTCACGTAATTTCTAAAGAAGGTATAGCGGTGGACCCATTGAAAGTGGAGACTGTTTTACAGTGGGAGAGACCTAAGACAGTAACGGAAGTTCGAAGTTTTGTTGGACTTGCTGGTTATTATCGGAGATTTATCGAAGGTTTTTCCAAGATTGCTTTGACCACTTACACAACTAACGAGGAAAAGTCAAGCTTTCGAATGGACGGAAGAGCGTGAAGCTAGTTTTCAAGAGTTGAAGAAGAGGTTAACAAGCTCAAGCGCCGTGTTAATCCTACCGGTTCGACAAAATCTTTCGATGTGTATTGTGACGCTTCTTATCAAGGACTAGGATGCGTGTTGATGCAAGACCGGAACGTGGTGGCGTATGCTTCTCGACAATTGAAGATTCATGAAAAGAATTATCCTACGCATGATTTGGAATTGGCTGCGGTGGTTTTTGCTTTGAAGATATGGAGACACTTTCTCTATGGAGCAACGTTCAACATTTTCAGTGATCACAAGAGTTTAAAGTACTTGTACGACCAGAAGGAGCTGAATATGAGGCAGCGAAGGTGGTTGGAATTTCTGAACGATTACGATTTTCAACTTTTGTACCATCCTGGTAAGGCGAATGTCGTGGCCGATGCTTTAAGCAGGAAGATTATTAGTGTTTCTGCGCTAATGATTAAAGAAAAGGAGCTCATTGAACAGTTTTAGAGATGAGTGGTCGTTTGTTGAGTTAAAACCGGGAAGATCTGTATTAACATGGTTACTATCTCGAGCGAGCTGATGGAAGACATAAAAGAAAAGCAAAATGCCGATAAATTTTTGCAAAGAATGAGGGAGCAAATAAAACAAGGCGAGACACTAGAGTTCAAGGAAGGAACGATGGAATTACGAGATTTCGGGGTAGAGTCCGTGTTCCTCGTAACCAAGAACGAGAAGATATATTGTGAAACATGCCCATACTAGTCTATTGAGTATGCATCCGGGCATAACAAAGATGTATCAAGACTTGAAGAAGTTATTCGGTGGCATGGAATGAAGGGTGATGTAGTTAGATGCGTGTCAACTTGTCTAGTTTGTCAAAAGTCGAAAGTTGAACACCAAAGACCACTGGGATGTTGCAACCATTATCGATTCCGAATGGAAATGGGACAGCATTTCTATGGATTTCGTTCTTGGTTTGCCAAAGACAAGGAGAGGTCATGATTCATATGGGTTATAGTCGATAGACTTACGAAATCGGCTCATTTCTTACCGATCAATATCAAATATTCATTGGAAAGATTAACCCGGTTGTACATCGGTGAAATTGTCGACTACATGGTGTACCGACAAGTATAATTTCGATCGTGATCCGAGGTTTACGTCAAGATTTTGGCGAAGTCTACAAGAAGCTATGGGAACTAAGTTACGGCCGAGTTCGGCGTATCATCCGCATGACCGACGGTCGGTGACGAAAGAACTATACGATCTTTGGAGGATTTATTGCGTGCTTGTGTTTTGGAACAACGGGGAAGTTGGGATGAATTTTTATCTTTGATAGAATTCACCTACAACAATAGTTTTCACGCAAGCATTGGAATGGCACCTTATGAAGCATTGTATGGAAGACGATGTCGAACGCCGCTTAGTTATCTTTGGTATCAAGATGGAGAAAGTATGATTGTTGGACCTGGAGCTTGTACAACAAACTACGGATAAAGTCAAGATGATACAAGAGAAGATGAGGACGACGCAAAGCAGGACAAAAGAGTTACGCGGATAAGCGAAGACGACCTCTTGAATTTGAGGAGGGTGAGCATGTGTTTCGAGAGTTACTCCTACGACCGGTGTCGGAAGAGGTAATTAAGTCTAAGAAGCTTACTCCTAAATTCATTGGACCATATCGATTATCCGACGTATTGGTCCCGTAGCATATCGATTGCTTTGCCGCCTTTCTATCCAATTTGCATGACGTGTTTCATGTGTCTCAATTACGGAAGTATATGCGGATCCGACACATGTTATACAACCGGATGACGTGCAATTAAAGGAGAATTTGACTTACGAAACTTTACCCGTCAAGATAGAGGACGAAAGGTAAAGCAACTTCGAGGAAGATGATCGAGTGGTGAAGGTTATATGGAATGATGTGACGGGTGAAGCTACTTGGGAGCCGGAAGATAAAATGAAGGATCAAGATCCTCATTTGTTCGGATAAACATCAAATTTCGAGGACGAAATTTTTATTTGTTGGGAGTGTTGTAACGCCCCAATTTTTAGAAAATATTCTCGAATGTCTTGTTTTACATTTTTCATGCTTTTGTATGAATGACTATTTGTGTCCCTGTTTTTACGTTCTTGAATTTTGTATGAAAACAATTTCATAATACTGAGTTCAAATTTTATTTGATCGTTTTACGTAATTTGTTTCGAGACGATAAAATAAAAATTTTTCTGAGCTACTGTATTAATTTTTCTGAAAGATATACAACTAAATAATACTGCTGGATATTTTATTTGAACGTTTTGGATAATTACCTACGTTGTGGGAAAAAATGGGAAATGACCGTTACGTCCCGAACGTATTGTTTTCTCTGTTTTTGTCTGTTTTTAATTGTTTTCTTCTTGATTTAATGCCGAAAATACCGTCTGTGATTTTATATGAACTTTTTGTGTGATTTGCTCGAAAAGCGGAAAATAATATTTTCCGGGCCGGAGAAAATCTTATTTGATTATTTAGAATTGGGGGATCTTACTTAACCCGATTCTAAATGAGTTTAAAAATAATCTTTTAATTTTTAGGATTTAATCACAAATAAAATAATTTTATATTATTATAATATTATTTTATTAGTCGATATGTTTTAGTGAAAGGGACCCTAAATATTTTGCGGGACCCACAATTAGCAGAATCAGTTAGATCGGTAGCTTAATTAATCACCGTAGGTGTAGAACTTTCCGAGAAAGTGACTCAATTAGTGACTCAAATAGAAAATTTAAATACACTGTTGTGTGACTCGCATGTGAGTCACCATAAGCTAACCAATGAGAAGAAGGCTTGCTCACCAAGGCTTAATCTTAGCCTTTGATTCATCCAATGGCTTGGATGAAGCCAAGCAAGGTGCCCACCTTGCACCCCACTTGAAGTCCACGGCCAAGAGGCCTTTGGTGACCAAAATATCACTTTGTCTTCATCACTTTTCTCTCTTCTCTCTCATCAAGAACCCTAGCCACCATTCTTGCCCATTTTCTCCACCATATTCGGCCAAGACACAAACTACACCATCCAACCATCCAAAAATTTTTCTAACCAAGTTTCCTTAATCTAAACACCATTCTAAGAACCTTTGTAGTTGGGAGTTTCTTCAAATTCTTCCATCTAAGGCTTGGAAACCAACCTTGGAAGTTTTACCTAGAAGGTGAAATTTCATACTTTTCTTTTCTCTCTTTTTTTTCAAAGTTCTAAGCCATGATTTTTCCATGGTTTAGCTTCTTTTTCATGGTTAGTAACATGTAGGTTTTGTTTGAAAATTTTAGGTGTTTGGTGGAGTGAAAACCGTGACCTAAGGAGGTGAGAAAGCAAGTTTTTGTCTTCATTTAAGGTAAGAGGAAGACAATTCTTATCATCCCTTGATGGTGGTAAGAAGATGGAGTTATTTGTGATGTTGTAGAATCCATAAGGATTCGGTGGTCATGTGTTATTTATGTGTGTATTTGTTAATTTTTGTGGTTGCTAGTAGCTTAAGTGTTATGTGTTAGTAGCTTTCTTATTTGGTAATTGTAATAATCTTGCATGTCTAATAGCTTTTGAATGCATGTCTACAAGCTTTAATTTAGGTTGTATGTGTTAGAAAATATTTTGCATGTGTAGAAATATTTTGCATATGTTAGAAATATAATGCATGTGTTAGAAATTGTATGATAAGTCATAGGATGTGAATAACATGTGTAAGTTTGCATGAGTGTTCCAAAGAACACAATCCAATAGCTCACGGCAATGCCAAAGTTTGGAGGACCAAAATGTTCTCTTAATTTTTCCTAAAGTGTAGCTTAATTAACCTAGGAGAATCAAGAAAGTTTCTAATTGATTTGATCAAAGAAAAATGCATTTAGAAATCAAATGGTACAAACTTAGTATTTTGGGCCAATATGCCTAAAGGATTAAATTGAATATAGATAACTATTTTCTAAAATGATTTAATGAACTTAGACTATAGAATACATTTGATATGATTTAAAAGGTGAAAGACATTTTGGAAATCAAATGTAAAAGTTTTATAAAATTTCGGCCAACATGCCACTATAGGAATTCATGATTTTAAAAACTTGTTTCTAAACCTTTTTCAATTAAAAAGAAACAATACAAGTTAAGAAGAAATTTTCTATAATAATTTATGAAGGAACCAATTGATTAGAAGTAAATCTAAAGGGTTAAAATTCATAATTTTATCATTAGGAAGGAAATACAGTAATGTTAAGAAATTTTCTAACATATAGCTCACTTTTGGTTTTGAAGCATGTTAGAGATTTCAAAAAGAATTTAATGAAATGGTTAAAAATTAGGTAAATAGAAATTTTATGGAAAATTTAGAAAACCATTATTATAAGTTTCTAAACAAAATACTGTCAATTTTTAGTAAAAATGAACCTATAAGATAGTCAAAATATCCTAATGACAAGATATACGGTATGAAAAATTATTCTACGTAGTTTAAATGTACTAAATATTATTTCTATCTGTTTAAATGGTAATTTTAAAGGTATTCGAATAAGAAAATGATTTAAAAATTCTACGCGATTGAGAAAACGTATTAAAAATGCTACGCGATTTTAAAAACAGAAAAATATCTTTACCCGATTTTTAAACGTTTGTAAAAACGACGAGATTTCAAAAACGCGATAAAATTTCTACGCGATTGACCGTTCTAGTATTTATTTTTTCGCTTGTCGGGAAAATGTGAACCCGTCTGAGGTTTTTGAGGTTATTTATTTGTCGAGAAAAAGTGAACCCGTCATGAGCTTTCGCCATTGAGGGCATATATTTTTATCTTAAGGGCATTTTCGTAATTTCATATATTTGGAATTATGTTTTGTCTTTATACCAATTTTGGTGTTTTGGTTGACGAGACGAATCACATCGTGTTGTCGATGCGATAAGTGTAGTGTTGTTTATTGTTCTAATAAACTTGGAGACTTTAGTGTACGGGATCCCACATGTGGACGGAGTTGGTAGCTCATTGCCGTGGTAAACCGATAGCACACTAATGTACTCGACATTCACTATATTTAATCGAGGGTTGTAAAGTCTAGTAGTACATTGCCTATAGTGCCACAACGGGAGATCAGAACTATACTACGCCTGGATGGTAGATTCCCTAGTGTCGTAGGCTATTGACGCAACGTGTGATCGCGTAATAGTTGGTTGGGCAGCCGTGGTACTAATAGATTTTGCAAGTCATTCTCTCGATATCTGTTTGGGTTTAGCTCCATGGAGTAGGGTTGTGTTTTGGTGTATTTGAGTATATCTTGGATATTATTCCATTTTCTCTATTTATCTTTATTTGGTAACATCTTGGATATTTTTACATTTTCTCTATTTATATTTATCGATAATTTTTATGTTAGTTGTCTATTTCTTATCTTATCTTATCTGTGAGATTGATTTATCCGTGTGATTTTCTTTATTTGTGATCATCTATGATGTTCGAAACCCTAGGATATTTAATATGTATTACTGTTATAGCTTATTTGTATTGTATGAACTGTGTAGTAGTTATTTGTCGTCTTCTTATTTGCCATGTTGTGATGGTTTTATGTTGTCTTACCTCTTTATTGTATGTGTCTATTGTCTATTTATTTTATGCGATAAAGAGTTTGAAGAGGAAGAAGAGGAACAACCTCTTGAGATCGTGTACCCTGAGGAAGAGGGAGATCAGCAGACCGACGATCAGTTTTACGAGCAAGAACCATCCGATCATCCATACCCTCTGGATTGATTGTGTGGGGGATGGCGACACCTGCATTTTTGGGGTTCGTAGAGCTGGTATTCCATGGAGGTGATTTGGCTTGGCATTTACGAGGAGATCGTGCTTCTGTTACCTATGCTGGACGTATGACTGTGATTCTACGTCATCAGTTTGATGGAGATCCGGTTGCGACGACGACGCTTTTTCTGCATTTAGAGTTGCCCTTATCCATTAGGCGTTATTGGGGTGCTGAAAACCCTGAGCCTAGTGAGATAAGCATCGTGTCGGCTGCGCGATCCCGTTATCGCCGTATGTCGAGACATCGAGATATTTATCTCCCGATGATCATTTTCACACCGAGAGTGATCCATCGAGGAGGAGTAGATAATCATGATGTTTTTTTGGGCGCGTCGGCATGTATGTCTATATATATTAACTCTTTTATTGCTTTCTTTCTTGTTCTTGTTTAAAGAGTTATAGTCTTAGTTGTAAATTATATGTACGTTTATAACTTAACCATATGTATATTATTAGTGATGATGTTTTTTTTTTATTTCGTATATTTCGTATTATCTTTTTATTACATATTTACATTTTATCGGGAATTATTTTTACAACCCGTAATAATTTTAACAAATATTCCGCAACTTGGGTAAATTTTATTTCTATTTATTTTATTTTATTTTATGTGTGACATCCTCCAAAGGGGTGTTACAGAAATAATTAGAATTCTCACTCCAACTCCATTTTGATGCCTTGAGCCATCAAAATATAAACGCTAAAGTTTTAACTCGACGAAATTTATATTATCAACATCCAAACATGGATGGTCAGCCAAGAAATCAGTAATTGCTTGACCTTTGACAGCTTTCATTGGAACATATTGTAAAGAAAATTTTGACAAAGTAATGGTCCATTTACCAATACGCTAATTTAATATTGGCTTTGACAACATATACTTAATTACATCAGTCTTCGACATGACCAATACATAACAAGGCATCATATAATATTTGAGTTTAGTACATGAGAAATATAATGCTAAATAAAGTTTCTCTATTGTACTATATCTCCTTTGAGCATCATTAAAACTCGACTAAGATAATATATGGCTCTCTCGACATCATTTTCATCTTCTTGAGCTAGCATACTTCCTATAGTCTCGTTCGATGCTAATATGTACAATTTCAATGGTCTACGAGGCACTGGAGGCATTATGACCGGAGGGTTTGTAAAGTATTGTTTTATCTGATCGAAGGCTTCTTGATGGCAAGACTCTCAAACAAAGTCTTGTTCAGCCTTCAACTTGACCAATGGGGCGAAGACTCTAGTTCTTCCCGACAAATTGGATATGAATCTCCTCAGAAAATTCACCTTCCCCAAGAAAGATTATAGTTCCTTCTTGTTCGTCGGTGGTGTGGCTTCCAGAACTGCCTTGACTTTATTCTTGTCCACTTCAATACCTTTCTTATGAACTAAGAAACCCAAGAATTTGGTAGCCGACACTCCAAAACCACATTTTTCCAGATGCATCTTGAGGTTGTGCTTTCTCATCCTGTTGAATACCTGCCTCAAGTTTGTCAAGTGACTTTCCTTCGTTTCTGACTTGACAATTACATCGTCAATATACACCTCTATGAATTTTCCAATGACATCATGAAAAATAGTATTCATTGCTCTTTGATAGGTGGCCCCTGCATTTTTCAAACCGAAAGGCATGACTACCCATTCATATATCCCAATGGCCCTTGGACATCTGAAGGCAACTTTCGACACATCCTCTTTGGCTATAAAGATTTCATTATAACCTGCATGGCCATCCATAAAACTTAACAATTCATATCCAGATGCGGCATTAACTAATATGTCTGCAATGGACATAGGATATTCATCTTTAGGAGTAGCAGCATTTAAATTTCTAAAGTCTATGCATACTCTTAACTTGCCATTTTTCTTAATTACAGGAACTACATTAGACAGCCATTCGACATGCCTGGTTGTTCTAATGAACTTGGCTTTGAGCAATCTTTCGACCTCTTCCTTTATCTTTAACACCACCTCTAGTGCAAATCTCCTGTTAGTTTACTTGACAGGTCTGCATCCTTCTTTTAACGGCAGTCTATGTTCGACAAGGTCTCTGCTTAACCCAAGCATCTCGTCATAATCTCATGCAAAATAATCTTTGTATTCCTTGATTAAATCGACACGTTTTTCCTTGAACTCCTTCGGCAGAAATGAACTCACGAATATGGGCCTTTTATCTATTTCAGTGCCTAAGTTTATCTCTTCCAAAAGGTCTTCGACTTCTACACTTTACTTTTCATCAAATCGTTTCTCAAATCCCAAAGAACTATCATCTATTATGCAATCCGACAATACACCTTCAGTGATGTACACTGCTCTGTCGACCACATAAGCCGACAGTCAATCCAACTGATTAACACTCATGGCTAGTGCTTGGCTGATCCATTTCAGCCTTATTCACTAGTCGAATGCCAAACTGATCCATTAAGCATACTTCAAGTGCATCTTTGTTGATAACTCCATCATTTGCCGTGACTAACTTGACATTTGGAGCATATATTTTAAAATCGACATGAAGCTGTTGTAAATAGTAAGGGCTATCATCTGCCTCTACTATTTCTACCTAATCATTTGTATTCCAAAGAATAAGCTTCTGATGAACCATTGATGGTATTGCTTAACCGACATGTATCCAATCTCTTCCCAGTAAAAGATCGTAACTAGATTTCATCGGAATTATAACAAATAATGTCGACCTTTCAATGGATCTGACTTGCATGTTCAGCATTACTACTCCGTCTGACGGGAAAGTTTTGCCACTGAAATCAGTAATAATCATGTTAGTTGCCATCAAATTAGACTCATTCTTCCCAAGCTTCTTCAACATTGCCCTTGGGATCAGATTGATAGTTGCCCCTCCGTCTATCAAGACTCTATTTGTTGGCTTGCCTTCTAACAAAGCCTTGATGTGCAATGGGCAGAGATGAGTCTTCTGTTCTTCTGTTGGCTTTTCAAAATATGTTGTATTGTCGAACACGGTTAACATATTATCCTGACAGAAAAGCCAATGATCACTGAGGTTATCCAGGTCTTCTTCATTCTCTCCAATATACTCAACTTCATGAAATCCTTCAAACTCAGCAGGCAGAACTGAAATCAAATTTACACACATTGATTTCAAAAACTCTTCCTCATCTGACTCTTCATTACTTCTGTATCCTCCAAGCTTGAAATAGTCTTCTGATGGCAAACTACTATCCATAGCCATTATGATGTCATTCAGATCCTTGTCTAGATTAAAATCCATGTCGAACTGTTCATTATCACCAAAGCCTAAAAGATCATCCGGATCAGTCAAGGCCTCAATAATTTCATCAGCTATCAAGTCCATATCTATGATTTGGCAATCAGACTTCACCAAATTTCTTTTTCCCTTGATCATGTCAAGCATTTTCTTTCTCCACTCGACATCTTGGTCAGGATCTTTTAGGACTTTCAATATTTCTTCCTTCGACCATTCTTTATCATCACTACCGCTTTTATTCTCAATTATCCTTATTATCATTTTCTCAACTTTCAACCTAGTCATTTCCTTGTTTTCCTTAGCTGCTAGATTGTTCTTCTTTACTTCTTTTTTCTGCTGCTACAACTCTAATCAGCCATTTTCTTCCAATTTTGTTTGGAGTAGGCCCTTGAACCTGTTTCCCTTTCTTTATCTCTGCAAGTTTTTCTTGTCGGAGATTGTCATTCCCATCGAGCCGTCTAACTTCAATTGTTGTCAGCTCAACTGGGATTGCCCCCCTTGTATTTGCGGATTCTTTTCTGACAATACTCTTTAATTTCTTGTCATCTTTATTTTCGTCTGATGTTGGCTTAGCCTCAACTACTAAACATCCCATTTCTGTGGGTTGTTCTTTAATAATTAAACCCTCAGCTTTCTCTTCTGTGCTTATCTCAACCTCTGCAACCTTCTTTTTCGACTCTTTGACATTGGTAAAGACTTTGATGGCCCTGCTACATCCTGGCCAATCAAAACTTCATCTTAGTTAATTCTACCATGTATGTAATCTTCATTCTAGAATGATTGATTTTTCTGAAATCTATTCTTTCTGGCAGTCATGTTTCATCTAAAATACGTGTAACTTGCCATTGCAGAATTTTTAACCCATCTGTTCACAGTAACATTAGCAGGTGGCACTCTGGTCCTAGCTGGTCCGACACAACCCCTGGGACATGAATTACTCCCATAGATTCACCAGATGACTCAACTAACCAGCCATTCATATTAGGCCTGGGCGCATAGATTGGGTTAGGTTTTGGAGTATAAACTGGCCTTGGAGTATTGAAAGGTTATTGTGGTTTTCTAACTTTCTTATCGAAAAACTTCTTTTTACCTTGTGAATTACCCTGTTGCTCCTCAGTAGCTTTCTTTGCAACAAATTCATCATACACTGCATTACACCTCAGACACAACCTTACCTTGCCTTTTTCTTTCTTCTTTTCAAGGAACTTTTCAAGAGATTCTCCTAGCTTGGGATAAACGTCCATTGCATCTTCCATATCAATGTCGAATCCCTGCAAATTTCTTATATTGATCATTCCAACATTCAAAGGAACTTGTTGATCGACATATGAAATTTCGACCTGAAACAGATCTATATCAACTTTCATATCTGCCTTCTGCCTTAGGCTTGTCAGCAAACTTCAAACGCCCATCCATTAGTGTCTTCTGAATTAAATCTCTGAAACGAATGCATTCGTTAGTAACATGACCGAAATTGTTATGAAACTTATAATATTTTCGGTCTTTTATATCATCAGATTTCAATAACCTATGGCCTTCTGACATTTTAATTTGTTTATCCTTTAACAATAAATCAAAGATTTTGTCAGTTTTTGTTACATCGAATGTATATATTTTTCTATTGACATAATTCATTTTTTCCTTATTTCTTGTAGGCTGGAGAGCCTGACACGCATAAGGAGGACCATTCTGAAGTTCAACAATGTTGACTTCAAATTCATCATTGCTATCTTAAGTCTCATTGTCGGATTTATCTAATCTGATGAATGCCACTTTCTCCCTTTTAAGGAATCTCTTTTGTTTATGAACTTTTTCAGCTTTTAGTTCTATTTGCCTAACCTTTTCACCTAGTTGGGCAAGATCAACTAAGTGTTAGTTTACTAAATTTTTCTTTATGTAATAGTCTAAACCCCCTACAGTAATTTTCACTATTTCTGCTTCAGGTGTAGGAGTAAAACATCTACTTCTCATTTGTCGAAACCTAGATAGGTAATCGTCCACAGTTTCATTATACATTCTCTTGATATTGAAGAGATCTGTAAGTCCAACTTTCAAATCTCTCCTAAAGAATTGATCATGGAAACTCCTTTCTAATTGAGTCCAAGAATGAATCGAATTTGGTCTCAATGTCGAAAATCAATAAAATGCATTTTTAGTAAGAGAACTTAGGAATAATCTTATTTTAAGGCCTTCAATAGTGGCCAACTCCCCCATTTCTATAGTATACTGTGCAATATGTTCGATGGTCGATTCCCCACTTTCACCAGCAAACTTTGAAAGTTTAGGAATTTTAATTCCTCTGGGCAATTCTGCTTGTTGTACCCACTCAGGAAAGGCCAAAACAAAGTAGGGTTGGTTGACATATCCAACATTGAACCCAAACCTATTCAGCACTTGTTCCACTACTTGATTAACATTTTGCTCAACCACTTGGTGCCCCCCAAGATTTCGTCGAAGCAATCTCATAGCTGTATCATTCCTAGCCATTTGATCCTCATCATCTCGACGAAGTACATGGACATTACCATATTCTAAACGCGGTTGATCTTTTTGTCCAGGTTGACCAGGATTTTGCTGGTCTTGTCCTACGGTCGCTTGGGGTATAGCTACTCCTGCATTTGCCCCAGGCTGGGCTCTTTGAGCATTATCATTGGCCAACCTTTCTATTCCCAAGGCTTGATTTAGCCTTGCCATTTGTTGAGCCAATGCATTACAAGCATTATTTGTAGTTTCCATGATTAGCGTAATTACGACACTCATTTGTTGAGTGAACATATGCACCATGTCATGGTTACTTTCATCCATTTGTTGTCGAAAATTGGCCAAAGAATTCATGGTTGGCCCAATTACATTTTGAAGAATATCTCTTGATATATTTGGGAATACGGGTCCCAAATTCAATCTCTCCTGTCGAAAAGGAGTTGGATTACTTGAACTTGCAACTCCTGTTCCTTGGCCATTAAAACTTACTAAAGCCAAACTTATTTGTGGTTGGCATTGTGAGGCCGCTATTTGGTCTATAGTATTAGCCAAAGTACTGTCAAGTCCCATTTGTACCAACACAGGAGGAACATAGTTAGGCGGAAAACCATATTGTGGTATAAACCTTGAATTTGAATTCATTACACTTTGGTTACTTGGCTGACTCAGTGATGACTGAGTCACTCCAGGTACCATTTATTTTATCACTGGATTACTCCGAAGAATACCAGTTACTATTGCATCCAACACAGGACCCGTACTAACAACGATTAAGGGTGGCGCAGTAACGACTGTTGAAGGTGGCGCACTAGCATAAATTAAAAGTGCATCTGACGCTTGGTTATTTACGTTACTCATGATTTGCGTATTTTGAGAAAGGCAAGAATAAACTACCTTTCCACTTCTTAAATGCATAAAACCATCTTTTATGCAAAGAGGTTCGTGACACTACGAGTTACTCTGAACTCGTTCCACCAGGCGTGCCAATTTGTTTATGGGTAAATTTAGTTATGACAAATTCCAACAAACAAATATATATATTTTTAGTCGAATGTGGGTTCAGAGTTATGTAGCAATCTCGTTTGGAAAAGCTTTTTATATGAAATTTGTAAAACTTGATGCAAGAAGTAAAAGGAAAGAAATGAAAGTTTAGAAAAAAACTTTAAAACGTTGCAGGAAATTAAAGTGCAAAGTGTAAAATGTAAAGTAAAATATAAAGTAAATTAAAGGTGCATGTTAAATGTAAAAATGTAAAAAAAAACAAGATTAAAAGTATTAAAATAAATGACGAAATATAAAGTGCTAAAGATTAAAGGTGTAGAAAGTTAAAATACATCGTGAAAAGTATAAAGAAAAATAATCGAAAAAACTAACCACGTGTAAAGGAAAGTAGAAGATAAATGAAATAACTAACTTTAAAAAACTTTATTACATTAAAATAAATGACTTGAAATGAAAATGGAAGATAAAAACATACTTGGAGTAAATCCATTAATATCTTCTTCGTGAGATATTAGGATTGTATATCCAGTAACCAACCATTTGTACATCATGAATACTAGTATTTATAGGCAAATTATGAAAAATAACGACTTAGAAGAAAAAATTATGGACCACGTTCACAAGTGGCAAAGTTAATCACAGGTTATGCCACGTTTTTCTATACTAATATTTTGCTCAACTAAAATAGAATCACAATCGAGAGTAGTTATGAAATCTTTTTCTATGACAATAACCAACTCTTCAATCGAATTAATCTAAATTCAATTAAATTAGTAATCTTTATTTTTGACGAAACCAACCCTTGACCATTTGAGAGTCTGGCCACCACTTGGATCCCCATCCTTCAGTCGAATTCAAGACTAATAACTAAAAGCAAACTCAACAAAATTAATTCCAAAAGTGAGATCTTTAACGACAAAAATCAACATCTCCCTATAACACATTAGAAAAATTTCTTCAATGTCATCATAATCGAGGGTCAATTTCGCCTTGAATCCAAAAATCTCTTCGTCGAATATCTCAATGTTATCATTCCAAGATATGGCTCATAAGACAAAACCTAAATTCTTATTCGTCGAATGTCTCAATGGTATCATCCAAATATAAAGTAATATCAAAATTATCTTCGTCAAATATTTCAATATTATCATCCGACTATCAAAATTATCTTTGTCGAATTAGAACTTGTGATTTTACCCCCAACAATGGGTAAATTTGACACTAATATTTTGCTCAACTATGAGAGCAACTATGAATCCTTTTGACAAAAAACCAACGCCTGACTATTAACATACGTCGGTCCAACGCTTAGAAAATCTCGTCGGTCCATCACTTAGAAAATCACGTCGGTCCATCACTGTTTCTTCATCGAATTAGAACTTGTAATTTTACTCCCAACAGTAGTACTAGCAGTGAGATGTTCCTGTCGAATCACAGTGTTTTGGCTTCTGGTCCTCACCATGGTTAGTGTTCTCCTCCTACCTGAACAACTAAGTCATACCCACACTAACCAGAAAAAACAACAATAAAAACCAACAATCTGCAGGAAATAGAGAAAAATGAATAAGTAAGAAGTGGGAAAAAAGGTTTTATTGCAAAATTTCAACAGACGACGTCAATGTTCCACTATAGCTCCAAGTAGTAGCTATGATGGGTTCTTCTTTGGTAGTGAAAAAATGTCTAGCCCCTTCAAAGGGCTATTGTATTTCTTTTTATAGGGATGGGATGAGTGACCTCATCTAATGATTAGTAATCATAAGGTTGTTATTGATTGCCTCAGTGGGAGTGTGACATGTAGCCCATTTATTCTCTTTCTAATAACTAACTCCTCAAGTGAGTTTTCTTAGGGTGCTTGGATAAGTTGGTATGGGTGCATGTTTGGGAGAAGATTTTGATGACGTACTTCGGCTTCATCTGCAGGGGCCTAGGTACGATTCACAACCCCTAGGTCGGAGCAATAAAAGAGCGTATGAGTTAAGTAAGTCTGTTCGCAAGTGGGGTCTTGGTGTGTCGATTCGTAGATAGAGTCCAAGTATAGTCCATCCACCTTATACACTTTGGAAATTACAATGAACTACAAATAGTTTTAATACATGAGAAATTATTATATGTTTCTGGAGCACATTGCACGTTAAGTGTATGCTCTAGAAAAGATCTTTATTATTAATTTTAAGTTAGTAACGTAAAATTTATGTAAGTTTAATTAAAATTGATTGTAGAAATTTTTCCTAGAGCATGCATTAAATATACTCCAAGAATATGCTAGAATTTCTCTTAATACACAGCCATTTTATGTTTAATTTATCATTGAATTTTGACAAATTTATATAATAGAAAATAGCATATATTTAATGCAAATTCTTCATCTTATACTAAACCTTCTTAGATATTATGAATATATAGTTTTTTTATTCTAGTCAAGTGACATTTGGACTAGTTTGTGTATACATTAATTAATTCATCTCCTAATTCTATTATAATAAGATCATCCATTGAGACTAGAAAATTTGTAAAAATATTTTTTATTGCATGGCCTCAAGTAATTATCATAATTAGAATCTGAATCTATGATCAATGATGTAAAAATATATAATAATGATATTATCAGACATAAGAAAATGTCTCTTTCAAATAATTTTAAAAGATAGGATATTCTAAAATGATAATTTTTAATAATAAAAAACTATTGATAGGCGCCATTTGTATCACCATATTTCTTGATGGTATTTCTAACACTTGTACTAGTTTAGTGTATTCTTTCTAATTTATCATTTTAAACACTTTTAAACAGAATAATTACTCTTAAAAATAGATTTTGTAGTAAATTAAAACACATCTTGTTTTGTAAAGTAAAATACCTACTTTTTTTTCTTTTTTAAAAAACCACTAAGCATATCCATTCATGCTATAGTTTTTGCTTGACCGCTGGGTTGACCTAACCTCAAAGTACTTTTAGTAGGTGTTTGAACTAATATTTTAAAAATTAAACTAGGGATCAAATTGGTAAGATTTTTAAATTATGATTTAATTAATTTAATTATATAAATTGATAGTTAAATCATGATTAAACTGTAATTGAATTAAATAATAATTAAACTAAAAGTATAACCAGTTCACCAATTCAGCCAAATAATTTAATTTGATTTTAAAACATTAGTTTGAAAATTGTAAGTAAAGTCTGCCAAGCGTAAAACTCAATTTACTACTTTAGTCATAACTCATGATTGCCTACCTTTCTTTCTATTACACAGTCAACATAATTATTTTTATAACATGATACTCTTTTTTCAGATAAAAAAAAGTAATTACTTTTATAACATGGTTAATCGAAGAACAACCCAAAAAAAAAAATGGTAGCTAAGTATTTAAAAAAATCTTTTATGTACCAAAAAAATCATTTTTCTTAATTTTTGGCCGATTGTTTTGTGTTGCAAAATAGTAGTTAATAAATATTGTTTTTATTTTCATAAAACTCCTTTCTTGGTGAGATTAGAGTTTCATCTCATTCTGAACCCACTGCGAGATAATCTATCAATTCAACTAAATGAGACTTTTTGGAGTCAATAATCTTATAATAATGGCATCTAACTTTATACTCATACTTAATCTATTTACTATATTCTCTTACCAAATCTTTCAACTTTCCTTGTGAATTAAAAAGGAAAAAAAGGAAATGAGTGTCCTTGAAACGTCAAACAATGCAAGCATCTTTGTTTGATTTTTACCTATATCTTGTTGCATTTAAAAATAGAAGTCAACATCAGCCGTTTGATAGAGTTAGATGTCCTGGAAATTCTGCATGTTATATAGATTATTGATCATGATTGGTAGTTTTCGAGCTAATTAAGAGGATCGATGTAGACATAATCCCAAGACATCCATGCTTTATGAATTAGCCTAGCTATCGATTAACTAGAGCTAACTTTTTGTTGAAACCTTATGTCAAAGTACCTATCAATTCTGGCGTTTGAAATTGATAGACCCTTCAACAAAAATTTATATCATCTACATATATATTTGTAGCAAACTATAAATAAAAATAAAGACATGATACAGAGATTAAAATTTCTTACTTTGCATTTCCATTTGGATAGAATTACTTAGTTTCAAAATAATATACATGCCAAGTGATGACTGATTGATTGAGAGTATTCAATTTACATCTTTATTACTACATACTGTCAATAAATTTTCGCGAACCTTTTTGATGTAAGAAGAATAGTATTGAAGCTTAGCTATATGTTTATGTTAAACTTTTGTTAAAGGACAAATTCGATTCCGCATCTCGATTCAAGGAAGAGAATCACTTTCTCAAGAGATTCTATAGTACTTTGATTGATATTTTAATCAAGAAAGTCAATAATAATTTTGAAAATCACACAGAGATGTATAAATCGAAAATACAAATATAGCAGTGTTGTATATTTAACTTAGTACTTAGCAAAAATACAGCAAATAAGTAAAGCAATGAAAATGCAATGAAAAGAACTTGCTTTGAGAGTTAAAAATTGCTTTAAGATAAAGAAAAACAGGTAAAAGAAGACAATTAAATGACATCAAATGTAAATAACAAATCAATAAAGTGCACCAAAGTAAACTTGACAAGTAATGAAGAGTGCACAATCATAAATGATAGCAATTTAAAGAAAACAATGTAAAACAAGAAAAGTAAATGTGCAGATAAGTAATATGAGCACAAATGTAAACTTGCAGAAAAGTAATAAAAACAAGTAAATTAAAACAAGAAAAAGAACTCAAATGACATCAAAAGAATCACTTGATCCAGAGTAGAAGAGAATGTGCGAGAAAATAAAAGACTAGAAACGTAAATAGAATTGAATTTGTAAATTGTACAGAAAAAGAACAGGATGGAAACGTACTTGAGTAACTTGTGTTTGTGCTCGAGATTGTCAAAGTGACATGAGAGTGTGTTTACAAGTGTGTAAGTTGTAACATTCCTAAAAATATTATATTATATGAAAAATTTAAATAATACAAAGTATGATGTAGTAACCTTTAAAATTTCTTCAAATAAAAGTTCTCTTATTCGAATAACCATATGATTATTCGAATAGGAGTTTCTGTTGTACGAATATAAAGGAGAAACAAGACATTTTATTCAAATAACATTCATGTTATTCGAATAAGGTAACAAATATCAGTATAAATGGAAAACCTGCTACATTGTAATAGAATGGAAACTTTAGTTTTCATCTATTTTCTTTCTCTCATGGTGATTCAATTCAACTAGTTTGTGGAACCAAACCAGAACCAAACTAAGAACATGAAATAAGCATGGTGAGATCAGCAAGGGACAAGTGTCAAGAAGGAGACACTTTTGTAATATTGACTAAGAAGAAACAATGATTAGCAACAACATGTGTCAAGTTTGGATTTGAAAGCAATGATTACTAAAGGAATATGTGGCACAAAGATGAACATTGCATGAAGAAAATTCTAGAAAACAAAAGGAAATGATGATGATTTACAGTTAAGAAGAAGAACAAGTGTACACGCAATAAATGAAGATAAGATCAGCTGTAAACATGTGGCAAATTCCAGATGAAAATTAGATTAAGAACAATCATTACGAAGAAAGATTTTTGGGAAGACTTAATTTCCTTAAGACATCCAACATCCTTCATACGTAAGGCAGCCCTATTTTAGCTCTATAAATACCTCACATCTTCTTCATTCACATCATAGCACACTCACCCAAACTCACAAAACAATAAAGTTCTGATTCCTGCAACATTACTCTCTCATTTTCACCCATTCTTTTGTTAGTTTCAATTCTATAACAAAGGTAGGAAATAGCAAAAAACCACTATTTCTTCTTTATTTCTTCCAACTATATCTCTTAGTCCGTTTACTTGTATCCAATTCGCATTACTCTATTTTTGTTTGATGAAATAATGGCGTTTCTAGTGTCTAAAAATGTGATTTTCGATAGTTTTATTCGAATAAGACCAGGCCTTATTCGAATAAACCATGTCAAAAACATTTCAAATGTTGAATTTCCAAATGGTTATTCGAATAAGCCTTTATCTACTTGAATAAATTTGTTCAAAAAGTTACAAATTGAAGATTTTCCATGACTTTATTCGAATAAGACTTATGTCTATTCAAAAAAACTTCCTTTAGGATGTTATGAAACTTTAAACGTGAATGATTTTTTAAGAGCTATTCTTTTAAACTCTTGTTCAAAAATTCTTAATATATGATATTTATATCTATTAGATTACCTACTATTCTTTTATTAATTATTCCCATTTTTGAATTATAAATGACTTTGTTGAAAAGATTTAACGTGAGATAGTTCTATGATATATATTTCTTTTTATGGATGAAGTATTTAAATATCATCTCATGGATAAAAATGAATCAATGTGCAGAGAAATATCATGGCTATGATTAGAGATTATTGGGAGATGCCCTGATCATAGATTATTGTGGTCATGATTAGAGAACATTGAGGGACGCCTCTTTGTTAGAGAATTTTGAGGATTCCTTAAATAGAGATTATTATGGTCATGATTAGAGATTATTACGGGACGCCTCAATTAGAAATTATTATGGTCATAATCAAAGGACATTGATGAATGCCTCATTGTCATGGAGAGAAATGCACATTTAGTTGAGAGTATTGACATGGGATGGTGAAAAGATGATGAAGAGATGAGGAAAAAATATTTAGTTACTTTAATTTTTGACATAGAATTATTTATTATACTCTTTCATTTTCATGGTGAAACTTATACATTCTTTTTAAGTTGTTTACTTCTTTGATTACTAAGTATTTTTTAGCATAAAATTTTACGTTGGACTCTCTGATATGGTTTAAGAAAGAAAGAATTGCAAAGAGTGATAAACTATTTTCCATACTTGTGATAGGTGGAATATCATTAATTCAAACTTATTATTATTTTTGCTCCTTCCTATTGAGATTTTTATCTCACTTATTTTAGTGTGATATTTCAGATAATACCAACAGTTAGAGTACTAGTTAATTTTCGTGTTCAACAAGCATATATGCCAGAGCTAGGAGACTATGTTTTTACTGTCACTTTGGGAGATTTATTTTTGATAATTTTACTTTTTGATGAGTGGTTTTAGAAACTAATGCCTGTAAATATATAAATAGTAGCACATTTTGAAGGCTTTTGTAAGCCTCACTTTTTAGGAAAATAGGTGCCTAACTTAATAATGTTTGTATGTATAATTTAATTTTTTGAAGGATGTATCCTCAAAACTATGTTAAAAATATTGTACTTAAAAGCTAATAATAATATCAGTAGTATTTTTGTAATGACTAGTTCTCACTTACATAAAAACATATAAGAAAAATAATTAAAATAGAAACTTAGAAGTAAGACGTTACAATTACGATATCATAGTAGTTTCCTAGGCAAAGTGTTTTGGGGACCATTATTACTTTCTGACAAAATAAGAAAGTGATTGTAGGAAAAGATGTCTCGCAGGCAGAATAATCCTCATTCTGAGGATAGAGTGGATAGGATGATGGATACGCTCGCAGAAATTGCAGCAATAATGCGAGAGCAGACAATTGCAACCAACCAATTTTTCTAGCATATGCAAGTAAATAGAGGTCCAGAACCAGGAACTTTGACGGTAAATCCAAATTTTCAAGGACTATCTGAATTTTGGAAAACAAATCTGCCAAGGAGAATATGACCTGATTGATGCAAAAAAACTAGCTCATGGAGCTAGAAAAGATTTTCACTGTTCTAGGGTGTATTGATGCCCAACGAGTCAACTTTGCTACTTATATGCTTTCTGGAGAGGCAGAACACTGGTGGAGGGGAGCCAAAAAATTTTAGAAAATACAGATAGACCTATTACCTGGAAGATTTTCCAAACTACTTTTCTAGATAAATATTTTCCTACCAGTGTTCAAAATGAGAAAGAGTTGGAATTCTTGCAATTGCGACAAGGGAATATGACAGTTAGACAATATGTAGCAAAATTCGAAGAATTAGCAAAATTCTCCTCCAATCTTCAATTTCATCATAATAAAGAATGGAATGTCATAAAATTTGAATATGGATTGACGCTAGAAATTAAAAAGGAGATAAGTAAGGTGGAGAGCAGACATTACTCTATACTAGTTAATAAGTGCAGAATTGTAGAAAGGGATCTTTTGAAATATGAAGCTGAGAAGGAGAAGCAATTTCAGCTTAAGCATAAAAGGGAAGATAATGGGAAAGGAGCAGGAAATAATAGATTCAAACTAAATATAAATAAGGAAAAACAAGTCCATCTTGAAGCAAATTGCCCAAAGTGTGGAAGGACACACGAAGATAAATTTTCATGTTTAGGCAACGAGTATGTTATTTTTGTGGAAAGCCTGGACACATAATTAAAGATTGCAGAATCGACAACAAGGAAAATCCTCTGACAGCATCACAAGTTAAAAACCCTTAAATAAAACTATAAGTACTAGGACGGGTCTTGCCTTTGACAGCCGTGAAGTGGAACAATCTCTAGAATTGATAACATGTCAATGCCTTATAAACAATACTCTTTTAACTGTATTATATGAATCTGGAGCCACACATTCTTTTATATTCAATGAATGTGTGAATAATCTAAACTTACCTATAACTGAGTTGTCTTATAATTTATTGGTAACCACTCCTATCGGAAGTTGTTGGTGTATGCCCTAGAGGCCAATTTATTTTGACCGTCTTACATACATTACATTATGCTATTTATTTAATATATGAGACATTTAATTTATTGTGTGTTATTTATGATAAACATAATAAAGTCCTTAGAATAGTAGGTTTTATGCCATAGGACATCAAGTGGATGACTTGATCATGAGATCCTATTGGATAGAAATAAAACACTATTCTTAAATGTCCTTAGTCAATTATTATTATTAATCACGACGACAATAATGCATTGAGACTAATATGTGCGTAAATTGATGACCACATCTCACGAGTTATGGATATGAGATATCAAGTCTTCACATGGATACATATTAGAGTAATGATGTATTGGACAGACCCGCCATTAGAATGTTACGTGGATTGTTACATGAGTGTCATAAGCGATTCTCATAGTGATAATGGTGTATGTGGTCTTTTGACTTGAAATCGTTATGATTCTAACATAAGGAGTTATATGTTTTAATGTCATTAAATGTCATCTGTAACAAGGTGATTATAAAGTTAGTTATTGGACATATCACGAATCATGTGGAGGGATGTGAGTGACATAGACGGGATTTGTCCCTCCTACATAACATGAGTGATATCTTCGGGCTCTCTGATTAAGTGAGACTATGAAATGTATGACCATGCTCAAATGAGTCAATATGAGATATTGATCTCATTTGTTATTACTATGTCTACTCGAGTATCAAGAAACGGAAGATTGAACTATACAAGGGTGACACGTTCCATGCCTTGTATTCAATCTAGATATCTGACAAATGGACTAAACTATATGGTAACATTGATCACGGAAAGGTTATGTCAAATCACTAACATTCTCATTACTTAGGTAGCAGTGATGTATCGCTAGATACCGCTCACTACTTGTAATATTAAAATGGGATTTTAATATTACTACCAACGTCATGAGAACCTGTAGGGTCGTACACATAGAGCAGACTACATTGGAGCAATTAGAATCTAAGTTAGACTGGGATTTAATCGTGAGCCAGACTCATAACAGGTGAATCTAAGATTGTATAGTTGATAACTTCAGGAAATGAAGTTAATTCACTTGAATTTGATTGTATTTGAGCATGCTATCCTTAAGTTTTCAAGGCTATAAGTTCAATTAGTGCATGACTTTGGTGAATTGAGTTTATTAATTCAAATGATTAAGAATTGAATCTTTGAAGATCTTGTTTATAGAAGTTGGGTGGATTATAGTTTGATAGACTTTAGCATTGTTTTGATACATGTATCTAAGGTGGAAAGGCCTTGGAAGGGATGAGGAAAGTGAAGAGAAGCTCAAATTGTGAAGAAAACATCAAGAGAAGGTGATGTCAATCCACGCCTAGGCGTGGTCCTTGCAGTTTCTCAGGAATCCCAGACAGAGACATCCACGCCTAGGTGTGGTAAGTTCAGTTTTTCAGTGTTTTCAGGCAGAGACCCACACACTTAGGCGTGGTAAAGTTACGCCTAGGCGTGGACTGCATCTGATAGCACGTGAGTCTTAACTAAGCCTAGGCGTGGGAAAAATCCTAGCACACGAGTTTTACCCTTATATTCTGATTTTGGGAGAAATGGGGAGATCTTCAGTTTTGACCTAAGCATGAAATCCAGAGAGCAAGTGAGAGGAGGAGGAACCATTTGGATTGAAGGTGACTCAAGAGAGAATCAAGATCAAAGAGGAAGATTAAGCTTGGAATCTCTCCATTTTTGTTCATTCTTTCCCTTTTCCCTCTTGATTTGTAACTTGATGGATCATTTGATTTCATTTGTGTTCTTCTGTTTCATGATGTGTAACTAAACTTTAATCTAGGGGTTCTCTAGGATCTTGCTATAGATTTGATTATCTTGTAATTAGTTGAGTATCCTTTCAATGAAATTGGTTTTGTTCATCCATATCTATGCTTAATGCTTGTTATTGATTGGCCATCAATTGCATGATTTTAATATTCCAATTGAACTAGAAATATGATGTTATGAATATGGATATGGTATGGTTGATGTATGTTCAATTACACTCTAGTGGTATGGGTGTGTTGATTAGCTAAGGGGATGGACATATACCCTTTGGTCATGCATGACAAGTGTTTGATAAATTTCTCAATGAGTGATTCCTTTGCTAAGTCACATGGACACATAGTGGATTAGATAGGTTTCATATGGGTAATTGTCCTAAACATAGGCTCTTATCTATTGTTGGTTATTAGTTAACAAATATCATTTCATTGATTGGTGCTTGTTAATTGTAATTATTCATTGAAGTAGCAAGTGAATAGGGACCCCTAGGCTTTAATCATTCTCATCTTCTTTTGTGGAATTGGTGTTTGGTATTTTCTTATTTTGTTTCTTTTAAGTTGTTATTTTAATTGCAACCCACTCTCTCATTTCGATTACTTGGTTAAGAATTTTGTGGATATTGATTAAGTTCTAGCATTCTTCTAATTGTCAATCCCTTGGGACACGATACTCTACTCTCAAATATATATTACTTGTCAACCCGTGCACTTGCGGATTTACAGACATCAACAAGGTTACCTACTACTATTCTCACTCGTATAAGGCAGCAACTATTATAAACAGCACTGCTAAGGGGCTATCAAGGCAGACGTTAAAAACCCTAGCCGCACTTGAACGAAATAGTGAGTGAGAGAATGACAGGCAAACGTTAAAAACCCTAGCCGCACTTGACAAAAACCCTAGCCGCACTTGACAGGTTTCATAACCTAACTCCAAAAAGAGAAATAGAATTTTTTATTGACTTAATGTCATGAGTAGGCCCTATTTCAGTTGCACCCTATAGGATGTCCGCTGTGGAGTTGAGTGAACTTAAAAAACAAATTAAGGAGTTACTAGAAAAATAATTTTTAAGGCCTAGTGTTTTGCCTTAGGGAGCTCCTGTCATTTTTATGAAAAAAAAAAAAGATGGTAGTCTTAGGTTATGTGTTGATTATAGATAACTGAATAGTGACTATTAAGAATAAATATCTACTCCCTAGAATAGATGATTTGTTGGATCAAGTACGGGGACCCTAAGTCTTTTCAAAAATAGATTTAAGTTTAGGATACCACCAGATTATGGTTAAAGCAGAAGATATTCTTAAAATAACTTTTAGGACTAGATATGGGCACTATGAGTATCTGGTGATGCCATTTGGATTAACTAATGGCACTATTGTATTTGTGGATTGTATGAATAAGGTATTTAGGCTATATTTGGATAAATTTGTAGTAATATTCATTGATGATATTTTGATTTATTCAAAAACAGAAGAGGAACATGCAATGCATTTGAGAATAGTGTCAGAAACCTTGCAAGAAAAATAGTTATATGCAAAATTGGAAAAATGTGAATTTTGGATGAGAGAAATCAAATTTCTACGACATGTGGTAAACCAAGAAGGAGTTGTTGTAGATCATAGTAAAGTGAAAATAGTTATGCATTGGGAACAACCTAAGACAATAACTGAAATAAAAAGTTTCTTGGGTTTAGTTGGATACTACCGTAGGTTTATAAAATAATTTTCACAAATAACTTTTCCATTAACTAGACTGACTAGAAAAGGAACTCTGTTTGTGTGGACAAAAGATAGTGAAGAAAGTTTTCAGGAACTAAAGAGGAAACTAACTATTGCCCTTGTTTTAGTAAACCCTAATCCTTTAGAATATTTTGTGGTTTATAGTGATGCCTCTAAAAAGGGATTTGGATGTGTGTTAATGCAAGAGGGGAATGTAGTAGCCTATGCCTCTAGATAACTTAGGTCTCATGAGAAGAATTACCCAACAAATGACTTGGAACTTGTAGCAGTAGTTTTTGCTTTGAAAATTTGGAGACATTATTTGTATGGGGTAAAATTTGAGGTATATACTGATCATAAGAGTTTAAAATATCTTTTTGATAAAAAAGAATTGCATATGAGGTAGAGGAGGTGGATTGAATTTCTTAAAGATTATGATTTGGAGATAAAGTATCACCCAGGAAAAGCAAATGTTGTAGTTGATGCTTTAAGTATGAAATCTCTCCATTTGTCATATATGGTGGTTCAAGAAATAGATTTGATAGAAAAGTTTAGGGATTTAAATCTTTTAATGACCCTTAAGCTAAATAGGATTTGTTTAAGTGTCTTACAAGTTACCTGTAATCTGAGAACAAAAATTAAAGAGGCACAAAAAAAAAATATTAGTCTTTACAAACTCTTAAGGAAGAGATACTTAAAGGAAAACATCCAAATTTTAAGTTAATAAATGATGAAGTTATTAGGTATAGGAATAGGTTATGTGTGCCTAATAATTTAGATTTAAAGAAAGAAATTCTAGAAGAAACCCATAAGAGTAAGTATACTTTTCACCCAGGAATTAATAAAATATATTAGGATCATAAAAGTCAATTTTGGTGGCCTGGAATAAAATCAGAAATAGCTACTGACTTGTTATAAGATTAAAATAGAACATCAGAGACCCTCAGGATTATTACAACCTTTAGAAATCCCAGAATGGAAATCTGATAGTATTTCTATGGATTTTGTTGTAGGCTTACCAAGAACTAGTTTAGGACATGATGTTATATGGGTAATTTTAGATAGATTGACTAAGTCTGCACATTTTCTACCTATTAGGATTAATTATCCACTGAATAAGTTAGCACAATTGTATATAAAAGAGATTGTGAGACTCCATGGTGTACCAACTATCATTGTATCAAATAGAGACCTAAGATTTACCTTTAAGTTCTGAGAATCATTACAAGCAGCTTTTGGAACAAAATTATCTTTTAGTATTGCTTACCATCCTCAAATCAATGGTCAAGTTGAAAGGACAATCCAAACCTTAGAGAATATGCTTAGGGCTTGTGTTTTAGATTTTAAGGGAAGTTGAGATACCTATCAGCCTTTAACAATTTTTTTTATAATAATAATCATCACTCTAGTATTGGTATAGCTTCATACAGAGCATTGTATGGAAGAAAGTGTCAATCTCCTTTATGTTGGTTTGAGACTGGAGAAAGGAATTTGTTAGGACCTGATCTGATACAACAAACTTCAAAATAAATAAAACTAATTAGGGATAGAATGTTAGCAACTCAAAGTAGATAAAAGAGTTATGTAGACCAAAGAAGAATACCATTAGAATTCTAAGGAGAACACGTATTCCTTCGAGTTACCCCAACAACTGGGATAGGCAGATCCTTAAAAACAAAGAAACTAAATCCTAGATACATTGGGCCTTTCCAAATCCTCAAAAGAGTCGGTACCGTTGCTTACCAAATTGTCTTGCCTTCTAATTTGTCAAACCTTCATAATATGTTTCATGTGTCTTAACTCCAAAAGTATTGTCCTGATTCTTCATACATCATTGAGGCAAAATCTATACAGTTAAAAGATAACTTGACACATAAGGTACGACCTGAACAAATAATAGATGGAATTTATAAGAAATTAAGGAATAAAAGTATTCCTATCATTAAAGTTTTATGGCAAGGACAAGATGCAGAAGAAGTTACGTGGGAAGCAGAGAAAGATTTTAGATAGAAGTACCCAGAACTCTTTTAACAGTAATAATTAGAAATTTTGAGGACAAAATTTTTATAAGAGGGAAAGAATATAATATTCCTAAAAATAGTAATAATAAAAGTATTATACAGAAAATTTAAATAATACAAAGTATGATGTAGTAACCTTTAAAATTTCTTCAAATAAAAGTTCTCTTATGCGAATAACTAGATGGTTATTCAAATAAGAGTTTCTGCTATACGAATATAAAGGAGAAACAAGACACTTAATTTGAATAACATTCTTGTTATTCGAATAAGGTAGCAAATATAAGTATAAATGGAAAACTGGTTACGTTGTAACAGAATGGAAACTTGAGTTTTCATCTAGTTTCTTTCTCTCATGGTGATTCAATTCAACTAGTTTAATGGAACCAAACCAAAACCAAACCAAGAACATGAAATAATCATGGTGAGATCAGCAAGGGACAAGTGTCAAGAAGGTGACACTTTTGTAATCTTGACTAAGGAGAAACAATGATTAGCAGCAACATATGTCAAGTTTGGATTTGAAAGCAATGATTACCAAAGGAATGGGTGGCACAAAGATAAACATTGCATGAAGAAAACTCTGGAAAACAGAAGGAAAAGATGGTGATTTACGGTTGAGAAGAAGAACAAGTGTACATGCAATAAATGAAGATGAGATAAGCTATAAACATGTGGTAAATTCTGGATGAAAATCAGATTAAGAAAAAATCATTACGAAGAAAGATTTTTTTGAAGACTTAATTTCCTTAAGACACCCAGCATCCTTTATATGTAAGACAACCTTATTTCAGCTCTATAAATACCTCACATCTCCTTCATTCATGTCACAACACACTCACCCAAACTCACAAAACACTCAAGCTCTGGTTCCTACAACATCACTTTCTCATTTTCACATACTCTTTTGTTAGTTTCAATTCTATAACAAAGGTAGGAAATAACGAAAACACCACTCTTTCTTCTTTATTTCTTCCAACCATATCACTTAATCCTTTTCTATGTATCCAATTCCCATTACTTTGTTTTTTTTTAAATGAAATAATGGCATTTCTGGTGTCTGAAAATGTGATTCTCAATAGTTTCATTCGAATAAGGCCAGATTTTATTCAAATAAACCATGTCTAAAGCATGTCAAATGTTGTATTTCCAAATGGTTATTCGATTAAGCCTTTGTCTATTCGAATAAATTTGTTCAGAAAGTTACAAATTGAAGATTTTCTATGACTTTATTCGAATAAGACTTGTGTCTATTCGAATAAACTTCCTTTTGGATGTTATGAAACTTTAAACGTGAATGATTTTTTACGAGCTATTCTTTTAAACTCTCTTTCACAACTTCTTAATATATGATATTTATATCTATTAGATTACCTACTATTCTTTTATTAATTATTCCCATTTTTGCATTATAAATGACTTTGTTGAAAAGATTTAACGTGAGATAGTTCTAAGATAAATATTTCTTTTCTATGGATAAATTATTTAAATATCATCTCATGGATAAAAATGAATTAATGTGCAAAGAAATATCATGACCATAATTAGAGATTATTGGGGAAGGCCCTGATTAGAGATTATTATTGTCATGATCAGAGAACATTGAGGGATGCCTCTTTGTTAGAAAATATTAAGGATTCCTCAAATAGAGATTATTATGGTCATAATTATAGATTATTGGGGGATGCATCGATTAGAGATTATTATGATCATAATCATAGGGCATTGAAGGACGTCTCATTGTCATAGAGAGAAATGCACATTTGGTTGAGAGTATTGAAATGGGATGATGAAAAGATGAAGAGATGAGGAAAAGAATATTTGGTTACTTATATTTTTACATAGAATTATTTATTATACTATTTCATTTTCATGGTGAAACTTATACATTCTTTTTAAGTTGTTTACTTCTTTTATTACTAAGTATTTTTTGGCATAAAATTTTATGTTGGACTCTTTGATATGATTTAAGAAAGAAAGAATTGTGAAGAGTGGTATACTGTTTTTCGTACTTCCGATGAGTGAAATATCATTAGTTCAAACTTATTATTATTTTTGCTTTTTCCTATTGATTTTTTTATCTCACTTATTTTAGCGTGACATTTCATATAATGCCGACAATTAAAGTACTAGTTGATTTTTGTATTCAACAAGTGTATATGTCAGAGTTAGGAGACTATGTTTTTATTGTCACTTTGGGAGATTTGTTTATGATAATTTTACTTTTCATGAGTAGTTTTAGAAACTAACATTTGCAAATATGTAATTAGTAGCACGTTTTGAAGGCTTTTGTAAGCCTCACTTTTTTGAAAAAATAGGTACCTAACTTAATAATGCTTGTTTATATAATTTAACTTTTGGAAGGATGTATCCTCAAAAATATGTAAAGAATATTGTACTTAAAAGCTAATGATAATATTAATAGTATTTTTGTAACGTCTAGTTCTCAATTACATAAAAACATATAAGAAAAATAATTAAAATAGAAAATTAGGAATAGGACATTATATAAGTATTGAATTTCCAGCCCCTAAACATTTCCACCCCTTTAGTATTTATAGAAAATTCTAAGTAACTATCTTTTTTACAAGATTTTGACAAGTGTCTAAAATAAAGAAAATTGCATAATCATTCTAAGCGATCCTTGTGAAATAATTACTAAATATTAGTTAGCAATCCTCGTGCTACAAGTAACTGTCTAATCTTTGTCAGCAATCCTTATATTGTTTGGATCTTACACTCATAGTTGCTGCTAACTTTTGTTTCAAATTCAAATTCTCTTGTATGAATTTAAATTTGAATCTTCAAACAATTATTGGCTTTTGATCGAGCCCTTTGCTTCTGTCTTCAGAAATTTCCAAGTGTAGTTACTCTTTTCTTGAGTCTCAGTTTTCGAGAAAAACTCGAATTTACCATTTTTGATAACTATCAAATCGAAATTACCATTTTGATAACTTCAAGTCTTCATTATAGTTTCGATTCTAATAGAGTTAAAATATGTCCATGTTCATGACTTAGTGAATTTTATTCATACTAAGCTTCACAATATACTCTCGAATCGGTCTAAATTGAAAAGTGTTATTTTTATACTAACAGATGCCGCCCAATATTTATTCTCAAAGTATGAGAGATAAATATTATTGTTTCAAGCATTTCTTTTCGATGAAAACTTGACTTAGTGCTTCAGTTGTTCTATATCAACTTTAAACTCGACATGAGCAGACAAGGAAAGGCCAGAAGGGAAAACATTTAAATTTAAATTTTAAAATTTAAATTATTGTACTGCCACAACGTGGCTATTCCTCCATTTACCAACTGTCGCGCATTTTGGGGAACTTCACTCTAATGATGAACTTTATGGACAAAACAGCTTCAGTCGTCCCATCACGATGTTAGCATTTAATAAGGATAGTGTGTTTTTTCCCTTTTTTCCTCTCTCTCTTTCTCTTTTTTACACACTTCTTAAAGCTTAAAAAAGAGATTTTTTACTGCTTCACTTCTTCATCTTTGTAAAACCCGTGAAAAACATGATAGACTTGTATATAATTACGGAGGTAGCTTAATACTTGATTATCATATTTGTTAAGTTTTGTGACCTTCTGAGTACGTTTAAGCATTTTCCTGCAATGCTATGTGTGAAAAATAGCTGTTTTTAGCTCTGAAAATGGCTTAAACTGCTTAGTTAATGGAAATAAATGTGAAAATTTTATTTCTAAGTCGCAAATATGTAAATTGTGTTACAGTTAAAATTTGAAGTTAATCGGAGTTAGTTAGGTATTTTTAAGCATACTGTTTATACGTTTTAATACCGGATTGACTACCAGTAGATATGAAAAAATGTGAAAATAGTGAAACAAGATTTTTTATGAATCTTAGGATTTATTTTAAACTTGTTGGAAGTGAGAAAACTAGATTTGGTGATATCTAGATGTTTTTAGCAGATCGGATGTTTTAAGCTAAATATCTTTAGAGGCAAAGAGCCTCACGTTTTTTGCCTTCTTCTGTTAGGCATTTTTATGCTTTTATATAAGGTAATATCCTCATTTCTTTTCTATTCTCACGGTTACAAGTAGAAAAGAGCAAAAAGGAAGGAAAGTAAAGAGCAAAGGGAGGAGAATCAAGTAACCAAGGAGAAGAAGAAGGAAAGGAAAGATTGGAGTTCTTAAGTGACTTCAATTTCTGATTTTGGAGGTAGGGGTTCTTGAGCTCAAACTCCATCTTCTTCCTCATTGTTTCATGTTAGGTCTAGGTGAGTTTTAATGGGTCCTTTTGAGTTCTTGAAGTGTTTGAAGTGATTTTCTTGCTTTGATAAGTTTTAAATGTGGTTTATGACTTGTTCATACTAAGAGTTTGGATTAGAAACTGAAAATTTTTCATTTGGACCTAAAATGCTCTAAGTGTTGATTTTAGGGGTTTGGATGAGTGATCTGGTGTTTTGATCTAATTTTGATGAAATCAATTGGTGTTTTAGGTTTCCATCATGTTAGTAAACTTGTTAGTGACTTGAAATCACCTAGAAACTGATTTGGAGTGGCCAAAATCCGGAATTTGTTCCAATGGAATAGTAACCCGTGATTACAGAATTCTGCAGAATCTGAGTTCTACAGGGAACACCGCGGCATGGCCCGAGGCATGAGCATGCCACGGCGTAGAGCATGGCTTGTCGCGGTGTAGGGCAGTTTTCTGTCTAGTAGTTGCACCCAAGAGCAGGGCGCCGCGGCGTGGCACAGGTGGTGCCGTGGCATGAGCTCGAGAACCTTCAAAATGTGTTTTTGATATTCTTGAAAGTTCTTAAGTGTTGGGACCTTTCATGTAAGTCTTTACAAGTGCTATGAGACTTTAATAAGGGTATTTAATGAAGTGAGAATGTGATAAATCAAAGTGATTTGTAATGCTATTTATGTGAGGTAATTAGACATGGATATACACATGTATATTGTGAAATGGTTGTAAAATGAACTTGATGTGCATATAAATCAATTGCGGGATTAATTATGTGAATTAATTAGAAATTATTTTGCATGATATAATTGTGAAACATAGTTGAGGTGAATGGTATACTCTTTATGTTGGTTATGTTGTTAAGGATGGATTTCCTAATGGTTCCGAGGATGGACTTCCTATCCGTTTTTGAAGACTGTGTAGTTGATGGATTTCACTACTCGAAGTGTTGTTTTCTGGATGGATTTCCAATGCTTGTCCAAAGTTATGGATGTGATTTTCGTTACTTTGTTCAGGACTAATGCATTCATGACATTACCATGGACTTAGTATCATACATTATCTGTTTCATACTTAAGATATTGCATAGGCATACACACTAGACATAATTTGGCATAACATGGCAATTGTATGAGTTGTTGTCATCATTCATTCAAAATCATGACATGCAATTGTATGAGTGGTTGCATACTTCTAAGATAGGAGTGTTATTGTGCTTTTATGATTGGAGTGTTAACTTAATGGTTGTGTAATTTTTATGATTATATAAACTACTAGTTTTGGAATACTTCTACTGAGATATGATTTCTCACCCCGATTGTGTTGTCTTGTAAATCCAGGTGCAAGTTCTTCTAAAAGGACGAAGAAGTTATATAAAGACTAGTATAGTGTAGTTATTAAGCTTTTTGCGATAAAGCTCGTGTTATTTATACTCGAATCAGTGTATAAAAGCTTATGTATTGCAATATGTCTCTTGAGACAATGATGTATATATAACTTTTAGTTTATTGTGGCTCTCTATAAAAGTATTGCATGATTTTTATGGATTAGAATTGTGGTTTAAGGATTAAAAGTGACATAGTCAGAATTGATTATCCTTATGTTTGTAAGATATCGGGATATAAATTTTGGGATGTTACAATCTTCTTTACTGCACTTCCTATCTCTGCACTTTTTCTTTCTCTGAGCTTTCTCTCTCTCTGAGCCTCCTGTGTGCCATTCTTATGCTCTAAAGATTTTCCTTGAATTTGCTCAGTTCTTTGCTCTTTCTTGAAGCGCAAAGGCATAATCCTTAGTAAAAATCAATTCTTTGCACCATTCCTTTTTCCTTCCTGAACTTATAAGCATTCATGGCTTCTTCTTCCTCCAAAGCTACTTCTGCTCAACAATCTCACTCCTCCTTTGAAATTGAGGAAATGGTGGTTCTGCCCAGTGCTGCCACCATAGGTACTCCTCTGGAAAAAAAAGAGGGGTGCTCTTCGCCCCAGATCCATCTATTGACAATTCAAATTTATGGAAATCCCAGGTAATGTTTCCCTTTTCCATTGCCTATGAGCAATATGCCTTCTTAATACCAACCCTCCCTTTAAATGACTATGAGTCTTTCTCTCACTTTTTTCCATGTCTGGAAGGTGAAGCTATTTCTTCCTTTGACACTTCTCTGAAAACTGATTTCTTTAATTACTTTCCAAAAATCTTTCAAAGCTCTCCTCCATTTGATCCAAAAACTAAGTCTTCTTATTTGCAGTGGTTGAATAGAGTCAAGAATGCTAAGCAAAATCAATGGAAAGTTATTGGCATTTTTTATTTTATTCAACTTAGTAGGGAACTTGAGTATAATGCTCCTATGCTATCCAACTACTTTTTCTTTTGGAATAAAACCACCAATTCTTTTCATGTCTTTTATAGCATGCTAACCCCTATAGTCTCCGACTTAGCTTCCATCATAGACCTTAAACCCACTGGAAGAGTAATCACCAGTGTTTTAGAACCCAAAGAGATCATAAAAACTAATAGGTCAAAACTCACTTACACGACCTTTATAAAAATCAATCACCTCGAAACTGACAGTGTTTCTAACTAAGAACATGTTGCATTCCTCACCTTGTGGCTTAGTGCCTTTGTTTTTTGTACTAAGTCACTTCAGGTTCCAAAATCTTTTCACCATCTAGCTATCTTTCTTCGTGATGGTTACCCTTTGTGTTTTAGCCAGTTAATCCTTGCTCATTTCTACTTTTCAATGGCTAAAGCAGTCAATCTTCTTCAATCAGAAGATAAACCTTTGACCAATCTTGGTGGACCCTTTTGGTTACTTCAACTCTGGCTCAATGCCATCTTCGAGCCATATCTTCAAAGCTCTTTTCCTTCCAATGTTTCCAAACCTATTGAAGATCATCATTTGTCTCACCTTCATTATTCTTCCAAGTCTGCAAAGGAAGTAGAGGACTTTAAGTTTTTCTTTTCCTTATTCATGACCATGAAACTCCATTATGTCAATTTCAATTTTTCTCCCTTTGCTTCTAGAGACTGTAGCCCTGAGTGGTTTTGACAACATTTCTTTTGTGACACTCTAAGGACACAGTATGAAAACCTTAATCTATGGAGTCAAATGTTCACTACCCAAATTTTGTCACTTGGTTTCCCAAAGTCGAAAGACTTTAGTCTTATTTTATACATTCCCTTCTTTATCTCAAGATAGTTTGGCTTTTCTCAATACATTCCTTTTCTCATTTCTCTTTGAGAAGAATGTCAAATACGTGAATCTAAAACCAAAGATTTTATGCAATATAAACATTTTCTTAAAAAGAATGGTGAGAGAAGAGGAAGATTCAACCCTTTCGAATACAAACTTTTTTTCTTTACTACCTTAGGTTTTTCCAACTGGTGGGACCAGTATTATTTACCACATAAACTTTCGATTAAATATTGCTTTAACAGATTCACTAACCTAGGATCATCTATGCAAATTGGAGACACTCAAAAGAAGTCAAAAGGCACGTATCTCAAAGAAATATCCAAATTCGAGAAATTCTTTAAAGTTAAATACGACCATCATAACTTAAGATTGGTGGTTCGAGAAGTTGAACAAATCCTGAAGCAAAAGTGATCAGAACATCATCAGAAATCTTATGCTCGTTCTATAAGTGCTCTGATTTTGAATCCTTTTGCTTCATTTAAGGATTTTGAAACCCCACTTAAGTTTTTCCCACTTCCCAATGCCCCTTTTAGTATGGCTAACTGGTATTCAGACCCTGAAAGCGGAGCGTTGGGTGTGGGTAAGGAAACAAAGAAGCACAAGGTGACTTTTGTCAATTGCTATCCAAATAACTGTTGAGTTCTAATCTATAGATATACTCAAGTAATGAAATATCCACCTTATGGTAAAGTTCATTCTTTCTTACCCTTTTTGTTTTTTGATTTGACTACTAATTATTTTTATTTTCTTTATACAATCTTGAAAAGGACAAGGATAATGGAAGATTTAGGAACAAAGGAAGACTGGGAGGATGAACCCTAGAGGCCCAAGAAGATTTAAAAAACCAAGTTGAAGGCCTCTGCGAAGACAACCTCTTCCTCCATCCCAAAAAAGAAATTTATTGTCTCGGCTTCTTCCAAGCCTAAGTCAATTGAGAAAAAGACTCTTGGAGATCCTATTAAAACAACTCCCTAAAAATCCAAGGTAAAAATTACTAGTCTCTGATCTCATCTGTCAATTTCATATCTGACTTCAATTACCTTTCAATTTTTACAAAAGGTCATAGAGGAAAGCCCTATGAGGTCTGGCCACGTGAAGCATACTTCTTTGAAACAAAAAGAAGTCTTGAATGTTGTTAGCTTTGATTCTTCCGAACAGAAAGTTGATGAGCAACCTTCTTCAAGAACTGTCAGGTCCTCTTCAGCCAGTCAAAGGGCTGAATATTTTGTAGTAAGATATCTTTTTCATTAACTTTTGGCATTCAAAATCTCTTTATATATATATATATATATATATATATATATATATATATATATATATATATATATATATATATATATGATTTTTTGGATTTCGAGCACGAGTTTTCCCACCGGTCTCCAAGGAGATTTCTCCTATAACTTCGAGGAGGTTTAAGACTCCAACTCCTCCTCCTTCTCCACCAAGGAATTCAATCCCTTCCCCAGGTGTGCTAACACCTAGCCCTGAAGCATACCCTGCTCTTAGTGCTCATTTTAATAGACTCTTCGATGTTGAGATCCACATCGAAAGAGAGGTGAACACTGGAGCTCCTTAAGATAATCCTGTTAAAGTTACTATTCAGGTTTGACATTGTTTCTCAAATCATTAAATCGAACTTGATTTTTATAATTATTCTAATATAAATTTTTATGGTATAAGGAAGCATCTCTCCCCAATCTGAAACAAGTGCACCTGCTATCGAAGCTGACCCACAACCTATAGTCGAAGAGAACTAACAAACTGTAGTTGAAGCTCCTACGTAAGTCAAACAACTAGTTGAAATCAACATTGATGAGGAAGCAGATGCCATTAACATGGATGAAGACAACGATGAAGATGATCCCCTAAAACAAATCGAATACATTCTTTTTAGGAGAACCTCATTGTCGTCTAAATCTATTCACTCGACTGCCCATTCTGAAGTCGAAGCCCAGAGCATATCTTTTTCCTAATTATTGAAAGAACTTGTTGTTTTGTTGAATCTGGGATTAGATCATGTAATGGCTACTAAAGATTGTAGATGAAGATGGTCAATCTCCTCGAACAGCTTGAACAAAACAAACAACTTCTGAATTTTGATACCTAAAAAGCTATTCAAGAGCTCAAGAATTTCTCAGAAGACCTAATGACTAAGCTTCCTGAGTTTGATAGAGCCATTACTGATCACCAACAACTTTTGGAGAAAAAAGCCAAACTCTTACAAGATGTATCCAAAGCTAAAAAGTGCTGCTTGAAGCTAACCATTGATGTTTCAACTACTCAGGAGGTATACATTAAAATGAAGATAAGATAGTTGAGCTCGAGGGCCAATTAAAAGAGTTAAAACGTCAACAGGAAGAACTTCAAACTGTTGTTGGTGACTTCACAACCCAAGAACAAGAGCTGAAAAAGGATTATAAAAAATGGATTGTCGAAAGTAAGGACATAATGCTAGCAATCGAGACATCAATTCCTACTTTTGAAAAAGCTTCAGTAGAGAAGAAAAAGGCAGTAAAGACTTGGGGATCTCTTCAATCTTGCTTCTAAAATTTTTGATTTTTTAGGAATGTTTTTTTTTTGAAATTGTACTTATGACACTTTATTCAATATGGAATATTTACTTCATGGATTGTTGGCCTATACTTTTTTTAAATATTTTCCATTTACCAAAGTAATTCTTTTATTAGAACTGATATTTGTAATCGAATAAGCATTTCTAGAGAATACTTTTTCGATTTGATATGGTCCTTCCCAATTTGGAGACCATTTACCATATAACTTTGATCTTTTTTCCATGGGTAAAATAACCTTCTATACTAAATCCCCTAACTTAAAATTTTTTTTCTTGACTTGAAGGTCATAGAATTTTACAATTCTTTCATTTTATCGAATCAAATTTTCAAGAGCAATTAACCTTTCTTCATCTAAGTGATGTAATTCATCAAACATTGAATCTCAATATATTGTGTAAGGATTTCGTCCCGACGTTGCAATCTAATTGACTGAAGGTTAATTTCAATTGGCAAAACTACTTCATGACCATATACCAAATGAAATGTTATAGTACTAATTGCCTCTTTAGGAAAATTTCTATAAGCCCACAGAACTTAGCTTAAGGTCTCATGCCAACTTTTGGGCTTTCGACTAATATGTTTTTTTATTAATCCAATGAGGATTTTATTAGCTACCACAACCTACCCATTAGCTTGAGCGTAATATGTCGTCGAAGTAATTAATTTAATATCCCTTGATTTAACAAACTCGGTTATATATCAACTAGTAAAAACAGTCTCTTGATCAGTTGTTAAGGTTTTAGGAATACCAAACCCATATATAATGTTTTCCTCGATAAAGTTTATTATATCCTGTTGAGAAACATCCTTCAACAGGATTGCTTCGACCCATTTTGTAAAATAATCAATGGCAACTAATATATATTTATGACCTTTAGAAGATGAGGGATGAATCTGTCCTATCAGATCAAGTGCCCATCCTCAAAATAATCAAGGTTTAATAATAAGTCACTAGCTGGGATATATTGAATTTTCTCATGCCTTTGACATTTTTCACAAGACTTAACATAAAAATTACAATCCTTTCCCATTGTAGGGCAATATACCCTTAACTTGTGGAGAACCCATTTTATTTTTTCACTAGCCTGATGGGCACCACAAATACCTTTGTGCACCTCTACTAAGGCTGTGTATGCTTCCTTCTCATTTAAACACACCAATAAATTTTCATCTATTAACTTTTTGTAAAGTGAATCGCCTATTATAACATAGTGTAGGGCTCTATATTTTATTTTTCTTTCGACTGATGAACTTGGGTTCTTTAAATAATCAACAATTGACTTTCTCCAATCAGAGTCATCATATTTTCAATTGAACATATTTTTAAGTTCTCGAATGGATATAATTTTTCTTTGATTTTGATTAACTTCGCTAATATTTCACTCAAAATCTTATAACATGAAGCTATTTAAGCAAGTTTATTAGCTTCATAATTCTCTTCTCTTGGAATATGTTGCAATATAACCTCATCGAATTCACATAACAATCTTGCAACAAAAGTAAAATATTTGAACAGATTTTTGTTAATGTATTTATATCCTCTAGTCAATTGTTTAATGATTAACGAAGAGTCACCCAATACTTTGATAGTTTTGGCTTTGAGCGAAATTAATGTTTGTAAGCCAACTATCAAAGCTTCATATTCAACTTCATTATTCTAACAGTCATGTTTCATTTCGAATAGAAACTTAGTTGGCATTCCAGTAGGTGAAATAATTAAAACGCCTAGACCAACACCTCCACTGTGCTTCGATCGATCAAAATATAACTTCCATGGTTTTAATCCCACATAGTTAATATCATTTTCTTCGATGCCAATATAAAGGTGGTCAGTCAAAAAATCTATCAATACTTGGCCTTTCATAGCCTTTAATAGCACATATTTTAAAGAAAACTCAGTTAAAGCAAGAGTCGTTTTCCTACTCTACCATGCAAGATAGGATTGGATAACATGTATTTTATTATATTTGTCTTTGAAATCACAAGTATACCGTAAGGCTTTATATAATACTTTAACTTAGTGTAGGAGAAATACAAGGCCAAACATAGTTTCTCTATTGCATTATATCTAGTCTCAACATCTATCAAAACCTTACTAAAACAGCAACTAGCTCTTTTGATCTCATTTTCATCTTCTTGGGCTAACATACACCCAATGGTTTCGTCTGATGCTGAGATGTATAATTTCAAAGGACGTCCTAGTATTGGAGGCGTCATCGTTGGAGGATTGGCCTAGCAATGCTTAATTTGGTCAAAGGCATCTTGGTAGTCTTTCTCCCATCGAAACTCCTCTTCAGTTTTGAGCTTCAAAAGTGGGGAGAAGGCTTTGGTATTTCCAGACAGATTCAAGATGAATCTTCTCAGGAAGTTTATCTTTCCTAGCAAAGATTAGAGCTACTTCTTATTCAAAAGAGGTTATGCTTCAAGTATAGCCTGAGCCATGTTCTGATCAACCTCTACTCCTTTCTTTTGGACCAAGAATCCAAGAAGATTTCCTATAAAAACACCAAAAGCACACTTAATAGGATTCATTTTTAACCCATGCTTTCTCATTCTTTCGAATGACTGTCTCAAGTTTGTCAAATGTTCCTGTTTTAACTTCGATTTAACCACCATATCATCAATATAAACCTCTATGAATTTACCAATAATGTCATGAAATATAGTATTCATGGTCCTGTGATATGTGGCTCCAACATTTTTTAAACCAAATGGCATGACTACCTATTCATAGGTGCCAATTGCTCTTAGACATCGAAAAGCAATATTTAATACATCCTCTTCTGCAATATAAATTTAGTTGTACCCATAATAACCATCCATAAAGCTTAGGATTTCTCGGCTTAAAGCTTAGTCAACTAACATATCAACAATTAACATAGGATATTCATATTTAGGAGTAGCAGAATTTAAATCTAAAAAATCTATGCATACTTTTAACTTACCATTCTTTTTCATAACAGGGACAATATTAGAAATCTAGTTTATATACTGGCATTTCGAATGAACTTAGCTTTTATCTTTCGATTTCTTCTTTGATCTTGAGAACTACTTCAGGAGCAAATCTTCTTGGAGCCTACTTTACTGGTCTTTGACTTGCTCAAATCAGCAGTCTGTGTTCTATTAAATCTCGACTGAGTTCGGGCATTTCTTCATATTCCTATGCAAAACAGTCTTTGTATTCTTCGAGCAATTTAATTAACTCCAATTTGTAGTCTTTATTCAACAAACTACTTATAAAAGTAGGTTTTTAATTTACATCAATTCCTAAATTGATCTCTTCCTAGGGGTCTTGTACCTCTATCTTTTTAATCTCATCAGATAGATGGGCCTATTTGAATTACAAGGAAGAGTCATTATAGGTATAGTCCAAGTTGGCACCTTCTATGATGCCAAGTTTTTCAGCCATATAGGCTGAGATTTGAGTTATTTGACTCGAAATAACACCTTCAGTGGTACTTCTATCAACCATATAAGTTGACAATCGAGCCGATTGGCTCTCAATTGTCATTTAAATTATAACTTGAGACCAAATCGAATTAGCCTTCAATATTAAAAAGGTGTATATAGGCCCTTGCATCACTATTATGGACCAGAAACTGAATTGAATCAACTTTTGGAATTAAGAAGAAGCCAATAGGAGTGAGGGCTAACATTTCGACTCCTTTGCTGTCAAGAGCTGCAGAATCCCAAATGTAGAAGGGCTTAACTCCTGGGACATATATATAAAAGTCTGCATGATTTTGTTGTACATGTTAGGTGTCATATGCTTCAACCATCTCTAGTTCCCCCAATTGATTCCAAAGAAACATCTTTTGATGGATAGTCGAAGGGACAACACCTACTGCATGAATCCACTACCTTCCCAACAGGAGATTATAGCTTGCCTTTGAGGGAACAATTATAAACTTGGTAGATATTGTCACTAAATCCACTTTGATGTCAAGGGTCACTACCCCTTTTGAAGTCGAAGACTTCCCATTGAAATTAGTGACTATCATATTGTGAGACAACAAATCTGATTTTGTCTTCCCAAATTTCTTGAGCAAATTTATAGGCATGATGTTTATTGTAGCACCTCCATCAACTAGCACCTTCCCTACTAGCTTCCCATTGACCACTGCCTTAATGAAGAGAGGGCACAAGTGGTTCTTCATCTCCCTTATTGGCACGTCAAAGATTGCTGAATTCTCCTTCACTTCAACCATGTCTTCCTCGACCCAGTACCATTCTGATTCCTCATCATCATCCTTGAAGTCTTCTTCAGTATCCAAGCTTTCATTACCTATAGGTACAAAGTTATATGGGAGTAGGGACACCACATTAACTCCAAAGATGGTATCCAGGTCATCCTTAAAGCCATATTCGAAGGAATCTATAATCACGTCATCATCCATAGGACTAAGTGGCTTTGTTTTTCTAATTTTGTTCATTAGTGGTGTTTTAACCACCTCAGAATATGACCTCTGTTGCATCTACAGCTGTACCAAGGCCTGTTGTTATTACTGCTTTAATTGGTAGGCCTTTCACCACTAGGTTTTCAACATGTATGGGCTTAATCCTTGAGTCGAAGCCTCTCCTGCACTTTGCACACAAGTGTTTGGCTTCACATTTCCACTAATGGGATATTGTATTCCAAGCTCAAACCTATGCCACTTTGGCTTAGTTTGAGGAATCTTCTGGGCGTGAGGGTTGTTCCTAAACCATTGGTTTAGAGCCATGTTAGCTAGTGACAGCCTCATCTTCCATTTCATGCTCTTTTTAGAAGATTCTCCTATTACCACAAAATTGTGGTTGGTGGGTTGGTTGTGGATCTGAATAGAGCTTCCTATGAGGATTTTCTGCTTCTTCCTCTATTTCCTGGCAATTTAGTAAGACTTGGCAGCCCATTTATCAAATATAGCACTATATCTAGGACACAAGGACATTTCTCTCTCTCATTTTTTCTTCCTTAGAAGAAATTCCACCAAAGTTTTCCCAGCCTTAGGGTAGACTTCTTCCTCGATAGCCTTATAAGCATCGAGGTCAATTTTAGTGCTAACAATATGAGCAATTTCCTTAGCTACTTTGACCATGTTCATTGGGGCAAAGCTCACTGGCTCAATATAGTTAGCATTTACTTCGAATGGATCCACATAAACCTTCATATCTTTCTGTTTGTCATCAAACTTCAACTTTCCTTCTTTAATGTTCTTGTATATTAAATCTCTGAAACAAATTCAATTATTAGTTGAATGACCATATCTATTATGATATTTACAGTATTTTTGACCTTTTATTTCTTCCACAGTAAGGATTTTATGAGCATTAAGAAGTTTGATTTGTTTATCTTTCAATAACACATCAAAACTTTGGTCTGCCTTTGTTATGTCAAAAGCATATGATGGCCTATTAGGGGATTTCATTTTATCTTTAGTTCAATTAGGCATTAAAGATGAGCAGGTATAAGGAGGATCATATTTTAATTCTACAATGTTAACCTCATTCTCCTCATCATCTTCAGCCTCATCTACTTCGACATAGGCCACTCTATTATCTTTTGATTATAAATAATATTTCCCTTGCACATCGGACATTTCAACATAAGCAATTTTCTCTCTTCTGAGATGTTTCTTTATTCTCTCTTTTTTGAGTTTTAATTGCTGTATTTGTCTCACTTTATCAGCAAGTTGAGACATATCTAACAATTGTTAGTTTATTAATTTCCTTCGAATTGAATAAACTAAACCACTAGCAGTCATTTTGACCACTTTAGATTCTGGAATAACTGTAAAGCATCTAGCTTTCATTTGCCTGAATGTTGCTAAGTAGTCATCAATGGATTCCCTATCACCTTTTTTTATATTAAACAAATGTAAGAGACTTACCTTAATCTCTCCTCTAAAAAATTGTTCATGAAAATTCCTTTCATGTTAGTTCCAAGAGTGTATTGAATTTGGTGGGAGAGTTATGAACTAAGTAAAAGCATTCTTAGTTAGAGAACTGGGAAAATATTTCATTTTTAAGTGTTCATTAATGGCTATGTCCCTTGTTTCGATTGTGTATCAAGCAATATACTCTATTGTAGATTCTCCACTCTCACCAGAAAACTTGGTTGAGATTTTAGAGGCTTTCCATCCTCTAGTCATTTCTTCATGTTGGATAAAATCAAGAAAAGGCTGACATGAAGTAAGGTTAGTTTGCATAATCTACATTAAAATCATACCTATTTAATACTTGTTCAACTGTTTGGTTGATATTTTGATGCCCTCCAAGATTGTTTTGTCTAATTCTTTTAGGAAGTTATCAATATTCTGGTTTCGATTGACTAATTGAAAACCTACATTTGGGCGAAGCTGATTCTTGCTTGGCTAGTTATTATCAATCTGGTTATTAACACTTGGGATATTCAACATCTGATTATTATCTTGATAAACTGGATGAGTGATTTCCCTTTGATTGCTAGTAGATTCGTCTAGATTTCCAAACACATATACAATCCTACCCATTTTCCTGGCCAACATTGTGTAGGTATTATTTGTTGACTCTAAGAGTGGGGTAATGATAGTGGTCATTTGTTGAGTCAGTATATGGACCATTTCATGATTACTCTCATCAATTTGTTGTATGATATTATTCAGGGTTGTATTCGTGTTCTCTGAAGGAATCAAAGATATATCCCTGGGCAAATTAGGGAAGATAGGTATTCCCATATTCAGTCTATCAGTTCGAATTGCACTTGTCCCAGTCCCTGTCCCTTGGCTATTAGTACCTAGCACTTGATTTCTTGGTGAAACATTGAGTATTGAACTTGTGTATGGAGCCTGGGCAGTGCCTATGTTTTGCGTAATGTTTTATGGTGTAAAACTATGAGGTAAACAATATAAAGATGATGCCCTATTCATCCTAAGACTTCTCTTTTCGAAGTTGAAAATTGGGATCCCTGTGATTTCACTCACCACAGGATCCAAGGTTTGTGGCAAAATTGCAGACACTGTGGTGTCGTTATTGCCATTTGCTCCATTATTCTCGCTTAAGGGTTTTGAGCATTAAGTGATGTATTATGATACATTCTTGGCACAATTTTTTCACTTCTTAATCGCATAAATGACTAAAGGGCTCTTTCTAAATACCATTTTTTCGACTAGGTGCTACCAGGCATGCCAATTTGTTTATGGTAAACTTTTTTCAAAGGACAAATTCGATTCTGGATCTCGATTTGGGGAAAGGAATCACTTCCTTAAGGGATTCTATAATACTTTGACTAATATTTTAATCAAGAAAGTCAAGAATAATTTTGAATATCACACAGAGATGTGTAAATCGAAAATACAAGTATAGTAGTGTTGTAGTATTTAACTTAGTACTTAGCGAAAATACAAAAAATAAGTAAAGCAATGAAAATGCAATGAAAAGAACTTGCTTTGAGGGTTAAAGATTGTTTAAGATAAAGAAAAATAGGTAAAAGAAAACAACTAAATGACATCAAATGTAAAGAACAAAGCAGTAAAGTGCAGCAAAGTAAACTTGATAAGCAATGAAGAGTACATAATGATAAATGATAACAATTTAAAGAAAATAGTGTAAAACAAGAAAAGTAAATGTGCAGATAAGTAAAGTGAGCAAAAATGTAAACCTGCAGAAAAAGAACAAAAACAAGTAAACTAAAAACAAGTAAAAGAACTCAAATGATTTTGAAAGAATCACTTAATCTAGAGTAAAAGATAATTTGCAAGAAAATAAAAGATTGGAAATGTAAATGGAATTGAATTAACTTTGCATTGAATTTGTAAATTGTACAAAAAAGGAACAAGATGGAAACTTACTTGACTAACTCGTGTTTGTGCTCGAGATTGTCAGAGTGACGTGAGAGCGTATTTACAAGCGTGTAAGTATTGAATTTCTAATCCCCAAACATTTTCATCCCTTTAATGTTTATAGAAAATTCTAAGTAACTATCATCTTTACAAGATTTTGACAAGTGTCTAAAATATAGAAAATTGCCTAATCATTGTCAGTGATCCTTGTGAAGTAATTGCTAAATCTTTGTTAGCAATCCTCGTGCTACAAGTAATTGCCTAATCTTTATTAGTAATCTTTGTATTATCTAGATTTTACACTCACAACTACTGCTAACTTATGTTTCAAATTCAAATTCTCTTGTATAAATTTAAATTTGAATCTTCAAATAGTTACCGATTTTTGGTCGAGACCCTTGCTTTTGTCTTCAAAAATTTCCAAGTGTAATTACTCTTTTCTTGAGTCTATGTTTTCGAAACCAACTTCAATTTATCATTTTTAGTAACTATCAAATCAAAATTACCATTTTGACAACTTTAAGTCTTTATTACAGTTTTGATTCTAATAAAATTAATTTATATATATATATATATGTTCATAACATAATAAATTTTATTCATACTAAATTTTATAATACACTCTCAAAATTATCTAAATAAAACAGTATTATTTTTATACTAACACTATCTATACTGGGCCTGAAACTAGTTTAAAATTTAATAATTTGCTAGGACCATGGATAAAGTAATGGCTGCAGGTTGTCTCTCTTCATGTTCTCTGAATTTAATTATTATTGAAGGCAATGATGCCTTTAGAAGGAAACACTTTAATGAGAGGACTTTCGGGTTGTCAAATGAGGTAAGCCTAACCTTCTCTCCCTCTCAGAAGAGTATCAAATGCAACTATCAACCACTCTCTCTTATTATGCATAAATAAGAAGAATACTATGTATATTATACAATGTTAAAGTTGTATCAGATTCTGAACTGCATAAAGTTGTATGACGAATTTGAGTTCAAGTTTTGACGTTTAAATTTTAGGTAAACTATATGCTAACCTCTTTTTTTTTTATAGTTTTATTGACATTACACATTGAGCTCTGACTCGATTCTAAAATTTAGTAAATTACAGCAACGTCTTATAGACAAATATTTTTTGTACTTTTATTTTTCAAATATATATACTCTCCCTTCAAAGTCTCTTCCAAAAAAATATATACTCTCCATCCATATAGACTTTCGTACAATTTCGTTGAAGCGAAAAATAAGCTTAATATATACTGCTTTTCACTAAAGTATTTTCACAAATTTTGATATAAGACTACTTTTAAGTTGAGAGTGACAATTAAATAAAATATTCTTAAAATGACAGTTACAAGATTTAAATTTTTAACACTATAAATAAGATTTATCTAAAATTGTTATATTTACTTTTATTGTGACTAATTACTGATGTGTTCGTATATTTTAAAATTATTGAAATGGTCAATAAAATTTTATTTAATATAAAAAATATTAATCTTAGTTGTTCACATTTTTTTTTCTTTGGAAGATATCTATAGTTTTAACTTCACTCAATTATCTATTTTTTTTACTTTAAATTATCTGAGTCAATTATAGTGATATATACTTAAGTTTTTCTTTTCTTTTATGTTATGTGTTGAATAACTTCCACACCAACCAAAGCTCTCATGAACAGTGTAAGATTTCAACAAATATTAAATTTACTATTCAAGTATATGTTCCTGATATTGTATTATAATGCTTTCCTGTTATCATATTTAGGGGTGATAAAATAGGTTCAATTCGTTGGGTTGATCTGTTAATTTGTTATTTTTTTACGGATTAGGTTTAAGATTTTAATCTATTTTTTATTTCTAACTCGCATAACCCGTCCCGTATAACCCGCGGGTTAAGTGGGGTGGGTGCGGATTGGCCCGTCGGATTGAGTTTTTTTAAAAAAATGTTATAAATTAATTTTATTATTTATATTTGTGATATTTTTATGAGTATGATACTAAATTTATTTTATTTATTTTATTTTTTTAATCTCTATAAATTATAATTTTTTTATTTTTAAATTTTTATAATTTTTTTATTATTTTTTATACATTTTGTTTTATTTTTTGGATCAACTCACTTATTTTTTTTCATTTTTTTTTTACGGATCGGCAATCCGCCAACCCGCTAACCCGCACTAAAGCAGAGTGGGTTGGCTCTTCTAACCCATTTTTCAAAACAGACTAACCCGTCCCCCCCCCCATATTTTTGCGGGTTAAATACGGAACGGGATAGACGGGATAAGACAGTCCATTTTACCACCTCTAATCATATTTATGTCAACACCATTAGCAATTAAAATATTTCTAGCAATATCCTATGCAAATTAAAGGCCTTCAAACAAATGTGTGCTATTATGGTTGCTAAGCTCAACTTCCTTCCTCTCTCCGAGATCATCATTATGTGGTCCCAACCTCTATTGGTGAACTCATTTGCAGGGTAATTATGATTACTGAGCACAGTCCCATGGCTTCACATGCTATTCTTCTAAATTAAACTTGTTAAATTGGGTTCCTAAGATGGCTTAGATGTGTCGGTGCTTGAGGTATTGACACCACACCAGTTCCCCCCTTTCTGCTATGCAACATATCGTCCAGATATATAATTGCATTCACGCATTTGTGGGTGTACGAAAATTATCTTTATTTATTTTCAGTTTTTCACAATAGAAGTACACCCAAGGATTCCAATATGCATTTCCACTCAGTTATTTAACTACATGTGGTACTAGCAAATTCCATTTCCATTTATTGTGATGAATACTAGTTATTAATTATCTTTAATTAGTGAATTGGATAGGTTACACGATAAGAGCAACTGATAACTTTTTTTTTATTGGTACAAACTATTTTTTTGGTACAATGATACCTTTTTGTTTCATGTAACATCATCACTGATATTGTCTTAAGTAAAATTTAAGTTACAATAACATAGATAATACATTCTTTTTTTTTTTAAAAAAAAAAAGAAACCGTACTCACATCAAGGTAATAGATTAATAGGATTGACTTGAATTTTTAAAACTCTTTTAATTTTTGTGGTGCATTAGGAAGTCATAATTTTAACAAACTTATTATTTTCTACTTAAATATCGATTCATCTTAGATATTATCTCAGTTATATTCGGTTAGAAATATAAATTAAAATTATTCTGTTTTTAATTAATAATAATTTAACCTTTAGGAAAAGAGATAGAGAAAATATTTTAATTTGTACTTCTAACACTAACAAACCAAATAACTTAGAAATATCTATATTAGAATAGTTAGTGCCCTGTTTTTTTCTACGGTTGAAATTTATGTCAAGTGGTTCTCGACCTTTTTGACTGCAATCTACTCTCGTATGAAAAAGAAACTCACCCAGAAATACCTCAATACGACACACCATGGAATGCCCTGGATTGGTCTTGTTATAATATCAAACAAGAAAAACCAATTAATTGCTGTCCACCAAAACCCCTCAATTCCCCACCCACTCGCCATGGGAGAAAAAGAGACCAAGAACAAGAACAAGAAGCAAAAGCACCAACACCCCAATGACCAAACCACCAAACAAACCTCTGATTTTTCCTTCAAGCCTTCCTCTGAGGTAAAGGGTCTCCGATTTGGGGGTCAGTTCATAGTGAAATCCTTCACAATCCGTAGAGCAAGGCCTCTAGAGCTTCTCAAAGTGCTCTCTTTCCCACCAACCAATAACACCAACAAACCAAAAGACAAGCTCCCATTCCCTTCCACCACAGCATTCTTGCCCACAAACTTCACCATCTTGGCACACCATGCGTGGCACACCCTCACCCTTGGCCTAGGCACCAAGAAGTCCAAAGTGCTCCTCTTTGTGTTCGAAACCGAAGCCATGAAGGCTTCAGTGGATCGAATATGGCCACCAGAGATAGCACTTGGTGAAGTGAACAAGAGGCTCATAAGGGGTCTCACTGGCTGCGAGATGGCTCGGTTCAAGTTCAGAAAGGGGTGCTTAACTTTCTATGTCTTCGCGGTTAGGCAAGTTGGGAGCTTTGGTTTTTCATGTGCTGAGGATCTAAGGACTATTCTACAGTCTGTGGTGGAGCTTAAAGATTTCTTGGATCACACTGTTATGCTTTCCATGCCAAACCAGAGAAGCATAAGTTACTCACATCCGCAGGTAGCCATGGCTCATTAGGCAAAGCTATGATCAATCATCATCATCATCAATCATCAAAGTTTATATATATATATGTTATGTCTTCCTCTTCACATTGACATCATGATCATCCTTAGGATCTTAATTAGAAATATTTTTGCTTAATTTGTTAACTTGTTTCTTAGTCTTTGGAATTTTTGGGAGGCTTATTATTGGTTTATTTGTTGATGATCTTGTTTGATCTGTATTCTTTTCTTTTCTTTTTATTTCTTTACGAATTTGGGGGAAAAGAGAGTGTAATTTAGCATGAATAATTGGGCATTGAAGTTTTATACAGTGAATCCTGGTTGCATTTGTCCTTTTTGCTGACACATGCTAATGCAGATTTGTCAAGGGGGCACAATTAGGCTAACATTTTTGTTCTTAGTCAGACTAATTTTTGCTCAAGATATTGAGGCTGTACCTTCCTTAAGTGTTTTCCTGCGTGCTCGAATCACTGATGTTATAATAGACTCATCAACTGGTGAATTCAAACTTGTTTTCTCTCTAATTTCCGCTCTTAAATGCTAATTATCAGCAAAGCACAGTAAGCATTATTGCTGCTTTTATCGATTGTTGATTATTCTGCAAATTATTTTGTAACATGCTCTATTCAATATTTGTAGTTTATATCAGATAGTCCTATATATATTACCTCTACATATTGTAACCTGAGAAGAGTCCACTTCTGTTATTGTTAGCGCAAAAAATTGGTTTTGCTGGTTAATATTTTAAGTAGATTATAGTAAGAAATTTTTAATCTCGTTTTTTCAGTAGATTATAACACATTGTAATAAAACCTGATGTTTCATGAAAAATGTTATTAACCTAGTAATGATAGTTATAAAAAAATAAAACCAATATCGTTTTCTTTTTCTTTGCACGTCCAGCTCCTTCCGTTGGCCCAAGTTTGCTCACTAATTTATTAATATGTTTGCAGCAGAATGCAAGTTTCAATAATGCATACAAGGCATCAATGAAATTAATGGAACCAAGAATTTGCAATGTATAATATGACGGACAAAAACTGCCCAATTCAATTTTTTCCCCCCTGCAATACTGTTTTCTGGTAAATTGTGCCATTATCTAACCCGTGATCCATGAACCACCTTAGTATATTTGATAAGTAGCAAAATGCCAAATAATCTCGAAATGTTAAGAGGATCCTCCATAAAATATTCTAGCTTTGGAAAAATGCATTGATATAATATCCGAAGCACGAATGTGACTGTGACTCTGAATTGTGGGGACTATATCCTACAATAGTCGGAATTGAATAAGGTAAAATACTGTTTGGCACAATGGAATAGTTGCGATGGAATCCGTGGAGCAGAGAAAAATGTACAGTTGCATAGTCGGAATAAGAGGTGGATTCAATTAGAAAGTTAAGTTAATGAGTCATTAGATTAATTATAGATTAAATGATTGAATTAGAAAATTCAGATAACGTAAAAAAAATAAAAAATACTATATAAAAAATATTTTATATAATAAATACCACATAAACAAAATACATTATATAATAAAAGTATTAATTGTTTGAGAAAATTAACAGTAATAATTATTTAATTTTAATTTTTTAATTTTTAATTGATTAAATAATAATATAAATTAAAAAAATAAAAAATATTATTTAATAATACATATAATTTAATAATAAAATATATTTTATCAAATGAATTTTTTAAAAATCGTGTTCAAATCTTATAATTTATTTTTTTAAAATTTAAATTAATAAAAAAAACTCAAATCAATCTGACCGGACGAATCGTCATCTCACCCGAGGTTGACAATGTCATAAGTAAATTGTTCTAACCAAAAATTAGATCGACCTAGAACCTGAATCATGAGTTTTTTAATTGGACCAAACGGGCAGTCCGATGGATACAACTATGGAACAATGCCCCAACCTTTCCCTCTCCGTAAAGTTTCTAATGGTTCAGAAAAGTGAAGGAAAAAGCAAAGAGACCACCATATTTCTTTTTCCCTTGTGCCCACCTGTGGCTTTAATCATGGCTTGGGATGGACCCATGTCAAGTGCCAACTTACTTTAATTTTCACAAGAATCATGGACATCTCTGTCAGTCGTCGATGCTAGTTTGCAGCTGTAGATGCAAGGAAATCCATTACCTATAGCCAATACTATTGTATATGTGTACTCATCAAATGTGATGAGATTGGGGGTCCTGACTCCTGAGAGAGTGAAACAGTGTGCGTTTGGAGTTTGGACTCAATAAATGTGTAGGCCTGTAGGTGGTGCCACCGTAAGTCCGTATTTTGGAGTGTCACATGTTAGAACTTGCAATTTGATTAGAGTGGTGAGTGGTGACTCAAGTGAGATAGTATTTTTTTGAATAACGATATTTTTATTTATTTATTTTTTATATTATTTTTAATATTATTTATTATACATATTTTTTTATTATTATTTTTCGTTAAATCATATATTTTTAAAAAAAATATTATCAGTATATACATTTTTAAAAAATATATATAATTAATATTTTTCTATTTTTTTTTTTTTGTTCCCCCTTCGTTTTCTTATAAGTATTATATGGAAATGAAAACATTTTCACAATCAGCAGTTGAACTCATGATAGGTGATCCCACGCCAGACATGGTATATTACCACCAAGTTACAAGGTAACAATTGTTCAAATTCAAATACATAGGGAGAATTATAAAAGAAATTCTTAATACAAATATTAATAAATAAAAAATAAAATGATCTTTTTTTCTTCATGTAATAAAATGTGGTTATTTTTCTTTATAATATATGTTTTATAAATCCCATTTTGACAACCACTCTAAAAAATTTATTCGTTCTCTCTAAATAATTTCTTTATTTAAGTTCATTTATAGCAAAACTATTTTGAAGTGGGTTCAAAAAGTACTTAAGATAGGCACGTGTATGGTAATTTTTTCTTTGTGCAACTACTACCAAGCGAATCAAACCAGGAGAGTAGATACTTGCAAAGAGACTTAACGCCAAATCGAGAGAGTCTGTAAAGAGTAGGGTTTATGCGATGGAATAATAAGAAACGCTTTATTATATTAACTTGGCCAGTATATGTAAATAAGCGTGGTAATCCTCCTGCAATCAGATATAGATAAATGTATATTAGGATCGTGCATTGGCAGAGGTTTCAGCCCACGATCCTTGAAGTATGTCTCTAACCTGTCAGGACTGTCTCCTTAGTGGCTAATCTTTATTGTAAGTAGTTACAGTCCCCACATATAGGGTTGTGGTTGGTAGTTGTGAGAATCTACATGGGTTCAACGATCGTTATAGTCCGATGTCATGGTCTTAGGTCATAAGGCTTAGGTCGGAGTGTTGATGGCGGAGTCCGATAATTCGTGTGTCAGGTCGATCCTTCCAGATGAGATTCTGGACCACGGTTCAGAATAAAAACCAAATTCACATATCAATTTGTCGTATTATTTTAATGTAAATTTAAACAATTTGTATAATAAAATTTATTTACTCTTTTATTAATTTACTCATGTAACAATATTTAATAGTTTATTTTTCTCTATTTAAGTCTAATTTATCATTTATTTGTTATGAATATTTTTTTCTGGATTGTGATGAAGGGCTCGGATAATCTGTACAAGGTTATAAATTCATACCTCATTATCATCATTGTACCAAAAGTGAATATTTTTTCTAAAATTTAATTGCTCCATTATATTTAAACATCATTTATAAAAAAATTATTTATTATAAGATAATGCTAATATATAGAGTACATAATAGGTTGAATCTTGAATAAATATCCATTTTAATTGCTTAAAGATACGTGTGATATTAATTTGAATCGTTAAATAAAATTGACATTAATTTAGTATCTTATTCTTAAAAAGATACAATGGGATCAGATCTCATCCAATGACTTGTATGGGAATATATGCGAATAGTATGTGAGCATAAATTTGTCACTAGCGTTACTCTAATCTAATAACTTTAATACCGAATGGGACTAACCTTCCCCCGGGGGGGGGGGTTGTTGTGGGAAGTGAAGAAGAAGAAAAAGGCCCATATAACAAGTAGACAAAGTTCAGACAAAAAAAAAACAAAGCCCAAAAAAAAAAAACAGCAAGGAAGAGAAATCCGGTAAAGAGAACAGAGAAACGGTTCGGGTTGATGGACAACGTTGAGAAAAACCCCAATTTGATGGGCGACGTTGAGCTCAATCTGGTTCTCACTCCCTTAAGGCAGTGAGCACTGTTTGCATCGCTGCACCTGAACCACCTGCTGCCCGAACCACCACGCTCAGGCCTCATTCACGGAAGAAGGTATTGCCCTTTGATTCGTTACAAGTTACATGGGCCATTATGACTGACTTATTTACCTGACCATCCAGCGTTTTTGGGTGAAAACTTGATATTGACTCATTTTCATCTTCTGCAATGATTCTTATTTACTATGATCTTACCGTGAAAACTTGATATTGACTCATTTTCATCTTCTATCTACTTATCTGCAGGCTGCTTCATAATAGGGGCAACAGATTAACAATAGCTGCGGCGTCTTATAAAGCGCCAAAAGGAATGGAGTATATGTGTCTTCTTGTCACCTTCTTTGTGATTGCGGTCTTAGGTTTTGTCTTTTTAATCTTCTTTGAAACATATAGAAGAAGAAACAACCATGAGTATGTCCTTATTTTTACTCATATGAACAAAAATGTTATATGGACTGGTATTTCTAATTTCATATTTCAATTTTGATTTTGAAAAGGCATGTTGAAGTTCCGGCAATTTTTGAGGATCCTAATTCATTGAAACAGGTAAATGTTTCCTTTTGCGTTGTATTAGAGCTTCTGCAGGTATGCAAGGGTTTGTGAGCAATCTTTATTTTTGTTCGGGGCATTCTGAAAGAAATCTAATTGAGCAAGATAAATTTGGACTAATTGAATTTAGGAGTCCTCTTTTCAACCCCTATCGCCCCTTTTCAAAGGTATTTGTTTTTTCCCCAAAGGATGGACAAGTCAGCTCAGTAATGCAAAAATCGTGCATTGGTCACTTTTTTTGTGCAAGGGTTTGGTAAAATTTTAGTTTAATTTTATAAAATCACTTTAGTGTAATTGTACAACTTGTAGCAAATGAAGGTTGCAGGTCTAGAGGAAAACATGGCTTAACCTATGTTTCTTATCATGAGATAACTATGGAATCAATCATAGATATTGCAAACTGATGATAACATTATGAAGTGAGAGAAATTTAATAGAAATCTCAACTATGGCCACTTGTTAATGTTTTCCTATTTGTATAAGTTCATAATGGATGGACTCACAACCTTAAGAAGCAAAAGGAAAAGGTTCATAAATTGGTGGAAGATATATGAGTGAATGGATGACCTCGTTAGAGGGAATGATTCATTCCTATATAATAACTTGATATGTGTCTTAGATATCATTATTGCCACAAAAGCTGAAGCTGCTGGGTATTTTGTTAAGCCATAAATTTAAAATTGTTACTTGCTTCATATGTTTCAATTTAAAATGTTCTGCAGAATGAATCTCAACAATCTACCTTCAGCATTTGAGTTTACCATTTATGTTACATTGCTTCACTTCCCTTGTTTCATGTTCAACATCATGATTTGCAGTTCTGTATTTGTTTTTGATTTTTTGCAGTAGTGATCCTTAACTTCATGAAATTATTCCTATCTCACATGTCTTTCTCTTTCATCAGCAGTCTCTGCTCTGTAATGAGCTGGAGTGGTTGGCATTTTATGACATATCTTTAATTCCTTGTTTCATAATTCGGTTCTAATGCCAATTTCAAAAGGAAGGACTTGTCATGTTGTCATCACAAGTGCATTTAACATACATCTTTGGACAACTTGCACCCAAAGATAATCCCAAATTCAAGCATACTGTGCTCTGACATTCTCTTTTCTTTATTGTTTTATATATGATATTTGGCCTCCATTGTGTATATCAATAGACTCAACTAGAAACTGAACAAAAGTGTAATTTCAGTTACATATATTTATATCTTGTACCTCCATGTTTTTAATTTGTTTTGGCAGGTTTCAAATTAATGCTTAGCTTTATGAGGATAGCCCCCTGTTATGAATTGGTTTTGACTGATTTTAACTCTTGCTTATTTAGGTTCCTTGCCCACACATTGTTGATCCAGCAGCAAAATATATCTCTTTGATAATTCCCGCATTCAATGAGGAGCATAGGCTTCCTGGAGCTCTTGAGGAAACTATGAAGTAAGTCAAAGCACACCATTTTTACCAACATTTATGCGTACTTTGTTACTATCAATAAAAGGATTTGGGTTTGATTACAAGTATGATGCTCGAATACTTAAAAAATGTTGACATGCCGTATCCATATTGTACTCATATCTAAGACCGATACTCATATGATACTGTTGCATCCGTATTTTTGGTGTATCCCTATATATTCTATTTTGGATATCCACCACTCTCAAAGTACTGTTACTTGAAAAACCCAAAATATGGATTCAAGTCCCATTCTCACTAATTACCTCCCTCAAAGCATATTCTCACTCTTGCAGTCTTGCCCTCCTCAAAATCAACCCGCAGGATAACAAACTTTTATCTTCAGCAAATGAGTTAGAAAAAGCAAAGGACTTGAGTTGTGGTAATTACAAGTGAATAAATTTAATATTTATCTTTTTTACATATATAAATATAAATATTTTATTAATATATATTGCCATACCTGTATATTAATTTTGTAAGAAATCATCGTATTTGCGTGTTGTACCAGATTCGTACCCGTACACATGCAACATCTTACAACTTTGAGTTAGTTTACTTTAGTCTTTCTGTTGTGTAGTTTTCTCTTGTTTGCGTATCATAAACTGTGATCAGTCTATTTGACTACTCTTTTTCATAGTTTTATATCCTATGTGTCTGCATGCACGTGTATTGATTAGTTTTTGTAAGATGGTTTATATACATGACATATGGCATGTGATATGTTAACATGTTTAACCTCCCATTCCCCCAAGAAAAAAGAAAAGTAAAAACAATCATAGTAAGCAGCCAACAGAATGGAAAAATCTGAACTTCTACAAGATAGAAAAATTCTTTTTTTTTTTTTTTGCACTTTCTTGATGATACCATTTATTTGAATGGGCTCGGATGATAGGAGCCCAGGCCCAAAGATAACTAAAGTGTATGTTAGGAAGAAGCACCTTAAGGCAGGTGAGGAGGGACTTAGGAGTGGGGAAAGAAATGTGGGATCTGTTGTAACCACCTGCTGAGTTGGCAGGTGAGTGGGGTGGGAGCATGAGTGGAATTCAGTTGAGAGGTATATAGGTGAGGGAAAGTGGGAGAACATGGGTACGCTGGGATTGGCTTGGGCATAGGAGGGACTAGACACTCTATATTTGTCTAGAATTATCTTCTTCTTCTCTGTATTCAGTTCGTATTTTATTTTCCAGAATATACTTATACTGGTAGTGATATCACACTAATATCACTCAGATTTCAGTTACATTCTTGTGTTATTCTGTTTTCGTTCTGTAAATCTGTTTGGTACCTATCATAGGACTTCATACAATAGCTGTATAACTAATTACAGAACTGCCGCTCTTGTGAAGTAGTATAGCATTTATTGTTTACGGTTGTTACTAAGAGCATAATGTTATTTATGCCTTTACTTTGTAGTTATCTTCAACAACGTGCCTTAAAGGATCCTTCATTTTCATATGAGGTAATTCCAGTTCCTTTTATTCGACTGCTTATTGTTTTTATTTGTATCAGTTTTCTAATGCCATTAGATTCTAGATTATTGTCTTGAGAACATTAATATAAAGTGGTATAGAAAATTCTTTATTACACCATGTGAAACAATGATGTAATAGTAATCAACTCTCAGCCCATCCCTCTCCGGTTTCCTTTTTTGTCTTTCACAAAATAATTTGACTTTCTGCTTGAATGACTTAATGGCTACCTTTTGCATAATGGTGTTTGAAGCTCTGAAACAACTCATTGAAGCAATTGAGTCCACAATCCCCATGATTCCTCACGGATGAAAACTTGATCAGCTTACTGCTTTTCCTGTTGTATCTTATTTCTGGCTTATTCCTTTGTGTTTTATGTCTGCTTTACTGCACCTTTGTTTTATTCTTCGTAGCTTTTTATGATTTACTTGGATACTTAAGTTTCAAATCAATGAATGTAGCTTGTGATCATCAAAATAAAATAATTATTATGGACTATCTTTGAGAACTTGAGTAAGCTTTTAAGTTGTATTGAATCAATAATTACTTCATAAATGAAAGATCACTTATGTAGACATATGTAAAAAAGGCTTCATTTCACTCATTAATTTGACTAATGTTAAGTAAAAGTACTTTCTATATCCATTCAAAGCATTTTGGTCTAGCTTTGGCATATCTGCATCTCCTTGACCAACTTACATTCTTCCAAATGCATTTGTAACTTTTTGTGGATACAGTTATACGTTCTCTTATCAATGGACATTTGAGCAGGTTGTTATTATTGATGATGGAAGTGCCGATGGGACTAAAAGAGTAGCTTTTGAATTTGTAAGGAAATACACAATAGACAAGGTAAGGGTTATCCTTCTCGGAAGAAATCATGGCAAGGGAGAAGCAATCAGAAAAGTGAGTCTAATTCTTTTAAAATCTATTCCTTATATTAATGGCTCTATGTCATACTATACTTGTTGATAATTAATTAAGGCTTTCTTCTTTCCTTGAAAGCATTGTATTACAGGGAATGCTGCATTCACGTGGTGAACTACTTCTTATGCTTGATGCTGATGGAGCAACTAAGGTTACTGACTTAGAAAAGCTTGAAAATCAGGTTAATGGAATGCTATGATGTGCAGTTTTTATTGATCTTATAATCAAATTTTAGTTTGAATTTCTAGGGCCAAATGTTGATATGTGTTGAAGAATTACGGGTTTAGGATTAGGAAAGGAAAAAAAAGAAAGACGGCTAAATAATAGTAGACTAAGAATATTATTGATAGGAATTATATATGATACAAAATCATAACCTACTATCTTATATATACTAATAACTTGGACAATTGCTTATACTACTAATACAAGCCCAAGCCCATCAACCATAAGACTAATAACTTAATTAAATAAGAAAACAAATCGTGAAAGATACTCTAAGATAATATAAAGATATTCTTAATATTCTCTAACAATATGCATTGTCTATTGTTCTGCTGTCAGATTCAAGCTGTTGCCAAAAAGGAATTTCATTGTAGAGATTCGAGAGCTAGTGATCCTAGCTATAGAATATCTGATATCCCTATTGCTGCATTTGGTTCACGAGCTCATCTAGAGAAGAAGGCTTTGGCTACAGTTAAGTGTGGCTTTCTTCATTTTCTGTTTTATTGTTGCCATATATTTGTAGATCTTCTTGGTTGAATCATTTAGCTTAACATTTACAGAGGACATGGTACCGCAATTTTTTGATGAAGGGGTTCCATCTTGTGGTTCTCTTGGCTGCTGGTCCTGGAATTCGTGATACACAGGTAATTTCCTACTTCATTTATTGCATTCTGATCTGGTACTCTCATGACTGGCATATGGCTTATATATACATAGTGACCAAAGCTTTGCCAGAAGTGATTAGTTGTGTCATGAACGCCTGTTGACTTTACTATGATTTTTGTCTTTTCAGTGCTCCACTGCTTCTTCAATGCTTTTGTTTGAGTTGTTGGTTTTTATTCTGTCTGATATTGACTTTGTACATCCACAGTGTGGTTTCAAGATGTTTACTAGGGCTGCGGCCAGGAAGCTTTTCGCAAATGTCCGCTTAAGAAGGTGATTGCTCTTAGATCTCTATAGAATGAAATAATTTCTTAAACTTTGAAAGGGAATTACTTCAGAATTCAGAAATAATAGAAAACTGATTGTTCTTAGTTCTAACTCTTATTTTATCAGTAAATTGTTTGTATAATCTTTACCTCTTTGGTATAATTTTCTGTAGCTACTTTTCTTGGTTTATAGAATATGTCATAATTGTATCATTAGACTATTCTCCTGTCTATAGGTTTTGATAGGGGATACACGTTTTTGCAATGTTTTGAATTATACGAAGAAAATTAAACATATAATTCCTTGGGCTTATCTATGTAGGATTTAGACCATAAGAGTTTGACTAGAACTAATGATTATTATAAAAAAAACATTTACATTTTTTATCCAAGAAAGAAAGAAAGAGCAAATATTGACTTGTGGCAAATCTTTCACCATCATTTTTCTCTTTGAACATCATTATCAAAATATTCACAATCAAAACTCAGAAGTGCTTCATTTTGAACAACATTCACTCCATGGCAAGGCATTTATTAAGTAGGATTCTATGTCGTTATTGGTGCAAGTAAATCACTAGATAAAAATCATAAACACATGTCTTTTCTTATTTTAATGTGTTTCTACAACTCATTGTACCCTCTCCACCAAAACATGAAACAAAAGTGAAAAACAAAAGTGAAAAAAAGGCAATTACACCCTACCCACTGATTGCCTGATCTCAATTTGTTTTGCCTTCCTATGATTTACTCAACAAATTCAAGCTCTTGATATCCTGTTATATAATTTATAATTTTATTAACTTCCTAGATCTATTGACGAGGCCTATCTGTGTTTTTTTCTTCTGTTTACAATCTTGGACAAAGTTCCCCTGTCTACATATCTCAACATTGTTGCCATCGAATTTCCAGTTTGTCTTCTTCCCATAAATAGTTACCAAAAAAGCCACTGTTCAGCTATCATGAATTTGAAATAATTTTTAACTAAATCCAGCTCCAACATCTTATAAAAAAGTGATTACTTTGCTACTGTGCTTTCCCCTATAATTGATACAGATTTTCTTGTAAAGCCTGTTAGGAAATTCTGGTCTAGTATGAGATTCTGGTAGCATAGAGTAGGCAGTGTAGTCTCTCATTTCTCTATAGTTTCTTACTTTGCTTGCTCGTATATGAAAATGTGGAATGTCATGAAGGAAAATGATCTGATCTTATTCTTTGAAATGAAGTGATAATTTTTTTTGTCATCGGTCCTATAAGAGACTCATGCAACTACATCTTATATAAAACTCTTATGAAAACTTTAGGACCATAGCTTGTATGAACTAGAAAGCCATAATACGTAGTGCCTTAATTTAAGGAAATAATGTCTAATTAATGTATAGCCTTATTTCGTTGATCTAGTGTCTAGTTCTAGTAGTGCCTTGTTTTATTGAAGATAGTTCATGCATCATAAATCTAGAAGTTATATATCCTTAAATATAAAATGTCCTATTAGCTTCTTCCCATCTACTAAATTTTAAACCATTGAGAAAGCATGATCTGAGAAGTAATGTCACGTTATTGACATTTAATGTTAGTGAAAATCAAGTAACTCCTAAAAGTTAAAAGGTAATCATTTCATGTTGGGAATACTGAATAATATGTGTTTAAGTGGTCTGAAAGATAAGATGATATTTAAGTTAGGGTAGTTATGTTCAATCAAGCTTTCCGCATATTTATACCTATTCTGTTTGGCGACATATATGGCGAAAACTTTATACTTTTCTATAATAGCCTTTATCATTCTCTGCAGGTGGTGCTTTGATGTTGAATTAGTCTATCTGTGCAAATGGTTTGAGATCCCAATTTCAGAAATTTCTGTGAGTTGGTCTGAGATTCCAGGATCCAAGGTGAATCTTCTGAGTATACCTAACATGCTTTGGGAGCTTGTGCTCATGTCTGTGGGGTACAGGACTGGTATGTGGAGAATTTCTAATTCTACCTGAGCTTCCATGATCAATTTCAACTGGGAAGAATAGCGGCATTTTCCTATCAAAAGAATAGTGATCTCTTATATGAGAACCGAGATTATAGTCTCACACCAGGCTTTGAAGGACAATAATGCAATATTTAAAGTTTGTAGGACTAACCATAACCTTCTGGATGTTTAGGTTGGGATCATGGAGAGTTTGGCTCTATTTTTTTTTCTGTTGCTCTTTCTACTAGGTAGACGTATTCAACAATTCATATTGTTACTATTGAAGGGAAAAGCTTCTGATCACATTAGTTTGTATTTATTTTCTTATGTAATCAAAATGTTCTATAGATAACTTTCCATTCCTTCGGTGCCATTGATAGTCATTGTGACACTGCTGAATTATTGTTGCTTTTTGCACTTCCCTCCTGGATGTAAATGGTGTGACCGTCTGGAGGTTTTGTTGTTAATAACGGGTTAGTAAAGCCGCATACTGTTATACCCCCAAAAAAAACCCGCGTACTGTGATCCAAAGAACACGAAGCTGCAATTTTTTTTTTCAGGTATGAATTGTATAATGAAAAATGTTAGTTGTACATATATTTTATCTCTTATTACTAAGTATCCTAAGGTGGAGAGATTTTTACTTGCTATCTCAATAGTTACTTGCTATCTCACCAACAAAATTTTTCACCTCAGCATATATGAAGTATGTGCGACTAACATTTCTCTTGTCTAGTACATTAATGACCTTTTTTTTTTCCTGTTAAGATACATTGATGGGTTTATTAGTTGAGTATTGATAATCTCATACTTTATTAACTCACGTTTCTCAGTCTTTCGGCACACTTCTAACTATCAGTTGACGATTGACAATAAAATATCTCAAACTTGTTCATACAAATATATAATACTCCATAATATTTTGCATTGGTACTTCAGTTGATAAAAGTTGGAGATATACAGGGAGAGTAGGAAGGTTCAATCTTTGTAAATGCTCTAATCTAAATTTTTCTTTCCCTATTCCCTCCTCTGGGTCCCATTAGGGGAGACATCTAAGAACCTTTAGTGTAAGAATTAAGAAACATTAAATCAAGCCTTAATTGTGAAAGTTATCCTTATTCATTTAAATTAATTATTCTATTTTATTATGTTCAGATAATTTCTATAAGTAGTTGAGACTATTAAAGTATAAGAATATAGATAGAAAAATAACAATTAATATTTTATTAATATGCAAAAACGTCACTTAAAATAGACCAAAATCTTTTTACCAAAGTCACAGTTAAAATGGATTGGAGGAAGTATATATTAAATGAAGATAAATAATTAACTTATTAAAAATTGTATAATATGCTTATATTTTTATTTAATTGAAATCGACAAGGGTAAAAATCCTAGATTCATTCACTATCTTCTTTCCTACAGCACAGATAACCATATAAAGCTTTCGCTTCTCGTGAAAAAATGCTTTGCTTATTGAATAACTCAATTTTCTTTTTTACATTATGAAAATTGAACAAATCAATTTTTTAGCAAAAGACATATAGGTATATAAAAAATTGTACTTTTAATTTTGGCCTAAACAAAAAAAAAAAATGAATTCAATTTTTAGCAATTTTTTTTTTTACGAGATTTATCTTTTAGCAAGCTTTGCTTCAAAGAAATTTTTAAAACTCTATATTAGTATACCGCAGGTTTATGTGGGGAGCAATTCAAATTATTCAAATAAATTATAAATTACATTAATTAAGAAAATATAAACCTGTTTTTTAAATTACGATTTTATAATTTTATTAAACTAAATTTAAGATGTGATTTTGAAATCAAATTCCCTATCTTCATTCTCTTCTTTCTTCATATAAGATTTTAGTCCATGTTAGGAGAGAGATATAAATATGAGGAATGCTAGTAATACATTATTTTGGATACTTTTTTCAATGCTTGTTTAATTATTGGTTCATCTCATACACTTGAAAGGATTATTAGGAGAGAGATATGCAATACATGCTTTTAAACCAATAGTAAAGTGAGTGTTGAAAGGAATATCTAAAAGAATATATTGTTTTTCTACCATGCTTCACTTATATGAACCTCAGTCCTATCAAGAAGCCTCCATAGATCCTCATTGATAACATGTTATGCAAGAAGAGTTACAGGCTTTGGAGAACAACAATACTTGGGGCCTTGTTGATTCTTCTTCAAGTAAGACATTTGTGGGATGTAAATGGGTGTTCAAGATCAAGACTCGTTCTGATAGTTCTATTGAGCGATATAAAGCTCGTTTGGTTGCCAAAGGTTTCACTCAAGAATATGACATTGATTATGAGGAGACTTTTACACCTGTTGCTCGCATCACTTTAGTTCATACTCTCCTTACTATTGTAGCCACTTAGAAATGGACTCTAAATTAGATGGATGTGAAGAATGTCTTTCTTAATGGTGATTTGGAAGAAGAAGTTTATATGCATCCACATCCTAGTTACACTTGTCTATCAAATAAGGTTTGCCGTCTTCGAAGGCTTTATATGGTCTCAAACAAGCACCTCAAGCTTGGTTTGCCAAGTTTCACAATACTATCAGTCAATTTGGCTTTTCCTTCAGTGCCCATGATTCTGCCTTGTTTACTCGCAAAATTGATAGAAGTACTGCTATGTTACTTCTCTATGTTGATGATATGATTATTACTGGTGATGATACTACAGGTATTACTGAGCTTAAACAGTTCTTGAGTCAGTATTTTGATATGAAAGATCTTGGACCTCTCAATTACTTTCCGAGGCTTGAAGTCCTTTCTTCTGCTGATGACATTTCTCTGTCTCAAGCTAAATATGTCTCAGATCTTATCTCTCCAGTCGAACTCTCCGATAGTTACACCGAGTCCACTCCTCTAGAACCTAATGTCAGATTTACACCTCTGGATGATACTATATTTGATAATCCTACTCTCTATCGGCAATTGGTTGGTAGCTTGATTTATCTTATTGTTACTCATCCAGACATTTTATATTCTGTTCATCTAGTCAGTCAGTTTATGTCAGCTCTGCGCACTACTCATTATGTTTTTGTTCTAAGTATTATTCGATATATAAAAAGAACTCTGTTTCATGGACTTCATTTTTCAGCTAACTCTTCCTTGGTTCTCCAGGCTTATTCTGATGATGATTGGAGTGGAGATCCCACTGATCAACGATCCATCACTAGCTATTGTTTCTTTCTTGGTGATGCACTTATTTCATGGTGAAACAAGAAACAGACTTTAACTACACGTTCTAGTACTGAAGCAGAATATCGGGCACTAGTTGACACCACATCTGAGATACTTTGGTTATGTTGGCTTCTTGAAGACTTGAGATTTTTTCAGTCCTTTCCCACTGTTCTTCACTGTGATAATAAGAGTGCTATTTAGATTGCTCACAATGATATTTTTCATGAGTGTACCAAGCATATTGAGATCGATTATCACTTCATCCATCAACACATTCTTCATGGTGCTCTTCGTCTCATTTTCATTGGCACTCTTGATTAGTCAGTCGATCTGTTTATCAAAGCTCATCATCTTGACCGTTTTCGCACTCTGATTTCCAAACTCAAGTTGGTTTCTTTTATACCCACTTGAGTTTGAGGGAAAATGTTAGCGTGATTGATTATGATTGATCATGATTGGTTTTAGGAATAGTTGTAATTGATTTAGTGCATAATTATATTTTATTATTTTCTTTTCCTGTATAACAGCTTTCTTGTATAAATTGAGGCTAGCCATTTTGTATTCATTTATTTAGATATATATACAAACTAGTGATTTTCCCGTGTGACACACGAGGTGATTAAAATAATGTTATGTATGTTAAAGATGCATATAAAATATAATATTAAGTGTCTTCATATATACAAAATTGAAGAATTCATAATATTAAAAGACTGAATTACATGTTTATAAATTGATAAAAATGACAATCAATGAAACTTGCAATCGAAGAAAGTAAATATGAATTAGAGAAATATGTTTGGAATGATCAAAATAAAATGTAAACTAAGCAATAAATAACATTAATTCAATAATTGCTTTACCTTATACTTGAATCTTTTGGATAACTTCTTTGTAAACAACATTCTTTGTTTGACATAAATTATTATGGTCACCTGAAATAAGAATTTTCAAACCGCTCCTTACCCTAACTCTTGAAACTGCTACATACAATTGACCATGTGTAAACTTGCATTGATTCCACAACTTTGACGAATTAACAGTTGCCATGATAATGTCTTCTTTGTTGTCTTTAGGAATAATTGGTAATATATGTCTGAAATATCCTCCATGAACAACAACTTTCCCTCAAAAAGGTTGGTCACTATAAACTTCATTAGAAAATCTCATATCTTACATAGCTCTATCAAGAGCCTCAAAAACTCATTTCCTTATCATTGTGACTTCGTCCCAAATAATTAGACTTGTATGAGAAAGGAGTTCTGCCTTAAAGCCTCCTTATTTTAATATTGCAGGTGGACTCTTCAATGAGAGAGAATAGAATTGAGAATTTTTAATGAGCTATTCTTCCACGAAGAAGAAGAGAAGCAATGTCACTTGATGTAAAGTGCAACGTATAGGATAATCAAGTGAATAAAATATATTAAAAATATATTTAAAATATAATATGTCACAAAATGTCATTCATTTTGATAAATATAAAAAGATGATTTGTATTATCTCTAAAAAATATTACATTTATAAAATTTAATACACATCCCAACACCATGGACACTTGAAATATGATATAAATAGCATTCTTTGAAATAAAATTTCAAGTAAAAACAATTATTGAAATATAGAAATAAATAAAAAGTTTAGGTGAGAAAATTTTTCCTACAGAAGAGAAATGGGTTATATAATTTATAAATATTAATAAAAACATAAAATTAATTATTAAAATTAAACAAAAAACTTTGCAATAAATGCAATAATATATTTTTCTACATTGTTATAATTATCACTAAAATGAAAAAAAATTTATTAAAAAATATAATCATTATTAAAAAAATTAAATGACTCCTTGGAACAATTACTATGTCACAATAATTTGGTCATGAAAATATTATTAACTCATTAACTATCTAATAATATAAATTAACTCAATTGTGTAAAAAAAAAGGACTTTGAGTTGAGTCTCATAAATCATAAAAGTTCTACAATAAATATTTTTTTCTTTGGGTGATAAACTATGGAAATTTCACTATGAGAAAAAATATATATATCTTATTATGAATATACAAATTTAATCAATGTTAACAACAGATAAGTAGATAGCCAGTTGGACAACTAATTCCTTAAATAATAAATAATAAAATAATATTTGTCGATTATGAAAATATGGATAAAAAAGTAATCACTGTTGAGAGATCACTAACGAGCTTTCTATTGATTTGTGCACTTATTGACACAATGGAGATGATGTTCGAGGTTTGAAAGTACATAAAATAAAAAATAAAGATAAAGAGATGAAAGATTGAGAAATGTGTAGAGAATTAAAGCAGTAGTTAATAAAAAGAATTTTGAAATAGTTTTTTTTCTCTTAAAATAAATAAAATTTTAAAAATAAGAAATTCAAAAAAATATAAATTCAATAAAATAATTTTATGTGGTATGGTTAATACAAAATTAATAATTTATTTTAAATTTATAATTTCATCATATTAATTTGTTCAATTAAATATGATCACCTAAAAAGAGAAAATATGAATTTTTTGAGGCATTGCAAAGAAAGATGAAGTTTGAATTATTTGAGACATTAATTGTTTGAGGCGTTAATTAATATTTTATTTTAAAATTACAATTTCATCATATTTATGAATTTTAATTACCTATACAAATTTTTAATTTTTTGGTTTTACTTTCTCTATTTCTATCACCTAAAGCCAAAAGCTCTATTGTATCCTCTCCTCCCTCTTTTGCTGAACACAAAACTCGACAAAGATGGTGATGAACATATTGAAGCAGAAGAGATTCAATATACAAAATCATTATAGCTGAAACAAAAGAGATTCAACATATTGAAACAAAACTTCCTAAAGAGCTTGGAACAACCTCATTATAGCTTATAGACGAATCCTAGTTACAAAACTTAGAGATTATTAAAATACTTAAAAAACTTGTAGCTTGCAAGACATAAAAAAAGCTGAAGGCTTTTTCCATCCCATTAGACACATGTATCATCAACTTTGTTCCAACCCAGTGCAGCAATTTGATAACATTCCTTGCGACATCTGTTCAAAAGAACCATATGTAGCAATAAATTAAAAGAGAAAACTAAAAATATAAACATGACTTCAATTTCAAAAGAAAAAGATAAAAAATCCAAAGTTCTAAAAATTTAAACTCCTTAATCCAACTTTTTTGGTTAGAAGGCCTTACAGCAAATATGTTGTCTAAAAATGATAATAAGGAAAACATAGTCAGATAGAAATTAAAACTTATTAACACTTTTAGTGGGGACAAAGGACACTCTGAGAGCTTTTATTAAAATAAGAATACTCTTAACTCTTCTAAGTAAGTTTATTTAAAAAAATCTAATTCTCTCCTGAATGCCAATTGAAATTTAAACTTGAATCCAAGACTACAGGATGAAAAGATAGATCCTTACTGGCAGCATATATTAAACTTGAGAGATTTTTATGTGACAAAGAATAAATTTTTAAAAAAACTAAAAAGGAAGAAGTAATATATGTTAAATAAGCATCAACATGTTTAAAAGCTATTTTTTAGTCAAAAACAAAAATGGGTTCACAAATATTTCAACAGAATTAAGTTTGAGTTCCATAACTTTTTGAATATGTTCTCTTAAAATAGGAGCTATATTTGTCATTAAGGCATAACAGACAGAAAACAATGAAATTATAAAACTGATAGTATTTTAGTTTATAATAGGATACAATAGAAAGTATAAATCAAAGAAGCTGAAGAAAATTACCCAATGCATTGACATGCAAACTGTCATTTCTTCACCACTGATTTAGTTATAAAAAAAATATGGTTGAAGGAGACTTAGAACTAGATGCTGATATGCAATACATGAAACTCATCTTCAAGAACACACAAAATAAGTGTAAATTCAAAAAAAAAATAACAATATAAAACAAAACTGACTATGTGCATTGCGCTTTTAAAAGTGAACCAAAACTAAATGAGAATCAATAGATCTAAATAATTCAATGTTTAGAGAAGAAAAAAAAGGTAGAAGAGTAAAAGTAACTTACTAAACACCACAACCCCAAGTTTTACAATGCAAGAGAAATCATGTTGGGGGATCAAACTTTTCATTTGTTGTTGCAATGGCTTGAAGTTCAAGGAAATCATGTTTAGTTGATTCTTAAATATGATCAATAGAAGCCAACCAAGGTGTTTCTTTTCCTACACAAAGAATGAAAATCATAAATATGTCAATAGTTAAAATGACAATGTAATAACTCATTCTCACAATCACACAAACAAAAGGTAAGAAAAAGAATGATAAGCAACAATAGCAATACAAGATGACAAAATGGTACTCCAAGGAGAAAGAAAGACACTAAAGCACCTTTAGGAGAAGGTTCAATGGTTATAACTGAGTGAAAAGGAAGAATAACTCAGAAATAACACAACCTAAGATGCATCAAATTTAAATTTGTATAGGTAATTAAAATTTATAAATAAAATAAAAATTCAAATTTAAAATTCAAAATAAAGATGAAGAGATGAAAAATTGAAAAATGTGTAGGTAATTAAAGTAGTAGTTAATAAAAATAATTTTGAATTAGTTTTTTCTCCTAAAATGAATAAAATTTTAAAAATACGAAATTGAAAAAAATACAAATTCAATAAAATAATTTTATGGGGTGTGATAAATATGAAATTAATAATTTATTTTAAAAAGTTAATAGGAACAAAGCAATGTGGTGCAAGCAAATATACCATTCAAAAAGATTATTATACATTTAAATGTTTATTAGAGAAACTATAAGATTTCAAAAAGTAAAAAAAATGCAAAAGATTCAACTACTTACCATGTAACACTCCAAGATTTATTTGTTTTATTATAAATATCATTTTATAATATTTGTGATTTTTGAGAAATTTTTTGGATTTTTCTGAGAACATGAAATATTTTAATATTATTCTTCATTTTACGTGCAAACTGAGCGAGCCCAGGAAAATGAGATATTTTTCCCGAGAACCTTGATCTGTGGAAACGTCAATGAAGAATCTTACTAAACTCGGGGCTGGACATGGTTTAAGAGGTTTCATGTTTTTCGAGAAATTTTAACAGATAAAATCATAAATCGCTGTATAAATTTTATCCGCCAGATAAATTAATACTGACTTCTGTTAGCTGTAACAATTGTTCATTGGATAATAACATGTGTTAAAAATCCTATCATATTATCCTAATGTAATATACTTTATGTCTAATCAAACTCACTTTAATCTAAATTTATTATATTTTAATCAAAGCTTCTTTGAGAAGCTTTGACCACCAAAGGACAAGAATGCCTTGGCTTGTTGGGGAAGCCAAAAATCTCTCCCTTCTCTCTCTCCATTGCCGCGGTTACCTTGCCTAAGGGAGGCAAAATTTTGTCTCCTCGCTTAATGCATAACACTCAAATTTCCTCATTTTACCATAACACTTTCTCTCTCTAACTTCTTCTTCTTCATTTTCTCTCCACCTTCTTTCTTTTCTCCTTCTTCCTACGAAAATTGCAGCCCCATTAGAGACCATTTTCTTTGATTTTTCTCTTCATCAAGACCATTTTCATACTCACCTCAACCTCCTCTACATTTCCTATTTAGAAATTTTCTCCTAAATCCATCTTCACCTCCATTGCCTTCCAAGACAAAGCTTCTAACTTTGAGGTAAAGTTTCCATTTTCTTCTTCTTTTCTCTTCATTTTCGTGTTCCATAGTCTCTTTGATGACCATGGATCTCTTATTTTTCAACCATTGATGTTGATTCCTTGTCTCGAAATTCCTAGGGTTTTTGGACCCCAAAATCGAAACTACCAAGGAGCAATAGGAGATCATTTTTGTGTTCTTCCTTTAGGTAAGAGGAAGATTACTCACTTCAACCATTATTGGTAGTGAAGGAACCTTTGTATACTTACTTTGTTTGGTGATTTTGTATGTTTATGTGTTCTTGAATTGGATTAATGCTTGATTGATGATCTTGAATGTATTGGATGTGTTGAAAATGCTTGATCATGTTAGGGTTGTTAAAGGAAAAATTTGGAGTTTCCTACCCTAATGTGAGGCCACGATTTTGACTAGAATTTAGGGGCATAAATTGGTTTTGTATACAAATAAGATGAAGCTTATGTAATTAAATGTTGAGTGATAATGTTAGAATTAATGAATGAAAAAATTTGAGGGTTTCCTACCTTAAGGTGAGGCCACGGTTTTGGCCTTGAATCCTAAAGGATTAGATTGATTTGGTGTGAAATAAAATCTAAGGAGTTAGGTATCAAGTAACAAATGCATAAAATGGAAAGAAATTGGAACCTTGATGACCTAGTGAGGCCACGGTTTTTAGAGAAAAATTAGGGATTGATTGATGCCTTGATGCATCTTTGGAGATTGAGAATTTAGAGACATGCATAATCCATAATCAAGTGGAAGAATTAAATTGAGTAATAACTCTTGAGAGTGCCACGGTTTTGAAGGGATATTCAACTTAAAATTTTCATAATTGACCAAAGCTTAAGACTTTGAAAATGAGGATCCATAATGTGGATTTGTGATAATAGATGAACCCTAAATACATATTGATGTTGAGGATTAATTCTATGTTGTTGTGATTCCCTATGTGGGACTAAGCACTTGATAATATGTATTTGATGGATTTATGACATATTGATGTAAGGAATGAACATATATATATGCCATTGTGGTATGCTTATGATAATTGTATCATTAATGAACATACATGATGTACATTGCATTGTCATACATATGTGTTGTCCGTTGGACATTATTGGAAAGGCGGTGTATGCCTAGGAGTTTGAATAACACCTATGTGTGGGTGCGAATAGACTAGCGTAGGGTCATAGTGGTTGGCCCTGGGGCTGTTGGGGTGGAGGTGTCTCACAATGGACAGTGGTAGCTCCATTGGGGCCGTGGGATAGACCGATGTAAACGCATCGATGATCTGGACCGAGACACTGTCCTATATCGTGATCAACTGTTGAGGTGCCATGTATGAGCCATTTTACACAAATATTTTTATGAGATGAGCACACTATTTTTAAGGCTAACGAGATATTAGCATTACTCCTTGATCATTCACTTCGAAAATGTTTATGTCTAGCCCTATGGAGTAGGAATTTTAGTACCATTTGTATTGTGAATTGTCAGTCTCATAATTCATTGAGCATGAGCATTTATAATTGTAGAAAGTATCTGTCATTATTATTAAGAAAGAAACATTAGTTTGAACGCAATAATTATTTGATTGCTTGAACTGTTAAATGTTGGAAATGTCGATGTTGTTTGCCTGTTATTGATGATGCTTACTGTTATTTACCGTTGTTATGCTCTTACTGTTAATTTTTAATTATTACTGTAATTGGATGTATGAACTGTGTTTATTTGTGGACGTCCAGCGTCGTTTCGTTTTCTTGCTACCATTTTGATACTGAAAGCTGGGTGTCTCACCTCTTTCTGTATTTTCTGTATTTCTTGTATTTCCCTAAGACTTTAGAGATTCGAACTATACCTTATATTGAATTCTATAGATTAAAGACAAAGGAATAGATCGAGAAGACGTTCGTGAGGAAAAGAAGGAAACAACTGAGTTTCTGAGTTTTTGGCTGCACTACGGCTAGAGCTGCAGAAGATGTCATCACACCCACGCCGTTTTTTGGGGTACGTCAAGTTGATCTTCCACGGAGGACCAGATTACTGACACATACATGTGCAGACGGACCGATGCATGTACCGCGGGGAGTTGACGGTGTCTTTAGCTTGGGGGCACTATGACACTCTTGTCTTTGAATTTTCTGCTTTTGTCATTTTGGAATTTTACCTACCTGTGAGGGATATGTGGATTGATATGTTCTACACCCCTCAAGAGGATTCTTTCCTCTCCACTGCTCGGGCTTCTGCCCAAAATTTGATCGCTCCGATGGCAATCTCATTGGATGAAGAGGACCCGGCTATGGTCCCTTCTCGTCAGCCGTAGGGGTTGATACTGTCGGTGGCTACTGATGGCTAACCGTTATCTTTTTGGGGAAGCCTGATGTTTTGCCGTTCTACGTGGGTGTATATTTGTATCTTGGTTGAGTACATCTTTGCTTTTTGTATAATTTGCAATGTAATTAAACATTCGCATTATATATATATATATATATATATATATGCAGAGGTAGGATCAATTTCATCACACCAAGATAAAATTTTTTCATTCGACTTACACTCATTTTTAAGTCTTCTTGAAGATGAGTTAAATTCACTTTCATCTAATGGTTACTTTTAACGAAATAATCTCAATCATTAGATGAAAGTGGATCTAATTTGACGCATTGAAAATGAGTGTAAGTCAAAAAAAAAGACTTACACCAAAAATGTAGTTCAATCGGCCAAGGGTCATTGACCAGGTCGATCCTTGATTCAAAGTAGTTAAACCGATCCCCCCTCTATATATATATATAATGCGAATGTATGACTTTCAATACTATGTCGATTTGATTGTATCTGTAATTACTACCATCTCTTTATTGTTATATAAAAAAAATGGAGAAAAATTATGTACACATATTTCAATACTTGACTATTTTATCATCCAAGAACGCAAATTATTTAATCACGTGTTAAAAATGAACTGGTCTTAACTAATCACTGTAACTATTATTTTTCACAATTTATTTCATTTCTTTATATTATGGTGCGACACTCCTTCTTCGCGATATTAAGAAAAAGGAGCGTTACATGCCACATATAAAGATACGATTTAAGAAATTTCAATGCAATATTGTATAATATTTGTAGAAAAGGGATGGAATGAATACTCACATAGCTGACTCTAGGTTCAAAAAGAAAAAGAAGGCACCAGAATAGGCTTTTGATTAGCAGAGACAAAAATTTTATCAGCATGATAAGGCTAGTTAGAATCACATATAAGATTTTCAACAAAAAAAAAAAGAATTACATATAAGAGATTCTCCATTATTAGAATATTGCTTTACCTTGTCAAACCTCAACCCTGCACCAAAATCATATCTTCACCTGTTAATTCCCAACCCTGCCATAATACCAAAAGAAATGCTATAAAGGGAGCAAATGAATGGGATGGGTGAAGCAAACGCCCCCCCCCCAAAAAAAAGACGCACTGCAAGCAACAAAGGAAAATTTTCAAATAAATAAATAAATGAGTACTTTTAAATATTTTTAAAAGAGCATTTGTGTATCTAAATAATGTCTAATTTGCTTCAATGCCAACATATGTATTTTAAATATTCTGAAATTCCAATAGAAGGGTAATCACAAAATTGCATTTGAACACAGAATATGTTACATCATATAGGTATGCCTAACTTACTTTCTAAAAAACAACAAAGCTTTAGGAAAATTGCATTCCAATAAGAAAATTAGACAACTTTAAAAATTTTCTTTTAAAAAAATTATAGGTGTGCATCAAAATATAGGCTATATGATCAAATATTATAAAATAGACATCAACAAATAATATGCAAAACATAAAAAAAGCTAGGACAAAATATTATAATGAGAAGAGACAAATGACATGTAGAGAGATTATATCTGATAAAATTGAAGGAGAAAGGGGATTGAAGCCCCGACATAGAATGATTGAAGGTAGTGAAATTCAAAGCGTGCAGATTTTGGAAGGAAGGGGAGCTGCGAATTTGAGAGAGAACCAAATAGAAATTGCCAAATGTTATAGAATAGAATAAATTAGAAAAAGAAGACGTCTTGAAGATGGGAAGAAGTATAAACACTTCAACTCTTGTTCTTCAAAATCTACAAAAAAAAAGAATAAATCATTACATATTACAAAATGAAAAATCCTATGAGACGTGCCTTCAATAGGAAAAGAAATGAAGGTTTTGATTCATCAACAAACTGAATATAGACTAAAAAATAATGAAAAAAAGAGAGAAGAAAATGATAGCTATTGAAGTCCTTACCAATGCAACATGAGAGCATTCACCAGCTAGCGATCTCACAACAACCCCAATAAGACTATTCATCAGCCTCGCAATTTTGCCAAGACTCTGACGTGGCTCCGACCTCATCTAGCGAAATGATCTCCTTCCATCTCTCTAAAGATCATCACTTGGAGCAATTGGAAACACCTATTTTTTTTAAAAAAAAAGAATCAGATATCAGTACTTAAGGTTGAGAAGTAATAAAGAATGAACATAAAAAAGGAAGATAATGGGGCTCGTAGTGATAGATAATTTTGCATCGATTTTGGTTGTTGGAGGAGAGCAACAATCCTACAATGCATAAAAAAAACCGAATTAAAAAATAAAGAAGAAAATGCCTTGCAAGAGAGGAGAAGAAAAAAAAGATAAGAAATAATAAGGGGAAGACAAAAAGATGACTTAAAAAATATTAGGACCAGAAGGGCTCTGGTGTGGATTGGAAATAGGAATTAGCTTCATCGGGTAACGCAAAATTCGAAATTCAAATTTTTACAATTAAATATTTAATTGTCTTAGTTAACAACATTTGCTCCCTCAAGTCAGGTCACAAATGATAAATCTATATTTTATAGTCTAATACTAGATGAATTGTGGTAATTTGATTATGATTATTGATGAATTTTGGGTGGATCCTTATCAATTATCTTTGTTTTTGTAGATCAAGAGAGATTTGTGTGAATGGCAATAGTCTTAGTTTTGATTATCAACAAACAAGAAAGCAATGAAGTGCAAAGATCAAGTCCCAAAGTTTTTCAAGATTAGCTAATAGGACTTAGATCATATGTAGATGAATAATGGACTCACACAAAAGATCATGTCTTGGTTCAAAACTCATTTTCATCTTGTGAAAATTGTGTTTAAGATTGAGTAAAATGCTTTTAGAAAGTTTGGAAAGATTTTAGATATTCTTGGTTGAGAACTTCTTTGAAAATCCTATGTTTCTAAGCAAGCCATAATAGATTATGGATTCTCCATAATAGATTATAGATTCTCCATAATAGGTTATGGACTAAGTCAGAGGCTTTCTTACGTTTTCCTAAAGTCTCATAATCGATTATGTGTATTTCTCCTAACCTGTTATATGATAAGTTAGGAAGTGTTTTTATGCTATCTATATGTCCATAATCGATTAAGCCTATTCCATAATAGGTTATATGGTGTTAACAGAACGTCCACATTTTTTTTAAATGGTTTCATAACCAATTATGCCAAATTTTATAATAGATTATGACAATTCATAACAGGTTATGAAATACTCCATAACTGACTATGAAAAACTCATAATTGGTTATGAAGTTAGATAAAAGCCCAGGATAACGTGCTTGCAAGCCATAACCGATTATGGTTATGTCATAACGGGTTATAGTCCATTACATAACACTTTTCCAACAGCTCCTTTAAGACCATTTAATGCCTCCAACTACTTCTAACGTTTCTTAAATGTAATGAGCTATAAATGAAAGTGTTTGAGCATTGATTTCAAGTTGGAAAACATTATGAAAAATATCCTTGAGCATTAAATACGAGTTTTCTCATCATTTCACTGAATACCCTATTTTGAGCTTCAAGTTGTGTGAATCCTTAATACTATATTTCTTCAATTTGTATTATCTGTTCTAGAGAGAGTTTCTTTCATCTAAATCTTGTATCATCTGTCAAGAGAGGGTGAGGTCTTCATCAAAATGGTTAGGGTGAAGTATCCCTTGAATATAGAGGCTCAAGCACAAGGGTGAGGTATCCCAAGGTGTTTTGAGTGCTTCAAATTTGTAAAGGTTGTCAAGCACTTGATTTCAAGTTTGAAGATATAGTGGAAATCTCGAGTGGTTGCTTGAGAACTGGACGTAAGTCACAAGTGAATTGGTGGCTGAACCAGGATAAAGCTTGGTCTTTGTTTTTCTAACTCAACTTCTTTATATTGTGCACTATTTTATTGATTTACTTGAATACTATCTCTCTTGTCTAGTTCATTTGAGTGCAATGTCTTTCTATCTCATTCATTCATTCATTCATTCATTTCTATCGATTAATAGCTTCAACGAAAATTGATAATAAAAGATTTTATGAGAGATTTGCAAAAAGTTTTTATAAACTCAATTCACCCCCTTCTTGAGTTTTGAGGCCACTTAGTAACAAGTGGTATCAGAGCTAGACTCTTGTATAAAGTGCTTAACAGCTTCAAGAGAAAAGATGTCTTCAAATGATTTTTAAACGAAGGTTCTTCTATAAACAGTCCTCCTTTTTTTAATGGGGATGGTTATGCCTATTGGAAAAAGAGGATGAAGATTTTTATTGAAGCTATTGATATTGTTATGTGGGATGCTGTTAAAAATGACCCTTTTGTCCCTACACGTTTAATTGATGGTGCAAGACCTAATACATCCAAAAATGAATGGACCGATGAAGACAAGAAAAATGCCCAATACAATTTGAGAGCTAAGAGCATCATCACCACTTCTTTGAGGTATGATGAATTCTTTAGAGTATCAAATTGTAAGACCGCCTAAGAAATGTGGGATACATTGCAAGTAACCCATGAGGGCACAAGTGAGGTGAAAAGATCAAGAATAAATACACTCACTCATGAATATGAATTGTTTAGAATGAACAAAAGGGAATTCATTCAAGAAATGTAAAAGCGATTTACTCGTATAGTTAATCATCTTGCTTCATTGGGAAAACCTTTTGCTAATGAAGATCTTATTAATAATGTTTTGAGATGCTTGAGCAAGAATTGACAACCCAAAGTGATAGCCATATTGGAGTCAAGGAATCTAGCCACAATGACTTTGGTTACCCTCTTTGGAAAGCTTCAAGAGCATGAGTTAGAGCTAAATAAATTAAGTCAAAATGAGGAGCAAGATAAGAAGAAAAAGAGAATTTCTCTCATAGCCACTTCTTCCTCAATTGAAGATAAAGATGAAGATGATAAAAATGATATTGACAATATTGAGATGAATAAAGAGAATTTTAGCCTCCTTGTGAAGAGATTTGGAAGATTTCTTAAGAAAGGAAGTCAAAGAAGACCTCATTTTCCTCCTAAGAAGTTATATCAAAAAGGAGAAGGAACTTCATTGACTCCAACTTGCTATGAATGTGGAAAATCAGGACACATAAAGATGGAATGTCTAGTTTATTAAAAGAAGATAGAGGAATTTGAAAAGAATTCCTCCAGGGAAAGAAAAGTAAGGAGAGCATACATTGCTTGGGAAGACAACGATATGGATTCCATCGATGATTCGGAGGATAAGGAAGTTCATCTTTGCCTTATGGCAAATGGAGAAGAAGAAGAAAAAAGTGAAATCAAGGTAACCTAATCTAATCTTGAACTTTCTTCTTCATATAATGAATTGCAAGATGCATTCCAAGAATTATATGATGAGTCCATGAAGCTCACTAAAATAGTTTTAACTTCCAACAAAATAATCTTCTTATTGTCAAACAAAGTTTCTATTTTAACCAAGGAGATTGAAGAACTCAAAGTTGAAAATGAGACTCTTAGACTTATCGATGCTAACTCATCATGCATGATTTGTTCTTCATATGATAATGCACCTACACCCTCATCTTGTTCATCATGTAAAGCATTTGAAAATGAAATTGAGGATTTGAAAAACATACTTGCAAAATTCACCTTTGGAAGAGACAACTTGAATATATTACTAGGGAAACAAAGATGTGTTTTCCAAAAAGTCGGTTTAGGGTATAATCCCAACAATCAACAAAAGTTTCTTAAGAATCTCTTTGTTTCCTCAAGTACCTCAAGTAGTCCCTTTATTAAATGCTTTCATTGTGGAAAGAAAGGGTATAGTGCATCAACATGTAATATGAGGAAAAAAAATCAACGCAAAAGTTGGAACTAAAATGGCTTGGGTTCCTAAGGGCACCTTACCTAACACTAACACATAAGGACCTAAGAAAATTTGGGTGCCAAAGTTTAAAATCTAAATATGTTGTAGGTGTGCTTGAAGACTAAGAGTTCAAAGTGGTATCTTGATAGTGGTTGCTCCATGCACATGACCGGTGATGGCTCCAAGTTTTTTTTTATTGTCCCCACGAACAGTGGTCACGTGACATATGGTGACAACAACAAAAGAAAAATCCTTGGAGTTGAAAAAGTTAGCAAGATCCCTTCCTTATCCATCGATAATGTTTTGCTTGTTGTAGGACTCAAACATAACTTGCTTAGCATTAGTCAATTGTGTGATAAAGGCAATAGAGTGATATTTGATTCTAATTGTTGCATAATTGAAGGAAATGATGATCACCATGTTAAGTTTTTTGGTCATAGGATCAATAATATATATATGATTAGCCTTGATGACATTTTCTCAAATGATACTAAATGCTTTATGAGTAAAGAAAATGATTCATGGTTATGGCATAAAAGAATTGCTCACATTCACATGGATCACTTAAACAAATTGGTTTCTAAAGAACTAGTAATTGGACTTCCAAAGCTCAAATTTGAAAAAAATAAACTTTGTGATTCATGTCAAAAGGAAAAACAAGTAAAGGTTTTTTTTAAAGCTAAAAATGTGATTTCAACATCTAGACCTTTACAACTTTTACACATGGATCTTTTTTGTCCCTCTAGAACTATGAGCTTTGGTGGGAATTACTATGCTTTAGTAATTGTGGATGATTTTACTAGGTTTACATGGATATTATTTTTGTCTCACAAAAATGATGATTTTCAATCATTCAAAAAACTTGCTAAAGTTATCTAAAACAAAAAAAATCTTTGTATTGCATCCATAAGAAGTGATCATAGTGGTGAATTTGAAAACCATGAATTTGAAACCTTTTGTGATGAACATGGCATTGAACATAATTTTTCTGCCCTAAAACACCAAAACAAAATGGTGTTGTAAAAAAGAAAAATTGATTTTTAGAAGAAATGACAAGAACTATGCTCAATGAGGCCAACCTTTCTAAGTATTTTAGGGCAGATGCGGTTAACACCGCTTGTAATGTTATGAATAGGAGTCTAATAAGGCTAATTTTAAAGAAAACTCCCTACGAATTATATAAAGGAAGGAAGCCAAATGTTTCACATTTTTATGTCTTTGGATGTAAATGCCTTGTTTTGAATAATGGAAAGAATAACTTAGGGAAATTTGATGCAAAATCTAATAAGAGAATAGGCTTTTAGAGTTTATAATAAATGAACTATGACCATAGAAGAGTTCATACATGTTGCATTTGATGAAATTAACCTAAATAGTTTGATAAAGGATTTGGTTGATGATGTTGCAGAAATCTTATCAAGGACTTACCTAGTGAATAAGAAAAAAATGTCAAAAGGCAAGAAAAAAGCTCATATGATCCCCTGAGGTAAGAGAATTCTCAAATCATGGACTTTCCCAAGGAATGGAGGACTTTAAGATATCATAATCTTGACAAAGTGATAGGTGATGTATCAAAAGCGGTAATCACTCGTAACTCTCTTAGAGATGCATGTAACTATATGACTTTTGTCTCTCAAGTTGAACCTAAAGACATAAATGAGACCATTAATGATGAACATTGGATCTTGGCCATGCAAGATGAACTAAACCAATTTGAGAGGAATCAAGTTTGGGAGTTAGTTCAAAGGTCCAATGATCATCTCATAATTGGCACCAAATGGGTCTTTAGGAACAAACTTGATAAAACTGGCTTAATAATAAGAAACAAAGTTAGGCTTGTAGCTAAGGGTTATAATCAAGAAGGCATATATTATGAAGAAACATATGCTCCTGTAGCTATATTAGAAGCCATTAGAATGCTACTTGCATATGCATGCACCGTGAATTTTAAGTTTTTTCAAATGGATGTCAAAAGTGTCTTTTTAAATGGTTTTATACAAGAAGAGGTGTATGTGGAACAACCTCCTGGTTTTGAAAACTTTGAATTGCCCAACCATGTTTTTAAATTGAAAAAGGTCTTGTATGACTTAAAACAAGCTCCTAGAGCTTGGTATGAAAGGTTGAGTAAGTTCCTTTTGGAAAATAGCTTTTCTAGAGGAAATGTTGATACTACTCTCTTCATCAAGTATAAAAAGCATAACATTCTTCTTATTCAAATATATCTTAATGATATTATTTTTGGTGCTAGTAATGACTCTCTTTGTAAGGAATTTGTAAATATTATGCAAAGTAAGTTTGAGATCTCTATGATGGGTGAGCTCAACTTCTTCCTTGGTTTCCAGATCAAGCAAACAAGGGATAAAACTTTCATAAGTCAATCTAGATATTGCAAGGAGTTACTCAAGAAGTTTGGAATGGAAGGTGCCAAGCAAATGGCTACACCAATGGACACTTCTTGTTACTTGGACAAGGATGAATGAGGTAAATCGGTAAAAATTACGAAATATAGATGTATGATTGGCTCACTCCTTTACCTTACTGCTAGTAGGCCTGATATTATGTTTAATATATGCATGTATGCTAGATATCAATCTAATCCTAAAGAATTACATCTAAGTGTTGTTAAAAGAATCATGAAATATCTAATAGGCACATCACAAATAGAATTATAGTACCCTAAAGGTGCCTCTTGTAGCCTAATTGGTTATTTCGATTCTGATTTTGCTGGATGCAAAATGGATAGGAAGAGCACTAGTGGGACATACCACTTGCTTGAAAGCTCACTAGTTTCTTGACACAGCAAGAAACAAAATAGTGTGGCATTATCAACAGTTGAAGCTGAATATGTAGCAGCTGCAAGTTGTTATGCTCAAATCCTTTAGATGAAACAACAACTTCAAGTATATGGTCTTAAGCTTGATCATATCCCCATAAGGTATGACAATACTAATGCAATCAATTTGTCTAAAAATCCTGTTTTGCACTTAAGAACAAAACACATTGAAATTAGGCATCACTTTATTAGAGACCATGTTCAAAAAGGTGATTGCATGCTTGAGTTTATAGAAACAACTAAACAACTAGATGATATCTTCACTAAACCCTTAAACAAAGAAGTATTCTTTTATATAAGAAGTGAACTTAGTATATTGGATCAATCTTGCATTCATATTTGAAAAATAACTTTACTGCATAATATGTTCCTCTGCTGCATAATCTATATATTTGTTGCATAATATGATATATTATATAATATTCTTGCTTTAAATTATTTTTGAATCCAATATTGACTTGAGCGTCGGAGTTTTCCCCACGTTTGTTTTGTAGGTACTTGATCTATGCTCAGGTCCCTCAATCATCCAATCTTAAGTTCTTATTGAAGAAATTGGATTGAAGCTCCTTCAAAGAAGTATAGTCAGTTTTTGAGCTATATTTAAGGTGTTTAAAGGTGATGGAAATATGGCCAAGTCAAGAAATTCCTAAGGATGCAATAAGCTGTTAGTATATCAAAGGATGATTTCTTAAAGAATTTTCTGGTTTTGATGGTGAATGGGAAGTCTTAAGGGTCTTAAAGGTTGAACTCTTGAAGATTTTTTTCTGGTTTTGTTTGAGAAATAAAAGTTTTGGGGATGAATATAACCTATTATGAAAATGTTAAAATCTGTTATGAGCATTTGAAGATGGTTTGGCACGTTGGACTTGGTCTTTGCCAAGTGAAAATAATCGATTACAAGCAAGCTATAATCAATTATGAAGAATTCTAGATGATGGTGGCTCTCTGTCAAGCCCCATATAATCGATTATGGGTTTTATATAATTGATTATGAAGCTTTCGTGTTTTCTGGGGACTCTCTGGATGGCCACCATAATCGGTTATGGCCTATTCCATAACCAATTATATGCACTTGACCGAGAGTTAAGTTTTCTGAAAAACTCATCCATAACCAATTACAACATAGCCATAATCGATTATGCCTCACTTAAAATGACCCAACTGTAGCCTCCACCTCCATTTTCATGGCCCTCATTCCTCCATAGTCATCTTCTTCCTCTTATACCCACTCATACCGACTCAGTCAAACACCTCTCCCACTCCAAATCCAACCAAAATCCACCACTAAACCTCACTTTCCATTACTTTCCATCAATTTCCACCGATCAAAACCTCCATTTTTTTTCCAATTTCTCACCTCCCCTGACATTTTCTCTCTACTCTAAACGTGCTCTAACTCCATTGTTGACTATGGCCAGCAACTCTTCTCATATTCTAAGAAGATCTCACACAAAGAATCCTAATGTATCCAAGGAAACTCCTCCCCAAGAGTGTAACACCCTCCCTAGGGTATCACATGTCTGACTTCTGACTCATAATCTGAAAATGTTTTCATAAAAGGTTTGAGTTAAAAACGTGGGTTTAAAAAAAAAATTTCTTTCTTGCTGAAATATAAACTTACTGTAATCCATAAGTATTACTGAAAATATATTTAAACTAATTCATATACAATTCATATGACATTTTAATATTGAAAATTAATATTTCACAATTTAAAGAGAAATATAAAATTAACTAAAACTCTTTTTTTTTTAACGATGAGAGCCCCTCCTGAATGGTCCTACTTAATAAAGCACGATACAACACTAACGTTAAAACTTAACATACTCATTCCTTATCTTGTATCCAACTTGTTGCATCGAACTCTACTCCTTGTCTACTCGAACACCTTCGAACTTGAGACAATTTTCACTCTTCAATGTTTTCATCAATCTCTCGAGTATCTCATCGCATCGTTATGTTCTAAGACAACTCGATCCTTCTATTATTTGATTTTTCAACAACATCACATAGCAAACTTCACAAACATAACAAAGAGGTGAGATCACCTACGCCAATACCAACATGGCAAAGACACGAGATAACACAAGCAACATATCATACAGGATATTATATCAAACTTCCAATAATATATTCAATATTAATCAACTATCATCATCAAATCATTTATCAATTCAATTATCATAAACAACAATTACGATAATGTCCTAATTATCATCATAATCATCCAAGTATTCAAAACAATTGTCATAGCCAATATTCCTCAATTAATATATCACACGATATAAATGTTCAAATTATGCATGTACACAAGACTCGATTTCCTACTCCATGGAGCTAAAACTCAGGTCGAGAGAAATGATCGAAAAGATCTGCTAAAAGGTACCACATGCCTCGACCACGTGCTATAATCCTCATTTTGATTTTGCACATCTAGCATATACACGACAGTCTTTATCGATCTTGATTAAGAATAGTGTCTCGGTCCGGATCATCGGTGTGTTGCATCGGTCTAACCTACGGGAAGAAGCGCGACCAACCACCCATGTAGGCAACCCGCACCCCGATGCCCCCAAGGTCAACAAGTGACCTACACTACGCATATCGCACCCACTCAAGAGGTGTGTTTCTCCTAGGCAATCAGCCATATCCAAATCCTCATCGGACCATTCCAATGCATGTATAATGCACCAAATCCAATCATAGACAAATATGTCATTTTTCTCACAAATACATGTGCACTAATATGTCATGGACAATCGGTTCATTACAAGAATCATACATCAGTACTTTCAACCAATTTAAAATCATTTATCAATGTTTTCATAGTTGTAAAACAATTTTCCACCGTATTTTCACAATCGCGTAAAACATTTTTGTTTACGTTTTTTGGCACAATCCAAAAACTTTTACATTATGTTTTCACAATACCATAACACTTTTGATTTTTTCACATATTTTCACAATACCGTAACATTTTTGTTACGTTTTTAAAAATTCCAAAACGTTTTTATTACGTTTTACAATACAATACCGTAACACTCAAATTGTTACGCATTACAAAATTTCGTAACATTTCAAGTACGTTTCAAAATGTTGTAACTCTTCTCACATTGACTTTTAAACCACGTACTAATTTTTTTTCAACGTTTTTCTCAATCGCGTAAAACATACGTTTCTCAAATCGCATAAAGTATTTTTTCCACCATTTTTCAAAATCGCAGTAACTTAAAAATCATTCTTTTACGTCACGTAAATCATTTTCTATCATTCTCAAAATATTTAAAATACTTTCCAAATCTCATAACAATGTTCTATCATTTTCACAATCACGTAAAAATATTCTATCACTATTCAAATCACGTAGTGATTTTTTTCAACAATATTTCAAATCACGTAAAATATTTAAACGCTTTTCAAATCGTATAAATATTTAAACATTTTTCAAATCGCTAGAAATATTTTATCAGTATTTCAAATTGTTTTTAAGATACGTAAAATATTTTTCAACATTTTTCAATCACATAAAATATTCCTCAATATTCCAAACATTATTTTGGACTTAAATAAATCAATATCATTTTTAACACATTGTTCAAAATTGCGTAAATTAAAAATCACGCTTTTAAGATATGTAAAACATTTTTTTATCACAATTTTATTACGTAAAATACTTCTTAACCTTCAAAATTCCTCTTCAACTTTTCTCAAAATAATATAACTTTATATTTCATTTAATATATTTTCTTACTTAAGAAAATATTTTTCCACATTTCTTTACTCAAGAAATTCTTTTTCAAAATATACTTCACAAAAATCACTTTTCCATTGATGTAAATCAACGTTTCAAAACTTAACATTTTTCTAACGTATTTCAAAACTCAAAAAAAGTTATAATGCGTAGTAAATTTTTAAAACACCATTATATTCTTCATTTTTCCCAAATCATTTCCAAACACAACCTTCTTCAAAATAAATTGAAGTTCAAAACATTTTCGCTTGTTATGTAAAAATTTTTGATTTTCTCAAGTCATAAAAAATCATTTTCATAAAATCAAGATTCCCTTTCCAAAATCCTTGTATTCAAATCCAATTATGTTTCCATTTGAAATTCACTTTGTTCATAAAAAATCAAGGCATTACAAGCCTTAAAAAAAAACGTGGACATACTTACTATTGAAACCATCAAATATTTTTCCTTTTAAATTGATATGGTTTTACACAAACAAAAGATTAAAAATCCTTTACAAAAACGTAAAGATCATAGTCTTTGAAAAAATCAAATCATTTGTTCATTTTCAATTTTTCACTTTCTTTGCAAATCCATTTTCACTTTCTTTACAAATCCTTTTTCACTTTCTTTGCAAATCCTTAAAATCATCATTGCTATTTTCATTTAAATCTCATATTTAGTTAAACACTTAGAAACTTTTTACACAAAATAAATTAATAAAAATCCTTCTAAAAACCGTGTTCTTGTTCTCTTGAAAAACAAACCCTTTGTTTATTTTTCAAATTCTTCAAATCATCATTTTTTATTCATTCATGAAAATCTTAAGTTATAAACACCTATGTTGAGGTGTCTTGTTTAAATCCAAATTCATGTTTCTAAGTACTCAAAAAAATCAATTCTTTTGTTCTTAAAATTTTTCAACATGAACCCTAATCAAGGGCATCAAAAACGTAGCTTTCCTTGGCTATTGGAGCCAAAAATCAATTTCCTTTCCACCATCAAGTCATGGCATATACATATATATTTCATCATAAATAATATAAGCATACCATCAAAGCCATAAAAGCATGTATAGCATATCAAGCATATCATCAAAGCTATTAAATCATGCAAAATCATATCAAGCATAGAAAATTAATCAAAGCTAATAAACACCCACAAATTAATTACATGACCATGGATATGAATCCTCACATGGATTCCACATCCATCAAATAAAATACCATCTCTCACCACCATACTTGGTTGGTGAGATGGATCTCCTCTTACCTCTTGAAGATCCTCAAAAGCTCTTTGTTTTGCTTTTTTTTCCAAGTCCTTCATCACCAAGAGCTTCTCAAATACAAAACAAAATACATAAAAATTAGTATACTAAGCTTGATTAAGAGGAATCATGGATCAAACATGGCTTAGATCATGAAAAAGAGAGAAGAAAATGAAGTTTCCTTATACTTCACCTCAAAAACCCAATAACTTTGATCTTGAAGAAAGTCCATGAAGATGAATGATTTAGAGAAAATCTTCAACATGAAAGTTGCTTAGAACATCATGTAGATTCAAGATCTATGGTTGGATGAAATTAAAAGAGATTGGATGGTGATTTTAGGGTAGATAACCGAATGGTTTCTCTTGAAGAACAAAAGTGAAATTTTTGATTTTTGATAGAAACTTGAAGCTTGGATTTGAAGCCCAAGATGAATGATTTTGGAAAAACTCATAACTAGAGATGTTTTAGAATGGTGTTTAGGTTTAGAAAATCAAGTTGGATGAAATGTTTGAGTGATGAAAGGTGCTCTTGGAGTAATTAGCTTGGCCAAAATCTAGAGAAGAAAGGAGATGGAGAGAAAATTTTCTCCTAAGTTTCCTAGTTTCTTGAAAATGAATCAATGAAGACATTAAGGACTGACAATAATTTAATAAAGCATGCAATTATGGTCTTTCCAAACTCCTTCATGCAGCACCAAATTCGTAGTCCCCCTTCTTGCATTCTTCTTGAGTGCAAAAAAAAATCAAAAGTAAGCCAATGATGTCCAACTTGACCAAGACATTTAAAAATCCACATATTGTTGGCAAATTGTTTTTTGTCTTCTTTTAACACTCCAAAACCATCACTTAAATCTTCTTCATAATGCATTCAATAAAGTTGTCTTCATTTTATTTGCCACCATTTGAAGATTTCTAGCCATTGATTAATTCAATTTAGGATTTATAGATTTTTAATTTTGAAGAAGACTAAATCTGAAAATTTCCTTTAAATTCTAAATTTAGATGTGTATCATAACCAAAATTAAGGGTCTTGCTTCTTCAAACTTTTAATCCAAAAATCCCACTAATTAGTCTTTTACATTACTTTTAAGACCAAATCTCTACCCTTGATTAATTCTTCATCCAATGGTCATAAATTTTTTCATTTTTTTTAAGATTAAATCTCCACCCTTGATTTAATCTCAATCCAATGTTATAAATTCTTTGATTTTTAAGACCAATTCTACACCTTTATTACATCTATATTGATATATAAGCCTTCCTAATTATTATTATCACACCATTGATTAAATCAATGGTTATTATCCAAGCGCTTTTTATTAAGTTTGTTTTTAACCTTTGATTAAAAATGGTTAATATTCAAACTAAGTATTCTCATCCAAGGGTATAGATCAAGTCAAGCTCTCTTTGTTGATTACGCAATGATAATATTTATTTTTGTATCCTACAAATAATATTTTTACTTGTATTTTTATCATCCGATAATTAAATACAAAAGTATAAAATACAAGACATAAGAAATTTTCTAAAAACTGTTTCCTGATTCAAGTAAGATCCCCCAATTCGTCTAAACAAGTTACAAATTTTTCCTCATTAAAAAACCCAAAACGTTCCACCTCATTTTCATGGCCCTCATTCCTCCATAGTCATCTTCTTCCTCTTACTACCCTTACTCAGACCCACTCACTCAAAACCTTTCAAAATCAAATCCAACAAAATCACAAAAATTAAAAATCACTTTCAAATCAATTACTTTCCATTAATTACCTAACGATAAAAATTCCATTACGTTTTCCAATTTCCACTTTTTTATTTTTTCTCTCTCTCTCACTCAAAACGATCAAATAACTCCATTGATTGAATAAACAAAATAATTTTCATATTCACAAAGAATTACTACACAAAGAAAATTCTCGTTAACCCAAAATTACCTTTAAGGAAATTTCTCCCCTAAAAGAGAACTCCAACATCAACCTTGACCTTGGCAAGTACTTCTCAAATTCAAGTCAGAAAAAAAAAGTATCATGTGGAGTTTCATGGAAGGAACATTGTTCAATCCATGTATGTGGATTGGGAGTTCTTTATCCAACAAGGATTTACCTCCCTCACTGACCTCTTGGAATTTTATAAGCAGAAAACATTTGTAATTGTCTTTTTCTGTAATATGCACTTTGCTGGACCAAATTTAGTTTTTGAAGTTAGTAGACATAGGCTAATTGTCAAACCAAAACATTAGCACATTCTGTTTCGTATGAAATATTCTAGGAAAAGGCTCGCAGAGGAAAATCATACAGAATGGGAAAATTATGATAAAACAGCAGCCATTGAAAATATGATTCAACCTGGAATCTAGGTTCCAACTACCAAAAATTTCACTGGTGGTTATTGGAAACCACAAGACCGTCTTCTTCATTTTGTGTTGGTTCATATTTTGGCTCTAAAAGCTAGCAATTATACCCTGGTTGAAGAAGAAGATGTCTTCTTTATGTGGGCAATGAAACAAAGGATGCACATTAATTAGCCTTTTCTCATCATGCACTACATGATGAAGGCCACAGTAAAGCTCATGATGGATGCCCCCTATGCTCTAACTGTTGCTATAATCCTGGACTATTATGACCGAGAATGCAATTTTATACAAGAAGATGGTGTGATTGAGCTTGCTGGAAACAACAAATTTGGGAAAGCCACATTCAACCGAATGCAAATCAAAAGAATTAATGGTGAATAAGTTTATGGAAGAGGACGAGAAGCAGCAACAACTACTAAAGGTACTCATTCTCCTATGGAGGATGCCCTTACAAATAATGAAGATCATCTTCTCTTTGTTCTTCAAGACATTCAAGCTCAGAATGAAAGGATTGAAACTAGGCTTACAAATCTTCAAGCTTATCAAGAGAATAGCACCACAACAATCTATGATCGCCTTAGTGCCATGGAAGATCGTCTAGACAAACTTGAGCAATGTTTTCCAGAGGATCATGGGACTTGAGTTTGGATCTATTTCTACTTTATCAATAGGTTTGCTGTAAATATAACTCTATCTTGCTCTGTTTTGCTATTATCATGAGACATGTTATATAACTTTGTTTATGGTTGGTTTATGTTCTTGCCTTGAATATTATGACGTTGATGATATTTTGTGGCAATCCATTTATTTTTTGATGATACTATTGCTCAATATTATTCTTGTAATGTCAATTAGCAATGGTTTTGCACTATCTCTTCTCTCTTTGTCAAAATATATGGAATATCTTTTTGATCATGACAAAAGGGGGAGAAGAAAGTCTTTGAGAAAAGGTAAACAAAAGGCATAAATTCAATGATTCTAGGATTCAAAGATCAAGGGGGAGCTGTGCAAACTCTGATCTTGTCACCTCTTGAAAAATAGAGGGGGAGTAAGTTTTATCTAATATCTTGTGTGAATAACAATTTAATTGAACTAATGCTTTTCTCAAATAATTGTTTGTTATCATCAAAAAGGGGGAGAATGTGAATGGCAATAGTGTTGGTTTTGATGATCAACAAACAAGAAAGTAATGAAGTGCAAAGATCAAGTCCCAAGGTTTTTCAAGATTAGCTAATAGGACTTAGATCATATGTAGTGGTATAATGGACTCACACAAAAGCTCATGTCTTAGTTCAAAACTCATTTCAAAATAGCTTTGCATAATCATGTTCTCATCTTGTGAAAATTGTGTTTGAGATTGATTAAAATGCTTTTAGAAAGTTTGGAAAGATTTTGGATATCCTTAGTTGAGAACTTCTTTGAAAATCCTATGTTTCTAAGCAAGTCATAATAGATTATGGATTCTCCATAATAGGTTATAGACTAAGTCAGAGGCTTTCATACGTTTTCCTAAAATCTCATAATCGATTATGTGTATTTCTCCCAACCTGTTATATGACAAGTCAGGAAGTGTTTTTATACTCTCTATATGTCCATAATTGATTAAACCTATTCCATAATAGGTTATATGGTGTTAACAGAACATCCACCTTTTTGTTTAAATGGTTTCATAACCGATTATGCCAAATTTCATAATAGATTATGACAATTCATAACAGGTTATGAAATACTCCATAACCGATTATGAAAAACTCATAATTGGTTATGAAGTTAGATAAAAGCCCAGGATAATGTGCTTGCAAGCCATAACTGATTATGGTTATGCCATAACGGGTTATGGTCTATTACATAACACTTTCCCAACAACTCTTTTGAGAGCTTTTAATGCCCCTAACTACTTCTAACGTTTCTTAAATGTAATGAGTTATAAATGAAAGTATTTGGGCATTGATTACAAGTTGGAAAATATTCTGAAAAATATCCTTGAGCATTAAATACGAGATTTCTCATCATTCCATTGAATACCCTATTTTGAGCTTCAAGTTGTGTGAATCCTTAATACCATAGTTCTTCAATTTGTATTATCTATTTTAGAGAGAGTTTCTTTCATCTAAATCTTGTATAATTTGTCAAGAGAGAGTGAGGTATCCCTCAAAATAGTTAGGGTGAGGTATCCCTTGAATATAGAGGCTCAAGCACAAGGGTGAGGTATCCTAAAGTGTGTTGAGTGCTTCAAATTTGTAAAGGTTGACAAGCACCTGATTTCAAACTCGAAGATATAGTGGAAATCTCGAGTGGTTGTTTGAGGACTGGATATAAGCCACAAGTGGATTGGTGGTTGAACCAAGATAAAGCTTGGTGTTTGTTTTCCTAACTCAACTTCTTTATATTGTGCACTATTTTATTGATTTACTTGAATACTATCTCTCTTGTTTAGTTCATTTGAGTGCAATATCTTTCTATCTCATTCATTCATTCATTTCTATCGATTAATAGCTTCAATGAAAATTGGTAATCAAAGGTTTTACGAAAGATTTGCGAAAAGTTTTTATAAACTTAATTAACCCCCCCTGGAGTTTTGAGGCCACTTAGTAACAATTTGACACACTCAGAGTGAAAGCAGGCGAAGATATCTCGTTTTCAAAGCAAAAGAGGACCATTTCGGCTTAGACATGACCCTGTGTCAACTCAGAAGCAATTTAAGAGTTAGACACGACCCTGTCTAACTTGACGAAAGCTTCTGACTTTGAGACATGGTTGTGTCTCTTAGTCATATGGTCGTGTCTCCCCCAACGTTGAAGTTACGTAGCTCGAAGAACACGACATTGTCTAACTTAATTGAAGCTTCTGACTTTGAGACACGACCGTGTCGAAGGGAGACACGACCGTGTGAGTCTCCCTGACGTGAAAAAAAAAGCTATTTTTTCCCCAAAACATTATAAATAGGGGCAAACCCTCAAACTTGAAAAAAACATTTTCGACGGCAGACTTTGGGAGGCAATTTAAAAGAGAAAATTATCACAAATTCTTGGAGGACGACTACGAAAAGAGGACGATATTCTTAAAGGCTTGAATATCGTAATCACCATAAAAAGGGTTTAGATTTCTCTTTCCCTATAATTTTCTCCTTTCTTTGGGTTTTTTTCCATGAATTTGTATCTTGATATAGGTATGTTTGTATTGAACATGAGTAGCTAAACCCATAGCTAGGGCTATGGGGAATCTTGTTTTCCTAATTATTTAGGTTTTATTTCTAATTTGATTAAGGTAATTTCTTTTAGGGTCTATCATATTGCTTGCATTCTTGTCATAACTTGATCACTTTTGGTATGTATTAATTCATTGTTTGACCGGTGACCATCTGCATTCAATGAGTAGATCTATATGGTAAGCCTAGGATTAGATTTGTGATTGACCAAACATCAATTTATCTTACCAATGGAATTGATATTATGTTCGTTCATCTCTTGAATTGATGCTTAATGCATTCTTGATTAATTCAACTAAATGACCAAATAGGTGAATTAAATTAGGAATAAAATATTATTTTATCCATGACCATTGGGATTCAATAGCAAATAAGAGAATATTGAAAAAAGAATTATCTTACATTATAATTGAAAGAAAATATGAATAATTTGATTCAAGTGAACCTTGCGCCCTAGTTTCTCTCTCATTGATTTCTCTCTATTTTGTTTGATTGTTAATTATTTTTCTTCTTTATTTGTTTTCCAATTTTATTTTGAATTTCATACACTTTTGATTATCTGGATAACCAAGAGTTATACGAATCTAGTAATTACTACTTATTCCTTATGAGATTGATAACTGGGACTCAAGTCCTATATTACTTGGCGATAGAGTGCACTTACTCTTAGTGTATTTTACGCGTATCAAGTTTTTAGTGCCGTTGCTGGGGAATAATTTTGGTAATATTAAAAGCGAAAAACTCTAGTTAATTTAGACGAACTTTTTATTTCTTATTTTATTTTTATTTTTTTATTTTATTTTTAATTTATTTGTCACTTTATCTCCTTGCTTACAATTCTTATTTATGCTTACTCGATCTCAATTTTTTTATTTGACATTTGACCTGAAATTGAGAAAACAGCTTGCAGGTTAAGCAAACAATCTTATATTGCAGCTGTAATAAAAGATATAAACAAGATGGAGAGATAACCAGTAGTTGAGAATAACCGTGAAGAAAAAGCTACCCCAGCAGAGCGGATCATGCTTAAGTACTTCATGCTCACTACTGAAGGGTATGGAGGGAGTATTATAAGACCAATTGTGGTGGCTAACAGCTTTGAGATCAAGCCGACATTAATTTCCTTGATTCAGAATTCAGTTCAGATTGGTGGATTGCCTTCGAATGATCCAAATCAGCATTTGGCTAGTGTCACGATCGGGATCGCAGCGGGATAATGACTTAAATTACAAAATTTTAAGGGAGTCGCCACCAATTTTATTTTTTCTTTTTTTAGGAAAAATTGGAAAACCTAAAAAAAGATGGTCTACGTTCAAAAACTCAGGTTCAGAGTCTAATTATGCACAGGGAAGGGTGGGGACTTAACCCCACAGCACCCCTAATACATCCGCCCTACGACGGTTACCTTAAATCAGTTATGCAAAATATTTATTTTAAAAATATTTATTTTACCCATTTATTAAAAGATAAACTAAATAAATAAATAAATAAATAAATAAATTATGAAATTTTAATTTTGGCTTGATAGAATTGAGATTCCACTCCTATGTATCCTCAAATGCAATGAGGAATTCAAAGCCACGTCGTTCTTTATAAAATTCGATTGTGGGTTAGTTATTTTTAATTTTTGAAAAGATTTTTGTTTTGAAAATTCATTTAATTTTTTTTATTTTGGAAAAGAAATAATCATCAAGCTGTCGCAACTCAGACGATTACAAAAGTTACAAGATTAACAAGTTGTCGCAGCTCAGTTAATCCAATTTTATTCTTCTCAACAAAGCTCGAATATTTTATTTTATTTATTAAAAAAATAAATCATCAAGCTGTCACAACTTAAATGATTTTAAAACTGTAAGATTAATAAGCTGTCGCAACTCAGCTAATCATAAAAAAAACAGATTTAATTATTTTATCTTTATTTTTTTTATTTTAATCCTTTTTTTATATTTTTATATCCCTTTTTTTTTTATGAACCCATTAACGTAACCATTTTCTCTAACAAATGTAATCCTTGTGTGGTCCAAGAGTCATTAGCCCTAAAAGCAATAAAACAAATAAAGCACAAATAAAATAATAACACAAAACAAAAAGGAAAACATAATTAAAGAAAAAACAAGCTCCTAGTCTCAGAGAAGAACGAAAACCAAGCAAAACGAGGGCTTTATTTTTGGAGACTTGCAGATGGGTTGGGTCCCGTGGACGGACGGACCTGCAACGACTGGCGAGCTCCGATCTGGTCCGGCTTGGCCGACAGCAGTGAGGGGAGGTCGGTGGTGACGCGGGCTCTGGCTCGGATCTGGTTCGTGTGGGATGCGGCTTACGGCTGGTGGAAGCTCGGAACGATAGGGTCCACGTGTTGCAAATCTGACGTTGGTGACGGTTGGTTCTCACGGCTCGGTGGAGAGGGTTTGGTCCTGGTTGGCGGCGTATGGAGGGACGCAGTTGGGCACGTGCAAGAGGGAGAGGGTTTCGGTCACGGCGGCATATAGAGGGGGCAGCGCTGCGCGGGCGAAGATCAAGTTTTCTAGGGTGGACGACAGTCTAGCCGGTTTCGAGTTTGCAATCTGGCAAGTCTGGTTGGGTGTATTGGTTTGGGTGTGGTGGTTTTGGGTGGTGATAGGTGATTGTTGGTGAAGGTGATGGTGGTTATAGAAGTGTTGTGGTGGTTGAGGAGATGGTGAAGTGAAAGTGAAAGGGAAGATGGAGGTTGTTGTGTTAATAATGGTGTTGGAAGTCTGGAAAGATGAAGAAGATGGTGAGTAGGGGCTTTTGACTTGAACCTCCATAGAGTTTTTTCGAAAATGTTTAGCCCCCTTTTTTTTTTATTCAGACCAGAGACTGAGTTCCGCCTCCCCTGATAATGCTCTCCTGTTTTATTTTTGTATTTCTCTCTGATGTATTTTTGTATTTTTTTCCTTCTCTTCCCCTCGCCAGAAGCCCCCCAAATTCTTGTGTTGCTTCCTTTTATAGGCTTAAAAAAAGCTCAAGCTTAGTTACAAAAAGGGCCAGACGTAGGTCTTTTTCCCCTCTATTTTCAGCTTCCAAGCTTCCTTCCTTTTTCTTAATTCCCACAAGTTTTCCTTTCTTATGTGCTAGCTTTTTTGGCTTTCTGTTTTTTATCACAGCCTGCACTTTGCTATGCTGCAAAGGAGTTGCAACATGAGCTACTTAGAGACAACTATCCATTGCCTCTTTAATGCTCCATTTTTTTAAATCTCTACCACCATCTTTTTTTATTTTCTCTGACATTACCTAAAGAAGCCTCTTTTGTCTCTTGTTTTTGGCTTGTCTCTGCAACGTCTTGTTTTTGGCTTGGCTCTGCAACGTTAGCTTCTTTTTTTTTTTTTACATTAGAAACTTAAGACAAATAGGCTTAGTAGTTAAATGGTCTTGAACATATTTCATACTGGGTTGGGCTTTATTTGGGTCAAAAATTAAGAAAATGAGCAAAAAGAAAAAAAAACACTGAATAGCATTATTATTATTTTTATTTAGTCTTTTTTTCAAAATTAAAAATATGTCCGGACAAAATTAGGTGTTCACAACTAGGTTCTTGCAGTTGTGTGATACTATCAAGTATAATGGGGTGACAGATGATGCAATCAGATTGCGACTCTTTCCTTTCTCTCTTAGGGACAAGGCAAGTCAATGGCTAACGTCACTACCAAGAGGTTCTATTACCACATGGGATCAGTTGACATAACATTTTATAGCTAAGTATTTTCCTCCTTCTAAATCTACTAAATTAAGGAATGACATATCTTCTTTTGTGCAGTTTGACATGGACACTCTCTATGAAGCTTAGGAGCGCTTTCAAGAATTGTTGAGGAGATGTCCACATCATGGATTTCCTGTATGGCAACAAGTACAAACTTTTTACAATGGTTTGTCGCTTGCAAACCATTCACTCATTGATGCTGCTGCGGGAGGTACAATTTGGAGGAAAACACTTACTGAGAGCCAAGCATTGATTCAAGAAATGACGTTGAATAGTTATCAATGACAAAATGAGTGTTAGATTCCTAAGAAACAAGTAGGTGTGCATGTTGTTGACTCTTCTACTGCCATTCTGAGTCAATTAGAACTTTGACGAAGAAGGTGAAGACTCTGATAGTAACAAACAACACAACCCCACCAATTATTTGTGACACATGTGGAAGACAGGGTCATACAAGTTCAAACTGTCAAGTTGGTAGTCCTTTTGCCCCTGAGCCTGAAGTAGCAAATTGTGTTGGTAATTCCATCTGGCAACAGTACAATCTATATGCCAATACGTATAATCTCGGTAGGAGGGACCGCCTTAATTTCAAATGGAAAAATCAACAAAGCTATCAGCAGAATCAACAGAGAGCTCCACAACCTCCTCCAGGTTTCCAAGCACCTGCAGAGAAGCCAAGCTTTGAAGATTTAGTAATGAAGTACATGCAGAATTCAGATGTCAGGATGAAAAGCATGGAGACTCAGATCAGTCAGTTGACTGCATTGATGACAACAAGGGCACTAGGGACATTGCCTACTACTACTGAGACTAATCCAAAGGAACAGGTCAATGGAATTACCTTGAGAAGTGGCAAGACTTTAGATGAGAAGGCAAATAAAGCACCTAGTTTGTCAGGAATTGAGAAAAAGAAAAATGATATTTTTACTAAAGATATCTCAATTTAAGATGACAATAAAGAAAAAGAGGTTGAGAAGAAAGAACCAAAATGGCAGAGAGCAAAGAAGGATTGTGAGCAGAGCATAGTATATGAGCCATCACCATATGCTAAGATCCCACTCCCTTAAAGGCTCAAGAACACTAAGCCAGATAAGGAATTTGCTAAATTCTTGGAGATTTTCAAGAAGTTTCAAATTAACATTCTGTTTGTCGAAGCCATCTCTCAAATGCCCAAGTGTGCAAAATTTTTGAAGGAAATACTTACAAATAAATACAAACTTGAGGAATTTGAGATGATATGTTTAACTGAGGAGTGCTCTACTATTCTCTCAAAGAAGTTACCCCCAAAATTGAAAGATCCAAGGAGTTTTATTATTCTTTGCTCTATTAGTAGCTCTTATTTTGAGAAAACATTATGTGACTTGGGTGCTAGTATTAATTTGATACCTTTATCTGTTTTCAAGAAATTAAGAATACAGGAACTAAAGCCCACCAATATTTCATTACAGTTGGCTGATAGATCCATCACTTACCCTTGCGGTATGGTGGAAGATGTTTTGATGAAGGGGGATAAATTCATATTCCCAGTTGATTTTGTGGTACTGGATCCTCTCATTCTTGGAAGACTGTTTCTAGCAACTTCAGGGGCCGTAATTGATGTACCTCGGGTAAGCTCACTTTGAGAATGGATGGAGATTCTATGACCATCAATGTCTTTAGGGGGACTAAATCTTCCCCTATGTCAAATCTCCATACCCCTATTAATTTCATTCAAGCTAAGAAGCAAGAAGCCTTAGCTATCAAAGACCCCCTGCCATCATACAATGTTGATGTTGACTTTCTTGAAACCCAAGTTGTTGAATTAGAGAAAGGTCCGCCTATGATCAATGCTTCATTGCAAATTAGTCCTTCATAGGTTGATCAACTGAAACCACCATAGCCAAGTGAATTCTCTAATGCAAAGGCACAATTAGGACAACCAAGTCCTTATCAAGCTCAAAATGTTGTTGGAAGCATTCCAAGGGCCATTGACAAAGGATAGAAGGGCTGCTTTGAAATGAAAAAGGCGTCGTCTTATTTCTCTTGCTTTAAGCCACCTTGATTTACTAGAAAAAAAAAAGGCAACGTCGAGCTAATGACATTAAACAAACACTTCACAAGAGGTAACCTGTGTTTCTTCTTTATATATCTTATTTTCATTGTTTTTGTTATTTTTGTTTTTCTTTTAGATGTCACTCATTTGTTTTGGAACAAATCTTGTGTTTTTTTAGATTTTGTTGCGGCACTGCCTCTTGTACTTCTTCTTTGCCTGACTGCGTGTTACTTTTCATCGGGTTGTGTTGCTCTTTGCTTTACTCCATTTATTCCTTTTTCTTTCACATTGAGGATAATGTTTATCTTAAGTATGAAGGGTATTGTTAATTTTTTTTTTTTTACAATTGATGAACACTTGAGTAATACTGGCTATTAAGCAAGAATTGTGTTTTGATTTCTTAATTTATTATGAGCTGATAGAAATATGTTTGAAAGGGGAATCCATTGATCATAAGTTGATTTTGTATGAAGCAATCTTGTTCAATTCAGTGAAGTGAAAGTTAGCATCTTACTTGGAAATTAGTTATGTCTGCTTGCTTTTGTTTTCTTAATCAACTTTGCCAAAAAGTGAGTTTTGAGCTTTATTGATTGGATTTTCCATAAACAAAATCCTATTTTTCTTTTGGAGTGAGTATTCTCTTGATTGATGTGCACTAGAACTTGCTTTGATATCTTGTTGAGGCTTTAATGATTCATATGCAGACTTGAATATAACTAAGGCAATTAGACTTTATTCTTTCTTGACTTTCAGAATTGTATTGAAAAAAAATCCCTTAATTGTCCCATTTGAGCCTAAAATTGATTTCTTTCAATACCAATTGAATAATCAGGTTGAATTATTTGGAGCATCTAATGTGTTAATTGAAAGGTCTTGAAAGGTTGCTTTTGTCTTCGAGGGCTAAAAAAAAGAAAAAGAAAAAGAAAAAGATTGTTGGTAAAGAATAATGATAATATTGGGTTGAAAGTGAGAATTGATTATATTCTTGTGCATCATGTTCTATTGATCATCTTCTTAACATGATTCTGCTTTGTATTGATTTATCCATGAGCATTTTTTACCTTTATTTATCTTTTTCCTACCTTTCTTTATACCCTTAGTCTCGTTACAACCAATGGAAGTCCTTTTGATTCTTATACTGTATGTGAATTCGAAAGTGGAGATGAGATTGATAACCAAGCTTATGGTATTGCATTTTTCAGGAGAAATTTGAGTGATATCTTTGTCCTTAAATACTTGAGCGATGGAAATATGCGTAATCTCAATTGGTTGGTAAAGAGAAAAGTTGCAAGCTAGACTCAAGCATCTAATTATTTTAAGTGCTAAATGATCTTGCTAGGTTGGATTTGATTGTTGAATTTGAGAATTTTAAATTATTGAATTTCCCCTGATTCATGTTTCTGGATGTTGGGTTTGATCTTGTTATTGATTCCTATTCTTTGCTTGAAGACAAGCAAAGCTCAAGTGTGGGGGGGTTAATAAGCCTATATTTTATAGTCTTATAGCAGATGACTTGTGGTAATTTGGTTATGATTATTGATGAATTTTGGGTGGATCCTTATCAATTATCTTCGTTTTTGCAGATTAAGAGAGATTTGACACACTCAAAGTGAAAGCAAGCAAAGATATCTTGCTTTCAAAGCAAAAGAGGACTATTTTTGCTTAGACAGAGCTCTGTGTCAACTCAGAAGCAATTTAGGAGTTAGACACAACCTTGTCTAATTTAAAGAAAGCTTCTGACTTTGAGACTCGGTCGTGTCTTAGTCACACGACCGTGTCTCCCCCAATGTTGAAGTTATGCAGCTCAAAGGACACGCCCTTGTCTAACTTGATTGAAGCTTCTGACTTTGAGACATAGTTGTGTCTATTGGTCACACAGTCGTGTCTCACTTAAAGTACAGTTACGTTATTTTTAAGAGACACAACCGTGTCAAAGGGAGACACGGCTGTGTGAGTCTCCCTAATGTGAAAAAAAGTTGTTTTTACCCTAAAACATTATAAATACCTCAAACCTGAAAAGACCTTTTCGACGGGAGACTTTGGGAGGTAATTTAAAAGAGAGAATTGTCACGAATTCTTGGAGGACGGCTATGAAGAGAGGACAACATTCTTAAAGGCTTGAAGATCATAATCATCGTAAAAGGAGTTTTGATTTCTCTTTCCCTATAGTTTTCTCCTTTCTTTGGGTTTCTTTCCATGAATTTGTATCTTGATATGGGTATGTTTGTATAGAACATGAGTAGTTAAACCCATAGTTAGGGTTATGGGAGATTTTGTTTTCCTAATTATTTGGGTTTGATTTCTAATTTGATTAAGGTAATTTCTTTTAAGGTCTATCATATTGCTTGCATTTTTGTCATAACTTGATTACTTTTGGCATGTGTTAATTTATTGTTTGACCGGTGACCATCCGCATTTAATGAGTGGATCTATATGGTAAACCTAAGATTAGATTGGTAAATGACCAAATATCAATTTATCCTACTAATGGAATTGACAATATGTTAGTTCATCTCTTGAATTGATGTTTAATGCATTCTTGATTAATTCAATTAAATGACCAAATAGGTGAATTAAATTAGGAATAGAATATTATTTCATCCATGACCATTGAGATTCAATAGCAAATAAAATAATATTGATAAAAGAATTACCTTACATCATAATTGAAAGAAAATCTAAATAATTGGATTCAAGTGAATCTTGCGCCATAGTTTCTCTCTCATTGATATCTCTCTATTTTACTTGATTGTTCATCGTTTTTCTTCTTTATTTTTTTTTTCAATTTTATTTTGAATTTCATATACTTTTGATTGTCTGGATAACCAAAAGTTCTACGAATCTAGTAATTAGTACTTATTTCTTGTGAGATCGATAACTGAGATTCAAGTCCTATATTACTTAACGATATAATGCATTTACTTTTAGTATATTTTATGTGTATCAACAAAGAAGTTGAACCAACCAATTCTTATTATTTAAATTTGTAATGGTTTATTTGCCGGCAACACCAACACTTAATACACATCTCAAAGCTAAAATTGTTCCACGTAAAACAAAAAAACTGAAATGGTTGATTGTTTTTATAATATAAATGAATTCGTTGATTAAATAGGAAGATAGGGGTGGGAGAAATACGAAAATAATATTTTAATTAAAATAAATAAATTCATAAATATTTGTTGGGTCAATTAAATGGGGTCACAAATAAAGAGGAAGTTCGAATTGTTTGAGACATTTATTTATTGTTGAAGGTGATTGGTTTAAGAATTAATTGAGGCATATTAGCTGGCATATTAAAAGAAGATAGTGATATATTTACTTAAATCTGATTGGTTGAAGCAAAAATTTCAAGAGATGAAAATATCCTTAAAAATTTGGGTGAAAAACTTTGCATGAGAGAATGACGCTTGTCATTTTTTTTGGAAGATCTTGAAGATAATTTTGCTTTGTATATATTATTATAGATTATAGACAATAGATTATAGATTACTAATATTTATTTTTCTATTCCTGTTTGTAATGACCCTTGTTCAACTGGGGGTTGAATGTATTTATTTTCCTATTTCTGTTTGTAATGACCCTTGTTCAACTGGGGGTTGAATGTTAGAAAATTATCAGAAAGAATATTAAAGCTGTTATGAAACAAGGAATTTCTCAAAGAAGAAAGAGCAAGATCACGTCAGCTTTCTCATGGGATTTAAGGTTTTGGAAACTTAGCAATAGATGAAAGGTTAAATGACTTACCTTCTAAGATATATGGGAGATGTAATTCAATCTATGATCTTCACCAACATGAAGAATATGATTTCGCAAGCTTAGGAAAGAAACACAATACTATGGATGGAAACAAAAGAGAGCGACAAGTACAAGAAAACAAGGATCAAAGCTGCAAGAAAATAATTCAAAATTGAGGGAAGGATATAACATAGAACAACAACAAACTTATTTAGATAATTACACAAATAATTTTATTACAAAACAGGGAAAAGTACTTTAATTTTATTACAAGATGCACTGCTTCCCGAGGAATCATAACAGAAGACTTTTCCATCAATAACCCTATTTCTCAAGCAGAGTAGGAGCACTTTCTGTGCACAATTGATGGTCCAGACTCATCATATTCTGCCTTTGCAATCCACATCTGCACTCAAAAGGACAACTTATCTCATTAGCAATCATATTTATAAGGGCATGCCAGAAAGCAGAGAAGAATAAAAGAATAGATCAAACCTGCTGGAAGGTGCTAAGGGATGCCAAGATAGAACCACCAATCCAGACACTGCACTTTCTCTCAGGTGGTGCTACCACCTTGATCCTCATGCTGCTAGGGGCTAATGCAGAAATTTCCTTGCTCATTCTATCAGCAAAGCCTGGGAACATGGTTGATCCTCCTGATAAGACAATGTTACCGTACAGATCTTTCCTGATATCAGCATCGCATTTCATTATGGAGTTGTATGTTATCTCATGAATGCCAGCTTCTTCCATTCCGATCATGAATGGTTGGAACAGGACCTCTGGACACACGAAACGCTCATCACCAATAGTGATGACCTGCCCATCAGGTAACTCATAGCTCTTCTCCACCGAAGAGCTGGTCTTGGCTGTCTCTAATTCTTGGTCATAGTCAAGGGCAATGTAAGCCAGCTTTTCCTTCACATCCCTCATAATTTCATCTGGGATAAGCAAACAATCCTCATGTTCACTCACAGTTTTCTTCAAGAAATCAGTGATGTCACGACCAGCTAGATTAAGACGAAAGATGGCATGTGGTTTGGCATAACCCTCGTAGATAGGGACTGAGCAGCTGACACCATCACCAGAATCCAACACAATACCTGCAAAGAGGAGGCAAATAAGTCAACCTGAAATTGTCAATTTCATAACATATGAGTAAGAGAACCAATAGAGGTATGACTCTTGGTTGATGAGGAAACTGATAGTTTTAAAACAGTAAATGAATCCCAGTTCACACAAGGTGCTTCTTCCCCATTTATTAGTGGTATGTTAAGTGAAACCATACTCAATCAATAGAAAAATTTTGCAATTTGTTCCTAATTCCTATGTTTATGAAAACGGCACATAAAAGATCACTTCTTTCTAGATACTCATGGAGATTGTCATATGTTACTCTCAATCTTAAAGCTCAAACCATAACCTGAACCTAGTTAAACAGTTCAAGAATTGCTTACCAGTTGTACGACCACTTGCATAGAGTGAAAGAACAGCCGAAATGGCTACATACATGGCAGGGGTATTAAAAGTCTCAAACATGATTTGGGTCATCTTCTCACGGTTAGCCTTTGGGTTAAGAGGAGCCTCAGTTAGAAGAACTGGATGCTCTTCTGGGGCAACACCAAGCTCATTATAGAAGGCATGATGCCAAATCTTTTCCATATCATCCCAATTTCTCACAATTCCATGCTCAATGGGGTACTTGAGAGCCAAAATACCATGCTTAGACTGTGCCTCATCACCAACATATGCATCTTGTAGGCCCATAATAGTGCGTCTTGGACGACCTACAATGCTGGGAAACATAGCACGTGGAGCATCATCTCCTGCAAATCCAGCCTGAAAAGTTACATTGCAATTAGTGTTATCTTAACTCAGAAAGTTAAAATTTAAAACAAATTTAATAGCAAGAATAAAAAATAAAAAATCCATTCTGTACCTTAAACATTCCTGTTCCACTGTCAAAAACAAGTGGTTGAATATCCTCATCATCTGCCATCTTCTACTATATGCTGGATAAATGACGAATAGTCAGAACTCAGTAGAAATGTATCATTTCTATAAACACAGCCACTACGAAAAAATTTGACGAGTTCTTTTGAAAGAAAGAACCCAACACAAAAGTTCTTCTTTCCTCCCCTAAATTTTTTCTCTTCTCTGGTGCAATGAAGGGAGACCTTTACGATGTTCCTTAAATAATCAAGGTGCACTACTGCACAATTGACCTTAGCTGGAATTATAAGTTTTGAACATATATTTAAAAGGCCCATTTGTTTTATTTATGTAATACCCCTTTATTTAAAACTTCATTGTTGATTGTTAGGAAATTCAATTCATATGAAAATTGGGAAATAGTGTTAAAGAATTGACTAATATTCATCATGTGCTAATAATAGTGTTAAGAGCAAGGTACGCGCTCACTGCCTGAAACAAAACACCAAAAACGACCCGTATTTTACTCTATTGTTACTAACCTTAGGGGTGAAGAAGAAAAAGGCCACAAAGCATCCAAAAACAGCTGTTTGATTGACGGCGTTGAGCTTTCTCTACGTTTAGCTCATTTGGTTCTTCTTCAAAACTATTTTTCATCTCATCTCCATATTTTTCTTTGTCTATGAATCTTTGATTGAGTATTCTTCATTTCTTCCTTAACATGTTTTTTAAAACTTTTTACTCGGCAGTGTAACTGGAAATTAGAGAAATTTTTACATAAATTTAAAACATACAGTTAAGTGCATCAAATTAATTATCATTTAATATTTTTATATATTTTTATATCACACAATTAAAAATATAAAAATTTATAAAAATATTAAATATTAATTAATTTAATATACTTAATTTAAATACTCTAAATTTAAGCAAAAATTTCTCCACTAATCAATAGTCCCTCTTAAGTTAGGAATTATTTCCCTCATAGGTGCAACAGCAAAGGTAAATTCTGAATGATAAGGCTTGTTGTATGTGTCTTACGCAACAAAATGTACGCAGAAAATGAAATAAAATCAAAATTAATTAATTAGGCAATAAAAATTATATAAATTTATTTAATTATAAAAGTCATGGTCTAAGTCTACCATTTAATCATTTTTTTATTAATTTAACTTTTCAATAAAACCCGTTGCCTTAAATCTGTGGCTTATTATTATTATTATTATTATTATTATTATTATTATTATTATTATTATTATTATTATTATTATGTACTTTTTATTTTTTTTGAAGTCGAGACTTTAGCAATGACTTATATCAAGGTCTTCTTTTATTATTTGTTTTATGAAAGTCGTGTTATATATATACAAGTGAAAAAAGTTTTTATTGTGAAATAATGAGATGATTAATTCTTAATTATATAATTATTTATAGATAATTAAAGTTAAAAGTTATTTAAAGGTTATGTAATTACTTAAAAAATCATATATATTTATATTCTAATTTTAACTATTCATATAAGTTCAAATTATCTAGATTTACTCATTTCACTTTTTATAATAAACATTTTTCTCACCAAATAAGTTTTTTCTCTCTTTATATCTAATGAGAGAGTGAAAGAGGTAAATCTTAATTATACAACCATACATGGATAATAAAATTAAAAATTACGTAAACGCTCGTGTGATTACTTAAAAAATTACATGTATTTATATTTTAATTTTTATTATTTATATAAAATTTAATAATCAAAATTCATTCATCTTATCTCTTGTAATATATATATATAGTGTTATAATTCTGATAATATTATTCTGTACAGTAATTGCCATCTTAAATATAGATGTTGCACATCGGAAGTCTGCTCTCGTGCCAGGAGCATGGGCATTAATGTTAGAGGAACCTGGTTGTCCATTTGGAAATAACCAAATATGAGCGAGTAATCCTATATCTTTTTACCTAAAATCTTAATAATTATTTTAATATTAAATTAAAAAAATATTAAATAAAAAAAAAATATATTTAATATTTTAAAAATATAAAAAATATTTAATATTTTTTTTATTTAATAATTAAAAAAATTAATAAAAAAATTAAATAAGAGGATAAATCATTTTTCAATATGAACTTGTTTTACATTTGATCTCAATAATATTATAATTTGTAGTTGTTAATCATTATGTCATATAAAATCGACAAATTGTCATAAATGAAAGGAACTACATGTAGTCTATTGTGAGATCAAAAGAAAATCTTAAAAGTGTAATGTTATATCTTCTTATCTAATTATTTTAATAATTATCTTAATATTAAATTAAAAATATTAAATAAAAAAATAAATATATTTAATATTTTAAAAATATAAAAAATATTTAATATTTTTTATTTAATAATTAAAAAATTAATAAAAAAATTAAATAAAAAAATAAATCATTTCTCATCCTAAAAGTTATCACGACTACATAGACAAGCGTGGATTATATAAAGCAAACCACCACATGGTGGATAATTTAATTATTCAGCAAGAATTCGTGGGTCATATATTAAACTTACAATTGTAATCATCGACTTAGAAAATTAAAACTTGACAATATTTTCGATTAAATTACAGTACTTGACAAGAAAGATTCATATGGGTGACTTCATTGGATAATTAAAATATTATAAAGAGTTGACGTAAAAGATGAGATGACTACACATATTAAGAATTAGTACATAAAAAATATTAAAAATTAGTTTTTATATAAAAATTAGTGTATATATAAAAAAAGAACCAAGTTAATATAGACATTTTTAATATAAAAAAGAATTAGTGTATATATAAAAATTATATTCATTCATTCATCTGGGTTAGGTTAGTTTATCGCTTGACACCTCGTAAAAGAATTAGACATTTTTATTTTTTCAATATAGACATATTTAGCAATTATCAACGCCGGACATTAGTAAAAGACTTTTTAAAGTATCATTGTGGCATAGAAAAAATTAAGTTATTTTTAATTGTGATACATTTGTAATTTTATTTAGATAATAATTTTGGATATTTAGAATATGTATTTTAATTTGTTATTTAGGGTTTTTTAGATCTGTCTTTATTTTTAGGAATCTTATATTTGATAAGTGATTTGATTTAATTTATTAAGATTATATATTTGAGGAAATTAGTATTTGATTGGTATTTGATATTTAATTAGGAATTTATATTTAATTAGGACTTGATTGTTATTAGGTTATGAATACCCTATAAGTGCATGATGTAATAGATGTCTTTTGATTGGTTCAACAGAGGCAAAACAGAGGAAACAACTAGAAGCGAAAAGTAGTATGACTAAAAGAAATCAAGGCCCTTCCAAAAGGACTTTGGGAGATTATTCTATAGCTTTAGTTGAAGGGTGTATTGATAGTGTTATTCTTCCACCGATGGAAGCTAACAACTTTGAACTCAAGTCAACTCTAATGAATCTTATTTAGCATAATTAATTTGGAGGAAATGATGATAAGGACCAGAATCTTCACCTCTAAAACTTCATCCAATTGTGCAATAATATCAAAATTAATGGAGCTAGCAAAAGTGCAATCAGAATGAGGTTGTTTAGACACTCCTTCAAAGGTCAAGCTTAGATTTGTCTTCAATCCTTACCAAACAGAAGCATCACAACTTGGGTGGACTTAGCTTCAAAGTTCTTCACTCGATACTTTCCTCCTTGCAAGTTTGCTAAGATGTGGCACAACATCATATGTTTCTCTCAGAAATAAGATGTGTCACTCTATGATGCTTGAGAATGTTCAAAGAAATCATGAGAACCTGTCCAAATCATGGCTTTGAGGATCGACAACAAATTCAGATATTTTACAATGGCATCAATCCTTCTACTCATTTCATGGTGCATGCGTTAATAGACGGCTCCTTGAATACCAAGACACTTGATGAAGCCAGGCAGTTAATTGAGACTATAACAGACAACTCTTACATGTTTCTTATGGAAAGGACAGTAGCAAAAAAAGGAATTCTTGAGTTGGATACTTTGGATGTCATACTTGCTCAAAATAAAACTCTTTCTTAACAAGTGGCCAATCTTGCCAAACAAATTGGAGGTATGAATGTCAATTATGTGAATGTTCCTCCCTTAGTTTGTGATTTCTGTGGTGGCGAGCATATGAATAGGAAATGTGATACTGAGACTTCAAATCAAGGAGGGAGTGAAGTGGTAAATTACATGGGAAATGCTCAAAGGACTCAAAACAACCCTTATTCAAAAACTTTCAATTTGGGTTGGATGCAACATTTGAATTTTTTATTAGGGTAGTCCAGGAATAAATCAAAATGTTAACCAAGACAAAACCTCATCATTGGAGAGTGCACTTAAGGAACTTGCCCAAAACAATAATGCCTTTGTGAATGAGACAAGAGCTACATTAAAAAACCATGAGGTATTTATTCAAAACTTGGAAACCCAATTAAGCCAAATTTCAAGGCAACTTGCGGAGAGACCTCATAACACTATTCTGGGTGATACGTTCGTTAACCCAAAGGAGCAATGCAATGCTATTTTTCTAAGAAGTGGGAAAGAGGTCCAAAAACTTGATGGGATCATGGCAAGTGTACCGGATCGTCAAGTAATAAAAATGGTGAGATACCAGATATCGTTCTCATGAATCATGATCAAGTACCGATTCTTAAAACTAACTACTATTCAAACTAAGATTTGGATCAAAGTGAGCTCTAATAACAAAATAAGAGAAATACATGAACTCACACAATGACAATATTTTTGGGTTTTTCTATTTGGAAATTTAACAAACACTTGGTATGCGAGGTGAAAGACAATCAATTAATGAAAGAGTTAGGATCAAGCTTCATTTGATTTCACTTGCTGCATATCAACTGGGATTATCATAAGCTATTATTCTTATTTTGTTACAGAATTCTATAAAATAATCAAGTCCTAATTCTTTAGGCAAATGATCCTTTATTCCCCAATAAAACCCTCAATTCCTTAGGTGATTCTAAAGAGAAACAAACATTAGAATTTAGAATTCAACAAGGCAACAAGCAAATCAATGACTATTCCTATTCTAGAGATAGGCAATATTCATAATCTCATAGCACAATTACACATCAAACTTTCATTCAACATATAATCCTAAACTCATTCCAAAGAGAATCAATCCTTAGAAAGCATTAAGAGAAGAAATCATGAACTCAAAATAGAATAATAACTTGTATTAATCATATCCAATATAAAAAACAAACATGATCCATCAAAATCCACCTAATCCCAATACAAGGGGGTTTAGCTAGACATGAAAACAACAATAATAACTAAAAGAAAGAGAAGAGAATAAAGAAACTCCATAAGTTGATGAAGATCCCAAATCTCTTCCACGTTTCTTCCTCAATATGCCCACACCAAGATTGGGGTTCTTGTTCTCTTTTTCTTTTCTTTTTTTCTAACGACCTCTCTCTCTGAAAAACCTAACTTTTTCTATTTATAAACAGTAGAAACAGGTAACTAAACGTACTGAGCGCTTAAGTGCTCAGTTTTTCACCAATTAGTCGTGCAACACCTTTTGCCCCCTGTGTTTGACCGATTAAGCGGTCAGTTTTCACCGCTTAATCGTGCAGCTCCCTAGCCTTCTGTGCTTGACCGATTAAACGCTTAAAAATGGACAATTAATCACCCAAAGTCAGCAACTTCATTTCAAATTTCCTCCTTTGATCAAGCATTCACTTTTCTTCATGCACTTACCTAATGAAAACAAATAAAACAAATAATGAAAAAAAAAATTCCAAAAAGATAAAAACATGATAAAAATGAGGATAAAACTAAGTCAAAAAGTATTAGGTAAGGATGAAAACCAAGATTATGAAATGTAAAAACATGAGATTTTATAGTTTCATCATTCCCCCAAACTTATTATTTTGCTTGTCCTCAAGCAAAAAGAAAAAGAAAAAGAAAAAATAAAAAAGAAAACTAAAAACTGACAATACCAGTGGTTGAAAATTATTCAAATCCTCAGCAATTGCTTCACAACCTTAGTTTTCAAAGTGTCACATATGAATAATCCAGTTATCACAATGCTCTCACATGCAACTCTCATGTAAAGAAGACTTCCCAAGAGCATGAATGAAATACCAAATCGCAATGAAGTTCAAACCCAGATAGGTTTCCAAGAATGCAAATGCATATCAGATCTGTATCCATAGAGTTATTTTTCATCTCTCTCTCTCCACTAATGTAAGTAGTATATAACCAAGGATCAAAAGGGACTTTATCAAGCTTGTAAAGTAAGGCCAAGGATGATGGTTAAGAAAGAAATGGTAAGATAAATAAAATAAAAGTTAAGATGCAACATCAAGCATAATTCACAACCCAAGCCTCAAAATATTGAACAAGTGCACATTCATCACATAATTTGCATTTATATTTTTTTTTTGAACTCCCCCAAACTTGTTCCTTTTTTAATAATTTGGGAGGATTTTCCTTTCCTTTTTTTTTTCTTTAAGACTTTTCAAAAATCTCATGCATCCAATGAATAAGGCTTGAATACTGAAATAGTACAAAATATGCACTCAACACAAGGTGTGTAAGAAGGATATGTTTTTTTTTTTGGTATGGGAAAGAAAATGTGGGTAATGAAAAGAAATCAAAGCCAAACATACAAGGCTGCAAAAGGGACCTAAGGATATACTGTGTATACATATTGACTTGAAAGGCTCAAACGGTCCAAAGAAGGCACTTATCATCTCCTCAATCATGCACTGCTTAAGATTTTGCCTTAAGAGAGAATCTAACAACTTCTAGATACTAGTCATTCATACAAATTCAATCCTATAAACTTTCTCTAAGTTTGATATACATGCACATTCCAAGGTCTATCAATCATAAAAATGGGAAGTGCATCCATACACAATCAAAGCAATAGAGAAACATTGCAACTCACAGATTCTTATATGATATCCAAAGAAAATAGGTCAATCCACAATTTCAACAATCATTGGTTGTTCAATTCAGTACACTGGTATGCACAGATTCACAAAATACGACTCAACAAAAACAACAGTCATTGATAGCAAAGCTACCCTCCCAGACTTAAATTAAACTGTGACCCCACTGTGCAGACAAAACAAAAACAATTGACAAAGGAACTGGAAAAGAAAGAAAGAAAAATAAAAAGAATTTGCAAGGGAGAGAAAAACTTATTCTGTTGGCGTTGGATCACTCCTGCTCCTCATCATCTTCTTCTTCATCCTCATCAACTGTATCATCATGTGCTTCCCGAGGGGCATAGAGTAGAAGGCCTCCAAGTTCATCCGGATGCTTATCCAAATGCGAAGCCAGGTTACACATCATCCCCTCCAAGCCAGTCAGACAATGCATAACATGAGTCAATTTGTCATTGTATTCCTGCACCTCGCACTCAACCTTGGTTAGCCGTTCTTTGGCTGAGAGTCGCTGCCTTCTGCGTTGTACATAAGCTAGCGGAGGAGAATGTTGGAGTGGCACACCTTCCTCAATGAAGTAAGCATCCATTATAGCAGAATCCACGGATGGGGCAGGTTTCTCTTCCATGTCATTCTCCAGTGGGATGCCTGCCTTCTTACATAATTTTGTGATGATGGATGGATAAGCCAATTTCACAACATTACTGTGTGCCAAGTCATTGATGTGAGAAAAGATTATTTGACCCACATTAACCGACAGGCCAGTGATGATGGCAAAGATAAGCAAAGCCCTATTCACTGTGACTTCATATGTGTAGGAGCAGGGAAGGATGGTGGCTTGAACGAAGGTGCACCACGCTTTGGGAATGGCTTTTAGATCACTCTTCTTAAGATGCTTAGGAGCATCATTAACATCATATTCCCAAACAGCTCCTTCCTTGCACAGTTCTCGGAGCACTTCCTCTTTGTCCCAGCCTCGGTTCACTAATCTGGCATATCCACAATGGCCAGCTCTTCGTAAGACGATATTTGTGCCAAGCAACTCATTTAGTTTGTCCTTCCCAAACTAGATCTCTCGGCCTCTCACACAGTTCTGAAATTGTTCAGCATATGTGATTGGATGTCTCTTTTTCTTTTTCTCATTGAAGTTATTGGTGTAGAACTCTCTCACTAGAGTAGGCCTGCTTGGTTCCGGAAGGGCACAAAATTTCTCCCACTTCTGCTGCTGGATTTCATCAAGAATAAGGCGGTATTTGTCGCCTTGAACCTTTATCCCTCTTTCTCTGATGTTACCCTTCTTGCCTACTATTTTCTGGTATCGCTCTTCATGTTGAGGAGAGTAGAAATGATGTGCATCAAAGGCACTACTCTAAGAACTAGATCCTGCCATTTTCTTTCGTTTCTTGTTTGGAGCCATGAGAAAAGGTAGTTTCCTGCAAAGAAGAAAGGCAACACGTGAAACAGTGTCCAAATTATCATAACAAGGATGCAATTTCCTCATGAGTCAAAGTAATGAAAAACAATGTAATCAAATTGACAAAGTGAGAAAACAAGATGGAAATACCTCACAAGGATTGAGATAACAGTTCAAAACAACTTGCAAGATTACCATCTTTAATGGACAACAAAGAGTGCATGATACCACAACAAAGAATAAATGGAATGACAGTCATGCAAAACTTCAGTGTACTCTTCAATTCAAAAGTAACACAACTCAAAAATAGCACACTCATCCAAAATAATCCACTCAAAATCAATTTGCAATTACCCTAGCCCTAGTAACACCACACATCAAGAATGTTCAAAGAGCAAGCATGGTGAGTGTGGTGAACATATCATCAAACACATGGTGGGCATGATCAACAATTCCAATGGCAAGTCAATGGAACAACTTAAGCACCCAAACATATTGTTAGCAAGACAATCCATCAAATCACAAGACTCATTTACCCAAAACTAGTCAATACACATGCCACCAAATCACAAAGGCAACCATGAAAAACAAAAAAATTCATAAACGCACCAAACCCCCAAATATTCACCAATCTCAAGAGCTCTATATCAGTATTCAACAATTCCTAAGAGAAATTCTACCATTTAGACAAATAGGAATGGAAAAATTTACCTAATTAAGGGAAGATCAAGGGCTAGATACGCACCAAACAAGAAATCCCAAATTTTACCCCGAATTCGTGCCCTAGGTTACGAATTGGTGTTTGAAGGAAGATTGCACAAGAATCACTCAGCTAGAGGGTGATGGTGAGGTGCGATTAGGGTGTAGAAGAGATATTGGGTTGGTGTTTGGATGGTTTGAGAGTGATTGGAGAGGATTTGGAGTGAAAGTGAGAGAGAGAGATGTGCTTGAGAGAAAGAAATGAGGGACAATAGGGGAAAAACCCTTCTTAAAGTTGCGCATTTGAGGGCGTGCGATTAAGCAGTAAGAAATGCTCGCTTAATCGCTGGATGATAGAAGATTTGCTTCTCTTAGGGGGCTGGACGATTAAGCGATGAAAAGTGGCCGCTCAATCGCTGGATGGCAGAGGAGTTTCAGGGATTGAGCGCTTAAGCGGTGAAAAGCTACCGCTTAATCGTGCTATGGCAGAGGAACTAGTTCATTCTTTACATGATTAATCAGTTAAAACTTACTGATTAATCGCTGGATCACATAATTGAAAAGGATTTGAAAGCTTTAAACACTCAACTCTTGAGCACCAAATTTTTTTTATCTCAGGATTAAAGCTCCAACTAACAAACCACACCAGTTTTCAAAGTTCTAACTAGCAAACTCTATCTTACACACTAGGAATACAATAACAAAAAGACAACTAGAATAACAAAAACAACTAAATTAAGTTAAGAACTATGCATGACTGTAGAATAAAATGAAAACAAAAGGAGTAAGAAATTATGGGTTGCCTCCTAAAAAGCGTTTGTTTAATGTCATTAGCTCGACGTTGCCTTTTCAATCATGGTGGCTTGAAACAAGAGAAGTAAGATGGTGCCTTTCTTTTCTCAAAACAATGATTCCTTCCTTGGTCTCTGGCCTTGGGATCCGCTCCAAAAACATCTTGAACTTGAGTTGTAGTTGTTTGCTCAGAGGACGCCTTAGCATTAGAAATTCCACTAGGCCATGGAGGTTTCAATTTGTCAGAAAATTTTAGATCTTTTTGCAATGAGGTATAAAAGATAGGAGACTTTTTTTTCTGTTTCAACATTCTCAGAAGTAGAAGGATTGACATTAATTGATAATGGAGGATCTTTGATAACCAATGTTTCCCGCCTCTTAGCTAGAATGCTATGAACAGGGGCATAAAGATCTAACATCGAGGAAGGCTCATTGTAAACTTTAATTATCACCTGATCTCTATCCACTCTCAAAATAAGTTCACCCCTAGGGATATCAATTAAAGCTCTGGATGTTGCCAAAAATGGTCTCCCTAGAATAAGAGATATCAGTATCCTTATCCATATCTAAGATCACAAAGTTAACTGAAAAAATAAATTTATCAACTTTCACTAGCAAATCTTCCACGATACCATATGAATGTCTGATTGATCGATCTGCTAATTGAAGAGAGACCATTGTAGGCTTCACTTTTTCAATTCCCAGCTTGCACAAGATTGACAATAGCATCAAATTAATGCTCGCACCTAAGTCACATAAAGCCTTGTCAACATTCAACTTTCCAATAGTATAAGGGATGTTAAAACTTCCTGGATCCCTTAACTTCGGTGGTAGCTTCCGTTGAATTATGGTGCTGCACTCCTCAATAAGTGCTACAGTCTCATCTTCTTTCAACTTCCTCTTCTTAGATAGCAAATCCTTCATGAATTTCATATAAGAGGGCATTTGTTCTAGAGCTTCGGCAAACAAGATATTGATTTGTAGCTTATTAAACACCTCTAAAAACTTATCAAACTGTTTTTTATTATGCTTCTTCTTGAGTTGTTGAGGGAATGGTAACTTGATAGTTGGCGGTGGCATCTTCATTTCTTGCCTCTTTTGTGACTCCTTTTCATTAGAATCATTGGATGAGTCACCTTGAGATGTTTCTACTTCCTCACGTGGCACTTCTTCACTAGGTTCCTCAACTTTGCCTTCATTGTTCTTCTCCTTCCTTGATTGAGGCTCAATTACTTTCCCACTCCTAGTTGTTATGGCATTCACATACTCATTTCCTCTAGGATTTGGGACTATGTCACTTAGCAATGAACCTAGAGGTCTCTCCAAAAGTTGTTTTGCAAGTTGGCCCACTTGAGATTCCAAATTTTGGATTGATGCCTCTTGATTCCTAAATCTACCTCTTGTCTCATCCATGAAATCAGTAGTATTTTGGATAAAAGATGAGGTTTGAGAAGCTAGTTTCTCCAAAGCTATTTCCCAAGAAGCCTTCTTCTCAGTAGGTGGAGGTTGAGATGAAGAATCTTGATGCGAAGAGTGTTGAGGACGACCTTGGTATGAAAATTATTGTCTTTGTGGAGCTTGGTTGCCTTTATTACCTTTGTTACTCCATGAAAAGTTCGGGTGATTTCTCCATCCCAGATTATAAGTGTTGGAGTAAGGGTTATTCTGTTACCTTGAAGGATTGTTCATAAAGTTGACTTGTTCTTGAGCCGGAGGTCCAAACATATTTCCTGGACAATCCACACTCTCATGTTCTCCTTTACAAAAATCACACGACAAATGAGCATTACTTACTGCATTCACCTTAAGAGTGTTAACCTTCTTCATGAGATTCTTAAGTTGTTGAGTTAATATCTTGTTTTGAGCCAAAAGTGCGTTCATTGAATTAATTTCCAAGTACCATTTCTTTACCACAGCTCTTCCAATTTCTCTGGTAGTCATTGTTGGCCATCATTTCAAACAAATCCCAAGCTTCCTCTAGAGTTTTATAATTCAATGCCTTATCTGCTGTAGCATCAACCATGGCTCTAGTCTGAGGTAGCATGCCATTATAGAAAATTTGCACTTGGATCCAGAAGTCAAAACAGTGATGTGGACACTTCCTCAGTATTTCATTATATTTGTCCCAGGCTTCATTGAGTGATTCCCCACCATGCTGTCTAAAAGAAGTAATCTCGCTTCTTAATTTTGCAGCCTTGGACGGAAGAAAATACCTTGTTAGAAATTTCTGAACCAAGATAGTCCAAGTGGTAATGCTTCCCCTTGCCAATGAGTCCAACCAATTCTTAGCTTTGTCCTTCATGGAGAAAGGGAATAACCTTAAACGAATAACATCCTCACTCACCTCGTTCAACTTTACAGTATCACAAATTTGTAAGAATCTCGCTATATGTGCATATGGGTCCTCATTGTCAAATCCTCCAAACTAATTGTTCTGAACTAAGTGGAGTAGAGCTGGCTTCAACTCAAAATTATTTGCTTGAACTGGAGGTCTTGTTATGCTTGCCCCATACCCATCCATGTTAGGAATAAAGTAATCCATGAGAGTCCTAACAGGTGGATGTGGTGGTGGTGGAGGATTTACATTTTCTCCATCCATATTGTAGGTTTGATTTTCTCCATTGTCTGCAATGTCTTCAACAGTAATATGAGTATCACCCAAATTCCTTCTTCATTCTCTTGCTTGCTTCCTCAAAGCTCTTGCAGTTCTTTCTATTTCAGAATAAAAAAGAAGATGGTCAGAATAAATGATACCTCGCATACAACAGAGACATAATGTCAAAATAAAAGTAACTCAATGAAATAAGTAAACTAAAGAAAAACTAAACACTATAATGAATAAATGAAAAGAAAAATGTTTAAACTAGTAGTTGCCATTGATATTATCGATATTGGTAAAATTGATCCCCAGCAATGGCGCCAAAAACTTGGTGGGATCACGGCAAGCGTACCAGATCGTCAAGTAATAAAAATGGTGAGATACCGGATATCGTTCTCAGGAATCAATGACCAAGTACCGATTCTCGAAACTAACTACTATTCAAACTAAGATTTGGATCAAAGTGAGCTCTAATAACAAAATAAGAGAAATACATGAACTCATGCAATGACAATATTTTTGGGTTTTTCTATTTGGCAATTCAACAAACACTTGGTATGTAAGGTGAAAGACAATCAATTAATGAAAGAGTTGGGATCAAGCGTCATTTGATTTCATTTGCTGCATATCAATTGAGATTATCATAAGTTATTATTCTTATTTTGTTATTGAATTCTCTAAAATAATTAAGTCCTAATTCCTTAGGCAAATGACCCTTTATTTCTCAATAAAATCCTCAATTCCTTAGGTGATTCTAAAGAGAAACAAGCATTAGAATTTAGAATTTAACAAGGTAACAAGCAAATCAATGACTATTCCTAGTCTAGAGATAGACAAGGTTCACAATCTTATAGCACAATTACACATCAAACTTCCATTCAATATATAATCTTAAACTCATTCCAAAGAGAATCAATTCTTAGAAAGCATTAAGAGAAGAAATCATGAACTCAAAACAGAATAATAACTTGTATTAATCGTATCCAATATAAAAAACAGACATGATCCATCAAAATCCACCTAATCCCAACACAAGGGGGTTTAGCTAGACATGAAAATAGCAATAATAACTAAAAGAAAGAGAAGAGAATAAAGAAACTCCAAAAGTTGATGAAGATCCCAAATCTCTTCCACGTTTCTTCCTCAATATGCCCACACCAAGATTGAGGTTCTTGTTCTCTTTTTTTTTTTTTTTTCTGACTGCCCCCTCTTTGAAAAACCTAACTTTTTCTATTTATAAGCAGCAGAAATAGGTAACTAAACGTACTGAGCACTTAAGCGCTCAGTTTTTCATCGATTAGTCACGCAACATGTTTTGCCCCCTATGTTTGACTGATTAAGCGGTCAGTTTTCACCACTTAATCGCGTAGCTCCCTAACCTTCTGTGCTTGACTGATTAGGCGCTTAAAAATGGGCGATTAATTGCCCAAAGTCAGCAACTTCATTTCAAATTTCCTCCCTTGATCAAGCATTCACTCTTCTCCATGCACTTACCTAATGAAAACAAATAAAACAAATAATGAAAACAAAAATTCCAAAAGATAAAAACATGATAAAAATGAGGACAAAACTAAGTAAAAAAGTATTAGGCAAGGATGAAAACTAAGATTATGAAATGTAAAAACATGAGTTTTTACAATTTCATCAAGGTGATAACTCAACCGAAGCAAAATATCGCTAAGGACGTGGTGAGCTCTCCAAGTCAAAGTCAAGAGAAAGATGATCACTTGGGGAAAAATATAACAACGGATTCTAATGTTGAAGCTTCTAAGGGAGACAGTCCTAAGAAGGAAAAGAGGAAGAAGAAAGATATAAAGTTAGACACTTTTCTATACAATAAACTTCCTTACCCTCGAAGGATGAAGAAGCAGGAACGTGAGAAGAATTTCACTAGATTCTTGGATGTGTTTAAGAAACTTTAGATAAATATCTCCTTTGCAGAAGCATTAGAGCAAATGCCATCTTATGTGAAATTCATGAAAGAACTTGTCTAAAAAGCAAAAGTTAAAGGAAGATGAGATTGTGATACTAAATGAAAAGTGTAGTGCAATCATCCAAAATACGTTGCCTCAAAAGCTAAAGGATCTTAATAGCTTCACAATCCCATGCACCATTAGAAGTCTAAGTATTGGTAAGGCATTATGTGACTTTGGAGCAAGCATTAATTTGATGCATTTGTCTATTTTCTATAAATTTTGGATTGGGTAAGTAAATCCAACCATGGTGTCCCTTCAACTTACGGATTGAACTATTAGATGGCATTGTTGAGGATGTTCTTGTCAAGTATGACAAGTTCATTTTTCCAATAAACTTTGTGATTCTAGATATAGAGAAAGATGATAACATCCCTCTTATCCTTGCAAGGCCATTTTTAGCCACTTCTGGACCTGTAATTCATGTGCCTAGGAGTGAACTCATCTTGAGGGTGGATGGACACCAGGTGACTGTCGATGTCTTTAAAGATGCTAAATCTTCCCTAATATCAAATCTTCATGCCCTCGTAAACTTCATTCAAGCTAAGAAGTAGGACATTTTGGCTATTAATGACCCCCACTATTAGACAACATTGATCTTCCTAAAGCTCAAATTGTTGCAAAAGGGAACCCCCCCTTATAAGGCTAGATGTCTTACAATTGGAGTGCATGCATTTCAAGGAACATGGCCTAGTGGAGTGGCCGATTATGTGAAGCCTCCAAGTAACCTAATAATCTTTAGAGCTCAACATGGCTTGGGAGGCTTCTCAAAGGACATTGTGTAACATCCCTAAAAATATTAATGGTAATAAAAATAATAGGTACATAAAAATATCTATGTGGAATAGTTAAAAATAATATATGAGAAAATAAATATGCAATGTATTTTGAGATATAACTTTTCAAATAAAGTTCTTCGAATAAACAATTTTACTATTCAAATAATTAGCTAGTTATTCGAATAGATAGTTCTGTTATTTGAATAAGCTAACTGGTATTAGTATAAATGAGAAACATGTCACATTGTAACAGAATGAAAAAATCAGTTTTCATTTAGTTTCCATATCTCTTGATTCTTCAATTCCAATAGTTACAATGGAACCAAATCAAGAGGATGAGATAAGCTTGGTGAGATTAGCAAAAGATATGTGTCATGAAGAGGAACTCTTGAAAATTTGATTAAGGAAGAAACAATGATTACATAAAACATGTGTCAAGGAAATGAATAAAACAGAAGGTAGAAAATTAAGCCAAGCAAGTCAAATTTTTTAGAGAAAATTATGGAATTTCAGCTTTGATTACAGGAAGGGATTTTTTTCAGAATTACTTCTCATTTTGATGACAGCAAAATACCCCAACGTCATTTCCCTAACGTAAGACCAACATCTTGGCTCTATAAATACCTCACCTCCTTCCCTTTCTCATTAGAAAAACACTCACCCAACCCACAAACAAGCAACTTTGTTTTTTTACAACTCAACTTCTCCATTTTCAACCACAAACCAACTCTCCCATTATTACCTATTATAATTCTATGGAGAGGTAGGAAGTGCAAAAACTCACTCTTTCTTCTTTATTTCTTCCACCATACCTCTGAATCCAATATCCTCTGTTATTGTTTATGATTTATTTTGGTGAAAGAATGGCAAGAAATGGTATTCATTTGTGTCAGCTTTGTATTTTTGAATGTTTTATTCGAATAGACTCTGGTTCTATTCGAATAAACTTTGCCAAAAACACTTCAAATAATGCATTTTCGAATGATTTATTCGAATAGACCTTGGATCTATTCGAACAAACTTTGAAAGAACGTAGCAAATTGAGATTTTAAGGAAATCTACTCGAATAGACTTTTTGTTTATTCGACTAGACTTTATTCTGAAAGTTAGAAATTGTGGAGTTACTTGAATAGACTGATGAGCTATTTGAATAATAGACACCAGAATGCTAAAAAAATTTTAGGATATTTACAACGTGATTAATTCTGTTTATCATTTTTAATGTGAGCTATTCTTTTTAATTCTTTTTTACTAATTTTTCATCTAACCAAATGTTTATATATATATATATATATATATGTATATATATATATATATATATATATATATATATATATATATATATATATATATATATATATATATATATATATATATATATATATATATATATATATATGAGCTGATTAATTACTTTTCTTTATTAAAAAAATTCCTATTTTTGCATGATTCATAATATATAGTAATTAAATGATATATGATTTTTTAAGAAAATATTTAATATAAGTTATTTGTATTGTCAAGTATTTATGGAATAAGTACTTGTGAAATGTCATCCCATGAAAATAAGTGAATCAATGTGCAAAAGATTGTTATGACTATGATTAGAGATTATTGAGGGACGCCTCGATTAGAGATTATTAAGAGAATTTTCCTTTATTAGAGTTGAATTTGCATAATTGGTTGAGAATGATGAAACGAGATAAGGAGAAAATATTAAGTTACTTATTCCCTCATTTACTCTTTTGAAATTACCAAAAAAATATCAAGAATTTAAGGCATAGTTTGAAAATAATTATTATGTTGGACTCATAGATTTGGTTTTTAAAAACAAAGAGTTGAAAAGAGTAGAAAATGTTTTCCGTACGTGTAACGACTGAAATATCATTAGCTCAAACTTATATGAGTTTTATCTTACATATTTTTGGTGTGGTATTTCAGACAATACCAATGATAACAATGTATTTTATTCATTTTATAATTCTATCACTAGGCTTCTTAAGGTTCAGTTTGGCTTAATTAAGTTGATTTTGTCACATTTTATGAAATTAACCTTAATTGGATCATTGAAGAAATTACTGCTTAAATTATCATTAACTTGAGTGATTGCATTCTTAAGTAAAATGACCACAATTTGAGTTGTAATTATCTGATTAATGTGATTTTGGTCTTGTTGGAAAGTTAAGATAATTCCTTAATAAATACTCACTTGATAGCAAGAGGCACATTAATAGCAATATATTTCATTCATTATATAATCTTCTCACTTGGCTTTTTCAGTAAACTGACTATAATTTGAGTTACAAATATTCGATGGATGTGATTTTAATCTTGTTTTAAAGCTAAGACAAATTTCTACAGCTTTTATGAAGGCCTCAAGACCGGGAACACACATTTGGATAACTCAAATTGGAGTTGAAGCAAAATCTAGAGTTTTGAACCTGACAGCTTGACCTCTATGCACTCATTAGGCTATATCTTGGGTTATAAGAGTTCAACAATTCTGAAATTTTGACAATGGAAGGTTAAGACCCATATCTACAGCTTTCATGAAGAACACAAAAGTTAGATCAGAATTTTTGAATGAGATATTGGGCTTGGAAGTTAAAACAGAGGAGCTGAAGTTAGGCCTGACCCATGAGCAGTAATTGTGTCATATCTCGGGCTGTGGGTGTCAAATTGAGCTGAAACTAGTGGCATTTGAAAGCTAAGACAATTCTCTATAACTTTAATGAAGACCACTTGGCCAAAAAATGATGCATGCCATGAGCTCAGAAGTGAAACATTTCGGAGATAAGAATTCACCCATTCATCATCATCAAAAAACTATTTTGACATTTTGTTCTCATCATCCATCATCTCTTTTGGCATTTTGTACTCTTCTAACTCTATAAAAGGAGGCAAGGGTTGATCATTTCATGGTGTTAGCTTAAAATTTATTTTTATGTTTGTATGTTAATTGTTTTCTTTGTGTAGTTTTCTATTATTCTTAATTGAAGTTATGTTCATCATCTTCTTCTTCTCTCTTTCTTTCTTCTTGATTCATGAGTAACTAATTTCCATTTTGCTTGGGTGAAAGGGTGAAGCTCTTGGTAATAAGTTGATGTTAGATTAATTTCCTTCTTGTACTTGAATGATATATTTCTTATGTGATCTTTATATGTATTGTATGTTGTTTCCGATTAATTTAGAAACTCTTTTTGTATAATGAAGATCTTAATTCATTGTAGATAAGACGTTGGCACAGTGGATGCTTGAGACCATTTACAAGTATTGGTAGATAATTATTGGAACCATAATATGATTATATATATGATCTTAATTGAACTTTGAATGTTATATCTTCCGATTGAAACCTTTGTTATGTATGATTTCAATTGAGTTATAAAAAGAAATAGTCTTGTATTTAATTTATTACCAAGAGTAGATCTCCTAACCCAAGCAAATCCTTTTCATCTGTGAACAATTTTTATTACCTTTAGTATTGTGACAAATCTGCTCCTTACCTCAAATAATTTTTCTTCATCAATTCCCTGTGGATCGATCTCAGACTCCCGAAAATTTACTACTTGAAATAACCTGTACTTGAGTTTAAAACTTTTAATTATTCCATCAGCCTACTGTGAGGTTTTTGATTAATTTACGTACGTAGTAAGTCTATATGCCCGAGTTAGGAGATTATGTATTCACATTCACCCTGGGAGATTTATGCCTTATTATTCTTCTTTTCAATGAGTAGTTGTAGTAATTAATGTTTGAAAATATGTGAATAGTAGCACCATGTAAAGGATTTTATAAGCCTAATTTTTTGAAAACAAGTGATTAACTTAAATAATTTGTATGTATATAACTAACTCTTGAAAAGTTTCATCCTCAATGTAATTATTGTACATTAAACTTATAGTAATAATAGTAATGTGTGTTGATCTAATTTGCATATTTAGAATATAAAGAAAAATAATTAAAACCATAAATTAGAGTAGTATGTTACATGTTACAATATAGTTAGGTTAATTGAATATTAGATTAGTTAGATATTAGTGTAATCAATTTGATAACTCAACAATTAGTTAATAATTGGTTATCTTTTTTAGTCTATAAAAGCGATGTACTAAGTGTTCTAAACCGGGTTATGGGTTCACGGATTAGGAGCAACCCAGCCAAATAGAATAGAACTCAGATGTTACTACGTTCTCATAGGCATAAATCACTCATAATCCCTTTAAGAGATATGAATGTTAATCATATCAAACAAAAACAAGGCATTAACAATAGGGAATAACGATTTCCCTGATTTCAGTCAATAACATTCAATTTAGATTGAATGTCACAATTCTCAACGCCCAAATATGTTCATATATATACCATGCGAGGTCTAGAAGGTACACATCTAATATCCAATAATATACACTGTCTTCCTTATGCATGGACTGACTTGAACGTCAGAGTGTCTACTATCTTATTATTGTTGTTATTAATCTCAAGTCTTCTCTTGCTAGTAACACCTACTATCTATTTTTTTTTTGTTCTCTCATGCAGACATTATAGCTAACTATGGCATATTATGTATAATTATATAAAAAAATATAAAAAAAAACAAAAAGTTGAAAATATTTGTGAAATTCACGATATACTAGTGCTACATTAATTTAACTACTTCTTTACATATCGTCAACCATAAATTCAATCATTTATCTAACTAACTTGACCACTTACAAGAAATGATGCAATAAATCAATTATCTAACTAAATTAACCAATAATTTATGTTACATTATATAGAGACACCAAACCATATAGGGGTAGCAAAGAATTCCCCCTTCCTCTTTTTGGTAAATGAATTCCTTTTTTTTAAAATAAAATGTATTTTCATATCATTTGAACCACTCATGAAACTAATTTTTTTATATTTTGACTTATCTATAACATCCCACTTTCCATAAAGTATTTTTGTAGAGTAATTTTTATTTTTTTTATTTGGTTGAGATAATTTTGCAATTGTGGTTATTAAATAAAAAGATATTAGTAAGTTTATAAGAATTAAAATCTTAGAGGTTAATGTTGATACCTAATTTTGTCCATAAAATTTTATTTTTTACTTAATCAGTGATTAATAAATTTGTGATTTTCTTTTTTATTATTTGTACATAAAAATAAAAATAAAAAAAAAAGATGATCAAATTTCTCTCAAGCTACGTACATTGAGCCCAATCCAACTTATGACCCATCAAATATGGGTCAACCTGGATCCACCACTTCCATCCAAAATGAGCTTCATTCTCAGCAAAACCCTAGCCTCCATCACCCTAAAAAACCCTAATTCTCTCATATAAATTCTCAAGCAGTAGAAACGTAGGGGAGGCAGCCAACGAAAATACCCAAGCCCCCTCTCCTTCAGCCTCCACCATCTTCACTTCTTTTTTTACCTTCGCACACAGATCCCACTCCATTTTTTTCATCAACCTTCTACTACCCAAACCACCTTCCTGCTGCCACCTTCATTCTTCACCCTTAACTTTACTATTCACCATCTCTTACCTCCACTCACCTCCCATAAACTTCATCATCTTCATTCATTTCATCTCCCACCCACCATTCCTATCTTCACCATCCATAAACATCCTTCTACCACAACCAACCGAGTCAACTTAGTGAACCTTCGTCTTCTTCCCCTCACCTTCCAGAACTCGGACCACCACTCATCACCACCACAAACCAACACTCACAACCACTCACCTCCAACCTTCATCTTCCTCCAAGCCGCAAGCTGCCACCCCCACGACCAGACTGCCGTCCGTCGGGAGAACTACGCCGCCAGCCCGCGCAGGCCCAGATCCAAACCATCCCACACGTGAACCGAGCCCACACCATGGCAGCTCCGTGAGCCACCATCTCCATCCCGCACAACTGTCTGGAAACTGACCAACAGCGCGCTCAGACCAGCTCCGCACTAGCACCGAGTTGGCGACACTGGGACGCCCAGCACTGAGTTGGCGATGCCGGGACGCTTCGCACCAGACCAGCCGCGCCACCGTTATGCATGCCTAGACCGAGCTGCACGCCACCCAGACCAGATCCGCGAGCAACACGCTTCTCCGTTCGCACCGGCAACCCCAGCGCCACCATCGAACCAGCTGCGAACTAGCCCCGAACCGCGACCAGATCTGCGTCAGATCCGCATAGCACCGGTAGCCTGAACCAGCTGTCCGAGTCGAACGAGACCGAGCTGCCAGCGCTGCTCCGCCTGAGCTCACCCAGCTCCTACCCGGCACCCCCATGCTCGAAGCTCACCGTTGACGCCACAAAGCAGTCTGACCCGCCACTGCACCGGCTCCACCCAGCTGTGAACCCCGCGACGCTGCAGCCCTGTATCATCCGCGCCTCACTCAGTCGCCCTTCCTCTTGCCGTCGTACCACGTTGCGTTCTGGTTCTCCCTTGGGTTTGTGCTTCTACTTCCAGAACCTCTCCTCTCATGCTTTTTTTTTTTTACTTGGTTCCATATATGATGACTTTTGTATTTTTTATTTTATGGCCAAAACTAAAGCACGTGGGCTTCCATTTCAAATTCAGGATATAATGGTCTTTTTTTTGGTTTAAAAAAGAAGAAGAGAAAGATATGTGATGCGTGCGGATGTAGTGATTAAAATTAAGATAAAAATCAGTTGTCAGGCCCACCAGAAAATAAAAACCTTACAACTAGTTGTAGTTAGTAAGGGTCGATCCACAGAGAACCAATTCAATTAACACTATTAAACAATTCCCAATTTAGACTCGATTAACAATAAACAAGAAAAGGGGGTTTTGGAGTTTTGATGAACAATGAACACTTCAAAGATAACAATAAATAAACCGAAATCAACAATATAAGAAAATTGGTTAAGAGATTGAATCCACCACTAGATTTATATGATAATGTAAATCCACATATCCTTTTATTCCAACATGCTCAATTATGTTTTTATGCAATTGTGAGAGTAAATCTCTGTTTTCCTTACGTGTTGGTCAATTTAGCAACCGCTCAAATCAACTCCTAATCACCGATTAGTCATAAAGCAACCGCTCTTACAACTATCTAACAATTACATTAAGATTTAGAAAACCAATTACACTAAGGTCTAATCACACACCGGGATTAAATTACTTAGAACATATATTTCTCTAGATCTAATACCGCAACGCATAATAATAAACCCAGATCTACCACTTTTATAACGGCAAATAGCACAAAGATAATTATACCCACATGAACATCATACATCCCACTAGATCTACTACCGCAACCGCGCATAATAAACCTAGATCTACTACTTTGAAAGTAGGAACAAGTACAAAAACCTTCATACCAACAATAGATTCAGAAATATATGAATAAAAACATAACTGTGTTGAAATAATCAAATATGCAAAGTTTACAACATTAATACTAGCGGTTTCATCACCCCCTTAACCAAGGGAGGTTTAGTTACACATAGCTAGAAAGAAATCACAAGAAAATTTGAGAGAAAATGAAGGAGAGTTACATCTTGTTCATGATAAATGGTGCCTTTTATAGAAGTCTAAGGTAACAAAATGACAAAGGGAAGTGGGTGGATGAGTGGGTGAGTGAGTGGAGTGTTTGAGTGGATGGATTAGTGGGTTGGTTTAGTGGATTGGTTTAGTGGATGAGTGAATGGAATGGTTGAGTGGTTGAATTAGTGAAAAATGCCAAAGGACTTTTGGTGAGTGGGAAATTATGGACATGAATGGGTGAGTGGATGGATGAGTGGATGGATTAGTGGATGAGTGGGTGGAGTGGTTAAGTGGTTGGATTAGTGTATGAGTGGATGAATGGGTGAGTTAGTGGATGAGTGGATTAGTGGATGGATGAGTGGATTAGTGGATGGATGAGTGGGTGGTTGAGGACGAAAATTTCGTGTCTGACTTGGAAGCCAAAAACGACCCACTATACTTCAGAACCACGAAAAGTGTTCTTCATGAAAGTTGTAGATCATTGTCTTGGCTATAAAATGGATAGCTGGTTCGTCCAATTTGGCTTCCTTAAGCCCAAGATATGTCCCAAATACCGTAGGTTGCTCAAACCCAACTTCAGCACCTCTGTTCCGACTTGCAAGCTCAAAATGACCTACTAGACTTCTTTTTCTGAAAATGTGTTCTTCATGAAAGTTGTTTATTTGGATCTTGAATATCCACTATCCAAATTTCAGCCCATCTCCATTATTACATCTTGAGATATGATTTTATGAGTGCACATTGTTCGGATTCTACTGACAGAACCCGTATTCTGACTTCCATGTAAACTTAGGTCCCTTAGACATCTGAATCGGACTTCGAGCTCTTCATCAAAGTTGTAGAGCTTCCTCTTAGCTTTCCTACAAGATAAAATTCATGATTTTCAGATATCAGGAACTCAAGTTATGACCAAAATACAGAAACAGTGTAAAATCTCAATAATGCTGAAAATATTCAATTAGGACCAATTTGAGCTCAAACTCACAAAATCATGTCAAACTCAATCAATTAAGAATATGGAGAGTGTAAATGACTAAATATAAGGGTTTCTTAATGAATAAAATATGTGTTTATCAAATTCCCCCACACTTAGCTTTTTGCACTCCTGGGCAAAACTCAAGACCAAAATTTTACAATCAAGAAGAACAACCAAAGGTTCAAGGATCAAAACATTCATGAGTTAACAATTCTCCACATCTCAAACCATCAAGCAAGGTATCTTCAACATGAATCGAGAATGATAGATCTTCACAAGATTCCCTCTCAATCTCTCAAGTGTTTAAAGGGTAGGTATTTCACTCAATTCAACCCATGAAAATTGCACTACCATAAGCTTGCTTATCTTCTACTTCTCCACTACTCAAAACACATGCACACACAAATCATGAGGACTTTATTCAAGGTTGTAGTGAGGTCAAGGTAACAGAGAGGATAAAATGGATATGAGAAGATAAATACCAAAGAGAATAAAAGCAAATGAGAGCTGAGTTCAAATAACAAGCATAAAAGTTCATCCCAACTCTAGTGTATATCCCTTTACATATTCATTTCCCAATCCTTTTCTTTTTTTAAAACACTTGGTTTTTTTTTTTTTTTTTTTTCTTTTATATATATGAACATAACTATATACATACATTTTTTTTTTTTTGGGCACTCTTTTCTTTTTCAACAACCATTTTGTACACACACCCCCACACTTGTTCAAAAACTCATTCATTAGCCAAGCTAATGTTCTTTTATTCCCTAAGGTAAAGTAAGAACACGATTTCTCATTTAAGGCACATAATGAGCTAGAAACAAGGAATGGTCAAATAAGCTCAAAGAGGTTAAGCAAAGGAAAATATACAAGGTTGGCAGGAATCAGAGAATTTTCAAGAAGTCAAAAGAGTGCTTGATATCATATTGAAAACAAGGTTGGCTATTTGGTTAAACTAGCTAATTAAGAAAGAGGGCCTCAATCATGTTCATGCATGCAAGTGAAATGCAGCCTTAAAAAGAATCAAAGCAAGTTCTAGAGTGGTCATTAACATGAGTGAAAATCACACAAGAAAGAAGAGAATGGCATAAATGTTGAATCCATCCATTAAGCTCAAAATCTCACAAGGTATGCATCCATCAAACTCAATTCATCAATTTAATCATCTATTACCAAGCATATCAGTTCAAAAAGGGAGAAAAGTTATTCAATCATGCAATGAACCCCTTTTTTTTTTTTTTACTTTTTTTTTTGATTTTTTTTTACAAAAAGAACATGCTGAAATCTCTCCCCCACGCTTAATATAACATTGCCTTCAATGTGAAAGAGAGATATAGAAAAGAGCAACACAACCTGATAAGAAGTGAATCAACGCCAAGCAGAAAAGAAACACACTGTCAGTACCGCATCAGACCCTGAAAAGAAATCAAACAATAAAACTTTAGTACTAATTAGTTACTACCTAAAAAACTCCTTACTCTGCCACCAATTAAGATGCGTCTCAAGAGTAAAATTACTCCTTACTCTGCCATCACTAATTGATTTAATAAGTACATGACAATCATATCATACTTTCCAAACAACACAACAAATTTTTTTATTTTTTTTTTATTTTTTATTTTTTTATTTTTTTTATTTTTTTTTTGGGTCAACTATCCTTCCCCCCAACTAAATCACAACATTGTCCTCAATGTTAAAATATAGATGAGTAAAGGACAGAAGATATTACCTGTTGGAGAAAGTGACACAAATTTAAACAAACAAGGTACAATAAAATCAAACCCATTAAAGATGAAGTCGCAGATCCGGCTTTTGTTTCTTGTTACTTCCTTCGCCGCTTCTTCGTTGACCAATCTATCTGAGCTAATACCGGATCAGTACATACTCAAAAGCTTCTAATTTATCAATGAGCTCATCAATAGTGGAGGCGAGAGATAAGAAGTTGTCTTCTTGAAGGAGTGATAAATTCTTTGTTCCACCTTTGTCAAGAAAAGATAACAAAAGATCAAAGAAATTATTAACATTCAACAAACCAATGGGTCTATGGTGGATGTTTAGTTCGGCCAAGAGACAATTTGAAAAATTTCTTCTAAAGTACCAAATCCACCTGGTAAGACAATAAATGCATCAGAATTGTCAACCATTGTCTTCATTCGTCCATGCATAGATGTTACCTGAATTTCTTCTCCAACTGTCTTTCCGGTGATGTTATTTTCACCAAAGGTTTAGGAATAACACCTAAAACCGATCGCCTCCTATAAAAGCGACAAGTGATACAGCCCCCATTAACCCACGACAACCTCCCCATATACAAGATGAATATTCCTCGCAACAAGTGATTGACCAAGAGTGCTAGCTGCATTTACAAACTCTAATCCCTTCCCATAACTCGACCCACAAAAACACGAGACATTTTTGAGGTTACGAATAGAAGACCCCATTCTATACTCTTCCTCCCTTTGAGTGTTTCGAGTTGAAGGAAAATGGAGAAAATGGAGTGTTTAAGTAGGAAAAAGAATGGAAAGGGGAATAATTGCACCTATGAGGGTAGGTTGGCTGTTGTCAGAAAAGGTTGAAATTAAGAAACACAGAATCTTTTCTCCCTTTTTTTTTTACTTTTTTATTTTTTTATTTTTTTATTTTTTTTGTTTTTTTTTGTTTTTGTTTTTTTGACTTCAAGAAAACCATCAAGGTAAAGAAGTCTAGAAACCCCTGAAGGACCCTGCTCAAAGGATCGTCTGTACAAAAATCAAAATACAACAAAATGATACAAAGATAAAAGAAATAGAAAATGATGACATACCCATGTATGTACAAAGTGTCCATGGCGTATCTTTATCTTTATCACGTCATGAGTGCGATAGACATCACGTCCTCTTTTTTTTTTTTTTTGAGAGAAGACATGAAGAACAAGAAGATGATATGTACAGATTGTTTGTGGATGTGGCTCACATCCGCCTCTCGTTTAACGTCCATAACGAATTCGCTAAACGTCTTCTATGAGTCGAGGATAAGCTTCCCATCCAATTTTCTTAAAAATTGGCAAACAGTCTTTTAGAGTCGATTCCCAAGACTCGTAGCGTTTTCTTCATCCTTGAAGAGATTCCACAATTTAAGAATTTCACGATGCACCAATCCACAAGAATGCGTCTCAAGAGTCGATAAGATATCATCTAATGACTCTTTACTCATCCATTCTTAATGAAGAAAATTTTATCTTCTCATTTGCGGAAACCATCCCCAAAGTATGACATCGCTTGTTACAGCCCATCGTCCACATTTGTAACGGACTTGTAACCTTTTTGCTCTTCTCCTTTTAGAATATGAACTTCTTCCAAGACCGGGCATATATGAGTCAAATGAAATTGAGGACTCACCGCTAATCGAACCTTTGCTTCAATTATCCAAAGGTGTACATCTTCTCGGCATACCTTTGTGCATTAACAGTCTCAATCTTTCACATCGAACTTTGTAGATTTTTCTCGAGCATTTTGAGGAAAAGAAGGAAAATGTTTTCTCGGTTTGAAAGAATGACATCCATTTTAAAGGAGAAGAAGGATTCGGTTATTTTGGGAAACCGAAAAATAAACCGACTTGAGAGTCACGAGTACCGTATCCGCCACTTAACCTAAGAACACAAAGAACTCAAGAACTTGATTTTCCAGGAATGGTTGAGTCTTTGTCCATTAACTTTACGCGCATTATCATTCCTAGGATCCTCAATATTTACGGCCCCGGAGGATACACGTGTTTGACAAAGAAAAGAACCGCGTCACCTAGATCTCAATTTTTCAAGGAGCAAGTGCGGATGATAATCTCAAAGCAGAACCTTTTTGACCAATTTCCGCAACTTTTGCAAAAGGTGTAACAGACCTTGAATAAAGTAGGCCAATAAAATCCATACTGCAAGATTTTCGCAGTTGTTGTCGCTGAAGAAAAGTGACCTTCACATGCTTCCGAGTGACAAAATTTAATGGCACTACCTACCTTATTGTCGGGCACACAGCTATTTTTTTATTTTTTATTTTTTTGATTTTTTTTTTAGAGATTCAAATGCTTACAACCAACAAACAGATAAAAACATAATCTAAGAAACTAATGAAAACACAAAATAAAAAGGGATAAAGAGAGCAAATCTGGTTGGGTTGCCTCCCAATGAGCGCTTAGTTTATTGTCCTCAGCCCGACATGATGATACTTTCAATGCTCCTCATATTGTGGAAGGATGAGGGTCATCACTTCCATCTCTGCACTGTCAGGAAGTTCATGATATGGTTTGAGACGATGACCATTGACCTTAAATGCTTTGCCAGAATTTTCACTCCTGATCTCAACTGCACCAAAAGGAAAAACATTAGTTACCACAAACGGCCCAATCCACTTAGAACGCAGTTTACCTGGAAATAATTTGAGTCTTGATTGGAATAGCAGGACTTTTTGTCCTCTGTGAAATTTCTTTCTGGAAATCAATTGGTCGTGGAATGCCTTAGCTTTAGTCTTATAAATCAGGGCATTCTCAAAGGCCTCATTTCTTAGTTCTTCCAATTCCTGTAACTGGAACTTCCTTTGCTTTCCAGCACCTTCCAATTCCATATTAACTTGTTTAATGGCCCAGTAAGATCGATGTTGCAACTCAACGGGCAAATGATATGGCTTTCCATACACCAACCGAAATGGTGACATGCCGATGGGAGTCTTATAGGCAGTCCTATAAGCCCATAAAGCATCTTCAAGTCGAGTGCTCCAATCCTTTCTTGAGGGGTTCACTGTCTTTTCAAGGATTGACTTAATCTCCCGGTTGGACACTTCAGTTTGCCCATTTGTCTGTGGATGGTAAGGAGTGGAAATTCTGTGCATTACTCCATATCTCTTCAATAGAGCATCAAAGGTTTTGTTGCGAGAAATGGGTCCCTTGGTCACTGATGATAGCCCTTGGGGTCCCGAACCTGGAGAAAATATGTGACTTAACAAAATCTCAGTCTATGATTTTAGAATCATCGGATCGAGTGGCTTTTGCTTCCACCCATTTAGACACATAATCAACGGATAAAAGAATGTATGTGAAACCAAATGAAGGAGGGAATGGTCCCATGAAATCAATACCCCACACATCAAAGAGTTCCACAAAAATGATCGGAGTCCGAGGTATTTGATTACGAGGACCAATATTACCTGTTCTCTCGACAATGGGTCACAAGACTTACGAGAAGTTGTAAGCGTCTTTGAAAATTGAAGGCCAATAGAAACCACTTTGTCAAGCACTTTATTGGCTGTCCTTTTACTTGCCAAAGTGTCCTCCACATGCATAGGTGTGGCAAAAGGAGAGGATGGAGTGTGTCTCGAGAATCGGGAATGCACCTCCTAATGACTTGATCTGCGCACAATGCTTCCATAAGTACGGGTCATCCCGGATATAGTATTTACAAATCCTTAATTTATCTCTTTGGGCCTTGTTCAAACCCTCCGGAAAGTCCTTAGTAACCAGGTAGTTAACAATGTCGATACCAAGGGATTATGGTGTTGACAACCATCAAATATTCATCCGGAAAAGTCTCCATGATAGGCATTTCTTCCTCTTCGCTTACCAATCTACTCAAGTGATCGGCCACCAAGTTTTCGCTCCCTTTCTTGTCTTTAATCTCCAAGTCAAATTCTTGGAGCAATAAAATCCATCGAGCAATCTAGGCTTTGCTTCTTTCTTTGTTAGAAGATACTTCAAGGCTGCATGATCTGAAAACACAATCACTTTAGAACCAATTAGATATGATCTAAATTTTTCTAAAGCAAATACAACAACTAGAAGTTCCTTTTCTCGTGGTTGAGTAATTAAGTTGAGCATCATTTAGAGTCCTTGATGCATAGTAAATGGCATAAGGAACTCTATCAACTCGTTGTCCCAAGACAGACTCCTCTTGCAAAGTCACCGGCATCACACATTAGTTCAAAAGGTAACTCCCGGTTGGGTGGCTCCGATGATAGGCGCAGCAGCTTAACAACTTCTTGAGTTTATTGAAAGCTTCCATACATTTCTCATCAAAGTTAAAATTAACATCTTTTGAAGAAGTCTGCAAAGTGGCAATGAGACTTTAGAAAAGTCTTTAATGAATCTCCGGTAGAAACCTGCATGACCAATAAAAGAACGAATCTCCCGCACACTAGTGGGTGATGGCAAAGAATGCATGAGTTCTACCTTAGCTTTATCTACTTCAATTCCCTAGCGAAATTACATGACCTAACACAATACCTTCATTCACCATGAAATGACATTTTTCCCAATTCATTACCAGGTTAGTGTCAATGCATCTTTTAAGCACCAAAGTTAAATGTTCCAAACAATTTTCAAAATCATTTCCAAAGACACTAAAGTCATCCATAAAAACCTCAATGATGTTTTCAATGTAATCAGAAAATATACTCATCATGCATCTTTGGAAAGTTCTTGGTGCATTGTAGAGTCCAAAAGGCATTCGCCTATATGCAAAGGTACCAAATGGACAAGTGAATGTAGTCTTGTCTTGGTCTTCGGAGCTATGGCAATCTGATTGTAACCCGAAAAACCATCCGAGAAAACAATAATAAGAATGACCACTAATCTTTCTAACATTTGATCAATGAAAGGTAAAGGAAAGTGGTCTTTTCTCGTGGCGGCATTCAACTTCCCGTAATCAATACAAACACGCCACCCCGTCTCGTAACCTAGTGGGAATAAGCTCATTTTCAGCATTTCTTACCACGGTAATTCCATATTTCTTTGGTACTACCCGGACCGGCTTACCCACTTGTCGTCGAAATGGGGTAGATCACCCCCACACTTAGGAGCTTCAAGATCTCCTTTTCACAACCTCCATCATGGGAGGATTCAATCTCTGTGAGGGTCTCTCACAAGGTTTAGTATCCTCCTCCATTAATATCCTGTGCATACAAACGGAGGGACTAATACCCTTGATATCGGTATTGACCAACCAATGGTGTCTTATGTTCTCCGCAAAACACTACCGCTTTCTCTTCTTGCTCTTGGGTGAGTGACTTTGTAATTATTACTGGAAGGGTGTCCTTCTCCCCCAAGAAGATGTATTTAAGATGATCGTAGTGCTTTCGGTTCCAATTCAGTGCTGCACAAATGAAGGTTGAGGTATATCGGTAGTAACGGGTAAATCAACAAAAGTTACCTCATGCTCTTACGGGTGGAAGAGAGCTCTTGTAAGGCAAAGAACAATTTCATCAATGTCTTCACTCCATGGCTCTTCTTCACTCTTCTTCTTTTCCTCCCGTACATCTAAGCTATGAGTTAGAATTGTATCAAGAGCATCCAAATGGTCAAGTATCAAAAGGCTGCGAAAATTAAAGAATCAAAAGGATCAAAAGAATCAATTAAACAAGCAGAGTGCACATCACTTGGGTATCTCATAGCTTGAAAAATATTGAATCTAATTAATTCCCCATCAAATTCCATTGTTAGAAATCCCGAGTGCACATCAATTTTTGTCCGTGCAGTCTTTCAAAAATGGTCTTCCTAGCAAGATAGGAGCAGATTTGGGAGACTCATCCTCTTCCATGTCCAAAACATAGAAGTCTCCATTTCTGACACTAATTCATTCACTGTACCAAAACATCTTCAACCACACCCTTAAGGTATGCATTAGATCTATCGACCAATTGAATAACAACACCAAGTAGGTTCCAAAGGACCCAAGTATAAAGATGCATAAATAGAATATGGCATGACATTTATAGATGCACCTAAATCAAGCATTGCCCTTTCAAACCTTGTGTTACCTATAGTGCATGGAATGGTGAATGTGCTGTGGTCCTTACATTTGGTTGGGAGTTTCTTTTTAATTACAAATTGAAACATTTTCTCCCACTTAGACCTTTTCATTTCCTTTTAACTTCCTCTTGTTAGTGCATAATTCTTTCAAAAATTTTGCATATCTAGGTACCTGCTTAATGACATCTAACAAAGGGATATTAACCTCTACCTTCCTAAAAGTCTCAAGTATTTCTTTTTCTGCTTCTTCTTTCTTGGTTTTAACCAACCTACTAGGAAAAGGAGCTTTAGTGACATATTTAGGAAGGGGTTCGAAAAATACTTACCTTAGGGGTTTTGGAAGTTTGCCCTTATCATTTGCTTCTTTGGGTGGTTTATCCTTCTCTTGAATGATTGGTGGAAGAGAGGTAGGCTCATCCATCGTCTTTCCGCTTCTCAATGTGACAAAGACTAGCATTTTCCCTCGATTCACTTCATTTGTGAGGGTAGTTTCCCTGAAGCTTGGCTTTGAAACTTGTTGAATTCTGTGGACAACCGCCTCTATCTGATTCTCGCAAGTTATTGATTGCAGTCCTTGTTTCTTGTTTGAAATTTTGTATAGTTGCATTTGTTTCTTGTTGGAACTGCAAATTATTAGTGGCCATTTGTTTTACTAGCTCCTCTAATGAAGGCTCGATTGCTTAGGAGCTTGAACTTACCGTGTCTCTCGAGGAAAGGTACTTGCCTTTGTTGGAATCCTGGAGGTCCATAAGCCGGAGGTTGATTTTGAGGTTGCTTTGCATAGCTGAAATTTGGATGATCCCTCCAACCCTGGATTATATGTGTTTGAGTAGGGGTTGTAATTTTTTGAAAGTCCAAATATCCCCACTCGCTCTTACCTCCTCATTTGTGTCTTCTTGGAGAGTGGGACACATATCGTTGGGATGTCCAGATGAACAACAGATCCCACAAGCATGAATCGGTGCTTTACTCCGAATCCATTAACCGCCGAACCATAGCATCAATTGAGTCATTTGTCGTTGTATCTTGGTTGTCTCTACTTCTTTCACGCTCTTACTCCAAAGGTGTCATTTCTAGAGTAGAATTGTTGAGTATTGGCACCATTCTTGAGATCAAGTTTCTAGCTTCTTGAGGAGTTTTATCAATCAATGCTCCTCCGCTAGCAAAGATCAATCATGTTGCGATCCATCACTTGTAAGCCTTCATAGAAATACTTTGAATTAAAAGTGCTCACTTATTTGATGATGAGGGCAAATTGAAACATAGCTTCTTAAATCTCTCCCAAGTAGTCATGGAGTGATTCCCCATGCCTTTGTTGAATACCACGATTTCTTTTCGATTGTTGCAGCTTTTGAGGCGGGGAAGTATCCGTCTAGGAAAGTTCGGGCCATGTCCCGCCATGATTGGATGGATCCGGGTGGCAAGTAGTAAAGCCACTCCTTAGTGAGTCTTTCAATGAGAATGGAAAAGCTCTCAACTTGACTTGCTCTACATGAATTCTGCAGGGTTTCATGCTAAAACATACCACATGGATTTCCTTCAAGTGCTTGTTGGGGTCCTCTCCGGGTAATCCATTGAAAGATGGCAAGAGATGGATTAAACCAGATTTCAATTCAAATGCCTCTTCATTTTCAAGAATGTCTATGCAAAGAGGTATTGTTGATCTAGATCTGGAGCACCCAATGCCCTTAAAGTGTTTTCTCGCCATTGTCACTTCTTCGATATTTCGGATGGCTCAAATGTCTCGAACTTGATAGATCAATGTAACGGGCGACTTCAATGTCGGCAGAGTGTGAGTTGGAAGTTAGCCGGATGGAAGGAAATTGAGGATGTGAAGTGAGTTGATCAATATAGTTCCTCAAATTTAGCAATCCTTCGTCTACTCCTTCAAAGGACATCAACACCTACAAAACACTCAGAAAGAAAGATTAAAAATAAAATAAAATAAAATAAAAACAGAATAAAAATAGGAAATAAATTAATAGTGTAATTGAAAAAATTGGTTCCCGAAGAACGGCCAAAATTCTGATGCGTATGGATGTAGTGATTAAAATTAAGATAAAAATCAGCTTGTCGGGCCCACCGAGAAAATAAAAACCTTACAACTAGTTGTAGTTAGTAAGGCCGATCCACAGAGAACCAATTCAATTAACACTATTAAACAATTCCCAATTTAGACTCGATTAACAATAAACAAGAAAAGGGGGTTTTGGAGTTTTGATGAACAATGAACAAATTTCAAAGATAACAATAAACAAACTGAAATCAACAATATAAGAAAATTGGTTAAGAGATTGAATCCACCACTAGATTTATATGATAATGTAAATCCACATATCCTTTTTATTCCAACATGCTCAATTATGTTTTTATGCAATTGTGAGAGTAAATCTCTGTTTTCCTTACGTGTTGGTCAATTTAGCAACCGCTCAAATCAACTCCTAATCACCGATTAGTCATAAAGCAACCGCTTTTTACAACTATCCAACAATTGCATTAAGATTTAGAAAACCAATTACACTAAGGTCAAATCACACACCGGGATTAAATTACTTAGAACATATATTTCTCTAGATCTAATACCGCAAATCACGCATAATAAACCCAGATCTACCACTTTTATAACTGGCAAATAGCACAAAGATAATTATACCCACATGAACATCATACATCCCACTAGATCTACTACCGCAACCGCGCATAATAAACCTAGATCTACTACTTTGAAAGTAGGAACAAGTACAAAAACCTTCATACCAACAATAGATTCAGAAATATATGAATAAAAACATAACTGTGTTGAAATAATCAAATATGCAAAGTTTACAACATTAATACTAGCGGTTTCATCACCCCTTAACCAAGGGAGGTTTAGTTACACATAGCTAGAAAGAAATCACAAGAAAAACTGAGAGAAAATGAAGGAGAGTTACATCTTGTTCATGATAAATGGTGCCTTTTATAGAAGTCTAAGGTAACAAAATGACAAAGGGAAGTGGGTGGATGAGTGGGTGAGTGAGTGGAGTGTTTGAGTGGATGGATTAGTGGGTTGGTTTAGTGGATTGGTTTAGTGGATGAGTGAATGGAATGGTTGAGTGGTTGAATTAGTGAAAAATGCCAAAGGACTTTTGGTGAGTGGGAAATTATGGACATGAATGGGTGAGTGGATGGATGAGTGGATGGATTAGTGGATGAGTGGGTGGAGTGGTTAAGTGGTTGGATTAGTGTATGAGTGGATGAATGGGTGAGTTAGTGGATGAGTGGATTAGTGGATGGATGAGTGGATTAGTGGATGGATGAGTGGGTGGTTGAGGATGAAAATTTCGTGTCTGACTTGGAAGCCAAAAACGACCCACTATACTTCAGAACCACGAAAAGTGTTCTTCATGAAAGTTGTAGATCATTGTCTTGGCTATAAAATGGATAGCTGGTTCGTCCAATTTGGCTTCCTTAAGCCCAAGATATGTCCCAAATACCGTAGGTTGCTCAAACCCAACTTCAGCACCTCTGTTCCGACTTGCAAGCTCAAAATGACCTACTAGACTTCTTTTTCTGAAAATGTGTTCTTCATGAAAGTTGTTTATTTGGATCTTGACTATCCACTGTCCAAATTTCAGCCCATCTCCATTATTACATCTTGAGATATGATTTTATGAGTGCACACTGTTCGGATTCTACTGACAGAACTCGTATTCTGACTTCCATGTAAACTTAGGTCCCTTAGACATCTGAATCGGACTTTGAGCTCTTCATCAAAGTTGTAGAGCTTCCTCTTAGCTTTCCTACAAGATAAAATTCATGATTTTCAGATATCAGGAACTCAAGTTATGACCAAAATACAGAAACAGTGTAAAATCTCAATAATGCTGAAAATATTCAATTAGGACCAATTTGAGCTCAAACTCACAAAATCATGTCAAACTTAATCAATTAAGAATATGGAGAGTGTAAATGACTAAATATAAGGGTTTCTTAATGAATAAAATGTGTTTATCAATATGAAAATAAAAAAATAGAATATAAAAAGGGATCAAAATATATTTTGAGTTTATTTGTGTTAGGCATGATTAATTTGTATGTGATAATGTTTACTTTATTTAATCATATGTTTTATGATGTTTCCTGTGATTAATGAGAAACAAAAAAATGAAAAATAAAAATAGAAAATAAAAATAATTTTAAGAAAAATAAAACGAAATTAACTGAGTTGTGGTAATTTGTTAATCCTATAACTGTTATGATCATCTGAGTTGTGACAACTTAGTGACTCAAATATTTAAACAAAAAAAAAATCAATCAATAAAATAGAATTAGCTGAGTTGCGACAGCTTGTTAATTTCATAACTTTTTTGTGACAACTTGATGATTCAATATTTAAACAAAAAAAAATCAATCAATAAAATAGAATTAACTAAGTTGCGACAGCTTGTTAATTCCGTAACTTTTTAGAATCATCTGAGTTGTGACAATTTGATGATTCGTCTTTCTAAAATAAAATAAAATATTTTTTTTATAAAAATAAAAAATGACCAACCCACCATGATTTTCTAAAGAACTACGTGACTTTGAGTTTCTCATCAGCACCTACGAGATACGTAGGAGCAGAATCTTTATTCTGTCAATCAAGCCAAATTAAATTTTCATAAATCAGTTTTTCTTTTCCTTTTAAAAATAATAATAAAAAATATATAAAAATATAAAAAAAAAAAAAAATAAAAAAATGGTTACAAAGTCTTTTTAAAAAGGGTAAAATAAAAAATACTTGAGATTATTAAAATATGCACAATTAACTTAAAGTACCGTTCTTGGAACGGGCAGTGTAGGGTGCTAATACCTTCCCTACCTATAATCGACTCTTGAACTCAAACTTATTTCCTAAAAGACCAGTCTTCCTATTAAAAGGGTTTTTTTTAATGTTTTCCCAAATCAAATAAACATTGGTGGCGACTCCATTGATTTTCAAATGCTTATTATTTTTTGGGTCGTCTCGTCGTGATTTCGGTTGCGACAGCTGACGACTCCACTGGAGACATTTAGAGAGTTAGGTCTGTTGATGTTAGTTGTGCAAATTATTAATAATTTCTATTTATTTATTTTACCCTTTTTGTCTTTGTTTTTTATTTATTTGTGAATTTTTTTGTAAGTAGATATTTGCTAGCATTATTCGTGTTTTTTTTTATTTACTTGTATATATATTTTTTTTGTGCTTAATTGTTGAAACCTTAGGGTAGATGATTGCTGGTTGTTGTATGTATGTTCTATTTGATTGTTATTTTGGCAGGATGAGGTTAATTCTTAGGATTATGGAGGTTTGTATGCTCCATATACTCACTGCACATACACGTTTATCACACACATTCGAGTGGGCCCTATACCCGGGTCTGAGTGAAGCCTAAGTTAGGTAGAGGTTGCGTAGTGGTAGCCATTTTGGATGTACATCCTGTTTAGTTATTGCGAAAATCTTATCTAGAGTGTGCCTTTTTTACGAATGTCTCACACCTAGTGGTTTACCCGCTGTTTGTGGTCAACATTCTTAAATGAGACTTACTTCTAAAGGCCGTTAGAATAGTAGAGCCACCTAATGAAAGTTTTCACGAATTAAAAAGACCCATAGATCCTTAGAATAAAACTCCTCAAATTTAAGGCATTTCCCTAGGACACAAAGGGAGCATACTTCTTCTTTATTTATCTCTTTTTCATGTCATTCATCCATGCATTTTTTCTTATGGCTTGCATTTTCCTGCCACTCATAGCATTCTTAAAAATTAAAAAAATTAAAAAAGAAAAGGTATATCATCTTGCATTCTAATGGTTTGCATTTTCATTCATCCTCACATTTTTCTTAAAAAAAAAAAGATAAACTCTAAATTTGATACATCATCTTACATTATCATGACATCCATAACATTTTTTTTTTAAAAAAAAACTATATGCATACATAGCCAATACTTCGCATACATGCCAACTTTGTTAAGTCAATATTGACATTTGCATACTCATATCATGTCTTCCTAAGCAGAAAAGTTGACACTATAGTAGAAAAGCAGCTTCCGCGACACCCATATAGGATTTGTTCCCAAGCCAGGATCATGGATGAAAGAGAACAAATTCAAGAGCTGAAGAATGAGGTGAATCAGCTCAAAGAGCAAGTGTCCAAGATTATGGAGATGTTATAGTACATGGAAAGTAGGAGGAACACAAATGGGAATTCCTCAGCGACAAATAAGGACACCCGACCATACCTTTTCACCCGCTTGATTTCTTTCCAACCCTAATGCAATATCAAGACTTTAATCCTCAAGGAGTTATGGTGCCACTCACCATTCAACACTCAGTCACCAGTCCTGAGGAAACCTATATGCCATCATTCCCATCATATAGCCTCCCTTCCAACTTTGTACCGCTACAGGCTACCAATTCCCCTGACGGTGGCATGTATACTTCAAACTCATTGAGCACGACTCCACCATGTACTAATTACCCCAGTACCAGTAAAGCTCCAACAGTGCAACATTTTGTCCCAACTTGCCTGCCACAATACTCGTCTAGTTCTTCTGCTAAAAATCTTCAGTTCAATGAGAAGTTGGAAACTTTGGAAGAGAGATCATAGGTCATTAAAGGAGCAGATAGTTGTGGTCTCAAGGATGCTACCAATGTTGTCATTCCCCTGAAGTTTAAAGCCCCTGTGGCGCCAGATAGACTGCAATTGCATAATATGGTTAAGAAGGATGTTGAAACCTTTAGGGAATATGCTCAACGATGAAGAAAAATACCTGCTCAGGTTCAATCCCCACTAACAGAAAAAGAAATGGTGATCATGTTCATCGACATTATCCGATCACCCTTCTATGACGAGATGAAAGAAATTGTGTCATCAAACTTCTCGGAAATGATCATCATCGGGGAAAAAGTTGAAAGAGGAATGAGAAAAAGAAAGATTGCTGAAAGTTTGACAGAGACAATTAGCGCCAAGGGGACCCCAACAGGGAAGGAAAGAGAGGGAGAAGCCCATGCTGGTACTTTCAATGGGAGGAGTTTTACCCAAGAAAACCCGAGCCACCCTCAACCATCCTTCCATCCTCCCTATACACCTTACAACCCATACATTGTCAATGCCTCCCAAGTTCTATACCCTCAACATTACCATCCAATGATCCCTTATCGTACACAACCTCCCATCCCAAACCAAACACCTCCTACCATCCCATCCAAACAAACCCAACCATAGACCCATTACCCAAATACAAGCCAAAGGAGGCCGCCAGCCAAACAAAAAAGGAAATCTGTTCAATTTGACCCAATTCCTATGACTTATACTGAGCTGCTACCACAACTCATCCGTAATTTCTTATTGGTCCCTTGCCCATTGAAGCTGGTGGAACCCCCATACCCAAAGGGATTTGACCAAAACGCTAAGTGTGACTACCATGCTAGGGCTATAGGTCACTCAACAGAAAATTACAGAGCCTTGAAGTTCAAAGTACAAGACTTAATCAATGCCAAATGGTTGAACTTCAAAGAAAGAACTTTTAATGTAAGCTGCAATCCCTTGCCTAATCAGGGAGATTTTGGAGTCAATGCCATAGATAAGTCTTCTAGCCAATGCCTGATAAGTCGAGTAGCTGACGTCAAAACCCCTATAAAAGTCATTTTTAAAGAACTCTGCAAATTTAGGATGATAGCTCAGGTTGAAGAGAAAGGGGACGGCGAGGATGAAATAATGTGCAATCTCCATGGGAATGTGGGGCATTCTATTGAGGAATATGGTGAGTTCAAACAAATCCTCCAAGATCTAATAGACATGCAACTAGTGCAAATAGGTCATCTATGTAACAATAATGACAAGTTGGGTGGTATTATTGGAAACATTATTGCTGATAATTATGTCACTTTCACCGATGATGAGATACCTGCTAAAGGAATAGGGCATAATAAGGCGTTGCATATTTCCGTCAAATGCCAAGATCATATAATGGCTAGAGTGCTTATTGACAATGGTTCCTCTTTGAATGTAATGCCAAAATCAACTCTCTCCAAGTTGCCTTTTGATTGGACTTACATGAAGCCAAGTTCAATGATCGTAAGAGCTTTTGATGGGACCCAAAGAGAAGTGATGGGAGAAATAGAGATCCCAGTTCAGGTTGGACCTACTACTTTTCATATACTCTTCTAGGTGATGGACATCACACCGACTTACAGTTGCCTCTTGGGACGACCATGGATTCATTCCGTTAGGGCAGTGCCGTCCACTTTGCACCAGAAAGTGAAATTCATAGTAGGCAATAGACTAGTGATCGTATCGGGTGAGGAAGACCTGCTGGTGAGCAAGCTCCCATCAACTCCTTACATTGAAGCTGTAGAAGAAACTCTTGAAACAGCGTTCCAGGCGTTCGAGGTTGTCAATGCTATTTATGTGAAGGAGGGAGCTCAAGCTCCAAAACCACGACCGTCTAGTGCATCCATAATGACAGCTAAGGTTATGCTTGAAAGAGGATATCAAAGTGGAAATGGACTCGGAATGAACAAACAAGGCGTCTTGAAGTTCTTGACACCCTGTGAAAACAAAGATAGGTTTGGGTTAGGATATAAACCCACCAAAGCTGACAAAAGAAGGGTCATTAAAAAAAAGAAGGTGGGCTTGCTTGGAAAAACCGAAAGCCTGAAGTTGGGGGAACCGCTATCTGTGACATTCGACAGAGCTTTCGAAGTGCAGTGACCGCTATTGAAGATGATCAACCCATCAATTATGGTGTCCATCTGGTGTACACTTGTTCCCTAGATATAGAACTCAATAATTGGGTGATCGTTGATTTTCTCATGACCTTTGAAATTGATTCAAAGTAGTTCTATAATGTAAATCCTATAGCTCTGCCCAAGGCTTTAGGAAGATATGTTAAGAAAACGAACTCATATGTTTCCATTTCAATATTCACTATCATCAATAAATGCATTTTCTTGTCATCACTTCTTTTTTAGTTTCTACATCAACCGTTATTCATTCTTTTTTTTTTCTCTTTTTTACTTGTGTTAATATTAATAAATACAGATCTAAAAGTGATTCTCTTGAAAGTGACAATGTTATGATCTCATTGTACGATTTTGACCATCCCATTGATCATGATGATGAGGATAATGATGACAATGGGGAGCCCTCTCCTAAGCTAATAAGATTAATAAAATAATAGGCCAAAGAAATTCAACTCCATGAAGAGTCAACTGAATTGATTAATTTGGGGGCGAATAGTGATAAAAAAAAAGCAGTCAAAATTAACACTTCCATGAAAGAAGATGAGTGGAGCAGGTTGATTAAGCTCTTATTGCAACATTTTCCTATGACAAGGTTGGATCCGAGCATAGCTTCCCACAAAGGCAAAGAAGAAGAAATTGAGGAGAATACGTCCTGAAGCGTATTTAAAGGTCAAGGAGGAAATCACCAAGCAATTGGGGCATAATTTGTAAAATGGAACAAATAAGCAATCACTTGTGCATTATCTTTTTGTCTCGACTTTAAAGTTTTGAAAATAAGCAATCATGATTTGAAAATGAAGATTAGGCATCTTTCTCTATCCTTAAAAAAAAAAGAATTTCACCGTCTTTGTTATCCCTTGTTACCCTTTCTTTATCTTAAAAAATTTTCTTAAAAAAAAAAAAATCTTAGACAAGGATCACTCCTACGCTTGGGATTGGAAAAACAAAAAAAAAAAAAAGAAAACAAAAAGAAGGACAAAAACAAAAAAAGGAAAAAAGAAAAAAAAGAAGAAAAGAAGGTGATGAAAAATGAAATGGCTCAAGCGAAAAAGTAAGCAAAAAGTGTTAGTACTTTTAATAATACCAAAGACAATTGACAAAACTTACTAAAGATCCTTGATATCATTCAACTCTTAAACACTTGTTTGAGCCTTATTTTCTTCCTTTCATAACCCTTAACCTTGACTACATTACAAGCCTCAAAAAGTCCATGCTGATCAATGAAGGATTGTTTTCATTTTCATTAACTTTAATTTTGAGACAAAAAGTTCATGCTCCTCTTAAGTGGGATTTCCTTACTCCTAAAAAAAAAGAAAGAAAAAAGAAAAGTTGCTCGCTAGGCTGAAAACCTAAAAAGGAGGTCTAGGCAAAAATTAGAGCGATCCGCTAGGTTGAAAACTCGAAAAAAGCGACCTAGGCAAAAGTTGGGCTTAAAAAAAAAAAGGTTCATGACACATCTGGAGAAGTGGAGTCGCCTCGAGTCACAAACTGGGGCAGTTTGCGTTTCTTTATGCCAAACTGGGGCAGTTTGAATGGAAAGTCTTGTTATGAACGCTCCCCAATGCGTGGAAACTAGGTCAAGTCATGTTGTCAGAAACAGAAAAAGGTTGTTTAAGGTCTTATACAAGGGAAATTAGTACTGATCATTCTAGAGAGCATCATTGGAAGAGCTGGAAAACTCTACTCCAACATTCTTTTGCAAACCTTTTAATTCTAACCCTTGTGGTACCGCCTTTCCTGTAGTATTCCTTTCCATATTGATAATCCATTTTCATTGCAACCCATTGTTGATTCAATATGCATTTATCATGATAGATTTATATTGAGATGTGAAACATGTGATCATATTGCAAAAACATTCAGATTTGTTTTAACAATCTTGAAAGGCCATGGGGAATGCGATGAATTTCCTGATAAGAGTATTGATGAGAAAAGAAAGAATCACTAGCAAATGAAGAAGCCAATCAACGAATTTTGTTACTGTTCAACCTTGATCCTGCTATGGGAAGAAGTTCTTAAGGGTGTTGCGGAACCAAGAGCGATCCAGCTAAAGCTATGATGTGTCAATTTTTTGTCTATCCAATTTGTTCATTAAAATCTTTATAGTAGGACATCCATTGCATCACGCATCATCTCAAGCATCACATGCACTGTCCTCAGGCATCACATCTATTGCATTATCATGCATCCATTACATCATGCATCATCTCAAGCATCACATGCACTGTCCTCAGGTATCACATCCATTGCATTATAATGCATTCATTGCATCATGCATCAACTCAGGCATCACATGCATTTACAAAAGAAAAAAAACAACAAAACCCTTTTTAGCTCTTAGAGCCTTATGCTCATCTACCTTTAGTTTTTGGGTCCTTGCGCCCATTGCCTTTAGTCTTTGGGTCCCCGTGCCCATTGCCTTTAGTTTCCGGGTCCCCACACTCGTCCTCTTTTAGTTTTCGGGTCCTCGCGCCCATTGTCTTTAGTTTCTGGGTCCCTGCACCCATCACCTTTAGTTTCCGGGTCTCCGTGCTCATTGCCTTTAGTTTCTGGGTCTCTGCGCCCATCGCCTTTTAATTTCTGGGTCCCCGCGTCCATCGCCTTTAGTTTTCGGGTCCCCCCCCATCGTCGTCTTTTAGTTTCCGGGTCCCCGCGCCCATCATTGCCTTTAGTTTCTGGGTCCCCGCACCCATCCTCTTTTAGTTTCCGGGTCCCCACGCCCATCCTCCTTTAGTTTCTGGATCCTTGCATCGCTTTAAGTTTTTGTCAAGCTTCGGCAGATACTCGACTCCGCAAGCTTTTTACCTTTCCTGCTTTAAGTTTTTGTCAAGCTTCAGCAGATACCCGACTCCGCAAGCTCTTTCCTTTCCAGTTTAAGTTTCCTATCAAACTTCGGCGGATACCCGACTCCGCAAGCTTTTTCTCCTTTCCGCTTTAAGTTTCTGTCAAGCTTCGGCGGATACCCAACTCCGCAAGCTTTTTACCTTTCTTGCTTTAAGTTTTTGTCAAGTTTCGGTGGATACCCGACTCCGCAAGTTTTTTCCTTTTCAGTTTAGGTTCCCTGTCAAGCTTCGACGGATACCTAACTCTGCAAGCTTTTTTCCCTTTCCAACTTTAAATTTCTTGTCAAGCTTCGGCGGATACCCGACTCCACAAACTTTTTACCTTTCTGTCCAGCTTCGACGGGCACCCTACCCCGCAAGCTCTTTACCTTTCTTGTCAAGCTTCGGTGGATACCCGACTCCGCAAGCTTTTTACCTCGTTTTAATGTCCATTGCTTTTTGCATCAATCTTCTTTTTAAAAAAAATATATTAAAAAAATAATAAAAAAAGAAAAAGAAAACAAAAAAGAACGAAAAGAAGGAAATGAAAATTTTCATGGACAAAATTGCATCCATTCCTTTGCTTCCCATTTATTTTAAATGTAAAACAAAGAGGGACAACTGTTGATACCTAATTTTGTTCATAAAATTTTATTTTTTACTTAATCAGTGATTAATAAATTTGTGATTTTCTTTTTTATTATTTGTACATAAAAATAAAAATAAAAATAAAAAAAAAAAAAGAAAATAAAAAAAAAAGATGATCAAATTTCTCTCAAGCTACGTATATTGAGCCCAATCCAACTTATGACCTATCAAATATGGGTCAACCCGGATCCACCACTTCCACCCAAAATGAGCTTCATTCTCAGCAAAACCCTAGCCTCCATCACCCTAAAAAACCCTAATTCTCTCATATAAATTCTCAAGCAGTAGAAACGTAGGGGAGGCAGCCAACGAAAATACCCAAGCCCCCTCTCCTTCAGCCTCCACCATCTTCACTTCTTTTTTTACCTTCGCACACGATCCCACTCCATTTTTTTCATCAACCTTCTACTACCCAAACCACCTTCCTGCTACCACCTTCATTCTCCACCCTTAACTTTACTACACTCACCTCCCATAAACTTTATCATCTTCCTCCATTTCATCTCCCACCCACCATTCCTATCTTCACCATCCATAAACATCCTTCTACCACAACCAACCGAGTCAACTCAGTGAACCTTCGTCTTCTTCCCCTCACCTTCCAGAACTCGGACCACCACTCGCACCACCACAAACCAACACTCACTACCACTCATCTCCAACCTTCATCTTCCTCCAAGCCGCAAGCTGCCACCGCCACGACCAGACTGCCGTCTGCTGGGAGAACTACGCCGCCAGCCCGCGCAAGCCTAGATCCGAACCATCCCACACGTGAACCGAGCCCACACCATGGCAGCTCCGTGAGCCACCATCTCCACCCCCTCCACCCCGCACCACTGTCTGGAAACTGACCAACAGCGCGCTCAGACCAGCTACGCACTAGCACCGAGCTGGCGACGCCGGGACGCCCAGCACCGAGTTGGCGATACCGGGATGCTTCACACCAGACCAGCTGCGCCACCGCTATGCACGCCTAGACCGAGCTGCACGCTACCCAGACTGGATCCGCGAGCAACACGCTGCTCCGTTCGCACCGGCACCCCCTGCGCCACAGCCGAACTAACTGCGAACCAGCCCCGAACCGCGACCAGATCTGCGTCGGATCTGCACAGCCCCGGTAGCCTGAACCAGCTGTCTGAGTCGAACGAGACCGAGCCGCCAGCGCTGCTCCACCTGAGCTCACCCAGCTCCGACCCGGCACCCCCACGCTCGAAGCTCGCCGTTGACGCCACGAAGCAGTCCGACCCGCCACTACACTGGCTCTGCCCAGCCGCGAACCCCGCGACGCTGCCGCCCCACATTATCCGCGCCTCACTCAGTCGCCCTTCCTCTTGCCGTCGTACCACATTGCATTCTGGTTCTCCTCTGAGTTTGTGCTTCTACTTCCAAAACCTCTCCTCTTATGCTTTTCTTTTACTTGGTTCCATATATGATGACTTTTGTATTTGTTATTTTATGGCCAAAACTGAAGCACGTGGGCTGCCATTTCAAATTTAGGATATAATGGTCTTTTTCTTGATTTTTTTTAAAAAAAGAAGAGAAAGATATGACAATAAAAAAAATAGAATATAAAAAGGGTTCAAAATATATTTTGAGTTTAATTGTGTTAGGCGTGATTAATTTGTATGTGATAATGTTTACTTTATTTAATCATATGTTTTATGATGTTTCTTGTGATTAATGAGAAACAAAAAAAATGAAAAATAAAAATAATTTTAAGAAAAATAAAACGAGATTAACTGAGTTGTGGCAATTTGTTAATCCTATAACTGTTATGATCATCTGAGTTGTGACAACTTGGTGATTCAAATATTTAAACAAAAAAAAAATCAATCAATAAAATGGAATTAGCTGAGTTGCGATAGCTTGTTAATTTCATAACTTTTTTATGACAACTTGATGATTCAAATATTTAAACAAAAAAAATCAATAAATAAAATATAATTAACTGAGTTGCGACAGCTTGTTAATTTCGTAACTTTTTAGAATCATCTGAGTTGTAACAACTTGATGATTCGTCTTTTTAAAATAAAATAAAATAGTTTTTTTATAAAAATAAAAAATAACCAACCCACCATGATTTTCTAAAGAACTACGTGACTTTGAATTTTTCATTGCACCCGAAGATACGTAGGAGCAAAATCTTTGTTCTGTCAAGCCAAATTAAATTTTCATAAATCAGTTTTTTCTTTTCCTTTTTAAAAATAATAATAAAAAACATATATAAAAATATAAAAAAAATAAAAAATGGTTATAAAGTCTTTTTAAAAAGGGTAAAATAAAAAAATACTTGAGATTATTAAAATATGCACAATTAACTTAAGGTACCGTTCTTGAAACGGGCAGTGTAGGGTGCTAACACCTTCTCTATCAGTAATCGACTCCCGAACTCAAACTTATTTTCTAAAAGACCAATCTTCCTATTAAAAGGTTTTTTTTAATGTTTTCCCAAATCAAATAAACATTGGTGGCGACTCCATTGATTTTCAAACGCTTATTATTTTTTGAGTCGTCTCGTCGCGATTTTAATTGCGACAGTTAACATTTTAGATAAATTGATAATTGAAAGATAAAAATATATGTGACATTAAATTAGTATAGAAATTATGAAATTGAAAATAGAAATTTATTGACATAAGATCTAGCATTTAATCTTTGTAAAAAGAAAAATATAATTAAGAAGACATTATTATTATTATTATTAAGAAAATGAGATATTTATTAAAAGTCATGATTACAAATGTGGAATATCTTTAACATAATTATTACTTGGATAAATATAATCTATTTTTAAAAAAATAAGATAGGTGCAATTAATTAGCACCATTTTCCATTGGTGCAGCGTGCACCAATATGATCCACAAATAGCCAATTAAGATGGCTATAAAAGGGTATAAACCATGAAGTACGGGAAACAAGGTGAAAGAAACAGTATGTAGAGACAACAAACCATAAAAGGGTAGCAAACATTTCCCCTTGCCCTTTTTGGTAAATGAATTCTCCTTTTTTTTAGACTATCAAGTACTTTTATATGTTCGATTTATTTAAATTACACATAAAATTAATTTTTTTAGACTTATCTATAATATTTCACTTTTTATAAAATATTTTTTAGAATAATTTTTAATTTTTTTTATTTGGTTAAGATTATTTTGCAATTGTAGTTATTAAATAAAAAGATATTAGTTAATTTGTAAAAATTAAAATCTTAGAGGTTAACTTTTTAGATAAATAGATAATGGAAAGTTAAAAATATATGTGACACTAAATTAGTATAGAAATTATGACAGTAGAAATATGAATTTGTTGACATAAGATCTAACATTTAATCTTTGTAATAGGGAAGATACAATTAAAAGACATTATTATTATTATTATTATTATTATTATTATTATTATTATTATTATTATTATTATTATTGTTGTTGTTGTTGTTGTTGTTGTTGTTGTTGTTGTTGTTGTTGTTAAAAAAGTGAAATATTTATTAAAAGTCATGATTATAAATGTAAAATATCTTGTAGAGTGTTAAGAATATATTATCTATCATATTCATTTTAATACAATCTCTTCTAGTGAGTCACATTATACACTAAAATACACTCAAATTTAATTACACACTAATTGAATTGCTATAAGCAAATCAAAATAATTATATGCTAATCGAGATTGAGTGTATTTTAATGTGTGACGTATCTCAACAAAATAGAGTGTATTTCCAACATTCCTCAAATATTTTTAACATAATTGTTACTTAGATAAATATCACCTATTTTAAAAAATAAAAAGATAGGTGCAATTAGCACCATTTTCCATTGGTGCACAGGCACTCCTTGACCTCTTAATTTGAAGGGACAAAAATGTAAAGTTTTGAGTGACAATGTCTCTCCCTTGCTATTTTACTCTCTCCTATTAAATAACTTTCAAATACAATTTTTTAAAATGTAACTATTCAATTCCTTGTCATTGATCTCTTCATTTTCATCCATTCAAACATAGTCTTACTTAGTGAAATACAACACTCAACTCACTCAGTTTTCCCAGTTAACCAGAAAATGGTAGCAGAAAATATAAATATAAATTAAATTAAAAAACAGAAAAAAATAAGATTACTTTTTTAAGAAAAAAAAAGTTATTATCTATACAACCATATAACTAGATTTACAATGTACGGTGAATTGATTTTATTTGTTAAAAAATAAATAAAACCATCTTTATATAGTAATCTATCCTAAGTGTGTCACTGCTATTCTAAGCGGTAGTGTTAGGGTAACTAATTGTTGTTTCTTATTATCAATTTTTTTAAAAAAATTTATTTAATAACAATTTATATAAGATAGGATCAAAATTTAATTTAAACTGGGACAGCTCTACCTACATTATTAATTAAATCTGTTATTTATAATTAATAAGACTACCTCTAATTGTCAGATGTCATTATTTGGTTTCAATTAAACTAAAATTATTCCCGCCAAAACTGTTATTGTTGTTATTAATCTCAAGTCTTCTCTTGCATACATGACATCTGACTGTGATATATTATGTAAAATTATATAAAAAAATATATAAAAAAGATAAAAATATCTGTGAAATTCACATACAGATATACTAGTGTTACACTAATTTAACTATTTCTTTACATATCGTTAACCATAAATTCAATCATTTATCTTACTAACTTGACCACTTACAAGAAATGATGCAATAAATCAATTAACTAAATTAACCAAAATTTATGTTTCAGTATATAGAGACACCAAACTATTTAGGGGTAGCAAAGAATTCCCCCTTCCCCGTTTTGGTAAATGATTCCCTTTTTTATTGAGATCACAATATATTTTTATAAGTTTAACTCATTTGAACTACTCATGAAATTAATTTCTTTATATTTAGACTTTCTTGTAACATTTCACTTTTCACAAAATATTTTTGTAGAGTAATTTCTAATTTTTTTTTATTTGGTTGAGATAATCTTGCAATTGTGGTTATTAAATAAAGAGGTATTAGTAAGTTTGTAAGAATTAGAATCTTAGAAGTTAACTTTTTAGATAAATTGATAATGGAAAGTTAAAAATATATGTGACGCTAAAAATTATGAAATCTGAAATAAGAATTGATTCACATAAGATTTAGCATTTAATATTTATAATAGGGAAGATAAAAATAAGAAGACATTATTATTATTATTATTATTATTAAAAAAAGTGAGATATTTATTAAAAATCATGATTACAATTGTAAAATATCTTTAACGTAATTATTACTTAGATAAATATCACTTATTTTTAAAAAAATAAGATAGGTACAATTAGCACCATTTTCCATTGGGGCAACGTGCACCAATACAATCCACAAAATAGCCAATTAAGATGGCTATAAACGAGGATAAACTTGAAGTACTGGAAACAAGGTGAAAAAGAAATATTATATAGAGACACCAAACCATTTACGGGTAGCAAAGAAATCCCCCTCCCCCTGTTTGGTAAATGAATTCCTCTTTTTTTTTTAAGACTGTAAGATATTTATTTTCATATGTGCAACTTATTTGAACTATTTATGAAACTAATTTATTTAAATTTAGACTTATCTGTAACATCTCACTTTTTATAAAATATTTTTGTAGAGTAGTTTTTTATTTTTTTATTTGGTTGAGATAATTTTTCAATTGTGTTTATCAATTTCTTATTGTTTTTATTACTCACAGGTCTTCTCTAGTAGCACCTGCACTCTTTTTTTTTTCTCATGTAGACATGACATCTAATTGTGGCATATTATGTATAATTATATAAAAAAATATAAAAATTTTAGTATGTGGGCACACTTTAGAATCGTGGTCTAATGTCCGTTGCAAAAAGCCCAACAAAAACGCCACTCATGAAGAAGCGTAGCCTATCATGGGTTTAGATAACGCTTTTCAAATGTTATTCAAAAAACCGTGATCATACGTCAAATTTCTTGTAGTGGGTATGACAACGCTTAAAAAACGTATAATTTACACTTTAAATGTATATTTTTTAAGTATTACTAAAAAATCATTGTCAAAACCTCTCATAAAAAGTTATTCTTATAAAAGTGCTGTCTATTAAAATTTAAGACTATACTTTTTAAGTATAATTTGAAAAAAATGTAACCATAAGTCAATTTTATTATAATGTAAAAAATTTTCTTGTACATATTGATTAATTCAAAAATTTAGAGATAATTTTAAAAATATATAGAAATTTTTTTCTAACTTTTTTTTTTGTTCCTATTTCTCTGTTTTTTAACACCTAACATGATTTGGGAGCTTGTGCTCATGTCTTTGGGGGTACCGGACTGGTATGTGGAGAATTTCTAATTCTACCTTAGCTTCCTTGATCAATTTCAACCGGGAAGAATAGTGGCATTTTCCTATCGAAAGGAGAGTGACCTCTTCTACGAGAACCTAGACTATACTCTCATGCCAGGCTTTAAGGACAAAAATGCAATATTTAAAGTATGACTAACCATAATCTTCAGGATTATATATACCGTTTAGGTTGGGTCAGGGAGACTTTTGCTTCTTTTTTTTTTTTTTTCCTACTACCGTATTCAACAATTCATAGTGTTACTGTTAAATGGAAAAAGCTTCTTATCTTATCACATTAGTTTATATTTGTTTTCTTATGTAACTAGAATATACTATAGATAACTTTCATTCCTTCGGTGCCATTTGAAAGACATTATCTGACACTGGTGAATTTTTTATGCTTTTTTTCACATCACTCCATTCCTAAATGTAAATGGTGTGCTTGTCAGTAGATTGTGTTGTTTATACCAGGTTAGTAAAGTCGCATACTATGTTAATAAAAAAAGCTTTTTTTTTTCTAAAAAAAGAAGAGCGATGTACTTAAGTTGCAATTGTTTGTTTGTTTTTTTTTTTTTTTTTTTTCTTAAAGGTGTGAATTGTAGGGGATATGAGGGTTTGCATGGGGTTATGGTCTAGGAGTAGTTAATGCGAGAGGCGAAACGATTCTAGATTTTGCGGTAGCGTTTGATCTTACATATAAACACTGCTTTAGGAAGCGGGAAGAAATCTTATCACATATGAAGCGGGGGTTCTTTCTCTCAAATTGATTTCTTTCTATTAAGGAAATCGATAGAAAGATTTGCTTGGATTGCAAAGTCATCCCTGGAGAGAACTTGACTACCTCAACACATTTTGGTTATGGATGTACGAGTTAAGATGAGAGTAAGGAGAAATTGTCGTACAGAGAGCCAAGGATCAAATGGTGGCAATTAAAGGGCGGAAAACAAATGCTCTTTCGGAGGAGGATTATGGAGGAAGAGATTTGGGAAGTACAAGGGAGTGCTAATGATATGTGGAACGAGATGGCTAAAGGGATTAGGAAGGTAGCAAAAGAGACACTCGGTGAATCAAGGGCTTTGGACCCAAGGATAAAGAATCTTGGTGGTGGGACACAAGTGTACAAGATAAGGTTAAGGTTAAAAGGGAATGTTATAAAGCTTGGCACGTGTGTAAAAATGATGAAAATTGGGAAAAATATAAGGCGATTTAAAAAGATACTAAGAAGAGCGGTGAGCGAGGCGAAAAAATTAAAGCGTTTAATGGGTTATATCAATCGTTGGGCACCAAAGACGGAGAAAGGTATATCTACAAGCTTGCTAAAAGTAGGGAAAGGAAGACAAGAGACACTGATCAAGTGAAATGCATTAAGGATGAAAATGGTAAAGTCTTGGTTACGGAACAAGACATCAAAGATCGATGGAAGGGTTATTTTCACAAGTTATTTAACGAGGAACACGGGGCATTAGGGGACTCGAGACATTCTAAACACTAGAGATGAAGACCAAAATAAAACATTTTATCGTAGAATTCGGGAGTTTGAGGTAAAAGAAGCATTGAAGAGGATGGATAATGGAAAAACGGTTGGACCGGATAATATACCTATTGAGATATGGAAGTGCACAGGAGATAAAGGTATAAGTCAAGAATCTTTTAACGAGATATTGAGGTCTAAGAAGTTGCCAAATGAATGGAGGAGAAGCACTTTAATCCCTATTTATAAGAATAAGGGAGATATACAAAATTAAATACAAATTACGGAGGGATTAAGCTCATGAGTCATACTATGAAGTTATGGGAAAGAGTCATTGAAAGGAGACTAAGACAAGAGACATATATTTCGTATAATCAATTTGGTTTTATGCACATAGGTCAACCATGGAAGCAATCTATCTTCTACGAAGATTGACGGAGCGGTATCGGAGGAAGCAAAAAGACCTACACATGGTTTTCATTGATCTGGAAAAAGCCTACGATAGGGTACCGAGAGAAGTCTTGTGGAAGGCTTTGGAGAAGAAAAGAGTTCGTATTGCCTATATTCGAGCAATCCAAGATATGTATGATGAGGTTAAAACCGGTGTGAGAACACTTTTTAGAGTGGGGTCATTAGAAGAGTTCCCTATAACTATAGGATGCACCACGCATCTTACTGTTTACACTTTGAGTTCTTATCTTTTTACCTTGGTCTTGGATGTCTTGATCCGCATATCCAAGAGCCAGTGCCACAATGCATACTTTTTGCGAGATGATATAGTCTTAGTTGGAGAGTCGAGAGAGGAAATAAACGGGAAGCTAGAGTTGTGGAGACGGGCTTTGGAAGAACATGGCTTTCGTCTAAGCAGGAGTAAGACGGAGTATATGGAATGTAAGTTCAGTAAGAAACATGGTAATGCTAGCTTAGCGGTAAAAATTGGAGATCATACTATACCACAAGTTACACAGTTTAAGTATCTTGGATCCATCATACAAAATGATGGAGAGATAGAAGGAGATGTAAACTATAGGATTCAAGTGGATGGATGAAATGAAGGTGTGCTTCAGAGTTATTTGTGATAGGAAAGTGCCTCTCAAGCTTAAGGGTAAATTTTACCGCACGCTATAAGGCCCGTAATGTTGTATGGTACTTGAATGTTGGGCGGTAAAAAGCCAACAAGAGCACAAGATCAGTGTCGCGGAGATGAGGATGTTGCGTTGGATGTGTGGCCATACTAGACAAGATAGGATTAGGAATGAATGCATTAGAGAGAAAGTAGGGGTAGCACCTATTGTGGAAAAGATGAGAGAATCTCGCCTAAGGTGGTTTGGACATGTAAGGAGAAGACCCTTAGAAGCCCAAAGAAGAGTAGATCAGATGGAGAATAGCCCAATAGCTAGAGGTAGAGGAAGACCAAGAAAGACTATATGTGAAACGGTTAAAAAAGATCTAGATTTGAATAACTTTTCTGAAGACTTGGTTCATGATAGGGCACAATGGCGTCGTTTGATCCATGTAGCCGACCCCACCTAGTGGGAAAAGGCTTGGTTGTTGTTGTTGTTGTAAAGGTGTGAATTGTATAATGAGAAATGTTCGATACATAATTCTTATCTCACATATCACACATGTTAAGGTAAAGAAATTTTGTTTGCTTGCTGTCTTAATAGTTACTTACCATCTCACCAACAAAATTTCTTCACCTCAACATATGAGAGGTATATGAGATAAAAAGTTGTGTAACTAATACTTCTCTTGTATAATACATTGATGGCTTTTATCGGTTGAGTAATGATAATGTCATTCTTTTTTCTTTAACTCATTTCTTACATTCTTTCGGCACACTTCTCACATCTCTTAACTTGTCAGCTGAAGATTGACAATGAAAAATCTGAAATTTGTACATGTAATTATTTAATATTTCATAATTGTAGTATGGTCATTTCATAGCTTTGTCATTTTTTAATCATCTAGAAATACCATTTGAAACATGTGCAATGTGGCGAATTTTGATTTGTTTGTTTATTTGTGAGGTCCGTCGTAAACGATATCTAATACATTTTAGTATTTCACATTCGAGGGATTTTAGAGCAAGCATAACAATGGAGGAAGCCTAGGTGCTTCTCAGCCTACCTGCTATCTAGTAGGAAACGGGCATTATTCTATTACGCATTATTTTTTTCTAGCTATGGTAGTCAATTCAGTTATTAAACATTTTATTGACTAATAATTATATGTAATAAAAAATTAAATATTTATTATAAAATTAAAAATTAATAAATATTTAACAATTCAATTTGAATACTATATTTATAAAAGTACTATAACAACTCCTGTAAAAAACATGTATGAAATATGGCATTTCGTAGCCTTTATACATTATAGGATTGGCCCTATGTCCTTACTGCACTATGGCGGCCTCGAGTTTACTCCAAGAAGACAATTCGCAGAGAAAACGTTTTAATTTGTTTTCCTACTACTTACTTTTTAAATTAAATTGTTATGTTTTTATTTTAGTTTGATCCTTTAAAAAAAAGAAATTTGAATTATATAGTGTACAGAAGGATCAAATGAAAGAACATTACAATATATAAAGATTTAATTGAAAATTTAAAAATTGAGGGGCCAAATTAAAAAACTTAATCTTTCAACCAAAAAAAAAAAAGTTTCTCCAAGAAGAAATTGGAAAGTTCTAAATAATTAAAAAAATTTCTTCCCCATAATGAAAAGGTTTTTTTTTTCAATTATAATTTTTACCACTTTTACATTTTCTAGGCCACAAGTTTTATATGCCACTTCTAAAACATCAAGCAGATATTAAACTATACTTCACATTGTAGATTGGGAAATTGAGATCAACAGATTCTGTAGTCCACCTTCATCTTTTTGGTCAAAAATTTCCTTGGCCATCAATGAGTATCTTAAGTCACTCTTCTAAACGACATAACCTTAAAGACAAAGAAGCTTCAGCAAAACTTGCCTTTCAATTATCATGCTCACATTATTCCTCATCCTTTCCTATTCACAAGTTAGGCTTATTCTACCTCTCATTGCATATGCAAATCCACCTTTAGAAAAATTTAAGTGCTTTTGGTAATGGAGCAGTTGCATTTGTTACGTACATAGATAAGGAACTTGTATATAGATATATAATTATGAAAGATAAGCTTCTTCTGCATCTTAATCATCTTTATCCTCAAAATTCATCCAAAGAAGACTGCAAATATGAGCTTTCCTCTCATCCATGAAATCAAAGGGCAAGCTTCTCGCTTCTTGAAGGAGAAGATTAAAATCGCTAGGGTAGTGCTGACAGATGTTACACCAGTACAATTGTAAGTTTTCCTTTTCCTTTATCTCAGTTTTCATCTCGACAAAATCATGCTTTAAGTTATTGAGTATTTAAAAAACAAAAATGAAATCCTACCCAGGATGACCATGATAGTTAAAAAACTAATTGAAATTCTTTATCGAGGAAGGAACAATATCACCTATTTACTTCAACATAGTACCAAAAAAATGAACTCATTTCACAGTAAGTCGCAAGAAACCTTTTGTTAATGTCAAGATCAAGAGAATTGGTTCAAACTTCTGAAATTATTTACTAGAAAGGACATATATATTTTTTTTTTGGTGTAATTATTTTATTCTTCTCAGGTACAATCAGATATTTGATTTTTTATATGTTTTCTTGTAACTGGGGCTTAAGAATGACAGAAGATGCCACCAATGGAAGTCCATGGCCAACAGACACACGTACCATGAAAGTAATATCACGAGCCGCCTTTGAAGTCGATGAATACTGGAGAATTGTGGAGATTTTACATCACAGGTTTCTGGTTTCTTATATCCTAATTTGATTATGCTGTTCTGATCTCAAAGACTCTTTTCTCGAAGTGTAATTTTCTTCTAGTTTTGTGGAGAAAACAGGTTGTCAAAATTTGATAAAGGGTATTGGAGAGCCTCATACACGGCTCTAATTTTACTGGAACATCTTTTAACTCATGGACCTCAGAGAATATTCGAGGAATTTCAAAGTGAAATAGAAGTTATTGAAGAGATTGGACAATTTCGGTTTATTGATGAGAGAGGGTAGGTGCAGTCTCAAATATTGTCACCACAACTCTGTTGCATGAATTTAGTGATGACCCTTGTTACATTTTTATTTTACAGATTCAACTGGGGTTTGAGTGTTAGAAAATTATCAGAAAGAATATTACAGCTCTTAAGAAACAAGGATTTTCTCAAAGAAGAAAGAGCAAGAGCACGTCAGCTTACTCATGGGATTGAAGGTTTTGGAAGTTGTAGTCAACGATGCTCAGCAACAGATGAAAGGTTAAATGACTTACCTTCTAAGATTTATGGGAGATGTAATTCTTACTATGATCATGGCCAACATGAAGAATATGATTTCACAAGCTTAGGAAAGAAACTCAATACTGCGGATGGATACAAAAGAGTGCAACAAATTCATGAAAGCAAGGATTTAAAGCTCCTAAAGAAAGAAAATCATTCAAATATGGGAGAAGGATATAACATAGAAGAATATCATCACTTTGTTGACCAAGAGAAACTGACTACAGCATCCCTGCTTCCTGTATAACGAGATGTGACGAGATTTTAACAGATGCAGCACTTGAGTTATGTAAATCATGCAAAGAGCCGGGCTATGGAGACTTTATAATCGAATTAAGAGAGTATAAATATGTACAAATAAGACAAGTTATAGTATGATTTGTAACCCTTGATGTGATTGTAAATAGTTAATACCTATAATTCACATTGGTACTGTTTTAATGGTGTTCAAAGCCTTTATTCATAATTAAGGATGAAAACAGGTTAGAATAAGTCAGACTTTACTTTAAATAAGTATAATTTGGCCTATTTGAAATAGGTTAACTTTTAAGGTATGATTTGGTTTTTTTAAAAGTCTGACACGACCTTAAAATTTATTTAAATGTTTACTTTACAACAAGATCTTTAAATAAACTATTGACCTATTTTTAAATAAGTGAACAAACTTTTAAATAAATTAATAAGCTTATTTTTAAATAAATTAACAAGTCTTTACATAAGCTAACATATTTACTTTTAAATAAGTCAACAAACTTTTACATAGTCTAACAAGCTTAAGTCTTGAAATAGGCCAACCAGCCTAAGCCTTTAACACTTATCTCATACTTTTATAGATGTTAATCATTTTCTTACTCTAATCTTTAGTCGATTTGAGACTTGAAGATATAACAAATTATTATCACAACACAATAAAAAAAAGCAGAGCACACCAGTTATTAACTTTTACAGTCATAATGAACAAACAAACAAGAAGACTTGACTAATGTGGAAAATAAACCGGCCACTTGTAACAATGCATTCTATCAATTAGTCCCACTTGTAAGATAGTAGTTTGAAAATAGTTCCTTTGCTCATGAGAGTGGAACAAACACTTTCCATCCAGCACATTCTGTACAACACAAGCATCTAAGTCCACCTATTTCTGAATTGAATTAACAAGAGGTCTAGCACAATACAAACATATTCTAAGTTCGTATATAAGAACTAGTAGAGACGAAATAGCTTGAATTCTCACGAAGGAAAAAACATCAAAACATACTGGGCTCGCAATCTCAGGCACTTAAACACAATGTTTTTTTTTTATATATATATTAACTTACCTTTAGCTAATTGCTTAAAGATGGATCAAATTGAGAGTCAATAATGCTCAAACATTTTAATAGCATAATAATTTACAAGTGAAGATAGTTACCTAAAAGAGAAGATCCACGAAGGAAAAAAGCATTAAAATACAAGTGAAGATGTTGTGTCTTGCTTTTTTTTTTGTGTTGTGGCAATAACTTGTTATATATCCTAAGTCTCACATTGATCAAAGATTAGAGTAAAAAAGTAGTAAACATCTATAAAAGTAGGATGTGAGTGTTACATTATAACATAATTCTAATATGCTATTTCTATTCATACTTACTAGCTTAAGTTTTAGTTATTGACTTTTATTAAAATTTAGTTTCAAAATATATTAATATATTATAATAAATTAATAATTATAATAATATATATTACATTATATTATATATAATTAAATAGGTCGGTAGACTTACCAAACTTAAAAAGCCTATTAAATGACTTATTAAAAAATATTGACGTAACTTGTTTATGAAACGAACCAAGTTAGGTCAGGTTTTAGATAGGTTAGGCCATAAGTCCCTGACGGATAACCTACCCTATTTCCACCTCTATTAATAACATAAGTTAAAATAACTTATTTGGATAATTAAAAAATATTATATTTCCAAGCAAGAAAGAGCACTTTATTTTACTGTTAGGATACAAATTACAACATGAAAAATTCTTGCATATATATATATGTATTTTACATATATTCACATGAGATAGACTTCACTATAAGATGAGTCTCATCTCATATAAATTTAATGTAAGATACATATGTATATATCTAAGAATTCCTTCAACAACATTTACATTACAATGCCGTGTGAATGAACTTACAAGCAATAATAGTACCCCTAGCCCCAAGTGACCAATTGCCTTAAGTTTCAATAGAGTTAAATTTGTAATTCAAAGGATCAAGGATTATAATTTTACATACCAAGGGAACGCACGTGTAGTTTGATAATCCCAGCTAATTCAGATACAGAATGAACCAGTCAAAAACTTATCAATATACCGAAAAGAACTGGACCATTTTTAGGAGCACTCTATGCACAATTGATGGTCCAGACGCGTCATATTCAGCATTTGAAATCCACATCTGTACCCAAAAGGACAGTTTGTCGCATTAGCAATCATATATATAGACGCATCTCACAACATTCCAAGAAGCAGAGAAGAATAAAAGAACAGAACAAACCTGCCGGAAGGTGCCAAGTGATGCCAAGATAGAACCACCAATATAGGCACTGTACTTTCTTTCAGGTGATGCTACCACCTTGATTTCCATGCTGCTGGGGGCTAATGCAGAAATTTCCTTGCTCATTCTATCAGCAATGCCTGGGAACATGGTTGATCATTGATAGCAAATCTTTTCCATATCATCCCAATTGCTTACAATTCCATGCTTAATGGGGTACTTAAGAGTCAGAATATCCCTCTTAGACAGTGCCTCATCACCAACATATGCATCTTTTTGGCCCATGCCAACCATCACACAAGTGTGACGAGGACGACCTACAATGCTGGGAAACACAACACGTGGAGCATCATCTCCAGCAAATCCAGCCTGAAAAGATACATAGCAATCAGATATCAAGTAATGCTTGTTGGAAGTAAAAATAAAGATTTGGCAGTCTGTCGGTTGATGGAGATTTTGAGGAAACTTTTTGAAATATTGAGCCGACAGAAGTGTCAAACAGAGAAGTCGACAGTAGCATTGGATAAAGAGGAAGATTCTAATGAGGTTAAGGTATTGATGTCAGTGAGAAGAATATCCGACAGGGAGATTGCATTTAGTCGACGAAAACTGTTTAAGAGTAGTCGAGTGCTGGTTTCGTCGAAAATTGGGTACTTGCTGAAGGATAAAACCGCTCGAACGTGTTGGTCTTTTTAGGATGTCAGTTATTTTTTATATTGTCTATAAATACCAGTAGTCATAATGTAAAAGTGGAGGTTATTTGCTGATACAAAATCCTAATATCTCAACCCGAGCAGATTAAAGGATTTTTGTCCAAGTATGCCTTCCTTTTCCATTTCATGTCATTTAAATTAATGTAATGTTCCTTTAAAATTCTTTACTTTTTCAGTCTTGTCTTTTAAATTCTCTTTACAGTTCTTCGTACTTTTATCTGCTTTTCTTTACTATTTTTCCATTTAAATTCTCGCACTTTAATTTCGTACCATTTACATGCTTTCAATTAATTTTCTGCACTTTAAGATTCCTGCCACTTTCTTTAAATTTCCTTAATCTTTTCAAACTCTCCTTTCTGCATTTTCCTGTTTATTTTACTTCAAATTTCTTAAATTTCTTTTGTTTACTGTTAAAACCATTTTTATAACGAGATTACCACATAACTCGTGAACCCACATTCGTTTTGATATATTTATTTGTTTGTTGGAATTAATTCTGAATCTTTGAACCAAAATTCCGCATAAACAAATTGGCACGCCCGGTGGGACAAGTTTAGAGTAACTCGTAGTGTCATAAGAAATGGTTTTATGCGTTTAAGGAGTGGAAGATTTATCTACTCTTCTCAGAATACGCAAACCATGAGTAATGTAAGTAGTCAGGCTTCGGATATACCTTCGACAGCCGTTACTGTGTCACCTTCAACTGTCGTTAATACTGGTTTGGTAAAGGATGTTATAGCAACCAGTGCTCTCCGGAGTAATCCAGTAGCAGAACAAGTGTTGCCTAGAATGACTCAGCTATCGCCGAGTCAGCCAAGTAACCAAAGCATAATAAATTCAAATTCGAGGTTTGTGCCCCAATATGGGTTGCCACCGAATTATGTACCTCCTATTATGGCACAAACGGGACTTGGCTCTACTTTAATTAATACTGTCGGTCAATCAGTAGCTTCACAAGGCCAACCACAGATAAGTTCGGCCTTGGCAAGTTTTGGTAGCCAAAGAATAGAGGTTGCAGGAACAAGCAATCCAACTCCCTTTCAACAAGAGAGATTGAATTTGGGACCAGTTTTCCCAAACATGTCGAGAGACAATCCCCAAGGTATAACAGAGCCAACTATGAATTTTTTGGCCAGTTTTCGACAACAGATGGATGAGAGTAATCATGATATGGTGCATATGTTCACTCAGCAAATGGGTGCTGTGATTACGCCAATCATGGAAAATACAAATAATATTTGTAGTGCATTGGCTCAGCAAATGGCAAGGCTAAACCAAGCCTTGGGACTAGGTGATGGCCAATAATAATATTCAGGGAGCCCAGCCTGGGGTAAATAGGGAAATGGTCGCACCGCAGGTAAATGTGGGGCAAAATCAACAAAACTTAGATCAGTTAGGCCAAAATGATCAGCCACGTTTGGAATATGGAAATGTCCATGTGCTCCGTCGAGAAAACGAAGATCAAATGGCCAGAAATGATGTGGCCATGAGATTGCTTCGACAAAATCTTGGGGGGCACCAAGTGGTTGAACAAAATGTAAACCAAGTAGTGGAACAAGTGCTGAATAGATTTGGTTTTAACGTTGGCTACGCCAACCAACCATATTTTGTATCAGCATTTCCTGAATGGGTCCAACAGGCAGAGTTGCCTAGAGGAGTTAAGATTCCAAAACTTTCCAAGTTTGCAGGAGAAAGTGGGGAATCGACCGTCGAACATATTGCACGGTTTACAATAGAGATGGGGGAGTTGGCCACTGTTGAAGGCCTTAAAATGAGATTCTTCCCAAGTTCCCTCACAAAAAATGCTTTTTCCTGGTTTTCGACGTTGAGACCAAATTCAGTCCACTCTTGGGCTCAATTGGAAAGAAGCTTTCTTGATCAATTTTTTATAGGGAATTTGAAAGTGAGACTTACAGATCTTTTCAACATCAAAAGGATGTATAATGAAACTGTGGATGACTATCTTGCTAGGTTTCGACAAATGAGGAGTAGATGTTTTACTCTTATACCTGAGGTCGAAATAGTAAAGATAGCTGCAAACGGTTTAGATTATAAGGAAGAAGTTGGTGAATCAACATTTGATTGATCTTGCCCAGCTAGGTGAAAAGGTTAGGCAAATAGAACAACTAAAAGTTGAAAAGATTCAAAAACAAAAGATTTCTTAAAAGAGAAAAGGTGGCATTTGACAGATTAGATGAATCCGACAATGAGTTTGAAGGCAGCGATGATGAGTTCGAAGTTAACATTGCTGAACTTCGGAACGGTCCTCCTTATGTTTGTCAGGCATTACAACCTACTAGAAATAAGGAGAAAATGGATTACGTTAATAGAAAAACATATACATTCGACGTAAACAAAGCCGACAAGATTTTTGATTTGTTACTAAAAGACAAACAGATTAAATTGTCGGAAGGTCATAGGTTGTTAAAATTGGATGAAATTAAAGACCGAAAATACTGTAAGTTTCATAATAGTTTCGGTCATGTTACTAATGAATGTGTTCGTTTCAGAGACTTAATTCAAAAAGCAATAATGGATGGGTGTCTGAAGTTTGCCGACAAGCTTAAAGCGGATATGAAAGTTGACATAGATCCGTTTCAGGCTAAAGTATCTTGTGTTGACCAGTAAGTTCCTTTAAATGTTGGGATGCTCAACATAAGGAAGTTGCAAGAGTTCAACGTGGATACGATGATGCAACTGACGTATATCCTAAACCAGGTGAGTCTCTTGAAGCATTTCTTGAAAGAAAGAAAGATGAGGGCAAGGTAAGGTTGTGCCCAAGGTATAATGCAGTATATGATGAGCTTGCTGCGGAAAAAGCTGCTGAAGAACAATCGAGTATCCAGCAGGGTAAGAAAAAAGTTCTCGACAGAAAAACCTGGAGACCACAGAGGACTTTTCATGCTCCAAGGCCAAAGCAAGTTTACATACCTAGGCCTAACATGAATGGTTGGTTAGTCGAATCACAGGGGTTTGTAGGAAACAAAGCTCATGTCAGACAATTCAAGACTAGGGTGTCGCCTGCTAATGTTGCGGTGAATAAGTGGATGAAGAATTCCGTAATGGATGGACATACGTATTTTCGACGGAATGTGTCTGCCAGGAGGGCTAATTTCCAAAGGGATCAATCTTTTTGGAATGAAGACTACAAGAATGGAAGGATCAATCTAGGAAAAACTTCGATTAGCCAAGATGAAGCAGGGCCATCAAAGGTTCTTCCAATGTTGAAAAGCAAGAAAAGAAGATTACAGAGATTAAGACAAGCACAGAAGAGAAGAGATATGGCTGAAGGGTTAGTGATCAAGGAGCAGCCCGTAGAAACAGGTTGTTTGGTGGTCGAAAAGAAACCCATGCTTGATCAAGATAAAGATGGTAGGAAGTTAAAAAGTGTTGTTACCAAGGGATCATTTTCAGGGGAGCTGACAACAAATACAGTTAGACGGCTTGATACTGATGATAAATCCCGACAAGAAAGGTTAGAAGAAATAAGAAGGGGTAAGCAAGTTTGAAGGCCAATTCCAAATAAAACAAAGAGGAAATGGTCAATTGGGTTGATAGCGGCAGAAAAAGAGGTAAGAAAGAACAATTTACTAGTCGAAAATGACAAGGAGTTGATCAGCTCGACAATAGGAAAAGAGCAGATTAAAGACTCTGGAATTGGAAATAGTAATATTGAAGATTGGTCAAACGAAGAAATCAGAAGAGTTTTAGAAGACCCAGATCAAGATGTTGAGTGGAGGAAGAAAATGCTCGACATAAGAAGAGAAAGAGAAGGATTGGCAAAGTCTGACTACCAAGATATAGACTCAATTACTGAAGTTATTGAGGCCTTGAATGATCCAGAGGATCCTTTAGGCCTTGGTGATGAGGAGCAATTCGACATGGATATCAACATGGAAGATAGTCTGGATGATATCTTGATGGCTATAGATAGTAATTTGCCGTCGGAAGATTACTTAAGGATTGGAAGGCATTTAAATGATGAAGAGCCGTTTGACGAAGAGGAATTCTTAAAGTCAATGAGTGTCAATTTAGTTTCGGTGTTACCTGCAGATTTTGAAGGGTATCACGAAATTGAATACATTGGAGAGAATGAAGATGTTGATGACCTCGACGATTATTGGCTTCTTTTTTAGGACAATATGATCACGGTCTTTGACAATACAACTCAGCTTGAAAAACCGACAGAAGATCAGAAGGCTCATTTACGACCGTTACACATCAAGGCTCTGGTGGAAGGAAAACCCACCAATAGAGTTTTGATCGACGGGGGGGGGGGGCAGTAATCAACTTAATCCCAAGGGCCATGATTAAAAAACTTGGGAAAGATGAGTCAGATTTGATGTCAACAAACATGATAGTCACAGATTTCAGTGGTAAAACTTCTCCATCAGACGGAGTGGTGATGTTAAAGGTACAAATCGGATCCGTTGTAAGGCCGACATTATTTGTAGTAATACCGACGAAGTCAAGTTACAATCTTCTGCTAGGGAGAGATTGGATTCATGCCGTCGGAGCAATACCATCAACAGTTCATCAGAAGCTTGTAACGCCCTTTTTTGGGAGGGAACGTCACATTGTCAAATGAAATAAAATGCGAAAATTAAATAAACAAACGATTAAGACCCGGTTCATTTTAATTAATTAGTGTTTAACCATGTGAGCGAAATTGGTAATATTTTTTTTTCTTTTTATAATAATAATATGATGATAATACGGAATGCGGATAAAAGTGACGAATAAAATAATACACGGAAATTGCACCTGAATAGCATATGTATATATATATATAAAATTTGATACAACCGTTTTGTAGATACAAGCCTGGCCATCATCAAAAAACAAAACTATACCCACCCCAAGGGAAACATGCATATATACCATCATGCATATACAAAATATACAGCCCAACCAAAAAGAAAAATACATCAGGCTCCCAAAAATAAAAACACTGGCAGCCATCAGTAGCCACCAATGATCATCGACCCCTCAGATAAAAAGGGACCGATTCCGGATCCTCAGGAGGGCACTCTTCAGGATCTTCCTCATCCGAGGACTCATCCATAGGAACCACAGAGGCGCGGGACGAAGCCCGAGCGGTGGAATCAAACGAATCCTCCTGCGGGGTGTAATAACGGGCACCCCACATCTCCCTAATGGGCAGGTAAAACTCCAGGCGCAAGCTGAGGTAGCAAGTGAGGACAGGTGCCTCATGACGTCTCCAGGCAAGTGCTATCGACACGTCTCCCAAGTACACGCAACGGTCGGAGTTCAGGTTGATGTGCCAGCACTCTGGCCCCCCAAGGAAGGTCAGACGCACATCTCCCAGGAATCCGCGCATACGTGTAGACATCGTCGCAGTAGAAGTCAATCCTGTGCAGGCCAGAAGCCGGGGAAGGCAGGATCTTCTGTCTCCTTATCGTTGTCTTCGACCAGTACAGGGTACACATAAACAACAAATAATAGAGGTACAGGGAAAGAGGTAAGACATCCTACATCATTACCAATTATAGCATGCTAGAAACAAAACAGTGCCACGCGCCCAAATAGCAATTCAACACATCATATTTAATTAATGAGCAGTAGACATAAAAATAAGTGATTAGACAGCTCCAGGCATATAATCATTATAATGACAGTTAAATCAAACATAGTTGTAGAAATAAGAATTAATGATGACAGTGTATATTATGACTCGTATGCATGCTTTCCCAGTTCCTACTCCATGGAGCTAGACTCAATCAGTCGGAGAGAAAGATCAGGAGACATGTCTGTGACTCGGCTGCCAAGGCCAGTGCTATCAATAAATTTTCTCGTGCATAATCATGGCATTGCACAGACATTCTACACTAGATCACGATATAGGACAGTCTCAAGTCCGGATCGTCGGTGCGTTTGCATCGGTTTGCCCCACGGGCAAAGGAGCTACCAACTACCCATTGTGAAGGACCCGCACCCCGACGCCCCCAAAGTCATAACAAGACCCACACTTGTCTACTCGCACCCGCACTAAGGTGTGTTCAATCTCCTAGGCAACTTGGCCTTACAACAGTCCACAAGGACACCACAATGCATAAGATACTATGCATACTCATGTATGATCCACAATCTCATACAAGTTCATAATATGCCACATTAGGCCAACATAATCATCGATATATAAATGGTCACTCACATGGACCCATAATCACATAATATCAATACCACATCAATTAATACGTCATTAGGTTCATTATGAATCCTAAATTAGAATTTGTTCCTCATTTCAAGGTTCATGTTCAAAAGTCAATTTAACATACCATGGCAATTCAATTTTCAATAATTTACATTTTATGCAAGCCCTTAAGTCTCACACTCTCATATTCTTTACTCACTTAGATTTACCTTAAGTCTTATGATGGATTCACCTTTAAGTCTAAATTTTACCAAATCATTTCAATCCCTTAATTATCCGCTCCAACACCTAGGTTATTACTTGCCTAATTGATTATGTCTTCAAGCTACCAAATCACATAATTTCACCCAAAAAGGGCTAGGAGGCCGTGACCTCCCTAGGAACTCAATTCCTAGTTCTTTCCAACTCAACACACCATTGGTTGCACCCTAAATTCACTTGATCCTCACTTGTTACACTAGCTCACCAATGACCCCAAATTGGGCTCAAAACCGTGGCCACCACTTGGGTTTCAATCTCAATTCTTTTCTTCCATTACATCCCATTTTTATCTCTTGATTAATTCCAATTCAATGCTTGTTACAATTTATCACAATTTCTCTTAATTACTAGCCCCAAAACCGTGGCTACCAAGAAGGATTCTCAAAGGTCATTCTTCCATTTCCAATCACGACATCCACTCAAATATTCCATTACATACGTTGGTTAATTTGAATCTTATACCAATTACAATTTCAACACAAACTCCTCTAGTTTTCTAACCTAAAACCGTGACACTCCTTGGTGGGTGTTCAATCATTTTTCTTCCATTTTAAATCACTCAATCCATTCCAACAATCCATTATATACAACTAATCAAACCAATAACATAAATTAATTAAAATCAACATATAACATAATTAATCATTAAAATCAAGAAAAACCCTCATTAGGGTTCTTCACAAATCAACACAACCAAGGTTCCTAGATGCTAAAAATGGTTGAAGAGGAGTGTCTTCCTCTTACCAAGATGAAGAACCAAGAAAATTCCAAGAAGCACTCTTGATTTTCAGATTTGAAGCTCAAAACCCTAGAAAATGTGGTCCAAGTTAGAACAATGTAATGATGTGAAAAAGAAGAAGAAAATGACCATTAAATCAAGAGGAAACCAGAAACGAAAATGGAAGTGAAGGTCTGAAATTTTTTCAGCCATGGAAGCTCACCTTCAAAGCTTGAAAAATGGTTGAAGATGGAAGCTTTCTTGAAAACTCCAAGCACAAAAGATGATGAGAAGGAGTAGGAGATTAAGAAAACATGGTTGGTGTAAATTTTTATGAAGGTTGGGGTTCTTGGGGTGGCTGGCCGTGAGGTGTGTGGGTGGGAAGAAAAGAAATATTTGAAGAAGGAAAAGAAGAAGAAGAACGTAAATGAAGAGGAAGAAAGTGTTTTTGGTGATAATGAGTTAAATGAAATATTATGATAAATGAATCAATTCATTCTCCTTGAGTGGCTGCAGAATACGTAAAAGAGAGAGAAGAGTGGGTGAGAAATTTGGCTTCCAAAGGAAGCCAAGATATTGATGGTCAAAGCTTGGGTCAAAGTTTCTTAAGGAAGCTTGAATATTTAACTATTAAATTTGAATTAAAGTGATTTGATTAGACATAAAGCGGATTACATTAGGATAATGTGATAGTATTTTTATTACACACTATTATCCAATAGATAATAGTTACTGATTAATGATCGTATTTAATTAATCTGACAGATAAATTTTTCATTGTCTTGATTTAATTGTATCCAGTAAGATTTCTCGAAAATTGCGAAACCTCGTAAAGCGTGTCAAGTCCCGGGTTTAGTAAGATCCCCGTCGACTTATCCATAGTTCCAGTCCGAGAGAAAACATCGCGTTTTCCTTCGGTCAAGTGCACACGCACGCAAAACGAGGAATATACGGTAATATTCGACGTTTCCAGAAAATTCCCAAAAATTGCAAATATTATAAAACGACCATTCGTCATATAATTTTTCAATTTTTGAAGCGCTACAGTCGTTTTCCCGACTCTGCTCGAGTTTCACGTAAAACGAGAAATATATTAAAATATTCGTCGTTTCCGAAAAATTCCAGAAAAATCCACATAAATCACAAATATTAGAAAATGACTATTCATGGTGAAATAATCAATTTCTGGAGTGTTACACTGGTCTCAGCAATTCTCACCAGGTGTGCACGCAAAACGAGAAATATATTAAAATATTCATCGTTTCCGAAAAATTCCAGAAAAATTCCTAAAAATCAAGAATATTATAAAATGATGATTTATGATCAAATATGTATTTTTTGGGATGTTACAAAGCTCATTCTTTGGAATGAAGACGACCAAGTTGAAGTAATAGAAGTAGATGACAGTCCTTGCTATCTTCAGCAACTTCATGTCGATTTTAGAATATATACTCCAAATGTTAAACCAGTAACAGCAAGTGGTGGAGTGATTAATAAGGACGCACTTGAAGTTTTCCTGAGGGATCAATTTGGTGTACGACTGGTGAAGAAGGCCGAAGAAGATCGGCCAAGCACTAGTTATGAGTGTTAAGGATTACTCAGAAAAATTGTCGGCTTATTTAGCCGACAAAGCAGTATTCACTACTGAAGGCATGCTGTCGGATTGTATAATTGATGACGGTCCTTTAGGATTTGAAAAAAGGATTGATGAAAAGCAGAGTGTGGAAGTGGAAGATCCTTTGGAAGAAATAAACTTGGGCACTGAAGCAGATAGAAGGCCCATTTTCGTAAGTTCATTTCTGCTAAAGGATTTTAAAGAAAAGCTTGTCGGGTTAATTATGGAATATAAAGATTATTTTGCCTGGGATTATGATGAAATGCCTGGATTGAGCAGAGATCTTGTCGAGCACAGATTGCCTCTGAAAGAAGGATGCAGACCTGTTAGGCAAGCTAATAGGAGATTTGCACCTGAGGTGATATTAAAGATAAAAGAGATTGAAAGATTGCTCAAAGCCAAATTCATCAGAACCACCAGGTATGTCGAATGGCTTTCTAATATTGTTCTTGTAGTTAAGAAAAATGGTAAGTTGAGAATATGTGTAGATTTTAGAAATTTGAATACTGCCACACCTAAAGATGAGTATCCTATGCCAATTGCGGACATGTTAGTTGATGCCGCATCTGGACATGAATTATGAAGTTTTATGGATGGTCATGCAGGTTATAATCAAATTTTTATAGCCGAAGAGGACGTGTCGAAAACTGCCTTCAGGTGCCCAGGAGCTATTGGGACATTTGAATGGATAGTCATGCCTTTCGGTTTAAAGAATGCAGGGGCCACTTATCAGAGAGCAATGAATACAATTTTCCATGATGTCATTGGAAAATTTATAGAAGTCTACATCGACGATGTCATTGTCAAGTCGGAAACGAAGGAAAGCCATTTGACAAACTTAAGACAGGCATTCGACAAAATGAGGAAGCATAGCCATAAGATGAATCCAGAAAAATGCGGTTTTGGAGTGTCGGCTGCCAAATTCTTGGGTTTCCTAGTCCATAAAAAAGGTATAGAAGTGGACAAGAATAAAGCCAAGGCAGTTTTGGAGGCCACACCACCGACAAACAAGAAAGAATTGCAATCTTTTTTAGGAAAAGTTAACTTCCTAAGAAGATTTATATCCAAATTGTCAGGAAGAACCAGAGTTTTTGCTCCATTGATCAAGTTGAAGGCTGAACAGGATTTTGTGTGGGAACCTTGCCACCAAGAAGCCTTCGACCAGATAAAGCAGTATTTGACAAAACCACCAGTCATGATGCCTCCAGTGCCTCGTCGACCGTTGAAATTGTATATATCAGCATCAGAAGAAACCATAGCAAATATGCTGGCTCAAGATGTAAATGGCGTCAAAAGGGCCGTGTATTATCTTAGTCGGGCTTTAAATGATGTCGAGAGAAGATATAGTGCAATAGAGAAACTTTGTTTAGCATTGTATTTCTCATGTACTAAGCTTAAATATTACATGATGCCTTGTAATGTACTGGTTATGTCAAAAACTGATATAATAAAATATATATTATCAAAACCAGTGTTAAATGGTCGTATTGGAAAATGGACTATCGCTTTGTCAGAATTTTCTTTACAATATGTACCAATGAGAGCAGTAAAAGGCCAAGCAATTACCGATTTCTTAGCCAATCATCCTTGTCTGGATGTAAAAACTATAAATATTGTCAGTTTAAAATCTTGGTGTTTATATTTTGATGGTTCAAGGCATCAAAATGGAATTGGAGTAGGGATTTTAATTGTTTCCCCTCAAGGTACTCCAACTAAGTTCATGTTTGAACTTAAATATACTTGTTCTAACAACGAGGCTGAATATGAAGCCTTAATTGTCGGATTGGAGATACTAGTGGAAATGAAAGCACGTAATGTGCATATATTTGGTGATTCGCAGTTGGTCGTTAAGCAACTTGCCCAAAAATATAAATGTGTTAGTGAAAATCTAATGAAATATTGTGTTGTGGCAAGTAAGTTAATGAAACAATTCGACGAAGTAACTGTCGAACATATTTCCAAAGATTTAAATGAAGAGGCTAATGAATTAGCACAAGTAGCCTCTGGTTATAGACTTTCATCCAAGGTTCTTACAAATCTAATAGAAATAAGGGAACTTTTATATCCATTAGAGGAAAGAGATATACTACAAAATGACATTTCGACGATTAATGATTGGAGACAACCAATATTGAGTTATTTGGAAAATCCCAATCAAGATGTGCATAGAAAGCTCAAGTATAGAGCATCGAAGTTTGTGGTATTAGGGGGAACCTTGTATAGAAAGTCTGTCGATGGAAATTTAGAAGTTTGCCTGAGTGAAGCAGAGGCTTATATTGACTTGCGTAAGTCCACGAAGGAATTTGTGGAGCTCATCGTGCAGGTGGTGAAAAGATGAAATGGGTCCTTCGACGTCAAAGGTATTATTGGCCAACGCTAGTTAGGGATTGTATCATGTTTGCCAAGTCTTGTGAAGAGTGTCAAAGACATGGCCATATACAAAATGTTCCTGCCAGTGAGTTACACGCTATAGTTAAACCTTGGCCTTTCAGAGGATGGGCTTTGGATTTAATTAGCCAAATTCATCCTGTCTTGTCGAAAGGACACAAATACATTCTAGTAGGAGTCGATTACTTCACCAAATAGGTTGAGGCTGTAGCCTTGAAGGATGTAACTCAGCAGGATATGATTAACTTTATTGAAGATAATATAGTTTATCGGTTTGGAATACCACAAACTTTGACAACCGACCAAGGATCAGTATTCATTGGAAAGAAAGTTGTCGAATATGCTAGTTCAAGGAAGATTAAAATGCTCACGTCGACGCCATATTATGCTCAGGCGAATGGCCAAGTAGAGGCCGTGAACAAAATAATCATAAATTTGATTAAAAAGCATATTGGTCGACAACCTAGAAACTAGCATAATACTCTTAATCAAATTCTATAGGCATATAGAAATTCACCAAGAGAATCGACGGGCACTTCACCATATAAGTTAGTTTATGGTCATGATGCAGTGTTACCAGTTGAGATCAATCTTCAATCCATTCGAATTCAAAAACAAGACGAGTTACCAATTGAACATTATTGGAACTTGATGTTTGATGAATTAAACGAATTAAGTGATGAAAGATTAGTAGCTCTAGAAAACTTGATTCGATAGAAAGAAAGAATGGCAAAGTTTTACGACAGTCGAGTTAAGTATAAATCTTTTAAGATTGATGACTTGGTTTGGAAAGTTATTCTGCTTATGGATAAGAATTGTCGAGAATATGGAAAATGGTCCCCAAAATGGGAAGGACCATTTAAAATTACTCAAGTATTTTCTGGGAATGCTTATGCACTTGTCGAGATTAATTCTGGTTTGAGGATTAAATCAATTAATGGCAAATATTTAAAGCCATATAAACCGACAATGTATGAAGTGAAGATAGAAATTGAGTAAAAATGAAATTTCATTCATATATTCAACAAATACAAATTACATACTGATATTACATTTGGTTTAGATTGTCAAGGAAGATAACAGAGAAATAAACTTATTCTAAATAAACCAGAAGCTTCTCTCTAGCTGAATGTGTTCTAAATTGAGCTCGTAGGACCTGAGGAAAAGGAAGGAGCAGACGACCCTTAACTTGTCCTGGACGAGATTTTGGATGGTCGTCTACTCCCTGATGAGCCATTCTCGTCATAATAACCATGTTTTAAAAACATTTGGTTATTACGATGATTACTGAAGCTCATCAAGAATATTACGATTCTTACTGAAGCTCAAAATAAGAGTCACCATTAATACATAAGCCTTCTTCCATTTTTCCCATTGAGAGAAGATGAAATTTTCTGATGACATGGTAAATTTCATTGAAAAGGAAGAAAGGAAGGGTTGGGTTATACTATTTGAATCTTGGTGTCTCGAAGGACACTATTTATAGGGATTTTTTGCGGAATAGGTTATTAACTTACGTTATAATTAATTAAATTAATTATGATGTATAGTTACGAGATGCATTGAAAAGAAACAGAATGAAAGAGCATTTAAAATATATAGAATTATAGAGCAATAATAAAAAAAAAGGGGTATTGGAAATTGATCAAAAAGAATGCTTTATTAAGTATTGGCCTAGAAGGCCATACAAATTCTGTCGGATAGATAGACCGACAATATATATATAAAAAAATACTTAGAATTTTTGAAGAACCCCCCAAGAATCTTCTAAAGATTGCTTGTCGGAGCAGGCAGTTTGATATTCCGCTTCAAGAGAATTTATTTTTGCCAATACAGTTTTGGCTTCCATAGCCCATTGCTTGGTATTATTGGCAATACTTTGTTATCTGGCAACCCCTTGTTCTAATGCTGTTTGAAGTTTTTGGTTGCGACGACGAGCAGCTTCGAGTTTCTTCTCCAAGTCTTCAATTTCCTTGTCGACCTCTTCTTTTTTGGTTTTTCCTTTTATCAGATTTTCCTTCAGAGTAACACTTTCACTTTTTGCGTCGGTCAACTGCTTCAAAATCCTGGATTTCTCTTGAATCTCTTGTGTGTAAGCAGGAATGACTCGACGAATGATTGACATTTTTGTCGTTAAACTTTGAAGAAAATCTTTGACAGTTGTCGGAAGAGCTCGACTGGTTATGGGTAATTGCTGAGCAAGAGGCTCAAGCTCAAGTACGACTGCCATCATTCTTTCTTGTAGAGGTTGGTCAGAAATTAAGTGCTCGAAAGAATAGGTAAAGGCATTTTTCAACTCAGTTAAGAGTCCAGTAATATGAGAATCACTGGAATCTTGTCCAAGTTGAGTTGAGGAGCGAGCCGATTGAGGAGAACTTTGGTGGCCGCTCGACAACATTGTAATCAATTCATCCAAGTCTGCCTCCATATCCTCGCCACTTTCTGGCACACCAATCATTAAGTTGGCTGGAGGAGATGGAGGTGGATTAATTGGAGCAAATTCCGCCAGCAGGGTGTCCATATTGAATTCTTCTGGGATGATTTGAGCAGGATTGGTTTGCCCTGAATGAGAAGGACCTTCAATACCTGGGGGGATTGGAGTTTTCTCTGAAACTTCGGCAGTTTGGGATTCTGTTTGAAGTAGTGAAGAAACGGTAGATGTAGCAAGGATCAAGGGAGTGTGAGATCCTGAAGGATTCTTGGTTCCTAACGTTTGGGGGCTGTCGTATATAGCCAAGCTTGTTGAATCCTGAAGATGAATAGAAGAAATTTTAGAATAAATAATACATTGAAAATAGTTGAATGAGGTGAGATACATTACCTCAGGAGATTGTTGTATCGGATCTTCAGTTCTTGGTTCGACAGTTGGTTTAAGAGGATGGTCTGTAGGTTGTTCATCTTCTAGATCCTGAATGATAGCATTAAGTGTTAAATAAGTGGTAGGAATCAAGAATTTAAGGAAAAGAAGTATGTTAATCTACCTCAGATGAAAGACAAATGGTATCTGTTTCTTCGACAGGAGGCTTTGAAGTAGAAATGCTGGTTTAAGTCTTCTTTTTCTTTTTCTGTGGAGACAAAAAGGGTGAGATTTTGTTGCATGGTATTAAGGAATACAATAATGAGGCATACCTTTGGAGGATGTGCTGGAGATGGAATTGAAGATTCGACATGAGAAACCAAGGTAGCAGGAGCAGATTCGCTAATCTGAATCCGACAATAATTTAGACTGGAACAAAGTTAAAACCGAGTCTTAATATATGGTCGGAAAAGTATATACCTTGAGGGTTTTTGATTTGGAAACGTCTTGTTTCAAAGGACTTTTTGTCGGTAGTGATGCGGCAGATTTGGCCTTTGAAGCCTTGGGAACAGGAGGTTTTTGGGCCTTTTTGCTTTTCTTTTTCTTTAAAGAAGTAGTTTCATCTTCTTCATTATCGTCACTTCCTTGAGGCTGTTTGTATTCTAAAGGTCTCTTCAATGGGAGTGCTGCAGGACGGAAGGTATATTTAGTAAATGAGGCATAAAATTAAAAGTAGCATAATGTAAGGAGGAAAATACCTTCAGGTATTTTAGTGATGACTCGGGTGTTCCAGGCAAATTGTTCGTACGACAAGGCAAACCGACGAGTAAACTTGACTTCTGGAGTTCTTGTAAGAAAAATATTACTCACAGAATAGGTCCTATCTAAAATAGGAAAGTTACCAGCCCTTGTAGGTTTACCTGGGAATTCGTCGGCCAATCCGAAACGAGCACAAGGAAAAAGCACTGGCTTTGGAAAAGGGATTTGAAAAGGTTCAAGCCGTGCTAAAGGGTTTTTTTATAGAAACAGAGAGAAAATTGGTAGAACATTTCTCCTTGTGTGCTCGTTTTAGTTCGGCTACGATTTCTTCACAATGTCGAACAATTAAGCGAGAAAACCTGAAGTCCCACTTGATTTTGTAATATTTTTCAAAAGCCTTGATATCTTGAATATGTATACCTTTGGTTTTTGATGGAGGATCTTGACCCTGCACAGGAATCAGAATTTCAGTAATACGGCTTCGACAGATATCAATGTCGATATGATAAGGGCTAAATATTTAGTCCACCAATCGACAAAATCTTTTGAAACTCCTCTGTAGGGGGTGAATGTAGAGATCTTGAAGTGAAATTTGTGCCTCTCATTTTTTGAAGCTACTCGAACGAGATCCGACATGCTTGGTAGGTGGCCATTGATGAAGTGTTCTCTGGCTTTATGAGAGAAAGGTGCTGGAATAGCTTGACAAAATCCTAATTGTCGAGCTACTGAGTTTGGTAGACACAGCTCTAAAGATTTGTCTGTCGAACCAGGGAGACCAGCTACCAGAACTTGTCGACAAAGAAAGTTCGACCAGATAGAAATGTTGTCGCCATGAATAAGAGGATCGTCGGATAGAATTGGTCGAGTAAACCATTCAGGACCGAAAGAGCGATCGGCAAAAGGAGCAAAATATATATCTTCAGTGCTAAAGGAGATGGAATGAAAAATACTGAAGAAATACATGAAATTTTCCAAGCTTGCTTTGTGAGTTTTCTCATGTTTTACATGGCAAAGTCTGATGCCATATGTAGCAAGAGAGACTGTCGGAGGAGAAGAGTCGACTAAGTAATCTCCTAGTATGGCATTCAACCAAAGTTGAAGTAACCATATTGGACCACCAGAGTTGGTTTTTCTTTACTTGAACTCTGATGCTCTGGATAATTTCACCTATGCTCAAATAGAGATTGGCTAGGAGAAATTGACCAAGAGCTAGTCGTCGACCTTCATGAAGAAGATTGGCAAGATGAAGAAAGGATTTGGATATCTGAACTGACTTAAAACCTATAGCATAGGCTGAAAGCCAGAGTAGAAGAAAAGCTATATGTTCTTCGTCGGTCACAGAATCCAATTCAGAGGGAAAAGGAAGTTGGAGCTTTTGAATATACGTCAATAATGTTTGAAGGTTGAAGAACAGGCGTAATGATTTCCCCATCTGGTCGAAGACCAGTTATGGCAGATACGTCGAAAAGTGTTGGACCCATCATGCCATAAGGAAATTGGAAGGAGTTGGTAGTTTTGTTCCAGAAAAAGAAGGAAGCACCTAGCATGCAAGAATCCATTTTTATGGGATAACGAGAGAGCTGAATGCAATCGAAAATCCCTATTTCCCTCCATAGACTTTCTTTGGAAGCTTGAACTCTGTCAAGCCATTCAAGATACCCATTGATATGGGTAGGAGGAGTCTGAATGTACCTTTCGATTTTCCAAAGTAGATAGGAATGGAAGGAAGAGAAGCCAAGATAGCTTCTTGGGGACTTTTACAAGGAAAAAGGAATTTATTTCGTCCGTAATAGATTCCTTGGACGAACCGGGCCTAAGAAAGCGTAGGAGGATCTAAGGATAATGAGGAGTCGTTGATGGGGAGTATTACCTTCGAGAAGTGCTAAAGTTCAGACTTTTGCAGAACTGGGTCGTTGAAGACTGCATGATTACCCAAATCTGTTGTTGGCGCATTGGGAGTTTGAGAGCTAGAAGCCATTGGAGAAGGTTAGAGTTTGCAAAGGAAACGGGAGAGAATGAGAGGTTGAAGAAATTGAACAGTGAAGAAAAGTGAAAAGGTTGAAGAAGATGAACAGTGAAGAGAAGTGAAAAGTTTGAAAACGGTGAGCAGTGATATAGAGTGAAAAGTCGTGTGAAATTCAAAAAAAAAAAGAGGAATAGTTTTTTCCGCGAGAAAATAGGGGTAATTATGAGCCCTATTTATTAGAAACGACTATTTATTGTTTGCTATGATATGATTGATTATGACCGTTCAAGTATTGAAGAGTTCTGATTGGATTTGAATATATCCATATAAAGGACTTTCGATTCTCATAAAATTTTTCTTTCTTCTGTCGACGTCGAAAGAAAATTTTTGGGGGGCATCTGTTGGAAGTAAAAATAAAGATTTGGCAGTCTATCGGTTGATGGAGGTTTTGAGGAAACTTTCTGAAATATTGAGCCGACAGAAGTGTCAAACAGAGAAGTCGACAGTAGCATTGGATAAAGAGGAAGATTCTAATGAGGTTAAGGTATTGATGTCAGTGAGAAGAAGTATCCGACAGGGAGATTGCATTTAGTTAACGAAAACTGTTTAAGAGTAGTCGAGTGCTGGTTTCGTCGAAAATTGGGTACTTGCTGAAGGATAAAATCGCTCGAACGTGTTGGTCTTTTTAGGATGTCAGTTATTTTTGATATTGTCTATAAATACCAGTAGTCATAATGTAAAAGTGGAGGTTATTTGCTGATACAAAATCCTAACATCTCAACCCGAGCAAATTAAAGGATTTTTGTCCAAGTATGCCTTCTTTTTCCATTTCATGTCATTTAAATTAATGCAATGTTCCTTTAAAATTCTTTACTTTTTCAGTCTCGTCTTTTAAATTCTCTTTACAGTTCTTCGCACTTTTATGTGCTTTTCTTTACTGTTTTTCCATTTAAATTCTGCACTTTAATTTCGTGTCATTTACATACTTTCAATTAATTTTCTGCACTTTAAGATTCTTACTTAGTTTCTTTAAATTTCCTTAATCTTTTCAAACTCTCCTTTCTGCATTTTCCTGTTTATTTTATTTCAAATTTCTTAAATTTCTTTTGTTTACTGTTAAAACTATTTTTATAACGAGATTACCACATAACTCGTGAACCCACATTCATTTTGATATATTTATTTATTTGTTAGAATTAATTCTGAATCTTTAAACTAAAATTCTACATAAACAATGCTACACACACATTTTCAAACAGCTCACATCTCACATCTCACATCTACACAATTTCGACTATTGATCTCTGCTGATCCCACCTTGTTTTTTTATACACCTACACTCGGTTCAGAGATGTGACAGAAAAAAATGGGTGTGCAACTAGTATTTTCCGTTTTTCCTTAGTTATCTACTTATCTCAAATTCGGAAATGGATCCCCAAAAAACTACAGGAAATCATAAACGTAAAAAAAAAATATACTGTGATGCAAAACATTAATGGAAAATATAATACAAGAAGTTTTAACCACCATATTAGGAATTGCACTCTTTGCAGTTTTTTTAATCCTAGTCCCTCAAATTCACTGAAGCAGGGTAAATGTTTAAAACTCAATGAATGTAACTCAGTAAGTTAAAGTTTAAAACAAATACTAAAAAATAAAATAAAAAAGATCTATTCTGTACCTTAACCATTGCTGTTCCATTGTCAGAAACAAGAGGTTCTGCTGGAATCTTAATAAATGAGGAATCGTCAGTAGAAGTGCACCGTCTCTATAAACACAGCCACTAAACAAAGAACTGAAGTGGCAAGTAATGAGATTGAAAAGCAATTTTAAAAGAAAAAGCGCTGCACTAAGCATGACGAAATGTCAACGCCCGATTTTGTCGGGTCGAAAAAAGAAAAGGATTAAGAAACTTAAAAAAATAAACAAAAAAAACTAATCAATTATTGAATCGTGGATCATTCGGTCTACTGGGGACTTATGACTGAGCTTATAGTCGGGCTTTTAACCTAATTCGACTAATAAAAATGCTAAGTTAAGATTTTTTTAAAAAATTATTTAATTAAATAAGTTAAGTTTCATATTTTTAAAAAATAATTTTTAAGATAAACGAATATATTTAATTACATATATTAACGTGATAGAGGTAAAAATAAAGATTTGACAATTTATCGTATTAAATGATGGATGTGAAGAAATTTTTTAAAATATTGAGCCGACAGAAATGTCAAACGAAGAAGTCGATAGTAGCATTGAATAAGAGGAAGATTCTAGTATGGCTATAAGGTATTGGTGTTAGTAAGAAGAATTATTCGACAGTAAAGTTACATTGAGTCGACGAAAATTGGTCAAAAGCAGTCAAGAGTTGGTTTTGTCAGAAAGCGGATACTTGCTGATGGAAAAAACTGCTCAAACGTGTTGATCTTTTAGGGTGTCAGTTATTTTTAATCTTGTTTATAAATATCAGTAGTCATGATGTAAAGGAAGAGGTTATTTGCTGATACAAAATCCTAACATCTCAACTCGAGTAGATTAAAGGATTTTTATCCAAGTATGCCTTCCTTTTCCATTTCATATTATTTAAATTAATGCAATGTTCTTTACTTTTCAGTTCTGTCTTTTAAATTTTCTTTTCAGTTCTTCGCACCTTTACTTGTTTTTCTTTACTGTTTTTTCCAATTAAATTCTGCACTTTAATTTTGCGCAATTTATATGCTTTCAATTAATTTTTTGCATTTTAAAATCAGTTTCTTTAAATTTCCTTAATCTTTTCAAAGTTTGCTTTCTGCATTTTTATGCTTATTTACTTCAAATTTCTTAAATCTCTTTTGTTTACTGTTAAAACTATTTTTATAACGAGATTACCACATAATTTTGAATTCATATTCGTTTTGATACATTTATTTATTTGTTGAAATTGATACTAAATCTTTAAACCAAAATTCTACTTAAACAAATTAGCACGCCCAGTAGGACGAGTTTAGAGTAACTCGTAGTGTTATAGGAAATGGTGTTATGCGTTTAAGGAGTGGAAGATTTATCTACCCTTCTTAGAATACGCAAACCATGAGTAATGTAAGTAGTCAGGCTTCGGATATACCTTCGACAGTAGATTCGTGTCTTGTGTCACCTAACCTGTGTTAATACGGGTTTGGTAGAGGATGTTATAGCAACTGGTGCTCTTCGAAGTAATCCAGTAGTGGAACAAGTGTTGCCTAGAATGACTCAGCTATCGCCGAGTCAGCCAAGTAACCAAAGCATAATAAATTCAAATTCGAGGTTTGTGCCCCAATATGGGTTGCCACCGAATTATGTACCTCCTATTATGGAACAAACGGGACTTGGCTCTACTTTAATTAATACTGTCGGTCAATCAGTAGCTTCACAAGGCCAACCACAGATAAGTTCGGCCTTGGCAAGTTTTGGTAGCCAAAGAATAGGGGTTGCAGGAACAAGCAATCCAACTCCCTTTCAACAAGAGAGATTGAATTTGGGACCAATTTTCTCAAATATGTCGAGAGACAATCCCCAAAGTATAACAGGGCCAACTATGAATTCTTTGGCCAGTTTTCGACAACAAATGGATGAAAGCAACCATGACATGGTGCATATGTTCACTCAGTAAATGGGTGCTGTGATTACGCCAATCATGGAAAATACAAATAATGTCTGTAGCGCATTGGCTCAGGAAATGGCAAGGCTAAACTAAGCCTTGGGAGTAAGTGATTTGGCCAATGATAATATTCATGGAGCCCAGCCTGGGGTAAATAGAGAAATGGTCACACCTCAGGCAAATGTGGGGCAAAATCAATAAAACTTAGATCAACCAGGTCAAAATAATCAGCCTCGTTTGGAATATGGAAATGTCCATGTGCTCCGTCGAGGAAATGAAGATCAAATGGCTAGAAATGATATGGCCATGAGATTGCTTCGACCAAATCTTGGGGGGCACCAAATGGTTGAACAAAATGTAAACCAAATAGTGGAACAAGTGTTGAATAGATTTGGTTTTAACGTTGGCTATGCCAACCAGCCATATTTTGTATCAACATTTCCTGAATGGGTCCAACAGGCAGAGTTGCCTAAAGGAGTTAAGATTCCAAAACTTTCCAAGTTTGCAGGAGAAAGTGGGGAATCGACCGTCGAATATATTGCACGGTTTACAATAGCGATGGGGGAGTTGGCCACTGTTGAAGGCCTTAAAATAAGATTCTTCCCAAGTTCTCTCACAAAAAATGCTTTTTCCTGGTTTTCGACATTGAGACCAAATTCAGTTCACTCTTGGACTCAATTGGAAAGAAGCTTTCATGATCAATTTTTTATAGGAGATTTGAAAGTGGGACTTACAAATCTCTTCAACATCAAAAGGATGTATAATGAAACTGTGGATGACTATCTGGTTAGGTTCCGACAAATGAGGAGTAGATGTTTTACTCCAATACCAGAGGTCGAAATAGTAAAGGTAGCTGCAGGTGGTTTAGATTATTATATAAGGAAGAAGTTAGTGAATCAACATTTAGTTGATCTTGCCCAATTAGGTGAAAAAGTTAGGCAAATAGAATAACTAAAAGTTGAAAAGATTCAAAAACAAAAATGATTTCTTAAAAGAGAAAAGGTGGCATTCGTTGGATTAAATGAATCCGACAATGAGTTTGAAGGCAACGATGATGAGTTCAAAGTTAACATTGCTGAACTTCAGAACGGTCCTCCTTATGTTTGTCAGGCGTTACAGCCTACTAGAAATAAGGAGAAAATGTGTTACGTTAATAGGAAAACATATATATTTGACGTAACCAAAGCCGACAAGATTTTTGATTTGTTACTAAAAGATAAACAGATTAAACTGTCGGAAGGTCATAGGTTGTTAAAGTTGGATGAAATTAAAGACCGAAAATACTGTAAGTTTCATAATAGTTTCGGTCATGTTACTAATGAATGTGTTCGTTTCAGAGACATAATTCAAAAAGCAATAATGGATGGGCGTCTGAAGTTTGCCGACAAGCTTAAAGCGGATATGAAAGTTGACACAGATCCGTTTCGGTGAAGTATATTGTGTTGACCAGCAAGTTCCTTTAAACGTTGGGATGCTCAACATAAGGAAGTTGCAAGAGTTCAACGTGGATACAAAGGATGCAACCGACGTATATCCTAAGCCAGGTGAGTCTCTTGAGACATTTCTTGAAAGAAAGAAAGATGAGGGCAAGGTAAGGTTGTGCCCAAGGTGTAATGCAGTATATGATGAGCTTGCTGCGAAGAAAGCTGCTGAAGAACAACTAAGTGTCCAGCTGGGTAAGGAAAGAGTTCTCGACAGAAAAACCTGGAGACCACAGAAGACTTTTCATGCTCCAAGGCCAAAGCCAGTCTACATGCCTAGGCCTAACATGAATGGTTGGTTAGTCGAACCACAGGGGTTTGTGGGAAACAAAGCTCATCTCAGACCATTTAAGACTAGGGTGCCACCTGCTAATGTTGTCGTGAATAAGTGGATGAAGAATTTCGTATTGGATGGACATACGTATTTTCGATGGAATGTGTCTGCCAGGAGGAGTAATTTTCAAAGGGATCAACCTTTTTGGAATGAAGACTACAAGAATGGAAGAATTGATTTAAGAAAAACTTCGATTGGCCAAGATGAAGCAGGGTCATCAAAGGTTCTTCCAATGTCTAAGAGTAAGAAAAGGAGATTACAGAGATTAAGACAAGCACAAAAGAGAAAAGATATGGCTGAAGGATTACTGATCAAGGAGCAGCCCATAGAAACAGGTTGTTTGGTGGTCGAAAAGCAACCAATGCTTGATCAGGATAAAGATGGTAGGAAGATAAAAAGTGTTACCAAGATATCATTCCCAGGGGAGCCGACAACAAATGAAGTTAGACGGCTTGACACTGATGATAAATCCTGACAAGAAAGGTTGGAAGAAATAAGAAGGGGTAAGCAAGTTCGAAGGCCAATTCCAAATAAAACAAAGAGGAAATGGCCAATTGGATTGATAGCGGCAGAAAAAGAGGCAAGAAAGAACAGTTTACCAGTCGAAAAGGACAAGGAGTTAATTAACTCGAATGCTGCAAACCCGACAATAGGAAGAGAGCAGATTAAGGACTCTGGAATTGGAGATAGCAATATTGAAGATTGGTCGAGAGAAGAAATCAGGAGAATCTTAGAAGACCCAGATCAAGATGTTGAGTGGAGGAAGAAAGTGCTCAACATAAGAAAAGAAAGAGAGAGATTGGCAAAGCCTGACTGTCAAGATATAGACCCAATGACTAATGAAGTTATTGAGGCCTTGAATGATCCAGAGGATCCTTTAGGCCTTGGTGATGAGGAGCAATTCGACATGGACATCAACTTGGAAGATAATCTCGACGATATCTTGACGGCTATGGATAGTAATTTGCTGTCGAAAGATTACTTCAGGATTGGAAGGCATTTAAGTGATGAAGAGTTGTCCGACGAGGAGGAATTCTTGAAGTCAATGAGTGTTAATTTGGTTTCAGTGTTACCTGCAGATTTTGAAGGGTATCACGAAATTGAGTACACTGGGGAGAATGAAGAAGATTTTGATGACCTAGATGATCATTGGCTTCTTTTCCAAGACAATATGATCACAGTCTTTGATAATACAGCTCAGCTTGAAAAATCAACAGAAGATCAAAAGGCTCATTTACGACTGTTACACATCAAGGCTCTGTTGGAAGGAAAACCCACCAATAGAGTTTTGATTGACGAGGGGGCAGCAATCAATTTAATCCCAAAGGCCATGATAAAAAAACTTGGGAAAGATGAGTCAGATTTGATGTTGACAAACATGATAGTCATAGATTTCAGTGGTAAAACCTCCCCATCAGACAGAGTGGTGATGTTGAAAGTACAAGTCGGATCTGTGGCAAGGCCGACATTATTTGTGGTAATTCCGACGAAGTCAAGTTACAATCTTTTGCTAGGGAGAGATTGGATTCATGCCGTCGGAGCAATACCATCAACAGTTCATCAGAAGCTCATTCTTTGGAATGAAGACGACCAAGTTGAAGTAATAGAAGCAGATAACAGTCCTTGCTATCTCCAGCAGCTTTATGTTGATTTCAAATTTATGCTCCAAGTGTTAAACCAGTAACAGCAAGTGGTGGAGTTATTAACAAAGACGCACTCGAAGTTTGCTTGAGGGAACAGTTTGGTGTACGACTGGTGAAGAAGGCCAAAGAAGATCGGCCAAGCACTAGTTATGAGTGTTAAGGATTACTCAGAAAAATTGTCAGCTTATTTAGCCGACAAAGCAGTATTCACTGCTGAAAGCATGCTGTCGGATTGTGTAATTGATGACGGTCCTTTAGGATTTGAAAAAGGGCTTGATGAAAAACAAAGTGTGGAAGTGGAAGATCCTTTAGAATAAATAAACTTGGGCACTGAAGCAGATAGAAGGCCCATCTTCGTGAGTTCATTTCTGCCAAAGGATTTCAAAGAAAAGCTTGTCTAGTTAATTATGGAATATAAAGATTGTTTTGCTTGGTATTATGATGAAATGCCTGGGTTGAGCAGAGATCTTGTCAAGCACAAATTACCTCTGAAAGAAGGATGCAGACCTGTTAGGCAAGCCAATAGGAGATTTGCACCTGAGGTGATATTAAAGATAAAAGAAGAGGTTGAAAGATTGCTCAAAGCCAAATTCATCAGAACAACCAGGTATGTCGAATGGCTTTCTAATATTGTTCCTGTAGTTAAGAAAAATGACAAGTTGAGAATATGTGTAGATTTCAGAAATTTGAACACTGCCACACCTAAAGATGAGTATCCTATGCCAATTGCGGACATGTTAGTTGATGTCGCATCTGGACATGAATTATTAAGTTTTATGGATGACCATGCAAGTTATAATCAAATTTTTATAGCTGAGGAGGACGTGTCAAAAACTGCCTTCAGATGTCCAGGAGCTATTGGGACATTTGAATGGGTAGTCATGCCTTTCGGTTTAAAGAATGCAGGGGCCACTTATCAGAGAGCAATGAATACAATTTTCCATGATGTCATTAGAAAATTTATGGAAGTCTACATTGACGATGTCATTGTCAAGTCAGAAATGAAGGAAAGCCATTTGACAAACTTAAGGCAGGCATTCGACAGGATGAGGAAGCACAACCTTAAGATGAATCCAGAAAAATGTGATTTTGGGGTGTCGGCTACTAAATTCTTGGGTTTCCTAGTCCATAAAAAAGGTATAGAAGTGGACAAGAATAAAGCCAAGGCAGTTTTGGAGGCCACACCACTGACAAACAAGAAAGAATTGTAATCTTTTTTAGGAAAAGTTAACTTCCTAAGAAGATTTATATCTAACTTGTCGGGAAGAACCAGAGTTTTTGCTCCATTGATCAAGTTGAAGGCTGAACAGGATTTTGTGTGGGAACCTTGCCACCAAGAAGCTTTTGACCAGATAAAGCAGTATTTGACAAAGCCACCGGTCATGATGCCTCCAGTGCCCCGTCGACCGTTGAAATTATATATATCAGCATCAGAAGAAACCATAGGAAGTATGCTGGCTCAAGATGTAAATGGTGTCGAAAGAGCCGTGTATTATCTTAGTCGAGTTTTAAATAATGTCGAAAGAAGATATAGTGCAATAGAGAAACTTTGTTTAGCATTGTATTTCTCATGTACTAAGCTTAAATATTACATGATGCCTTGTAATGTACTGGTTATGTCAAAAAATTGATATAATAAAATATATGTTGTCCAAACTAGTGTTAAATAGTCGTATTGGGAAATGGACTATCGTTTTGTCAGAATTTTCTTTACAATATGTACCAATGAGAGCAGTAAAAGGCCAAGCAATTGCTGATTTCTTGGCCGACCATCCTTGTTTGGATATAGATAATGTAAATATTGTCGGTTTAAAACCTTGGTGTTTATATTTTGATGGTTCAAGGCATCAAAATGGAATTGGGGTAGGGATTTTAATTGTTTCCCCTCAAGGAACTCCAACTAAGTTCATGTTTGAACTTAAATATACCTGTTCTAACAATGAGGCTGAATATGAAGCCTTAATTATCGGATTGGAGATACTAGTGGAAATGAAAGCACGTAATGTGCATATATTTGGTGATTCACAGTTGGTCGTTAAGCAACTTGCCCAAGAATATAAATGTGTTAGTGAAAATCTAATGAAATATTATATTGTGGCAAGTAAGTTAATGAAACAATTCGACGAGGTAACTGTCGAACACATTTCCAGAGGTTTAAATGAAGAGGCTAATGAATTAGCACAAGTAGCCTCTGGTTATAGACTTTCATCCAAGGTTCTTACAAATCTAATGGAAATAAGAGAAATTTTATATCCATTAGAGGAAAGAGATATACTACAAAATGACATTTCGACGATTAATGACTGGAGACAACCAATACTGAGTTATTTGGAAAATCCAAGTCAAGATATGCATAGAAAGCTCAAGTATAGAGCATCGAAATTTGTGGTATTAGGGGGAGCCCTGTATAGAAAGTCCGTTGATGGAAACTTAGAAGTTTGCCTGAGTGAAGCGGAGGCTTATATTGCCTTGGCAGAAGTCCACAAAGGAATTTGTGGAGCTCATCAGGCAGGTGAAAAAATGAAATGGGTCCTACGATGTCAAAAGTATTATTGACCAACACTAATTAGGGATTGTATAATGTTTGCCAAGTCTTGTGAAGAGTGTCAAAGACATGACCATATACAAAATGTTCCTGCTGGTGAGTTACATGCTATAGTTAAACCTTGGCCTTTCAGAGGGTGGGATTTGGATTTAATTGGCCAAATTCATCCTGTCTCGTCGAAGGGTCATAAATACATTCTAGTAGGAGTTGATTACTTCACCAAATGGGTTGAGGCTGTAGCCTTGAAGGATGTAACCCAGCAAGATGTGATTGATTTTATTGAAGATAATATAGTTTGTCGGTTTGGAATACCACAAACTTTGACAACCGACCAAGGATCAGTATTCATTAAAAAGAAAGTTGTCGAATATGCCAATTCAAGGAAAATTAAAATGCTCACGTCGACATCATATTATGCTCAGGCGAATGACTAAGTAGAGGCCATGAACAAAATAATCATAAATTTGATTAAAAAGTATATTGGTCGATAACCTAGAAACTGACATAATACCCTTAATCAAATTCTATGGGCATATAGAAATTCACCAAGAGAATCGACGGGCACTTCACCATATAAGTTAGTTTATGGTCATGATGCAGTGTTACCAGTTGAGATCAATCTCCAATCCATTCGAATTCAAAAACAAGACGAGTTACCAATTGAACATTATTGGAACTTGATGTTTGATGAATTAAACGAATTAAGTGATGAAAGATTAGTAGCTCTAGAAAACTTGATTCGACAGAAAGAAAGAATTGCAAAGTTTTACGACAGTCGAGTTAAGTATAAATCCTTTAAGATTGATGATTTGGTTTGGAAAGTTATTCTGCCCATGGATAAGAATTGTTGAGAATATGGAAAATGGTCCCCAAAATGGGAAGGACCATTTAAAATTACTTGAGTATTTTCTGGGAATGCTTATGCACTTGTCAAAGTTAATTCTGGTTTGAGGATTAAATCAATTAATGGCAAATATTTAAAGCCATATAAACCGACAATGCATGAAGTAAAGATATAAATTGAGTAAAAATGAAATTTCATTCATATATTCGACAAATACAAATTACATACTGATATTACATTTGGTTTAGATTGTCAAGGAAGATAACAGAAAAATAAACCTATTCTAAGTAAACTAGAAGCTTCTCCCCAGCTGAGCATGTGTTCCGTTTGAGCTCGTGGGAACTGAAGAAGAGGAATAAAAATTAATGAAGTTGGAAAAGGAAGTTGGGGCTTTTGAATAGACGTCAATAGTGTTTGAAGGTTGAAGAACAGACGTAATGATTTCCCCATCTGGTCGAAGACCAGTTATGGCAGATACGTCGAAAAGTGTTAGACCCATCATGCCATAGGAAAATTGGAAGAAGTTGGTAGTTTTGTTCTAGAAAAAGAAAGAAGCACCTAGCATGCAAGAATCCATTTTTATGGGATAACGAGAAAGCAGAATGCAATCAAAAATCCCTATTTCCCTCCATAAACTTTCTTTGGAAGCTTGAATTCTGTCAAGCCATTCAAGATACCCATTGATATGGGTAGGGGGAGTCCTAAACAGCCTTTCAGATTTTCCAAAGTAGCTGATAGGAATGGAAGGAAGGGAAGCCAAGATAGCTTCTTGGGGACTTTTACAAGGAAAAAAGGAATTTATTTCATCCGTAATAGATTCCTTGGGCATAATTGGGCCCAAGAAAGCAAATGAGGATCCAAGGATAATGAGGAGTCGTTAATGGGGAGTATTACCTTCGAAAAATGCCAAAGTTCAGACTTTTGCAGAACTGGGTCTCTGAAGACTGCATGATTGCCCAAATCTGTTGTTGGCACGTTGGGAGTTTGAGAGTCATAAGCCATTGGAGAAGGCAAGAGTTTGCAGAGAGAACGAGCGAGGGCAAAGTTGAAGATGATGAACAGAAAAGAGAAGTGAGAGGTTGAAGAAGGTGAACAATGATAAAAGGGTGAAGAGTCGCGTGAATTTGAAAAAAAAAAAGTAATTTTTTTTGCGAGAAAATAGGGGTAATTATGAGCCCTATTTATTAGGAACGGCTATTTATTGTTTGCTATGATAAGATTGATTATGGCCGTTCAGGTACTGGTGAAAGGTTCTGATTGGATTTGAATATATATATGTATATATATATATAAATGATTTTTGATTAAAAATTTTTCTTTCTTCTGTCGGCGTCGAAAGAAAATTTTTGGAGGGCATCTGTTGGAGGTAAAAATAAAGATTTGGCAATTTGTCGGATTAGATGATGGATGTGAAGAAATTTTCCAAAGTATTGAGTAAATGAAATGCCAAACTGAGAAGTCGATGGTAGCATTGAATAAGAGAAGATTCTAGTATGGCTATAAGGTATTGGTGTTAGTAAGAAGAATTATTCGACAAGTAAAGTTACATTGAGTCGACGAAAATTGGTCAAAAGCGATCAAGAGTTGGTTACATTCGAAAGCGGATATTTGTTGATGGAAAAAAGCTAACAAACGTGTTGATCTTTTAGGGTGTCGCTTATTTTTAATCTTGTTTATAAATATCGATGAATCATGATGTAAAGGAGGAGGTTATTTCTTGCGATACAAAATCCTAACATCTCAACTCGAGCAGATTAAAGGATTTTTATTCAAGTATACCTTCCTTTTCCATTTCATGTTATTTAAATTAATGCAATGTTCTTTACTTTTCAGTCCTGTCTTTTAAATTTTCTTTTCAATTCTTCTCACCTTTACTTGTTTTTCTTTACTGTTTTTTTCAATTAAATTCTGTACTTTAGTTTTGCATAATTTATATGCTTTCAATTAATTTTTTGCATTTTAAAATCAGTTTCTTTAAATTTCCTTAATCTTTTCAAGTTTGTTTTCTGCGTTTTTATCTTATTTACTTCAAATTTCTTAAATCTCTCTTAACATTTCTTGTTAAAATCATTTTTTATAACGAGATTACTGTATAACTTTGAATTCACATTCGTTTTGATACCTTTATTTGTTTGTTGGAATTGATACTAAATCTTTAAACCAAAATTTCACTTAAATACATGATTAATTGTAATTAATTATAATTAATTTAAAAATAATTATAATTAATATAATATAAAATTAATTTAATTTAATATATAATTATAATTTATTATTTTTTTATATAATTATATTTTTATATAAATAAAAATTAATTTTTTTATATTTATTTATTTAAATATATACAAATTTTTAATATTTTTTTATTTTTATCTTCGTATCAGAAAGTTTAAACTGCTTATTCAATTTCAAATTTTAGACCTAGATTTTATACTCTTTTTTTTCTCTCACTTCGTTTTCTGCCAAGTACTGTGGCCGTGATTTGATTACTTGGTGGGTGGAATTTTGTGGCCACGATTTGACTAATCAATGGTATTTTGTGGGACGTGACTAAAAGTGGTGGAATTTGTGGCCGTTTTCTTTCTAGTTCTATGGCCGTTTTTCTGCCCGACGTGACTTGGTGCCATTTTCTGCACTGTCCGTACGCAATTGATTTATTTTTGTGCTTCGTACGGCGTGCCTGCTTGTGTGACCCACTTTCATATGCGTCTTGTGCACCACACACAGCGTGCATTGGTCTTTTGCGGTTTGACTCATTTACTGTGCATGACACTAATTTTTTTTAATGAGATCATTTAATTTTTAAAGTTTTTTCTGACAGTACAATCCGAAAAATGTATTTTTGTTATTATTTTTTATTATTATAAAAAAGTTTAATATTGTTCAACCTATTCTAATTTTACTCAATAATTTAAACTACACTTATTAAGTTGATGTTATACGTGACTTTTTAAAAGGTAAAAAACTTTAGTGATATGTCACATGTGATATTATTTATCTTATCAAAACTAAAGATAACTCTGATGAACAATATGTTGAAAAAATAGAAGATTGGGATAGCAAAAATTATCAGATTATCACTTAGTTTCGAAACACCTCGACTCCTAATATTCACCTGCAATTTAGACGTTTTGAAACTATCAAAAAGGTATGCGATCATCTTAAAAATAGATATACAATTTTTTATTTATCTCATCTGTAACACCCTCCTTAGGACATCACATTTCCAACTCCCGACTCATAATATGAAAATAAATTCGCACAAAGTTTGAGTTATAAAAAGATGGGTTTTAAAATTTCTTTTTTTACTGAAACATAAACTTACTGAAATTCATAAGTATCACTGAAAATATATTTAAACTGATTAATATATAATATTGACACCAATTAATATTTCACAATTTAAAGAGAAATATAAAACAAACAGACTCTTTTTTTTGAACAAGAAGAAACCCCATGACGGCCCTACTTAATAAGACGGTCTAACACTAACGTTAAACTTAACATACTTATTCTGTTGTGTGTATCCATCTTGTTGCATCGACATCCGTTCTATATCTATTCTTTGTCAACACTGCGCACACCTTCGAGTCCTAATGTCCCACTCCTTATTGTTGTCACCCATCTCGAGTAGATTCCATCGCTCATGCCTAAGACAAACTCATTCTTTCTACTTGTTTAATTTTAACAATACGTACACAAAGAAAACAACATAACAAAGAGGTGAGATCACCTACGCCAATACCAACATGGCGTAGACGAGATAACACAAACAAAGATATCATACGATAGATCATACCATAATCATGCTATCGATTAATCAACTATCATCATCTAATCATTTATTAATTTAATTATCATAAACAACAAATTACAATAATGTTCTAATTATTATTATCATCATCCAAGTATTCAAAACAATCATGTATAAGAAATATTCCTCAATTAATATATATCATACGATATAAATGCTCGATTCATGCATATGTTATGCAAGACGTAGACTCAATTTTTCAAAAACAACTCCATGGAGGTTTTCACAATTTCGAGAAGAATCTTTCTCAATTGTCGTCACTTTTAATTTCAAAGACAATCTCCCAAATCGTAGAAAAGAATCGTGTTTTTGTCGGGTATCGTCAATGCGTTCAACGGATTGCAGACGCTAAGTGGCACATGGTCCTCGGACAAATGTCCACTGGTCGACCGCCGCGCCTACTGACGCCCCAAAATCCATCATAGACCTCACTATCAATTCTTATTCCCTCTTCAACCACAAGGCCAAAATAAATTATTTAGCATACTTTATACAATGCACTAATATATTAGTGCAAGTTCAACCCCAAAGCTAAATCTTTTCAATTTCATTTGTTCAATGTAATCATATGCTTCAACGCATATTTTTCCAATACACGATATAATGCACCAAATCCAATCACGATAAATATATCATTTTCTCACAAACAACAGTGTATGACACCTGGTTCAACAAGAATCATACTTGTTTTCAACAACGAAAACCATGTTATCACATTTTCATAGTTATAAAACACTTTCGTCAGATTTTCACAAAATCACGCAACATTTCCGTTACGCTTTTACAATTCCAAAACGTTTCATTATTTTTCAAAATATCGTAACACTTCATACGCTTTCAAAATACCACAACACTTCTATTGTATTTTCAAAATACCGTAACACTTTTGTTACGTTCTAAAATTCCAAACATTTTTATTACATTTTCACATTACCGTAACACTACTATTACGTTTACAAAATTTCGTAACATTTCTGTTACGTTTTCAAAATTTTGTAACATTTCTGTTACGTTTATAAAATGTCGTAACATTTCTGTTACATTTTGTTGCAGCATTTTAAACCACATACTAATTTTTTAACGTTTTTCTCAAGCACGTAAAAATATACGTTTATCAAATCCCATAATATTTTTTCACTTTTTCAAAATCGCGTAACTTAAAAATCATTCTTTTACATCACGTAAATCATTTTCTATCATTCTCAAAATATTTAAAACACTTTTCAAATCTCATAATGATTTTTCCGCTATTTTCACAATCACGTAAAGATATTCTATCACCTTTCAATCACGCAGTAATTATTCAATAGTAGTTCAAATTACGTAAAATATTTAAACATAATCCAAATCGCGTAGAAATATTTCAACGTATTTAAAATCGCATGTAAATATTTTTCCATATCACGTAACTTAAAAATCACATTTTTAAGATAATAAATAATTTTTCACCACAATTTCATTACGTAAAATATTTCTTGATCTTTAAAAATTCCTTTTTAACTTTTCTCAAAATAATATAACTTTACACTTCATTTAATATATTTTCTTACTCAAGAAAATATTTTTTCACAGCTTCTTTACTCAAGAAATTCTTTTTCAAAATATAATTCACAAAATCACTTTTTCATTGATGTAAATCAACGTTTTCAAAACTTAACATTTTCTAACGTATTTCAAAACTTGAAAATAAGTTATACGTTAAGAAATTTTCAAAACACCATTATATTCTCTTTTTTCCAAATCAATTCTAAAATCAATTCTCTTCAAAACAAATTAAGATTCAAACCCTTGCAACTTTTCTTTTTCATTTTCATATGAAAGTTCATTTCTCAAGTGATAAAATACTTTGATTTCCTTTCCAAAATCCGTATACTAAAACATTTTGTTCAAACATTTTGTTTCCACTTTAAAATTTCTTTGTTTCATAAAAACCAAAATTATTCCAACCTCCAAAAATCGTAGAGTCTTTATTGAAGCCATCAAATATTTTCCTCCTAAATTGATATGGTTTTACACAAACAAAACCATTAAAAATTCTTTATTTTCAAAACCGAAATACCGATGGTCATAAAAACCAAACCCATTTGTTCAAATTCATTTTTACTTTCCTTACAAATCCTTTTTCACTTTCTTTGCAAATCCTTAAAATTATCATTGCTATTTTCATTTAAATCTCATGTTTAGTAAAACACTTAGAAACTTTTTACACAAAATAAATCAATAAAAATCCTTCTAAAATCATATTCATGTACTCTTTGAAAAATAAATTCTTTGTTTATTTTCCTTACTTTTCTAAACATCCATTTTCATCATTCAAGAAAATATTAATTTTGTGAACACCTATCTTGAGGTGTCTTGTTCGAAATCCACCATGTTCTAAGTACTCAAAAATCAATTCTTTTGTTCTTAAAAATTTTCAACATGAACCCTAATCAAGGGCATCAAAATCGTAGCTCTTCCTTGGCTATTGGAGCCAAAAATCAATTTCCTTTCCACCATCAAGTCATGGCATATACATATATATTTCATCATAAATAATATAAGCATACCATCAAAGCCATAAAAGTATGTATAGCATATCAAGCATATCATCAAAGCTATAAAATCATGTAAAGCATATCAAGCATAGAAAATTAATCAAAGCTCATAAACACCCACAAATTAATTACATGACCATGGATATGAATCCTCACATGGATTCCACATCCATCAAATAAAATACCATCTCTCACCACCATGCTTGGTTGGTGAGATGATCTCCTCTTACCTCTCAAGATCCTCCAAAGCTTCTTGATTTGTTTCTTTTTCCAAGTCCTTCACCACCAAGGGCTTCTCAAATACAAAACAAAACACAAGTTAATTAACATATCAAGCTTGATTAAGAGGAACCATGGATCAAACATACTTAGATCATGAAAAAGAGAGAAGAAAATGAAGTTTCCTTATACTTCACCTCAAAAATCCAATAACTTTTATCTTAAAGAAAGTCCATGAAGATGAATGATTTAGAGAAAATCTTCAACATGAAAGTTGCTTAGAACATCATGTAGATTCAAGATCTATGGTTGGATGAAATTAAAAGAGATTGGATGGTGATTTTAGGGGTCTTGACCGAATGGTATCTCTTGAAGCACAAAGATGAAATTTTTGATTTTTGATAGAAACTTGAAGCTTGGATTTGAAGATCAAGATGAATGATTTTGGAAAAACTCATAACTAGACATGTTCTTAGAATGATGTTTAGGTTTAGAAAATCAAGTTGGATGAAATTTTTGAGTGATGGAAGGTGCTCTTGGAGGACTTAGCCGAAACCTAGAGGAGAAAGGAGATGGAGAGAAAATTTTCTAAGTTTCCTTCTTGAAAATGAATCAATGAAGACCAAGGAAGACAATAATGACTAAAACATGGAATTATGGTCTTCCAAACTCCTTCATGCAGCACCAAAACCGTGCCCCCCTTCAAGCATTCTCCTTGAGTGCAAAAATCAAAAGTAAGCCATTATGATGTCTAACTCACCAAGACATGCAAAAATGACATAAAGCATGTCTCTTTGTCTTCTAAACACTCCAAAACCATCACATTCTCTTCATAATGCATTCAATAAAGTTGTCTTCATTATTTGCCACCATTTGAAGCATTTCTAGCCATTGATTAATTCAATGGTTAGGATTTAGGTAGATTTTTAATTTTAGAAGACTAAATCTGTGCCATCGGATTTTTCTCCTTTAAATTCTAAATTTTTGATGTGTCTCCAAAATTAAGGTCAAGGTTGCTTCTTCAAATTTTAAATCCAAGGGTCATAATTAGTCTTTGCCATTTTAGAAGACCAAATCTCTACCCTTGATTAATTCTTCATCCAATATCATAAATGGTCTTTGTTACTTTTTAAGATTAAATCTCCACCCTTGATTTAATCTAAATCCAATGGTTATAAATGGTGCTTTGTCATTTTTCAAGACCAATTCTACTCCTTTGATTGCATCTATGGTTGATATCAAAGTCTTCCTAACAAAGCTTTATTCTCACACCATTGATTAAATCAATGGTTATTATCCAAGCTTTCTTTATTAAGTTTGTTTCTTAACCTTTGATTAAATCAATGGTTAATATTCAAACTAAGTATTCTCATCTAAGGGTATAAATCACCAAGCTCTCTTTGTTGACTACGCAGATAATATTTATTCTCAGATCATACAAATAATATTTTTACTATATTTTTATCATCCGATAATTAAATACAAGATAAAACACAAGACAATAAAATTTTAAAAACTGTTTCCTGATTCAGGTTTAGTAAGATCCTCAATCTCTCGTCTAAACAAGATAATTTTTTCTATGCTAGTAAAATTTTTTGCTTTATGGGACCCACTTGGGCCACGTATGGCCACCTGGGCCCACAATCAGTAAAAAATTTCATAATCATCCACAAAAAACACAAAAATTATAAAATGCACAAATATCAAATCAGATTACGTAAAATATTTACATAACGGTAAAAATTAAATTACGTAAAGTTTTCCCCGGCCCGAAAATTTTTATTTTCCTGACACGGAGCAAATCACTCAAAACGATCAAATACGCTGACGGAATAAACAAAATAATTTTACAGTGCATAGAAATTACTAAACAGTAAAATTCTTTTAATTGTCAAAATTACTGTTTAAGAGATACGAAAATTTTGGGGTGTTACATCATCAATATCAATTGCTGAAAGAACTCAACAGTCTGAAACAAGAACCTAGTCAAGCTGTATATGAGTTCCTTGCTTAGATGGAAGCTGTTTGGGATCAACTGATTCTGTGTGAGCCAACTTTGAAACACAAAAGTGATGCTAAACTATATGAGGAGTATTGTGATCGCACCAGGCTCATCCAGTTTCTAATGGCTCTCAATGATGACTATGAATCTGTTCGAGCTTCCCTATTACATCAGGATCCCCTGCCCATGCTTGAAGATGCACTTCCTTGTCTAAAATCAGAAGAAATCAGATTGAGTCTTCTTCAATCTAAAGCAGATTTAGCTTTTGCAATTACTCATCAAAAAGACACATTATGTGGTCGCTGTCGTAAACTAGGTCATATTTTTGCTGAATGTCCCACCAGAGAGTGTCATATTTATAAGAAGAAGGGTCATATTGCTCCTGAATGTCCCACCATAGAGTGCCATATTTGTAAGAAGAATGGTCATATTACTCCTAACTACCCTAGTCGTTCACATAACTCTACTTGTCCATAAAAGTTAGATCAAAGAAAGTTTCAACCATGTACTAGTTCCTCCTCCAAGCTTGTAATTACAGCTTCAATTGCTGACAATGTGTCAGATTCCTAGATTTCTCTTTCCACTACTGATCTTGAATCTCTTCTTAAGCAAGTCCTTTCTCATTCTGGCAATACTCCTACTGCCTTAGCCACTATCCCAAGTAATAATCGTTGGTATTTTGATTCTGCATGTTGTAATCACATGACTTCTTCATCCCATGCATTATCTTCCTTTTCTTCTAAAGATAACATTCATTCTATTCACACTACTGATGGGTCTCTTATGGAAGTAAGTCATAAGGGTCCTATCTCCCTACCTACCCTTACTCTATCAGATACTTACCTTATTCCAAAATTAACTTTAATCTCATATTTGTTGGCCAATTGTGTGACCTTGGTTATATACTTACTTTTTCTTCTACTGGTTGTTCTGTGCAGGATCCACGGATGAGGCAGATCATTAGGAATGCTAGCAAAGTTGGACGATTGTTTGAGCTCACTAACCTCCATGTTCCTCTGTCTCCTGTGTCAACTATTTGTGTTGCTTCTACTACTTCTTCTCTTCAGTTGTGGCATAAACGTCTTAGTCACACTTCTCTTAGTAAATTACATCATCTCATTTCTCAGGGTGTCTAGGATCTATTAAAGAAGAGTCTTTGCAATGTGCATCTTGTCAAACAACTAAACAATCTGCTTTATCTTTTAATAAAAGTACTTCTATTTTTATTTCCTCTTTTGATCTTGTTCATTCTGATTTTTGGGGTCCAACTCCTACACCCACTGTGGGAGGTTGTTGATATTTTGTTATTTTTATTGATGACTATTTATGTTTCACTTGGATATATTTAATGAAAAATCGTTATGAACTTCCTTAAATCTACATTATCTTTGCCACTATGATTAAAACTCATTTTTCAAAGACGATTAAGGTTTTTTGTTGTGATAATGCCTCAAAATATCGTGATTCAAAATTACTCACTTTTCTTATTGAACTGGGAATCCTTTCTGAGTTTTCATGCCCTAGTACATCTGATCAAAATGGCCATGCTGAAAGAAAGCATCGACACATTCTTGACTCTGTTTGAGCTATGCTTATTTCCTCTTCTTGTCTTGAACATATGTGGGGTGAAGCTGCTCTTACTGTTGTTTATGTTATTAATCGTATCCCTTCCTATATTCTTGGTAATGTATCTCCTTATGAATGTCTTCACTTGAGACCTCCAAACTACAGTTCTCTTAAAGTTTTTGGTTATGCTTATTTTGTTCTTCTTTAACCCTATGAACACACCAAGCTTGAACCATGTGCCTGTCTTTTTTGTTTCCTTGGTTATGCTACTGAACACAAAGGTTATCGCTGCTGGGATCTGGTCTCTCAGCACATTCGTATTTCTCACCATGTTGTCTTTTGGGAAGATACTTTATTTTTCACATTGTCTCAATTCAAGTCTATTCCTTTCACTTCTACCCCCTTGTTCACCACATCATCTATTGACCTTTTTCCACATGATTCTGATATAGAATCTTCAAATGTGTCTCATCCAAGTTCTCCACCTCCAAATTCCTCTTCTGATTCGCCCAATGAGTTCTCATCATCGTCTAAAGTTTCGACTCATTCTACTGACACTATCTCGACCGTTGATTCTGCATCTGACACTGTCATTCGTCTTTCTCAAGTAATAAATATTTCCACATACCTCCGTGATTATCATTGTTTTTCTACCATGCTTCACCTTCATGAACCGCAGACATATTTAGAGGCATCCATTGATCCTCGTTGGCAACAAGCTATGAATGAAGAATTACATGCTTTGGAGAATAATAGTACTTGAGAAATGGTTGATCTTTCTTCTGATAAGGCTCTTGTTGGATGTATCAAGTTTACAAGATTAAAACTCGATCTGATGGGTCTGTTGATCATTACAAGGCCCGCTTGGTGGCCAAAGATTTTACTCAGGAGTATGGAATTGATTATGACGAAACCTTTGCTCTAGTTGCTCGTCTTACTTCAGTTCGCACTCTTCTTGCTATTACTATCACTCGCAGCTGGACTCTTACTTAGATGGATGTGAAGAATGCTTTTCTTAATGGTGACTTAGAATAAGAAGTATATGTGCAATCACCACCAAGTTATTCTTGTCCACTTAACAAGGTCTGTCTTCTTCGCAAAGCCTTGTATGATCTTAAACAAGCTCCTCGAGCCTGGTTTGCTAAGTTCAGTTCCATCATCAGTTAGCTTGGATACTCCTCTAGTTCTTATGATTCAACACTCTTCATTCGTAAGTCTAATAATGACACTGTGTTACTACTTCTTTATGTTGATGACATGATTATTACAAGTGATGATACTATTAGTATTGCTGATCTTAAAGCATCTTTGAACCGCAATTTTGAGATGAAGGATCTTGGTCATCTCAATTATTTTTTGGGTCTTGAGGTTCTTTCCTCTATTGATGGTATTTATTTATCCCAAGCTAAATATGATTCAGATCTTATTTCTCGAACTGGTTTCTTAGACAGTCGTACCGAGTCTACTCCTTTAGAACCTAATGTCATGTTTACACCTCTGGATGGTACTAAACTTAATGATTCTACTCTTTATCGGCAGTTGGTAGGCAGCTTAATTTATCTTACTATTACTCGTCCAAACATTTCATATGTTGTTCATCTAGTCAGTCAATTTATATCAACTCTGTGCACTACTCATTATGCTGCTATTCTACGTATTATTAGGTATATAAAAGGAACTTTATTTTATGGGCTCCATTTCTCGATTAACTCTTTATTGGTTCTCCAAGTTTATTTTGATGCTGACTAGGCTGGAGACCCCGATGATCGTCGATCTACCACTTGCTGCTGTATTTATCTTGGTGATGCAGTTATTTCATGGCGGAACAAGAAACAGACTTTCACTGCACGTTCCAGTACTGAAGCAGAATATCGGGCACTAACTAACACCACATCCGAACATCCGAGATACTTTGGTTACGATGGCTTCTTGATGACTTGGGTATTTCTCAGTCTTCTCTCACTGCTCTTTACTGTGATAATAGAAATGCTATTCAGATTGTTCACAATGATGTTTTTCATGAACACACCAAGCATATTGAGATTGACTGTTACTTCATCCGTTAACACATTCTTCGTGGTACTTTTCTTCTCTTTTCCATTAGCACTCTTGATCAGTCAGCCGATCTATTCACCAAAGTTCATCATCTTGGGAGATTTCGTACTTTGATTTCCAAACTCAAGTTGGTTTCTTCTACACCTACTTGAGTTTGAGGGGAGATGTTAGCTTGATTAATTGTGATTGATCACAATTGATTTTAGGAATAATTATAATTAATGTAATACAAAATTAGTTTGATTTAGTACATAATTATTATTTGTCATTTCCTTTTCTGCCTTTTTATATAAATAAAAGCCAGCCCTCCTGTATTCATTCATTCAAATATATACACAGATTATCAATATTTATTTCTCTTTTTTATTTCTAACTATATATATTATAAAATTTTAATATTTATATCATATAATATATTTTTAAAATTTAAGTTCATTAGTCTATAAAGTTTAAGCCTATTAATCTATTTTATTAGCTTATTTAAAAATAGATAAGTTAATCTATTTAAAAGTTTAATTACAAAATATATTTTTAAATAAACTTTTAAATCAAATTAAATTTTTAAAAGGATTAAATCAAACCTTAAAAAATAACTTATATTATGTAAATAAATTAAATTTAAACCATATTCGTTTAAGACAAAACTTGATCTTTTCCAAGTAGACACCTGATGACTCCTAACTTCTGTTTTAATTATGATTTTTTTTTTAAAAAAAGAAAAAATAGAATCAACCTAATTGGCCTCGCAAGGCAAAAGGGGGAAATTGTTATTGCCATACTAACAAAGTGACACTGACACAGCTCGTGAGCTTGGAGCTTGGTAAATGGTGCACTCTTTCTGTTTCTCCATCTGTTGGTCAATGGCGGCAAAGGTGAGGGTAATGGTAAGGTTTGTATTCCGAGCCATGCTGGGTTTGAAAGTCCAGATCTTTATGTCCGTGTGCACTCGGTCTAGGGATGACAATGGGGCAGGGGCAGGGGCGGGGGCAGGGGGGGGGGGCGGGTAGTGCTTCCCCCGCCCCCGCTCCGCCCCCGTTTCCTTCGCGGTACCCATTTATGATCTCCGCGGGTAGATGGATATCCGCGGGTATTCGCGGGTATTTAATACTTTAAAATAAAATCTTAAAAATTATAAAACAAACATAAATAAAATAAATTTTAACACCACATACTACAATTTTGTTTAACAATATAAGATTCTTACAAAATTAAAAGAATATTATAAATAACAAACTAAATTCAATTATATTTTGTAATAATTAGTTTACATAAATAACTATTACATAAATAGTATATATTTTTTTCAACAAATTTTATCATTATGGGTTCATTTAATAAAAAAAATATTTTAAAATAATAAAATATATGTATTTTCATCTCATCTCAAAGTTAAAAAGAAAAAAATTATAATATATGATATATATTAAATAAAATATATATACTAAACGGATTTACGGGTACTTGCAGGATGGGTACTATAATCCTCGTCCCCGTCCCCATTTATTAAACAGGTACCCATCCCTTATCTCATCACAAATAATCTCCACAGATCCCTGCAGATACAGATAATTTTGTCATCCCTAACTCGGTCCATGTTATCCATGTCTTCTATTCTAATCACTTTTGCATTAGTGAACTCCACTCCGTATCTATCTGCCCTCATGCATTTTAACTTCTGCACCACTCAATAAGTATATATAGGGTAAATCACGGATCACGGATTAATGTTTTAACTTATTTTCACATTTTTTTTAATAAATAACTCTCCAAACAATTGTAAAAAATGTAACATTGTTTTTTTTTTTAAAAAAAAAATTAACGGTGATAGGTTGCACGTATTTAAAAATTAAACTAAATATTTTAAAATTATATTAAAAGAGATTATATACTTTTCACTTACAGACTTTCATTGTTAAAAGTGATAAACAATATATATGTTTATATTTTTTTATCATAATTTAAGAGTTATGTGTTATAAAATAAAATTTATATATAAAAATTAAAAATTAAACTTTAAAGAGATAACATGTAATTTTTATTTTTTAAAAGATATTATTATTAATTATTCATTTAAAAAATGTAAAAAATATAAAAAAATATAAATTATAACTACAGGAAATTATTCATTTAAATATTTAAAAATAATAAAATTGAGTAATTAAATTGGAGGAAAATATAATTTATCCTAACCTAATAACTAATTGAGCACCTTGCACCAAACCCTTTCTCTTAAGCCCGCATCACTTAATCAATCTCTGGTTTACTCATTTAACCCACCTATATAGCCTAATTTTTAGTTTTCACTACGCTCTCTCTTTGTTATTTCATAAGCACTAAGAAGCATAATTGAGCAACATAAATATGGACTTACTAACTTTGGGAGTCCTCTTCTCATCCCTATCACCACTTTTCAATAGAGCTGGTAAAACAGGTTCAATCCGTTGGGTTGATTCACTAACCTGTTATTTTTAAGTGGGTTGGATTCAATGTTTGAACCCGTTTCCATTTTTTAACTCGTACAACCCACTCTGTTTAACTCGCAAGTTAAGCAGATCGGATGCGGGTTAACCTGTCAAGTTACCCTTTTTTTCGTGACTCACTTCACTTCACTTTTCCCAAATCTTTTCGTGACTCACTTCACTTCACTTTCCATGCTGCTCTCTCTCTCTGTCGCTTTCCAGATTGGTCATTCGGCTCTCGCTCTCCGGCCGTTGTCCCGTTCTCGCTCTCTGGCCGCCGTCTCATTCTTGCTCAGATCTGTCATTCCACTATCTCTATCTATTGCTATTTTGTTTGGCTATTTCGTCGTTCTCTCTCTTCGTCGCTGTTCTGTTCCATCAGTCGTCGCACTCTTTTTGTGTCACTTCGTTCTATCATCGGTACCGTGATATGGTACGTACTTCAGTTCCTTTTTCCTTGTAGAAAATGCCCAATTGAAAAAAAAAATTTACACTTAAGTTTGTTCTCATTTTCTTCATTGTTTTGGACCACACACTTTCTTCCTAGGGTTGTCATTCACACCAATATATTCTGTAACACCCCAAAATTGTTTGTTTCATGATTTATATTCATTTTATAATATTTGTGATATTTGTGAATTATTTTGGTGATTTTGAATTATTTCAGAAAATAAAATATTTTCCCGAGACCAAAAACCTTGGACTGTGAAAACGGTGACGGGGGATCTTATTAAACCCGAGGTCAGACATAATTTACGAAATTTTCATTTTTAGAGATTTAATCTGATAAATAAAATCGCGATACGTTTTATTACCCATTGGATAATAAATACTGATTTTGTTAACTGTAACTTTTGTTCATTGGATAATAACTTTAGTAGAGTGTTAGTCATCTTTTCTAGAGAGTATTTTAATGACATCACTAAGATGACATAATCAAGATGGCATCACCCTTGACTTTTTCAAAAAGTGCACAAAGCTTCTTAAGGAAGCTAATTTTTCTCTCTCCTCCCTTGGAGACCCCACAACAATGAGGGGGGAAAAGATGACACAAATTGTCATCTTTTCACCCAAACACACATTCACTTTTCATTTTCAATTTTCAAAACTTTCTATCACTTTCTCCCTCAACATTTTCCTTTTCTCTCACATTTTCCCTCCTCTCCATTTTCTCTCCACTTCCACGGCCACACACACTATTTTTTGCCATCCATGCTTGCTTGCTTGCTCAACCAACCTTATTTCTTGCATTTACTCATCACCTTGAAGTTTTTTCCTTTTTTGACCATCACTTGATTCTTCTATCTTCATCTTCTTCCATAAAACCCTAAACTTGAAGCTTTGAGGTAAGGTTCTTGATTTTCTATTTTCCTTCCTTCATTTTTGTGATTCTTGGTCACCTTAGTGATCAAGGACTTCTCTTTTCAAGTTTTGGTTGTTGATTATGTGAGTTTGATCATTCTAGGGTTTTGTTGGTGGTGGTGGACAAAAATTGCAAGAAGCAACAAAGGAGCTTGCTTTTCTTGTTGTCTCTTTAGGTAAGAGGGAGATCATCCTTTTCAACCTATCATGGTGGTGAGGAGCATGTTTTTGTGTTGATAGTGAGGAATCCATGTTAGAGTTACTCACTTTGCTGTATGGTTTTTGGTGATTCTTGATGATTTTGTGGTTATTTTGTCTTGTATGATTTTACTACTTGCTATTGTATATTTTGATGGATTTAGAATGTTTGGATAGATTGGAATCATGTATGGAAAACAAGGGCTTTTTGCCCCTTTGTTTGAGGCTCACGACCAAGCACCCATAAATGGAGTGTCCATGATCAAAATTTTGTAATAATTTAGGGACTAACTAATTAAGTGATTAATGATGAAGGGAATGATGAGAATTTTAGGTTCCTAGCCCCTTAGAGCTCACGACCCCATAGAGTATCCAAGGGTAAAATTTTGTATTAAGATGGAAACTTAATTAATTAGATGATTAGATGTTGATTAGGGATTCATAAAATGAAAAGAATAAAGAACAAAATTTTATCCTACAATCTAAAGTGATTTTTAGCCAAAGTAAGAACATGAGTGTAAGTGAGGTTTTGAGAAACTTAAAATAATTATTCTAAGTGAGTTTTGTTTAGAACAAAGAAAATGACTTGTTTAATTAATGCAACAAAGATTAGGTGAAGAATACTAGAGAATTCCCTTAGAGAGACTTAATAGGAAAAGTGTTGAAGTTGAAGCGTAATTTTATATTAAACCTTAGAAGTATGTTTTCATAATTAAAGTAGTATGGACTTGTAAAAGACATTGGAAGGTTGAGCCTAGTGGTGGCCATTTTGTATCATGTGATGGATTTAATATCCTATTGAGCCTAGTGGAGGCTATTTTGTATCACGTGATTATTTATTGTTCATGCATTGAATCATTAGTCATGCATTGAAAGTCTGGTGGACTGTGTTTATAAGACTTTATGCCTAGGAGATGAATCACACCTTAGTGCGGGTGTGAGTAGACTAGTGTAGGTTACTTGTTAACCTTGGAGTGTCGGGGTATGGGTATCTCACAATGGGTAGTTGGTAGCTTCTCTTTGCTGTAGGACAGACCAATGCAAATGCACAGACGACCCAAACACTGTCCTATATCGCGATCTTGTGAAGAATGTCTTGTATAAGCCATGTTGCGCAATTTGTCTCCTTGATCATCCTCTTCGATGTTGTGTTTAGCTCCATGGAGTAAGATTTTGGTACTTGGTGTACGTGCATAGTTGGTCACATATTTACCTGACACACACACACACATATTTACACATATATATATATATATATATATATATATATATATATATATATATATATATATATATGATTATGGAACTATTTCCTTTACTGATATTATGATTGCCTGAATTTTTAAATTGTTTATTATCTGAACCGTGTGATGCGGCTTATTATTTTACTATGTTGTTTGGCGTTATGTGTCATTTATGTTTCTTTACTGCCATACTTGGTAATGAGGTTGGATATCTCACCTATTTGCTTTGTTATTTTGTGTATATCTATGCTTCTTTAAAAATCGAGGTGAGGAAAAGCCCGAGTTTCCTGGTTTTTTTATCAACCTAGTCTTCTATTTTGTGATGGCATCTCGACGAGGTTTTCTTGGGTATGCCAGACTGAGGTTCCATGGAGGAGTTCACTGTTGGCATGTCGACTTGAACGTCGAGTGTTTCATCTATGTGGGAGATGTGACTATATCTTTGGCTTGGGGTCGCTATGATCCATCTGTTTTCTCTTTTGATGTTGTTGTATCGCTGGAGTTCTACATGCCAATACGTGAGGTGTGGGGTGATCACGAGTATACCCCACATGAGGATTCGTTCTTGTCCTCTGCACGAGCTCCTGCTCGTGAGTCCGTTGCTCCTATAAGGATTTCCTCTTCTGAGGAAGATCCTGAGGAGGACCCATCTGAGGCTCCTTCTCAGTAGTTGTTGGGGGCATGATACTTTTTTGTAGCCTTAGTGGCTGTCTGTATATATCTTTTTGGGCATGTAAAACTTCTACTTTCTTTTGCTAAAATTGTTGGTGTATCTAAATACTATTGTCATGTATCTTTTGTATAAATGTATGGTTTGATCTTCATGTTAATTTCCGCTAAGTTTATGTTTTCTGTTTACAAAAAAAAGAGAAATTGCCAAATTATTATATGTTTTATAAATGAACAGGTTACTATCTATATGTATATAAATCGGTTCCAAGTGTTATCTTTTGAGTTTCGTTTTTGGTGTGACGCCCTCTGTAACATCCCGAAAAGTGTTTGTTTAATTATAAATAATCATCTTATAATATTCTTGATTTTTAAAAATTTTTCTAGAATTTTCATGAAACGACGAATATTTTAATATATTCCTCATTTTACACGCACACTGAGCAGAAATCTACGAAGGTCAGTGTAATGCTCCGGAAATCATTTATTTCACCATAAAGTCATTTTCTAATATTTGTGATTTATGTGAATTCTTTCAGAATTTTTCGGAAACGATGAATATTTTAATATATTTTTCGTTTTACGTGCATATTGAGCAGAGTCAGGAAAACGACTGTACTACTTCAAAAATTGGGAAGTGATTAGACGAATAGTCATTTTATAATATTCGCAATTTTTGAGAATTTTCTGGGATTTTTACGGAAACGTCGAATATTTTAATATATTTCTCGTTTTGCGTTCGCACTGAGCGGAACTGGAGAAACAAGATGTTTTCTCCGAGAACCTTGGACTATGGACACGTCGACGGGAGATCTTACTAAACCCGAGGCTGGACACAGTTTACGAGGTTTCACGGTTTATGAGAAATTTTAACAGATGAAATAAAATAATACTGCATGAAATTTATCTGTCAGATTAATTAAATACTGACTTTTGTCAACTGTAACTATTATCCATTGGATAATAGCATGTAATAAAAATTCTATTACATTATCATAATGTAATCTACTTTATGTCCAATCAATTCACTTTAATTCAAATTTAATGTAAAATAATCAAAGCTTCTTTGAGAAGCTTTGACCAAACAATGACCACAATGCCCTTAGCTTCCAAGGGAAGCCAAAACACTCTCCTCACCTCTCTTTCATGCACAAAGAACAGCCCAAAATAAGGGGGGAAATTGATTTGCTTCATTAATTCATTATATCACATAATTTCAAAATTCACCTAAAGCCTTTCTCTCCCTACCTTTCTTCTTCTTTCTTCTTCAAACCATTTCCTCCTCCTTCTCTCTAGGAAGTGCTATGGCCAACCCTCTCTCCCCCATTCAATCTTTACAAAATTTTTAACTAACTACATTTTCTTAATCCTCTCCCTCTCCTAAACATCTTTCTTGCTTGGAGCTTCTTGAAAATCCACCATCTTCATCATTTTCTTCAAGCTTCAAGGTTAGGGTTTTTGGGTAAGCTTCAAGACTCTTCTCCTCTTATCTTCATTTCGGTTTCAAGGGTCTTTTGATGACCATCTACACTCCATTTTTCAAGCCTCTGTGCTATTCTAAACAAGTTGAAATTTCTAGGGTTTTGGGTGGCACCAATCCGAAATTTCAAGGGAGTTCTTGGAGGTTTCTCTTGATTTCTTCACTTGGGTAAGAGGAAAACACTCCTCCTCAACCTCTTTTAGCATCTAGGAACCTTGGTTGTGTTGTTTGTGAAAAAACCCTAATGAGGGTTATTCTTTAAATTGATGAATTAAATGTTTACATGCTTAATTTATGATGTTTGTGACATTGGATTGATTGGTTATGTATTTTGAATTATTGGATTGGATTGAATGACTTGGAATTGAAGAAAAATCATGGAGAGTGCCCTTAGGAGAGGTTACGGTTTTTGAGCCCAAAATTGGGGTTCTTGGTTAACTAATTTAACAAGTGAAAGATTAAGTGAATCAAGAGTATAACATGTAATATGATGACTTGAAAAGATTTGGGAATTGAACCCTTAGAGAGGCTACGGCCTCTAAGGCCTTTTGAGGCTTGATTATGCAACTTTAGTAACTTAGAAGCTTAGGTAATCAAGTGATTAAAAATCTATGTAAGGAGATAGGTAATTAATAAATTGGAAGAACTCAATATGATTAGAGATTTCATAAATTTTAAAGGAACCAAGAGCGAAACTTTCATAAGACTTAGGATAGGTTCAAGAGAGCAAGAATAAGAGAGTGTGAGTCTTTGAGAGCTTATGAGAATTTACTAATGTAAGAGAATGAATGGTATTAGGAAGATTAAACTAACTATGAGAATTTAATTGGAAATGAACCTTGTGGGAGAGACAAAATTTAACTTAGGATTCATAATGGACCTAAGAATGTACCATGTGATTTGATCTCAATATTATAATGCTATGGGTCCATGTGAGTGACCATAAATATATTGATGCTCTCTTGGCCAATTGTGGCATATTATGGAATTGTATGAAATTGTGAATCATACATGTTCATGCATGGAGTCTTATGCATTGTGAATGTCCTGTGGACTGTTGTAAGGCCAAGTTGCCTAGGAGATTGAACACACCTTGGTGCGGGTGCGAGTAGACTAGTGTAGGTCATGTTATAACCTTGGGGGTATCGGGGTACCGGTCCTTCACAATGGGTAGTTAGTAGCTTTCCTACCCGTGGGGCAAACCGATGCAAACACACTGACAATTCGGACCGAGACACTGTCCGATATCGTGATCTAGCGTGGACTCTCTGTACAATGCCTGGATGTGCATGTGGGAATTACTGATTTGTAGCACTTTGGCCGCGACAGCCGAGTTACAGACATGTGTCTTGATCTTTTTGTGTCTAGCTCCATGGAGTAGGAATTTGGAAAAACATGCATGTGCATCATGGAATAATCTGTCATTGTAAATTTTTACTTTCCGTAAATATGAATTGTTTGGTTATTATTGTAATGAATATCTGCCTGAGGCTGTTGTCTGTTTATTGTTGTACTTAAATGCCTAGTATGTTGACTATCTTTTCTACATGCTACCTGGGCGCTATGCGCCGTCCTGTTTCTGGTTGCTATAATTGGTAATGATGGTAGGATGCCTTACCTCTTTCCTGTATTTCTATTATTTGCTGCCTGTGCGTATGTTGTATCTATCGAAGGCGACGACAAGGAGGTTGGAGCTCCCGATTTTCCCGGCTTCTGGCCTGATCAAGACTAGCACCTACTGTGGAGCATGGAGGCACGCATACGCGGATTTCTGGGTGATATGCTGTGTCTATCTAGGGGACGTGTCGATTTCTTTGGCCTGAAGACGTCATGAGACGTCGATCTTTACCTGCTACATTAGCCTGCGTTTGGAGTTTTATTTGCCCATTCGGGAGATGTGGGGTAACCGCTACTACACCCCGCAGGGGGACTCTTTAGATTCCATCGCTCGGGCTCCTGCCCATGGCTCTGTGGTTCCGATGGAGGTTTCCTCGGATGAGGAGGACCCCGCTGAGGATCCTGATATGGTCCCTCCTCATCTGAGGGACTGACCTTGCTGATAGCTACTGATGGCTGTCAGTGTTTTATTTTGGGGGCCTGATGTTTTGTATTTTGGTGGGCTGTATATTTTGATACTTGGGGATGTATATGTATGATCCTTTGGGCAAGTATAGTTTTGCTTTTTGAAAATTTCCAGGCTTGTATTTAAAGTACATTTGATATTTAATATATATATGTATCATTCAAATGTGAATTTTATTTACTGTCTTACTCTTTACTACCATTCCAGTTTCATCACTTAGTTTTATTGATTAACAAAAAAAAATTACCGCCATTTTACTCACATATTAAAGCATCGAACAAGTTAACTTTAAACTAAATGAACCCGGTCTTAATTTAGAAAAATTTTATGTTCCGCATTTTCTTCTATTTGACAATGTGATGTTCCCTCCTAAAAAGGGGCGTTACATTAAGTTAGTATAAGAGCCCCGGTTTGTGTCTCTTTGGGTCTTGTGTGTGAGTCTGTCTTGTTTGTGCTGTGTGAATCTCTATGATTGGTATTCGGAATGAATGCATCTGACTTTCCTTATGTCTTTCAGTTAATCGGATTCAAGAGAAAGTGAGATGGCGAGAGGCGGAGATATGACAGCTGCTATAGAGGCAATGCAAAGGATGGCGGAAGTCATCGCGCAACAAAATGAACGTGCTGCTCAACAACAAGAGAGAGCTGCTCAACAGCTTGAAGCGACAACTGATGCACCAAACTTAGCGGAGTTTCATCGCCACAACCCTCCACAATTCAAAGGGGAATTCGATCCGGACAAGGCTAGTTTATGGATCAAAGAGCTGGAGAAAGTTTTCCATGACATGAACTGTGCCGAAGATAAGAAGGTGAACTATGCTACCTTCATGCTTGTCGGCAACGCCGAAGATTGGTGGAACGGAACTCAGAGAGTGATGGAGGCCGAGGGACGTGACATCACATGGGACTTGTTCAAGGACAAATTCTTGGACAAATACTTTCCTGCAAGCGCGAGGCATGCGAAAGAGATGGAGTTCCGCAACCTGAAGTAGGGGAACATGACCGTGAGTGACTATGCGGCCAAATTTGAGAACTTGGAGAAATTCTCAACGCATTATCAGCATCAAACAGATGAAGCTTAGAAGTGTTGGAAGTTCACCGAGGGACTGAGGTACGAAGTGAAGAAGGCTGTGATCACTCTAAAAATTAAATTGTTCTCAGAATTGTTGGACACATGCTGTGAAGTGGAGGCCTTGGAACAAGCTAGAGATTTGAGGAACAAGAACTTTGGGCCTGCGAGGTTCCAAAGAGGTGGAGGCAATAGTTCAAACCGTTTCCAAAAGAAGCCCTATTCCCGACCAACGGGAAGCCAGCAACAAACTAGTGGAAGTTCTGGTGGAGGTTCTATTGGGAACTGGACTGATCAGAATGTGGCATATCCCTCCAAATGCCTAAAGTGTGGGAAAGATCATCTCACGAGAGACTGCACGATCAAGGGATTCATCTGCTTTAGATGTGGCAAACCGGGCCACATGTCTAGAGACAGCAACTAAGTAAAGGCTGAACCTTCAGTCAATGCCACTCGAGCCAAAAAACCGCAAGCCACAGGTCGAGTCTACACCATGAACGGAGCTGAAGCCTCCGAATCCGAGGACTTGATTCAAGGAGAAGGCACCATAGAAGGTAATCTTTTAAAAGTGATGTATGACTCTGGGGCAACCCACTCTTTCATATCATATGACTGTGTGCTATGACTTGACTTACCAGTGTCTACCTTACCTTTTGATTTGACTGTCTCAACCCCTACTGACAAATCGGTAGTTACTACCAAAGTCTGTTTGAAATGTCCCCTAATTGTTGAAGGTCGAATCTTTTCTGTCAATTTGATCTGTTTACCTCTTTCACAACTAGAAATAATCTTAGGGATGGACTGGTTGTCTTCCAACCATGTTCTGTTAGATTGCTCTAGAAAAACCATAGTTTTCCCTGTGGATGAAGATTCTAGATACTTGACGGCCAACCAAGTACGAGCTTTCTTGAAAGAAGGAGCTCAAGGATACATGCTGCTATCTTCCTTGAAAATCGAGAGCGAGGCGGATCTGAGTACTATTCCAGTGGTGAAGGAGTTTCTTGAAATCTTCCCCGAAGATGTACCTGGTTTACCACCGACGCGTGAGATAAAGTTTACTATTGACCTTGTACCAGGAGCTGGTCCCGTGTCTATAGTACCTTACCGGATGTCGCCAACAGAATTGACAGAACTTAAGAAACAGCTAGAGGAGCTTTTGGAGAAACAGTTCATCAGGCCAAGTGTATCACCGTGGGGAGCACCAGTGTTGTTAGTTCGGAAGAAGGACGGTACCTCACGATTGTGTGTGGACTATAGGCAGTTGAACAAGCTGACGATCAAAAACAAGTATCCACTCCCAAGAATTGACGACTTAATGGACCAACTGAAGAGAGCAGAGATGTTTTCAAAGATCGATCTGAGATCTGGATACCATCAGATAAGAATGAAAACGGATGACATACCCAAGACAGTTTTTCGTACTTGATACGGTCATTACGAATACCTTGTGATGCCGTTTGGTGTAACGAAGGCACCTGCTATCTTCATGGACTACACGAACAGAATCTTTCGCCCTTATTTGGACAAGTTTGTTTTCGTCTTCATTGACGATATCTTTATATATTCCCAGAATCAGGAGGATCTTGCAAAACATCTCAGCATAGTTCTTCAGATTTTGAAGGAGAAAGAATTGTACGCTAAGCTGTCGAAGTGTGAGTTTTGGTTAGATGAAGTTAAGTTTTTAGGCTATGTGATCTCGAAGGAAGGGATCGCCGTGGATCCATGAAAAGTGGGGGCAGTGTTACAATGGGAACGACCGAAGTCAGTAACGGAGATTCATAGCTTCGTGGGTTTGGTCGGATATTACAGAAGGTTCATAGAAGGGTTTTCCAAAATTGCTGGACCGCTCACTCAATTAACAAAGAAGAACCAAGCTTTTGAGTGGACCGATAGCTGCGAGCAAAGTTTACAAGAGTTGAAGAACCGGCTAACCACCTCACCAGTATTAGTGCTACCTGATCCGAATGGTCTATTCTAGGTGTACTGTGATGCTTCATACCAAGGATTGAGGTCTGTTCTTATGCAACATAAAAGAGTGGTAGCTTATGCTTCACGACAGTTGCGAGTACATGAAAAGAACTACCTGACACATGATTTGGAGCTAGCAGTTGTGGTTTTTGCTCTGAAGATATGGAGGCATTTCCTTTATGGAGCAACATTCAACATCTACAGTGATCACAAAAGCTTGAAATATTTGTATGACCAGAAAGAACTGAACATGAGGCAGCAGAGATGGCTAGAATTCCTAAAGGACTATGATTTCCAGCTGTTGTATCACCCTGGCAAAGCGAACGTCGTGGCAAACGCCTTGAGTAGGAAGACCGTCAGTGTTTCTGCCCTGATGATTAAGGAAAGAGACCTCATAGAACAGTTTAGAGATGTTTGGTCATTTGTTAAGTTGGAACCCGGAAGGATTTGTATGAACATGGTCACCATCTCAAACGAACTAATGGATGACATACGAGAAAAGCAGAAGGTCGATGAATTCTTACAAGAAGTGAGGGAACGGATGAGGCAAGGTAAAGAAATGGAATATGAGGAAGGAACGGATGGAATTCTGAGATTCCGGGGTAGAGCTTGTATTCCCTGTGACCAAGGGCTTAGACGATATATTGTGGATCATGCTCACACATGCAATCTGAATATGCACTTGGGCATAACTAAGATGTACCAAGATCTGAAGAAGTTGTTCTGGAGGCACGGAATGAAAAGTGACGTCACTAGATGCGTATCGACTTGTCTAGTCTCTCAGAAAGCTAAAGTGGAACATCATAGACCTGCAAGATTACTACAACCATTGTCTATTCCTAAATGGAAATGGGACAGCATCGCAATAGATTTTGTTGTGGGTTTGCCAAGAACGAGAAGAGGACACGACTCGATTTGGGTAATAGTTGATCAACTCACGAAGTCAGCTCATTTCCTCCCGATTAACATAAAGTATAGTCTAGAGAAGTTGACCCAACTATATATTGGAGAGATCGTTAGACTGCATGGTGTGCCTACGAGTATTGTCTCGGATAGGGATCCGAGGTTTACTTCAAAATTCTAGCAGAGTCTACAGGCATCCTTGGGAACGAAATTACGTCTAAGTTCGGCGTACCACCCACAAACCATTGGTCAATCGGAAAGAACGATCCAATCTTTAGAAGATTTGCTTAGAGCTTGTACTATAGAGCAGGCTAGATGTTGGGATGAAATCTTGCTATTGATAGAATTCACCTACAACAATAGTTACCATTGAAGTGTAGGGATGGCACCCTATGAAACTCTTTATGGATGATGGTGTCGGACACCATTGTGTTGGTACCAAGACGGTGAGCGTCTCACGATTGGACCAGATATCATTCAGCAGACGACTGAGAAGGTCAAAATGATCCAAGAGAAGATGAAGACTGCTCAGAGCCGGCAAAGAGTTATGCGGATAAGAGAAGAAAGCCTCTTGAGTTTAAGGAAGGTGAGCATGTATTCTTGAAAGTCACACCCACGTCTGGGGTCGGCCGGGCTTTGAAATCTAGAAAACTCACTCCAAAATTTCTTGGACCTTACCAAATTCTTTGCCGGATAGGTCTAGTAGCTTACCAGATAGCTTTACCCCATTTTCTTTCCAACATACACGATGTCTTCCATGTGACACAACTGCGTAAGTATTTACCTGACCCAAGTCATGTCATAACATCGGACACAGTACAGTTGAAAGAGAACTTGACCTATGAGGCGCCTCCTGCGAGAATCGAGAATCGACAGATAAAGCAACTTAGAGGCAAGGAAATTTCATTGGTGAAGGTGATCTGGAATGAAACGACTGGTGACGCAACTTGGGAGCTGGAAGACAAGATGAAGGAGCAACACCCACAACTATTCTAAGGTATGTAAATTTCGAGGACGAAATTCTTTTTAGTAGGGGAGTGTTGTAACATCCCGAAAAGTGTTTGTTTAATTATAAATAATCATCTTATAATATTCTTGATTTTTAGGAATTTTTCTAGAATTTTTCGGAAACGATGAATATTTTAATATATTTTTCATTTTACGTGCACACTAAGCAGAAATCTACGAAGGTTAGTGTAATGCTCCGGAACATTTATTTCACCATAAAGTCATTTTCTAATATTTGTGATTTATGTGAATTCTTTCAGAATTTTTCGGAAACGATGAATATTTTAATATATTTTTCGTTTTGCGTGCATATTGAGTAGAGTCGGGAAAACGACTGTAATACTTCAAAAATTGGGCAGTGATTAGACGAATAGTCGTTGTATAATATTTGCAATTTTTGAGAATTTTCTGGGATTTTTCCGGAAACGTCGAATATTTTAATATATTTCTCATTTTTTGTGTGCGCTGAGCGGAACCGAAGAAACGAGATGTTTTCTCCGAGAAGCTTGGACTATGGACACGTCGACGGGGGATCTTACTAAACCCGAGACTGGACACAGTTTACGAGGTTTCACGATTTATGAGAAATTTTAACAGATGAAATAAAATAATACTGCATGAAATTTATCTGTCAGATTAATTAAATACTAACTTTTGTCAACTGTAACTATTATCCATTGGATAATAACATGTAATAAAAATCCTATTACATTATCATAATGTAATCTACTTTATATCCAATCAATTCACTTTAATTCAAATTTAATGTAAAATAATCAAAGCTTCTTTGAGAAGCTTTGACCAAACAATGACCGCAATGCCCTTAGCTTCCAAGGGAAGCCAAAACACTCTCCCTCACCTCTCTCTTCATGCACGGCAACAACCCAAAATAAGGGGGGAAATTGATTTGCTTCATTAATTCATTATATCACATAATTTCAAAATTCACCTAAAGCCTTTCTCTCCCTGCCTTTCTTCTTCTTTCTTCTTCAAACCATTTCCTCCTCATTCTCTCTAGGAAGTGCTATGGCCAGCCCTCTCTCCCCCACTCAATCTTCACAAAATTTTCAACTAACTACATTTTCTTAATCCTCTCCCTCTCCTAAACATCTTTCTTGCATGGAGCTTCTTGAAAATCCACCATCTTCATCACTTTCTTCAAGCTTCAAGGTTAGGGTTTTTAGGTAAGCTTCAAGACGCTTCTCCTCTTCTCTTCATTTTCGGTTTCAAGGGTCTTTTGATGACCATCTACACTCCATTTTTCAAGCCTTTGTGCTATTCTAAACAAGTTGAAATTTTTAGGGTTTTGGGTGGCACTAATCCGAAATTTCATGGGAGTTCTTGGAGGTTTCTCTTGATTTCTTCACTTGGGTAAGAGGAAACACTCCTCCTCAACCTCTTTTAGCATCTAGGAACCTTGGTTGTGTTGTTTGTGGAAAAACCCTAATGAGGGTTATTCTTTAAATTGATGAATTAAATGTTTACATGCTTAATTTATGATGTTTGTGACATTGGATTGATTGGTTATGTATTTTGAATTATTGGATTGGATTGAATGACTTGGAATTGAAGAAAAATCATGGAGAGTGCCCTTAGGAGAGGTTACGGTTTTTGAGCCCAAAATCGGGGTTCTTGGTGAACTAATTTAACAAGTGAAAGATTAAGTGAATCAAGAGTATAACATGTAATGTGATGACATGAAAAGATTTGGGAATTGAACCTTTAGAGAGGCCACGGCCTCTAAGGCCTTTTGAGGCTTGATTATGCAACTTTAGTAACTTAGAAGCTTAGGTGATCAAGTGATTAAAAATCTATGTAAGGAGATAGGTAATTAATAAATTGGAAGGACTCAATATGATTAGAGATTTCATAAATTTTAAAGGAACCAAGTGCGAAACTTTCATAAGACTTAGGATAGGTTCAAGAGAGCAAGAATAAGAGAGTGTGAGTCTTTGAGAGCTTATGAGAATTTACTAATGTAAGAGAATGAATGGTATTAGGAAGATTAAACTAACTATGAGAATTTAATTGGAAATGAACCTTGTGTGAGAGACAAAATTTAACTTAGGATTCATAATGGACCTAAGAATGTACCGTGTGATTTGATCTCAATATTATAATGCTATGGGTCCATGTGAGTGACCATTTGTATATTGATGCTCTCTTGGCCAATTGTGGCATATTATGGAATTGTATGAAATTGTGAATCATACATGTTCATGCATGGAGTCTTATGCATTGTGAATGTCCTGTGGACTGTTGTAAGGCCAAGTTGCCTAGGAGATTGAACACACCTTGGTGTGGGTGCGAGTAGACTAGTGTAGGTCATGTTATGACCTTGGGGGCGTCGGGGTACGGGTCCTTCACAATGGGTAGTTAGTAGCTTTCTTACCCATGGGGAAACCGATGCAAACGCACTGACAATTCGGACCGAGACACTGTCCTATATCGTGATCTAGCGTGGACTCTCTGTACAATGCCTGGATGTGCACGTGGGAATTACTGATTTAGACATGTCTCCTGATCTTTTTGTGTCTAGCTCCATAGAGTAGGAATTTGAAAAAATATACATGTGCATCATGGAATAATCTGTCATTGTAAATGTTTACTTTCTGTAAATATGAATTGTTTGGTTATTATTGTAATGAATATCTACCTGAGGCTGTTGTCTGTTTATTGTTGTACTTAAATGCCTAGTATGTTGATTATCTTTTCTACATACTACCGGGGCGCTATGTGCCGTCCTGTTTCTGGTTGCTATAATTGGTAATGATGGTAGGATGCTTTACCTCTTTCCTGGATTTCTATTATTTGCTGCCTGTGCGTATGTTGTATCTATCGAAGGCGACGACAAGGAGGTTGGAGCTCCCGATTTTCCCGGCTTCTGGCCTGATCAAGACTAGAACCTACTGTGGAGCATGGAGGCACGCATGCACAGATTTCTGGGTGATGTGTGTCTGACCTTCCTTAGGGGGCCAGAGTGTTTCCAAAATTGCTGGACCGCTCACTCAATTAACAAAGAAGAACCAAGCTTTTGAGTGGACCGATAGCTGCGAGCAAAGTTTACAAGAGTTGACGAACCGGTTAACCACCTCACCAGTATTAGTGCTACCTGATCCGAATGGGCCATTCAAGGTGTACTGTGATGCTTCATACTAAGGATTGGGGTCTGTTCTTATGCAACATAGAAGAGTGGTAGCTTATGCTTCACGACAGTTGCGAGTACATGAAAAGAACTACCTGACACATGATTTGGAGCTAGCAGCTGTGGTTTTTGCTCTGAAGATATGGAAGCATTTCCTCTATGGAGCAACATTCAACATCTTCAGTGATCATAAAAGCTTGAAATATTTGTATGACCAGAAAGAACTGAACATGAGGCAGCGGAGATGGCTAGAATTCCTAAAGGATTATGATTTCCAACTGTTGTATCACCCTGGCAAAGCGAACGTCATGGCAGACGCCTTGAGTAGGAAGACCGTCAGTGTTTCTGCCCTGATGATCAAGGGAAGAGACCTCATAGAACAGTTTAGAGATGTTTGGTCATTTATTAAGTTGGAACCCGGAAGGATTTGTATGAACATGGTCACCATCTCAAACGAACTAATGGATGACATACGAGAAAAGCAGAAGGTCGATGAATTCTTGCAAGAAGTGAGGGAACTGATGAGGCAAGGTAAAGAAACGGAATTTGAGGAAGGAACGGATGGAATTCTGAGATTCCGGGGTAGAGCTTGTATTCCCCGTGACCAAGGGCTTAGACAATATATTGTGGATCATGCTCACACCAGCAAGCTGAATATGCACCTGGGCATAACTAAGATGTACCAAGATCTGAAGAAGTTGTTCTGGTGGCACTGAATGAAGAGTGACGTCACTAGATGCATATCGACTTGTCTAGTCTGTCAGAAAGCTAAAGTGGAACATCAAAGACCTGCAGGATTACTACAACCATTGTCTATTCCTAAATGGAAATGGGACAACATCGCAATGGATTTTGTTGTGGGTTTACCAAGATCGAGAAGAGGACACGACTCGATTTGGGTAATAGTTGATCGACTCACGAAGTCAGCCCATTTCCTCCCGATCAACATAAAGTATAGTCTGTAGAAGTTGACCCAACTATATATTGGAGAGATCGTTAGACTGCATGGTGTGCCTACGAGTATTGTCTCGGATAGGGATCCGAGATTTACTTCAAAATTCTGGCAGAGTCTACAGGCATCGTTGGGAACGAAATTACGTCTAAGTTCGGCATACCACCCACAAACCGATGGTCAATCAGAAAGAACGATCCAATCTTTAGAAGATTTGCTTAGAGCTTGTACTATAGAGCAGACTAGATGTTGGGATGAAATCTTGCCATTGATAGAATTCACCTACAACAACAGTTACCATTCAAGTGTAGGGATGGCACCCTATGAAGCTCTTTTTGGACGACGGTGTCGGACACCATTGTGTTGGTACCAAGACAGTGAGCGTCTCACGATTGGACCAGATATCATTCAACAGACAACTGAGAAGGTCAAAATGATCCAAGAGAAGATGAAGACTACTCAGAGCCGGCAAAAGAGTTATGCGGATAAGAGAAGAAAGCCTCTTGAGTTTAAGGAAGGTGAGCATGTATTCTTGAAAGTCACACCCACGTCTGGGGTCGGCCGGACTTTGAAATCTAGAAAACTCAATCCAAAATTTCTTGGACCTTACCAAATTCTTCGCCGGATAGGTCTAGTAGCTTACCAGATAGCTTTATCCCCTTTTCTTTCCAACATACACGATGTCTTCCATGTGACACAACTGCGTAAGTATTTACCTGACCCAAGTCATGTCATAGCATCGGACACAGTACAGTTGAAAGAGAACTTGACCTATGAGGCGCCTCCTGCGAGAATCGAGGATCGACGGATAAAGCAACTTCGAGGCAAGGAAATTCCATTGGTGAAGGTGATCTGGAATGAAACGACTGGTGACACAACTTGGGAGCTGGAAGACAAGATGAAGGAGCAACACCCACAACTATTCTAAGGTACGTAAATTTCGAGGACGAAATTCTTTTTAGTAGGGGAGTGTTATAACATCCCGAAAAGTATTTATTTAATTATAAATAATCATCTTATAATATTCTTGATTTTTAGGAATTTTTCTAGAATTTTTCGGAAATGATAAATATTTTAATATATTACTCGTTTTGTGTGTACAATGAGCAGAAATCTACGAAGGTCAGTGTAACGCTTCAGAAATCATTTGTTTCACCATAAAGTCATTTTTTAATATTTGTGATTTATGTGAATTCTTTCGGAATTTTTCGGAAATGATGAATATTTTAATATATTCTTCGTTTTGCGTGCATATTGAGCAAAGTCGAGAAAACTACTGTAATACTTCAAAAATTGGGAAATGATTAGACGAATAGTCGTTTTATAATATTTGTAATTTTTTAGAATTTTATGAGATTTTTCCAGAAACGTCAAATATTTTAATATATTTATCGTTTTACGTGCGCGCTAAGCGGAACCGGAGAAACGAGATGTTTTCCCTGAGAACCTTGGACTATGGACACGTCGACGGGGGATCTTACTAAACCCGAGGCTGGACACAGTTTACAAGGTTTCACAGTTTATGAGACATTTTAACAGATGAAATAAAATAATACTGCGTGAAATTTATCTGTCAGATTAATTAAATACTGACTTTTGTCAACTGTAACTATTATCCATTGGATAATAGCATGTAATAAAAATTCTATTACATTATCCTAATGTAATCTACTTTATGTCTAATCAATTCACTTTAATTCAAATTTAATGTAAAATAATCAAAGCTTCTTTGAGAAGCTTTGACCAAACAACGACCACAATGCCCTTAGCTTCCAAGGGAAGCCAAAACACTCTCCCTCACCTCTCTCTTCATGCACGGCAGCAGCCCAAAATAAGGGGGGGGGGAAATTGATTTGCTTCATTAATTCATTATATCACATAATTTCAAAATTCACCTAAAGCCTTTCTCTCTCTACCTTTCTTTTTCTTTCTTCTTCAAACCATTTCCTCCTCCTTCTCTCTAGGAAATGCTTTGGCCAGCCCTCTCTCTCCCACTTAATCTTCACAAAATTTTCAACTAACTACATTTTCTTAATCCTTTCCCTCTCCTAAACATCTTTCTTACTTGGAGCTTCTTGAAAATCCACCATCTTCATCACTTTCTTCAAGCTTCAAGGTTAGGGTTTTTGGGTAAGTTTCAAGACTCTTCTCCTCTTCTCTTCATTTTTGGTTTCAAAGGTCATTTGATGACCATCTACACTCTATTTTTCAAGCCTTTGTGCTATTCTAAACAAGTTGAAATTTCTAGGGTTTTGGGTGGCACCAATCCGAAATTTCAAGGGAGTTCTTAGAGGTTTCTCTTGATTTCTTCACTTGGGTAAGAGGAAGACACTCCTCCTCAACCTCTTTTAGCATCTAGGAACCTTGGTTGTGTTGTTTGTGGAAAAACCCTAATGAGGGTTATTCTTTAAATTGATGAATTAAATGTTTACATGCTTAATTTATGATGTTTGTGACATTGGATTGATTGGTTATGTATTTTGAATTATTGGATTGGATTGAATGACTTGGAATTGAAGAAAAATCATGGAGAGTGCCCTTAGGAGAGGTTACAGTTTTTGAGACCAAAATTGGGGTTCTTGGTGAACTAATTTAACAAGTGAAAGATTAATTGAATCAAGAGTATAACATGTAATGTGATGACTTGAAAAGATTTGGGAAATGAACCCTTAGATAGGCCACGGCCTCTAAGGCCTTTTGAGGCTTGATTATGCAACTTTAGTAACTTAGAAGCTTAGGTAATCAAGTGATTAAAAATCTATGTAAGGAGATAGGTAATTAATAAATTGGAAGGACTCAATATGATTAGAGATTTCATAAATTTTAAAGGAACCAAGAGCGAAACTTTCATAAGACTTAGGATAGGTTCAAGAGAGCAAGAACAAGAAAGTGTGAGTCTTTGAGAGCTTATGAGAATTTACTAATGTAAGAGAATGAATGGTATTAGGAAGATTAAACTAACTATGAGAATTTAATTGGAAATGAACCTTGTGGGAGAGACAAAATTTAACTTAAGATTCATAATAGACCTAAGAATGTACCGTGTGATTTGATCTCAATATTATGATGCTATGGGTCCATGTGAGTGACCATTTGTATATTGATGCTCTCTTGGCCAATTGTGGTATATTATGGAATTGTATGAAATTGTGAATCATACATGTTCATGCATGGAGTCTTATGCATTGTGAATGTCTTGTGGACTGTTGTAAGGCCAAGTTGCCTAGGAGATTGAACACACCTTGGTGCTGGTGCGAGTAGACTAGTGTAGGTCATGTTATGACCTTGGGGGCGTCAGGGTACGGGTCCTTCACAATGGGTAGTTGGTAGCTTTCCTACCCGTGGGGCAAACCGATGCAAACGCACCGATGATCCGGACCGAGACACTGTCCTATATCGTGATCTAGCGTGGACTGTCTGTACAATGCCTGGATGTGCACGTGAGAATTATTGATTTATAGCACTTTGGTCGCGACAGCCGAGTTACAGACATATCTCCTGATCTTTTTGTGTCTAGCTCCATGGAGTAGGAATTTGGAAAAACATGCATGTGCATCATGGAATAATCTGTCATTGTAAATTTTTACTTTCCGTAAATATGAATTATTTGGTTATTATTGTAATGAATATATGCCTGAGGCTGTTGTCTGTTTATTGTTGTACTTAAATGCCTAGTATGTTGACTATCTTTTCTACATGCTACCTGGGCGCTATGCGCCATCTTGTTTCTGGTTGCTATAATTGATAATGATGGTAGGATGCCTTACCTCTTTCCTGTATTTCTATTATTTGCTGCCTGTGCGTATGTTGTATCTATCGAAGGCGACGACAAGGAGGTTGGAGCTCCCGATTTTCCCGGCTTCTGGCCTGATTAAGACTAGCACCTACTGTGGAGCATGAAGACACGCATGCGCGGATTTCTGGGTGATGTGCGTCTGACCTTCCTTGGGGGGCCAGAGAGTTGGCACATCAACTTGAGTTCCGATTGCTGCGTCTATCTGGGGGACGTGTCGATTTCTTTGACCTGGAGACGTCATGAGACGCCGATCTTTACTTGCTACATCAGCCTGCGTTTGGAGTTTTATCTGCCCATTCGGGGGATGTGGGGTGATCGCTGCTACACCCCGCAGGGGGACTCTTTTGATTCCACCGCTAGGGCTCCTGCCCGTGGCTCTGTGGTTCCGATGGAGGTTTCCTCGGATGAGGAGGACCCCACTGAGGATCCTGATACGGTCCCTCCTCTTTTGAGGGACTGACCTTGCTGGTAGCTGCTGATGGTTGCCAGTATTTTATTTTGGGGGCCTGATGTTTGTATTTTGGTGGACTGTATATTTTGATACTTAGAGATGTATATGTATGATCCTTTGGGCAGGTATAGTTTTACTTTTTGGAAATTTCCAAGCTTGTATTTAAAGTACAATTGATATTTAAATATTATATATATATATATATATATATATATATACATATATATATATATATATTTATTTTATATTACTAACTTTAACTTTATACTGAATCACACTTATTCATTCGGATGTGAATTTTATTTTCAATATAAAGTCTTACTTTTTATTGCCATTCCAGGTTTCACACTTAGTTTTATTGGTTAACAAAAAAAAAAAAAATACCGCCATTTTACTCACGTATTAAAGCATCGAACAAGTTAACTTTAAACTAAATGAACCGGGTCTTAATTTAGAAAAATTTTATGTTCCGCATTTTCTTCTATTTGACAATGTGACATGGGAGCGTTACACCCCCCCAAAGGGGGCATTACATATTCCATTATTCCTGTGGGCACTATTTAATCTCCTCATCCTCACGAAAACTTTAGCATCTTTGATTTATCTATAAAGTAGGTGTTTGGAAATAATTAATTTTTTTAAATAATTGGATTGTGTGCTGCCTGGATTGTTTTTATGTGCTTATAATATTGACTAATTGGGATGATTGTGTGCTGGATTTCTGCATGTGTGTGCTAGAATTTTTGTATGTGTGCGTTGGATTGTGTGTTGGGATTTTTGCATGTGTGTGCTAGATTATGCTGGTGCATAGTGCTCAGCTTGTATTCTTAAATGATTCTTATTACTTATGGTTATGGATGACTTGATAATCATTATGTGCATTTTTTTGTTGCAAATTTTGCTGTGGTTTTATTTGAGTGTTTGTCTGAAACTAAAAATATAAAATAAACTTCATCAATGATAACCCTCTTGATCTTGAAAGTGTGGATCTTACTATTGATGAGTCCTATTTCCAATCTCCAAAGAGAAAGGGTAAAGCATCAACGTCTGATTGTTGGAAGCTTTTCACAAAGATAAGAGTGGGTGACGATGGAGTAGAAAGGGCAGAATGTAATGCTTATAAAAAAAGTATAAGGTTGGGGGTAGATTATATGGGACGTGATCTTTAAATCATCAAATCTCAAATTGTAAAGAAGTTAAATTTTACGATGTTAGTCAAATGATAATAAACATGCAAGGAAAACTAAAATCTCAAAAGACAGATCAAATGGTATCATATGAGATGTGTGCCGCTGCAATCATTGAGCATGTTTTGCTATTTTACTTTGTTGAGTATAAGATGATTAGGAGTTAGATAAAGTACTTGAATCTTGATGCAAATCTTGTTTCTAGGAATACAACAAAAGCCGATGTCTTAAATATTCAAAATAGAGAGAAAGAGAGGCTTAAACAAACAATGACTAGCATTTAGAATATCATATGTCTAACTTCTGATTTATGGACAACTTGTACAATAGAGGGTTACATATGTTTAACTGCCTATTTTGTTGGTACAAATTGGAAGTTAAATAACAAGATTCTCAATTTTTGTCACATGCCTCATCCTCACATCGGATTTGAATTGGCTTCAAAGATTTTTTATTTTTTGAAGGAATGAGAAATATAGAAAAAGATTTTTTCTTTTAATTTAGATAATTCATCCACTAATGACAACATGCAAGACGTTTTGAAAAATAACCTTGCTAAGAGTGATTGGTTGTTATGTGATGGGAAATTTTTTCAGGTTCGTTATTCTGCCCACATTGTAAATCTCATTGGTCAAGAGGGATTGAAAGTGACTAGTGATGCCTTGCACAAAATTAGAGAGAGTGTGAAATATATGAAGGGATTGGAGGGTAGAATGAGAAAATTTCAAGAATGCGTTGCACAACTTGGTCTTGAGTCTATTGGCACTGAGAAGGGATTGCGTCTAGATGTTCCTACTAGATGAAATTCAATCTATATCATGCTTGAAAGCGCTCTCAAATATAAACTGGCATTTGGTAATTTCCAAACAAAAGATGCAAATTATAAATATTGCCCTTCGGTTGATGAATGGAAAAGAGGAGAAAACATTTGTAAATTCATGTTACCATTTTATGATACTACCAATTTAATTTTCGGCACATCCTACCCTACTTCCAACTTGTATTTTTTGCAAGTTTGGAAAATCCAATGTGTTCTTCAAGAAAGTCTAGGTAGAGAAGATGATGTTGCAAGGAGCACAGGGAGAAAAGATGATGAAGAAGTTTAAGAAATATTGGGATGCGTATAGTATTGTGCTTGCACTAGGAGCGGTTCTTGACCCACAGATTAAGTTTTCTTCATTGAATTATTGTTACTCAAAATTTGATGAATTTACTTGTGAACAAAAGATAGAACATGTGAGGAAAAAATTGTTCATGCTCTTTGAAAAGTATTCAAATTCGATTAACAATGCCTCTGCTTCCAATGTCACAAGTGTTGTCCCTACTCAATCTTCATGTTTGCCGAAGAAACTCGAGGAAATAAATAAAAGGATGTTTGGTGTAAGTATATGTATATTTTAAATTGATAAATTACTTTTTTTCTATTGTGCACTTTTTTAAATTGATCTTATTTTTCTTTTCATGTATTCCACTTGTCAAATATGATAGGAATTGAAAATGCACAAGGATCAACTTGCTTCTAGAGTTGGAAGGTCACAACTTGAGCTTTATTTGGATGAGCCAACTTTAGGTTTTATATTTATAAAGATTTAGATGTGTTATAATGGTGGAGGGACACTATGAACCACCACTTCTCAAATCTATCCATAATAGCTTGTGACGTATTGAGCATTCCTATTACAACTGTGGCATCCAAATCTACATTTAGTATTAATGCACGTGTTTTAAACAAGTGTAGAAGCAGTCTCTTGCCACAAAATGTCTAAGCTTTGATTTGTACTTGTAGTTGATTGCATGGTTTTGTTAATGATGGTAATTTCTTTAATTTGAATGTATAATATTGCAATTATTATTTTCTTTAGAATCATTATCATAATATCATTTGTAAATTATTTATTTATATTTTTATTGTGATTTGTTTATGAGGGTGTTGATGATGCCAATGCTACAACCTCGAGAGTGGAGGCATCTTTATCCAATGGAGCATCAAATGTTCTTAATCTAGAAGATGATTGATTTAGTTGTTTATGTAACCATGGTATTTGAACTTTAATTTGTGTTTGATGGTTATCAATTTATGTTTATGGTTTAATGGAATTGGAACTCATTTTATGGAAATCAGAACTATTGAGTTATATTATAGTTATGGATTAGACTTAGTGTTTGTGTTATGAAATATTGGATTTGAGTATTTGTGTTATGAAATATGGTTCATTGGTTATGGACTTTAAGTTATTATGCAAGGATAGGACTTTGTGCTTGCTAGTTATAAAGTATAGGACTGTTTCTTATGGTTTGTTTATTAATATTGTTTGAATTTTTGAACAGGAATTGGCATCCTTGCATCTCATTATTGACTATTGAGAAACATAGAGCCACAAATGAAAACTTAAAAAGAATGATGGTGACCTTCCTTTCTCTTCTAGCTTTTTTGTTTTTTAAATGCTAGATTAGACATTGTTGTCTCACTGTTTTTACATCTCCATTTATAGTTTTTTTAATACAATTTTTTTTTTGTTTTTTAGGCAGGTAACCCACCAGCCCGCCTACTTTTTCTCATTTTATCCTTTATGCGGGTCAACCCGCCAACCCACTAATCTATCTTAAAACGGGATGAGTTGGCTCTTCCAACCCATTTCTCAAAACGGACTAACCCACCCCGCCCTGTATTTTGGCAGGTCGGAGCAGGTTAACCCGTTTTGCCAACTCTACTTTTCAATGGTATATTTTGTTTTCCCAAAGGATGGACAAGTCAATTTGGTGAAGCAAAATGGTGAGTTGCTCACTCTTCAGTGCAAGGGTTTGGGAAAATTTTAATTTGGTTTTTCAAAATTAATTTGTTGTAATTGTACAACATGTAGCGATTGAAGATTGATGGTCTAGACAAAAATATGGTTTAACCTATTACGTGTCATGAATCTTGTTGACATAGAGGATGAGTTGGCTGATGAGTCCGTTAATTATGTAGAGATGAGCCACTTCACACCAACAGAAACAACTAAGTTAGTTTTTGATAAGGGATAAAAAGGTCATGAAAAGGACATGAGAAGTGTGTGAAGAATCTGAGTTGAATTTGGACCCCTCTCCCTCTATTTATTCTTTTTCCTCCCTTACAATATGTTTGGATGATAGGCAATGAGAGAAAGGGAATGAGGAGAATAGAAATAACTTATCGTGTTTAAGAGTTTTAAAATACATAGGAAGTGGAAGGAATACGTAGGGAATCATTTCGCCTCTATTTCCCTCAAAAGACCCAACTTTTCTTTCCCCTAAAATTGATGTGGAACCATTTCTGTTCCATTCTCTTATTAATTTTTCCAACAAAGAGAAATGGAACATAGTTACATTTCTTCCCTTCCCTTTCTGATCCATCCTTACATATTTCGCTCCATTCCATTAATGAAAAATCATCCAAACACAGTGTTAGACTCTGTCTTCTTCTTCTTCCTGTCTAAGGGTCTAAGGACCTCTGTTCTCTTCCTATGCCTCTTAGCACTTGTAATTTAGTGTTGTTTTTGTTTTGTTTTGTTTTTTGTTTGTTTTGCTTTTTTGTACTAGTAATTCAATGTTGTTACTATAGGACCTTTCTATGTAATTCCTTGAATAGTTCTCTTAATAAACATCTGAGTACATTATCCAAATAATCTAGTTTATGATTCCTAGTAATAGTTATTGATTTAGATCAGCCTCGTTGCACTATGTTTCCTTTCATGAGATAACCACAGAATCATGCATAGATATTACAAACTGAAGATAACATTATGAATGGAAATCTCAAGCATGGCCACTTCTTAATGTTTTCTATCTATATAAGTTCATAATGGATTGACTCAGAACATAGGAAAAGAATGGAAGGAAAAAGGTTCATAAAGTGGCAGAAGTTATGCCTCGTGAGAATGATATTTTACTGAGTGGCTGACCACGTTAGAGGTAATGATTCATTTCAGTGTAATCACTTGATATGCGTCTTAGATATAATTAATGCCACAAAAGCTGAAGTTGCTGGGTATAGTGTTAAGCTATAAATTTAAGATTGTTACTTGCTCCACCTATTTCAATTTAAAAGTATGCGGCAGAATGATTCTCAACAATTTCCCTTTAGTATTTGAGTTTACCATTTATATTGAATTACTGTCACTTCCATTGTTTCATATTCAACATCATGATTTGCAGTTCTATCATTGTTTTTCAGTTTTTAGAAATAGTGGTCCTTAACATCGTGAAATTATTCCAATCTCACGTAGCACTTCATCACTCATCAGCAGTCTCTATTCTATTATGAGATGGAGTGGTTGGCGTTTTATCACATATATCCTTAATTCCCTGTTTTAACATTCTTAGCCATAGTCAAAAAGTTTTTTTTTTAATTTTTTTTCACCACTTTTACGTTTTCTAGACCGTAAGTTTTATGTGCAACTTATATAAATTTCAAGCAAATTTCAAGCAGATTTTAAACTATACTTGCCAAAACCTTTGTAGACTGAGAACTTGAGATCAATTGTCTCTGAAGCCTACCTTTACCTATTTGGTCAAAAGTTTCCTTGGCCATCAATGAGTATTTTAAGGTACTCTTCTTAACGACATAACCTTAAAGACAAAGAGGCTTCATCGAAACTTGCATTTGAATTCTCATGCTTGCATTATCCCTCACCCTCTCCATTTCCCACGTTAGGCTTACTCTAGCTCTCATTAAATATGGAAATCCACTTTTATATAAATACAAGTGCTGTTGGAAATGGAGCAGCTGCATTTGTCATGTACACGTGGGTTGGGTTGGGTTGGGTTGGGTGAGTTCAACAGTATTTTTAAACTCGACCTACTCACTAGAGTAGTTGATTGAGTTTGGCTGGGTTGAACTCGAGGATCCGACGTGTTTTTTTTTAAAAAAAATTCCTAAAAAAGGTTAAAATATAAAATCTAATAAATTAATGTCATATATCTCAATCTCAAATAAACTAAACACCATAAGTCAATAAGTGTATAACAAATTAATAACTAACAAGTCTTATTAAGTCTAAAATAAATTAAACAAAGCTAGTCATAACTCAAACAACAAATTAGTCTAACCAATTGAAGTTAGTGTCATCACGTGTGTTATATGCATTGACGTAATCATTGACTTCGCTTTATATTTTTTTTTCATATACTCTTTATCATTTAAACGATCTATTGGTTTTTCAACACAATTGTCACTTAGATGCATCGAGAGTCTTATGAACTTATTTTATTTGTTCACTTTGAGAGTGACACCACAATGCCTACACTTAAACTTAATTGGAACAACAAAAAAATGAGAAGAAAACATCCTAAAATGTCACCATGGGTATTTAGGATCCATGGACATCTCATAGAACTCTGCACGACGGTGTGCCCTCCTTTCCTCTTTGGTCTGCACAATCAACAAGACAATTGTCAAATTACATACAAATTTAAACTTAACAATGAAATAATAAGTTCATAAGGATTAGAAAGCCAACCATTAAACTACAACCAACTAAAAGAATCAATGTTTAAGACCCACAATTTCTTTTTTAACAGCAAACATATCTAACATACCAAAAAAGTATTAACAATTAGTAATAGACAATTACTAATTCGTTAAACAAATTGAATGAGTTCTATATAACATACTACCAGATTCAAGCTTCTCAATCTCATCCATCTGAGCTTGTAAATCAATAGGTTTCTTAGGAGTCCTCAACTAATTTTGAGCACAAATCAATGTCTCAACAATGATGGGTTGCAAAGAGCTACGAAAACGGTCAAGAACTCGCCCTTCAGTACTAAATCCTAACTCAAATGAAACTATAGAAACAGAAATTGCTAAAATATCCTTAGCAATGAATGAAAGAACACAATACCTCTTGGTTTTTCCTCTCCACCATGTTAGAATATCAAAGTCATCAACATCATCCTCATTGTACCTCTCAAGCTCATTCTTTTTTACTGCATGTTGTTTTTTCTTCACTTTCAATCTAAACTCAAATTTATAACTATCATTATCATCTTCAATATCATCATCAAGTGTAGAGGAAGGAACATCAGGTGACATGCAACTAGAATCACTAGCATCAAAAGAAATAAGATGCATTTGTTGATAATATTCAAACAATGTCCTCATAACATTGTCCAACCTCTTCATAATTTTCACACTCAATTTCAAGCCATACATCTTTTTAAAGCAAAACTCAACATAATCCATTTTACACCTTGGATAAAGGACAACTGCCACAAGCAATAAGTAATTTAGAGGACCATCAATGCCATCCCAATATTTATCTAACTTCATTTTCATGGAAATAGCCATCTCCTTCAAAATTAGATCATTCCCTCCAATCTACTTCTTTATAAACTTATTGATGTCACACAGTTTATAGAAGAAAGTAATTGAAGTAACATGCAATGATCTAGAAAAAGTAAGAGTAGCATAATAAAAAACCTTCAAAAACTTGATAATCACACGAGCACACAACCAATCATATGATGTTAGAGTTCCTCCTTCAATAATCTCAAAAGAAGGCTCTTCATATTCATAGCAAACAAATGCTTTCTCATATTCCTCAGCAGCATCTAACATTAAATAGGTTGAGTTCCACTTAGTTGGCACATCAAGACATAACCCTTGCTTACACTCTAGTTTGACATCTAATCCTAAGGATTGAAGAATCTATTTCCTTCAATCCTTCATTGACAATCAAGTTAAGAATATGAGTACAACACCTTAAATGATCGTGACTATGCAAACCTTTTCAATCCCCCAATCTCTAATGCATTTTTATAAAGCCTTTCCTATGGTCTCACCTTTGTGATCACTTACAATAAAAAACTCCAATATCTTCTTATTCAAATGCCATCCATCATCAATATAATGAGCATTCACACACATGTAATTCAAGTTTTGAATTGATGTCCAAGTGTTGGTGGTAAGTGAAATCATTTGAGAATTAGATGATAAAATAAACTTCAAATTTACTTTCTTAAACATATACAATTGCATAACATCTCTACCAAAAGTTTGTCTAGGAACTTGGAATTGAGGTTGCATAACTTGAGCAAAACTTTTAAAGCATTTATTTTCAACAAATTTAAATAAAAGCTCATCAATGATAATCATTTTAGCAAGTGCAATTATGCACTTTTCTTGATTAAAAGACAACACCTTGAGTTTTGCACTACCATCATTTTCTTCTTCACTTTTCTTTAGAAATCCAAGAGTTTTTTTTTTCCTTCTTGTCAACATGTATATCGGGGCTTTTCTTATACATTGACAAGTGCCTAGACAAATTAGTTGTGCTATGATTTCTAGAACCACATGTATATATTTTTTCACAAGAATTGTATTTAGCTTTTTCACCATTATCTTTTTTGGTAAAATATTCTCACACATGTGAACTCGATCTTACAGACTTTTTTCGGAAGTATGAATATCTCTTTACCAGCAGATGATCCTCCTCCTTATTTAGTAGCTAAACGCTCAACATGCTGGGAAGGTTGCACACAACTTGAGGGTGCAGGAGTACTTCCAATTCACTCTCCACCAGTTAGTGATTCATTAAGATTTAGTTGTCATTCATCAGTTATTTTCTGTCATCAATAAGTAAATAAATATAAAAAAATAAGAATATGTGGGTGGGTCAAGTCCTTTCTCTGTTCCGATTCCCCAACCCATTTATATTAGGTATCCATCTTACATTGTCACCCTATTTGCAGTTTTTATTGCTTGTAGGATTATAATATTTATTGGAATTAGAATTTTCATTTAATTCAAACCTAAAAGATTGAGACAATTGAAAAATTGAAGTCTCTTATTTGTATGATTGACTATATCGAAGCCTTTGTTTGTGTGGACAAATTCGTATAGTGTTTGCTATAGTAAATCACTAAATCTTATTTACAGTTCCTCAAACAGAAAGAAATCCTTCTATGTGGTCTAGTTTGGGAATCTATGGCTCCTTCTAAGGTGAAAACCCAAATTTGCATAACAATTTTAATAAGATCAAAACTTATATAAAAAATAAATAACTGACACAGAAAATTCAATAGAGCAAACCCAACGAGAAGCAATGCAAAGCACTACAAAATGAATTGAAAAAGAAATTGTATACATGTATGAGCTTGATCGTGTGATCTGTGATGATTAAAGGGGCTGCTTTGCTTAGAGGATGAAGTGGCCGGAGAAAGCGACGGAGACAGGAACCACAACGTTGTTGTGAGGTGAGGACATCATTTGGCTGAAGGCGATGTGACGTCGTGAGGTGAGAACACATGAGCTGAAGGCGAAGGCATTGTAAGGTGAGGTGAGGGGCATCGTTTGGATGAAGATGACAACGTCGTGAGGTGAGGACGTTTGAGCTGAAGGCGACAACGTCATGAGGTGAGGTGAGGGCGTCAGTGGACTGGTTGCGTAAAAGCTGAACTAGTTGCGCAAATGTTGGACTGACTGTGATGGTGACACTGGCTATGCAAATGAACGGCTATAGCAATGACGATGATGCTGGCTAGGCAAACAAACGGCTATGGCTGTGACAGTGACGTTGGCTACACAAGCGCGTGGATCTCCACTCTCCAATCTTACAATAACTGATTTATGTGTGGTGATGTCTAGGAATGCAAGCTAGTGAGATACTTCGAAGTAAAGGAAAAGAAAACTGTCGCTGGTGAGTGAGGAAAGTTACTTACTATTGCTTGGTTTTGGTTTTCTTATATTTTTTGTGCCACCATTTGTATCTTTTTTTAACCATTATCTTTTTGGTAAAATATTCTCACACATGTGATCCACTCACCAATTCACTTCCACACGATGGTCTCTTTTGCATATTTGTGCTTCCCAACTATAGCTTTTTAACTTTGTCATTTTTCAAATCTAAATTTGATGTGACAAAAAATTGGGTTGTACATGTTACTTTTTAAATTTAATGAGAAAAAGAAAGTAACTTTTTCAGAAAGTTACTTCGAAGCTTTTTAACTTTTTCAATTTTTTGCACGACCACTTTTTACTCAAAAAAAATGGTGGGTGGGTTGGGTTGTGCGGGTTAGATATGTTCTAACCCATTACCTGACCCATACATTACGTGTTGAAATATTTTTAACCTAACCCAACTAGTATTTTATTTAGTAGGTTGGGTCGAAACCCGCAAGTTCGTGGGTTAACTCGACCCATTGGATACCATGATAAAGATGCTAAGGATCCGATCTCCCTTGGTTTTTTCGACTAGTATTTAGGATTTCAAGCTAATTAAGTTCTAATTAATTAACTAATTAATAGATTCCCTAATTTAACTAATATCCAATTCATTGGTTTATCAATCCTCTTTAACTGAGAAAACCAAATCAATCCCTTAATTGAATCCCAAAAACTAAAGGCATTATGCGATCTATGAAATCTCAAGCAAAACTCACACAACCAATAACTTCTTGATGGGACCATGGCAAGTGTACCGGATCGTCAAGTAATAAAAACGGTGAGATACCGGATATCGTTTTCAGAGATCGATGAGCAAATACCAAAATATAAAGTTAACTACTATTTAAACTAAAACTCGAATTTTAAGTGAGTTCTAATAACAATAACAAAATCAAAAAATACAAAAGCAATGACAATATTTTTGGGTTTTCTAGTTGGCAAATTATCGAACACTTGGTATGCAAGATGAAAAACAATCAATTAATGAAAGAGTTGGGATCAAGTTTCATTTGATTTCACTTGTTGCATATCAATTGGAACTAACACAAGCTACTATTCCTATTTTATCACTGAATTCTCTAAAATACTCAACTCTTAATTCCTTAGGTAGTTAACTTTTTGTTTCCAATTAAAAACCCTAATTCCTTAGGTGATTCTAAGAGATAACAAGCATTAAGATTTAGAATTCAATAAGATAACAAGCAAATCAATGACTATTCATAGCCTAGAGATAAGCAAGGTTCATAATCTCATGGCACAATTATACATCAAATTTTTATTCAATATACAACCCTAAAATCATTCCAAAGAGGATCATTTTTTAGAAAGCATTAAGAGAAGAGATCAAGAACTCAAAATAGGAATAACAACTTATATTAATTGAATCCAACGTCAAAAACAATCAAGTTCCATCAAAATCCACCTAATTCCAACAAGGGGGAGTTTAGCTAGACATAGAAATAAATGTAAAAATTAAAACAATAGGGAAAAAGATGCAAAACTCCATGGAAGATTGAAGAAAATCTGAGTTCCCACTCTTCTTCTTTTCAAATCCACCGTAGAGCTCCAAAATAGGGCTTTTCTTTGATCCCAAAACGTCTCCCCACGCAGCTCTCTACGCAACCCTCTATTTTAAGTTAGAAAAGATGAACTTATACTCTGGTATGGGCACCTAGGCGCTGAACATCCAAAGTGCAATTCTAACTATAAGCCTGAGCGCCTAAGCACTTTGTCCTGAGTGCCTAGGCACTCTCTGCACAGCCACGAATCTTGAATCAGGTTCTAAGCGCCTAGGCGCTGAGGTTTAGGGCGCTTGGGCGCTCACCTTCCAGACAACATATTGTTGAGAGTCTTGGGCGCATGGGCGCTACTTCTGTAGCGCCTAGGCGCTGAGTGTCCAGCAAAATTGCTCTTGATCTTCCTTCAAAGCTTTTAGTCCTATTTTCTTGAGTGATTTTCTTTGCCACATTGAGCTTTATCCTATTTCTCTTGGTGCCTACAATCAAAACAATGGCAAATGAACTAAGGCACCAATAATTCTAATCAAAATGAACTCAATCTAACAAACTAAAATAGATCAACTAAAAAGACAAAATAAGACTGTCTTAAGGTCAAAACAACGTCAAAAGTTGGGCTTAAGCAGTGAAATCCACTCAAAAGACTTTGGAAAAACAGATAATCTAGCAGATTATCACCACCCCAAACATAAAACATTGTTTGTCCTCAAGCAAAACCAGAATAGCAAATAGGCTAAATAAAACGACAACTCTACAACTCAAACACCAACGCTGAACTGAATAAAATAAACCAAGAGTGTCCCACAACTCAAAAGCATCAAAGTCACATCAAATCAATTCATATATGCATTCTTGAAAGTAGAACTCTCAACTATGTAGCTGAAACTCATAGGGTCAAAAATAAGGATCATCATAACCATGCACTGATCAATAACAGCTTGAGAGCTAACGAACATGGCAGTGTAATACACCTGATGATTGGGTCACTTAAACTCTTGTATTTGGGCTTGTGTTTCTCTCAGTCATCATTTATTGAGCTCACCCTCCTTGGATTTGCCTTTCATCTCAAACATGCATGCACGCCACTCACAAATGCAACAATCAAAAGGACTTTATTCAAGGTCGCTTTGGTGTCAAGGTACAAGGTAAATAAAATGAACATAAAAACTGCTACCCTAGAGAGCAAGTGAGCATTGGTACTTCTAACAAATCTTCAATTCACAAATCATATACCTTTCACATTCTCTCTTTCTTTTATATTTCCCCAGTAACCTACATAGTCTCAAAGGGGTACCTGATCATTGAGTCAAGTATTTCCCCAGTAACCCATCAGTCTCAAAGGGGTTCCTATTCAACAAGCCAACTCTTTTTTTTAATTCAACAACAGTCACCCCAAACGTAGTATATTGCTAACCCACACCTTCAATAAATTCAATGCTCCATTACTCTTTTCAGGTGGATAAGACATTCATTATTTAGGCAATGGCATGCTGTATGGGTTAAACAAATAATTTAGTGTATTAGGCTCAAAGGGGCAACACAAAGGAAACAAACATCATTTGGTTGGCTATTTGGCTATCTGGCTTAACAACAAAACTGCCTTTATCATGTCGATGCATTGTGCAAATCACGGCATACAAATGAGATTCAAGCAAAGCTAGGAAAATAGAAACTCACAAGCAACCTCTCATCAAAGCAAAATTGTTGAAGGCTCAAAACAACTCTCAAGGATGAATTATGAAATCCAATCACAAAAATCATTAAGTACATTAACAATAAGCTATAAGATTTATGCATGGAAGTCATAATCCTCATTCAAGTACCATAATCGAAGAAATAAGTCCACAAAGCTTTCAAGTTGTCCTAACAGGTAGTGCATGCATGGTTGGCTCACATAACAATGATACTATCTGATATGGGGACCCACAAAAGTAAACTCCAAACAGTCCAACATTGGTTTGACTCACAAAGGCAATAAACTCAAATTAACAAGAAGTTAAAACTAAACAAAGAAATTAAGTAAAATGCGCACAAACACATTAAACAAATAAAAATCAAACAACAATGACAAAAATAAAAAAAGTAGAGATAGAAGAGCCTGAGCATGGGTTGCCTCCCATGAAGCGCTTGTTTAATGTCATTAGCTTGACTTTGCTTCTCAACTCATCAAGGTGGCTTGAAACAGGAGAAGTAGGATGACACTTTTCTTCTGTTAGATCTTTGTCTCCATTCTTGGTCACTGACCTTGCAATCCCCTCCAAAGGCGTGTGGAACTTGACTTGAACCTAGGTATTCTGAATAAACCTTTGCATGTGAGATTTCATCAGGCCATGAAGATCTCAATTTATCAGAAGATTTCAACCCTTTTTGTAATGAATAAGGAGAAACAGAACAATCTTTTCTTATTCCAGCAATCTTAGAGAGAGAAAGACCTTTCTCCTTTTCATAAACAATCTTGGAAGTAGGAGAGTCAGCACTAATAAATGGTGAAGAGTTCTTACCAGATAAATCCTTTTGAGCTTTACCTTTGATGCAATTGACGGGGGCATAGAGATCTGATGTCAGTGCAGATTTATCAAAGACATTGATGGTCACCTGGTCTCCATCCGCCCTCAAAATCAGTTCACCTTTTAGCACATCAATCAATGCTCCTGAAGTTGCTAGGAATGGTCTTCCTAGAATCAGAGGGATATCAGCATCCTCTTCCATATCTAAGACCACAAAATCTACTGGAAACAAGAATCTGTCAACCTTCACTAGCACATCTTCCACAATACCATATGGATGTCTGACAGATCGATTTGTTAATTGAAGGGAGATCATAGTAGGCTTAACCTCTTCAATTCCAAGTTTGTGCATGATAGATAATGGTATGAGATTAACACTTGCGTCTGAATTATAACACTGCACTCTTCAGTAAGTGTCACAGTCTCATCTTCCTTCAGCTTCCTTTTCTTTGATAGCAAATCCTTCATAAATCGGGCATAAGATGGCAGCTGCTCAAGTGCCTCAGCAAAAAGAATATTAATCTGCAGCTTCTTAAACACCTCTAGAAACTTTCCAAACTGTTTTTTTATCTTACTCCTTCTTGAGTCGTTGAGGGAATGGCAACTTGATAGTTAGTGGTGGCATCTTCACTTCCTACCCCTTTTGTAACTCATTTTCATTAGAGTCATTGGGCAAAGTACCTTGAGATACTTCAACTTCTTCATGAGGCACTTCTTCACCAAGTTTCTTAACTTTCCCTTCACTGTTCTTCTCCTTCCTTGATTGAGGTTCAATTACTTTCCCACTTCTAGTCGTTATGGCTTTCACATGCTCATTTCCTCTAGGGTTTGGGACCGTGTCACTTGGTAAGGAACTTGGAGGTCTCTCTGAAAGTTTTTTTCCAAGCTGGCCCACCTGAGTTTCTAGATTACGGATTGAAGAATCCTGATTTCTAAACCCACTTCATGTCTCTTCCATAAAATCAGTAGTGGTTTTAACAAAGGACGAAGTTTGTGTAGCCAATTTCTCTAAGGCTAACTCCCAAGAAGCCTTCTTCTCATTAGACTGAGGTTGGGAAAATAAAAAACCTTGATATGATGATTATTGAGGATGTCCTTGATATCCCATCTGCTATCTTGGTTGAGCTTGATTCCCTTGATTACTCCACAAAAAATTTGGGTGATTTCTCTACCTTGGGTTGTACGTGTTGGAGTAAGGACTATTCTGTTGCCTTGAAGAATTGTTCATGACATTCACTTGCTTTTGAGCTGGAGGTCCAAACATATTTCTTGGACAATCCACACTCCCGTGTTCACCTCCACAGAAATCACAAGCCAAATGAGCATTGCTCACTACATTCACACTAAGAGTGTCAACCTTTTTTGTGAGATTCTCAAGTTGTTAAGTCAAAATCTTATTTTGAGCCAACAGTGCATTCATGGAATCAATCTCCAAGTACCCTTTCTTTACTATAGCTCTTTCCTCATTCCTCTGGTAGTCATTATTTGTCATCATCTCAAGCAACTCCTAGGCTTCCTCTGGGGTCTTATAATTCAACGCCCCACCTACTGCAGCATCAACCATGGCTCTAGTTTGAGGTAGCATACCATTATAAAAACTCTGCACTTGGATCCAGAAGTCAAAACAGTGATGTGGACACTTCCTCAATATTTCATTATATCTATCCCAAGCCTCGCTGAGAGATTCCCCATCATGCTGTCTGAATGAAGTGATCTTACTTCTCAACTTTACAGTTTTGGATGGAGGAAAATCTCTTGTTAGAAATTTTTGGACCAAGACAACCCAAGTGGTAATGCTTCTCCTAGCCAATGAATCCAACCAATTCTTAGCTTTGTCCCTCACAGAGAAAGGAAACAATCTCAGACGAATAACATCTTCACTCACCCCATTGAGCTTCACAGTATCATAAATTTGTAAGAAACCCGCTATGTGTGCATGTGGGTCCTCATTGTCAAATCCTCCAAATTGATTGTTCTGCACCAAATGAAGTAGAGCTGGCTTCAATTCAAAACTATTTGCTTGAACTGGAGGTCTTGTTATGCTTGCTCCACACCCATCCATATTAGGGATTGAGTAATCCATAAGAGTCCTAACAGGTGGTTGTGGTGGTGGAGGATCTACATTTTCTCCATTGTCTGCCATCTTTTCAACAACTGCTTGAGTGTCACCTAAATTCCTTCTTCTTTTTCTGGTTTGCTTTCTCAAAGCTCTTGCAGTTTTTTCAATTTTAGAGTCAAAGAAAAGGTTGTCCAGATGAATGGTACACATACACTTGAGACATAATATTAGAACAAAAATAACTTAATGAAATAAGTAAACAAAAGAAACTAAACACTAGAATGAATAAACGAAAGAGAAATTGTTTAAACTAGTGGCTGCCTTAGATATTACCGATATTAGTAAAATCGATCCCCGACAACGGCGCCAAAAACTTGATGGGACCATGACAAGTGTACCGGATCGTCAAGTAATAAAAACAGTGAGATACCAGATATTGTTCTCAAGGATCGAAGACCAAATACCAAAATACGAAGTTAACTACTATTTAAACTAAAACTTGGATTTAAGTGAGTTCCAATAACAATAACAAAATAAAAAAAAACAAAAGCAATGACAATATTTTTGGGTTTTTCTAGTTGGCAAATTATCGAACATTTGGTATGTAAGATGAAAAACAATCAATTAATAAAAGAGTTGGGATCAAGTTTCATTTGATTTCACTTGTTGCATATCAATTGGAACTAACACAAGCTACTATTCCAATTTTGTCACTGAATTCTCTAAAATACTCAACTCCTAATTCTTTAGGTAGTTAACTCTTTGTTTCCAATTAAAAACCCTAATTCCTTAGGTGATTCTAAGAGATAACAAGCATTAAGATTTAGAATTCAACAAGATAACAAACAAATCAATGACTATTCCTAGCCTAGAGATAAGCAAGGTTCATAATCTCATGGTGCAATTATACATCAAATTTCCATTCAACATACAACCCTAAAATCATTCCAAAGATGATCAATCTTTAGAAAGCATTAAAAGAAGAGATCAAGAACTCAAAATAGGAATAACAACTTATATTAATTGAATCCAATGTCAAACAATCAAGTTCCATCAAAATCTACCTAATCCTAACAAGGGAGAGTTTAGCTAGAAATAGAAATAAATGTAGAAACTAAAACAATAGAGAAAAAGATGCAAAACTCTATGGAAGATTGAAGAAAATATGAGTTCCCACTATTCTTCTCTTCAAATCCACCGTAGAGCTCCAAAATACGGCTTTTCTCTACTCCCAAAATGTCTCCCCATGCAGTTCTCTACGTAGCCCTCTCTTTTAGGTCAAAAAAGATGAATTTATACTCTGGTATGGGCGCCTAGGCACTGCGTCTTGAGCGCCTAGGCGCTAAACATCCAGAGTGCAATTCCAACTATAAGCCTGAGCACCTAGGCGCTTTGTCTTGAGTGCCTAGGCGTTCTCTGCACAGCCACGAATCTTGAATCAGGTTCCAAGCGCCTAGGCGCTGAGGTTTAGGGCGCCTGGGCGCTCACCTTCCAGACAGCATATTGTTGAGAGTCTTGGGCGCCTAGGCGCTGCTTCTGTAGCGCCTAGGCACTAAGTGTCCAGTAAAATTACTCTTGATCTTCCTTCAAGGCTTTTAGTCCTCTTTTCTTGAGTGCTTTTCTTTTCCACATTGAGCTTCATCCTATTTCCCTTGGTGCCTACAATCAAAACAATGACAAATGAGCTAAAGCACGAATAATTCTAATCAAAATGAACTCAATCTAACAAACTAAAATGGATCAACTTAAAAAATAAAATAAGACTGTCTGAAGGTTAAAACAATGTCAAAAGTTGGGCTTAAGTAGTGAAATCCCCTCAAAAGGCTTTGGAAAAATAGATAATCTAGCAAATTATGACTTCTATTCCTAGATAGTTAAGATTATGACATTTATCATATGGTCTAAGTTATGCATAAATTTTTTAATTTCCTACACAAACCACAAGATCAATTTATTAGTGACCAGATGCTAGCACATCATGATTGTAAACCTTTATTGAAGTAATCAACCTAAGCACATCATATATTACCTTTAAATTGAACTAGACGTGAACCTTTTTTTTAGCTGTTTATCCTTACTCCTAATTTATGACTATTGTTACTAATAAGCCTTGTAAGGGATTGTTTTGCTTTTCTTGGAACAAGCAAGGCCAGTTGCCTTTCAAGTTAAAAGTCCACTTAATTAAAAATTATCAATCCATTTATTAATTCCATTTACAACGCTTATCAATCCTCTTTGGAGAACTCTTGTGGATTATCTTTTATAAAGTAGGTTGTGAAATCACAGTTCTACCCAACTAATAGAATAATATAGAAAGGAGTCATCATATATGCATATAAGGGATTAAGGAGCTGGCATCAATACCTACATATGGTCAAATCTGTTAGGCCTTAGGCCATGTATACATACATCAACAAAATACAACTATCACTAAAGGCATCAGTACCATGTACATCACATCAATATTAGCATCAACATCAGCTATACAAGTGTCTTGTTAGAAATACATATATCTAACATACAACCATGTACAGATGTGGTACACTATGATAACCAAAAACTACCATATCCTAGATGTAAGCCTATCCCAAAAGAAATATAGTAATCCAGTAGCAAGGTCAGATAGGTGGAAAGAGGAAGATGAACCATGGTGAGTAGCTCATATATAGCCTCACGTTCATGTAGACTATGTATGAGTTGATCACTAGGTCATACATCCACCAGTTCTCAGAGGGCTCCCAATAGATTGATAGGAACGACATTGTTAATCTATAGTGGCAGGGGTTGGAATACCATGAAAATATAAACAGGGTGTAGTAACTCTAGCAAATAGGTGTTATCATGATGATTCCAACTACTTTGAGGTTTTCACAAACGTTTACGGATAACAACTAAAGTAGCATATGGCAAAATTATTTAATTATCCCCAGGGTAGAGGCTCATTTTAAACATAAATATCCATATAATTTAACTTACAAGTTCAACACCAAATAAATTCAATATCATAGAATAGCAAACGAAAATAATTCTAGAGCATATTTACATCCACAGAAACTCACATAGATAATTGTAGAAAATTTAGAAGACTTTCAATCATAATAAGAATATCAACAAATATCCACAACAGTCATTCAGAATAATATCACTAGTGCACAATGCCATGCAAATGCAATGCATGCTATCTTTAATTAATGCAATGCAATGACATGACTGCTTTAATATCTATAGTGCTCAATTACTCAATCCATCTTTCCATAAGCTAATTCTCAAGATCCTAGATCCTTATAATTATAAGTAGGGAGTCTCATGCTCAACCTACACACTTGGTGATAGACTACTTATCAAGCTTGAACTCATCCTATACGTGACCTTACTTCGCCACACAACTCTATCCCCTAATACTAGGGCCTTGCCTATAGTTCTCAACATAAAGGAGTAGCACATAGGATCACCTTTGTGCATAAGAGAATCATGTCCAACATCTTTTAAGTCTAAGCACTTATGGATTTTTATATTATCATACAAATCTTTATCTTTTTGGCTTAACTTTAAAAGTCGCAAAGGAGCATTTCAACTTTTTCCATGCATGCTCATCATTGATGCAATTGTGTCATATTTCCAATAAATCCAAAATATCCAACAATCATGAGCAATGTATATATCACAAAAGATAGCATAATTTCAATATGACAAATTTAGGTCATTTCATATCTTATGCCTTATTGTTGTATCTTTCATCAACAAGTATATTAAATTTCATATTCATGAGATAAAAAGGACATGAATCAGCTCATCTATTCCATAAGCTATCTTATCTAAGTGTTCATGAGTCAGCTTATGATACTCATAATCCATCTTATCTAGGTACCATGAGTTAACTTATCAGTTTTAGTAGTCATCTTATCTCAGTGTTATGAGTAATCTTACCTTGTTTAGTAGCAATCTCATCTATGATTTCAAGCATCAACCAATTAGCTAGAAATCTATACTAAGGTCACAACCAAGGTTCTAATTAGTGCTTTAATAATAAATCAACCTAGTTAATCAACCTTTCCTTAACCTAATTAGATTCTAATTAATCCCCATTATTATTAACTAATCCTAATTAGCCAATTCCCTTATAATATTAGCTTATCAAAGTTGCTAAGTCAATTTTCTAAGTTCACCATTAATCAACTAATGATCCATTTAACTTCTAATCAATGTCATTAAGTTAAGTCCAATTAGCCTAATTAAATTTTAGAACACCTTTCTTGGTGCAACAACACCCTAATCTGAGACACTATCAAACCTAGACTTCCAAAATTCTAACTTGCAATTGATAATTAATCACATAATTAAGTTAAACCAAGTGAGATTAAGGCTCAATTATCATGATTTTAGTTCAAATCCAAAATGGTGCATTTTACCCTATGGAACCTGAGACCTCAGCCAACACCAACATCCACATGCACTCAAAATTTATCATCTAATTCATCCTTTTAGAAAAGTTTAGGCATGAATCCATCCATGATTACTATTAAAACACAACATTGGTGCAACCCTTTGGATCCGAGACCATGCAACTCGGCCATGGTGTGGAATCAAACTAAGAAATTCACATACAAGTTCAAATTCAAGCACACCACCACACATGAATTCATCATTCAAGAACAAATGAAAAATGAACCAAGAATCTACCCTTCACCCACACAAATTTGAGACAACCCCCAAGAGAATCAACCTCAATTTTCAATCAAAAATCATATACAATGGTGCTAATCAGCCAAGAACAAAGCAAAGGAAGAAAGCACCCCTAACTGGATGCCTAGCTCGTGGCTTGGAGGAGGGGAGGAAAAGATGAAATTGCTCAAATCTGAATTGCAATCGGTGCACAAGATAGAGGAAGTGGAGAGGAGCGCTTTTGTCTACATGTGCATGTCAAGATGATGACATTTAGTAGCTCATGCAAGGACCTGAAGTTAGAGAACCATGGCTGCCATGGTGGTGTTCTTGTGTGTGCATGAGAGAGAACAAAGAAATGAAGAATGAAGTGTAAGGGGGTGCCGGTTAAGAAGAAAAGAGAGGAAGGCACTTAGTTCCTAAGTTTTAAGTTACCATAGATGGATTGGTTAAGTTCTAATGCTCCTAGGAAAATTTTAATCATTAATCCTTAGAATTTAAGCTCCTAATCATGTTTTAGAACTCCTTATGATTCATGTAAGATCTTAACTTAAGTCACTTAATGTTAATTAGGTACTAATTACTAGTAATAAGTAGTTAACTTGAGATTCAAGTAACCTACATACATGCAACTTTATTGGATTAAGTCTAATCAAACCTAAATTCACTCATTTCAATTTTTACCATCATCCAATAAGATTTAAACTTAGCCTAAAAGTCACTATTGCATGAATTCCTATTAGTTAAAAGAGTAATATTTACTTTTATTTTATTTAATTTAAGTAGGATTTAATTGTATATAATCATCCTAATTTATTCTTATGCATTTTCTTATGTCCTAACACAATTGTAAGGTCACTATTATCATCTAAATTTATTTCTTAATTTATAAAATTATTTTCATAATTTTATCCTATTTATTTTAATTTGTACATTACTTTTAAGTTAATAAAATCACTATATTTCACTAAAATTACTAAATTAATTTACTTAAGTCCCAAAAATTCACTATAATTATATTTATTTATTTGTATCCAAATTATAAATTTTTCAAAAATTTCCTCACTCATTTAAATTTTCTATATATATTTCAACTAATATTTTAGACTTTAACTTACGTGCTAAGTTATTTTTTGTCAGTACGTAAATTACAAACATTCACAGAGACATGTAAATAAATCAAACAAGCAATTATTTATTTATATAGCTATTTATTTAAGTAAATAAGAAGGGAATGTTGTAATGATAGCTAGCTCCATAATTTTTCTTTCTTCTGAATGTAGATAGATTCTCCTCGATTCTTTACTTTAGTGATCTTAGTCATAGTTTCTTTGTCAAGAACAATATTAATGCCCTTGACATTGCTTTTGATCTCCAAGGGATCACCACTAATGACAACAGTAGCAGCATAAAAGGCTCGTACAAGTCTTGGATATATGAGTTCTTTAATTTTTAGAAACTTCCTCTAGTGCTTGAAGTTTATAATGTCCCCTACATCCATCCCTTCAATAGCCATCTTTTTAAGATCCACATATCTTCCTGGAACAATAAGCATTTCTCTAAATTTGGTGTCAAATTTAGATTGTATAGTGGGGTCAAAGAAGAGTGGAGTAGTAGCTTCAGGTGATGAGTCTTTGGATTCAATATCCTTTTTAAGTTTTTTTTGGTAGAGGAGTTGATTCTGAACTAGATCTTTTTCTCTTTTCAAGTAGGGCATTGATCAGGCGTCCTAATTTCTTCAGGGTTGGTTAGAAGTTTGGTGATTTATAAGGATTTAAGAGGGTTTGTTTTAGAGTTTTGTGAGAAAGAAATGAAGTTTGAGTTGAGAGAGACTGAAATAGTGATTCAGGTTCACTATTTAGGAGTTTAAAAATAGGGTGGAAAATTATCCATTGAGGAGAGAAAGAGAATGGCACCTAAAGAGTCTCATCACAATTACTAAGTTGTAACGACTATATTACTGTCAAAAGGCTGAGTAAGCAACAATAAGTTTTCCTTGTTTTCCTCAACAAACTTGATACCTTTTTTTCGATGGTAACTTCTAATTAATCATTTGATAACTTCTGAATAACTCTTTTGAGAGTAACTTCTAAACATATCTTCTAATAATTTTCAAAGTCATACCTTGCTTCCACTTTCCATCTTTTTTAGCAAGATTTTTTCAGATAGAGACTTATGCAATATGCAATATGTTCATATGCAAACCATGTTAAGATTATTTCAGATTAACCAAAACTTAACTTTTGAAAGTGGTTTAGTAAAGATATCAGCCCTTTGTTCTTTAATATTTTCGAACTTAAGTTCAAAGTTATCTTTCTGAACATGATCTCTAATGAAATGGTGTTTAATATCTATATGTTTTGACCAAGAATTCTGAATGGGATTCTTAGCCAAATTTATAGTAGAAGTGTTATCACAAAATATAGGAATTTCAGTGTACCGAAGGTTGTAGTCTTCTAATTGATGCTTTATCCATAAAAGTTGAGAGTAACAACTTGAAGTAGAGACATATTTAGCTTTAACATTTGAATGTTACTTTCTGCTTGACCAAGTGATTAGGGCTTTTCCAAGAAAGCTACAACATCCACTGATGCTTTTTCTTTCAACACGATCTCCATCAAAGTCACCATTACAATAGCCTATGAGATCAAGATTTATACCTTTCTCATACCAAAGACCAAGATTAGATGTTCTAATTAAATATCTAAAGATTCTCTTAATAACTTGTAACTAAGATTCTTTAGGATTTGTTTAGAATCTAGCACATATTCCAACACTCAATTGAATGTCTAGTCTACCATTAGTTTGGTATAGAAGAGAACCTATCATACCTCTACATAGTTTTTCACTAACAGGTTTGCCTTTCTCGTCTGAATCCAGAACTTGGGAGGGATGCATCAGTAATACCCCTAAACTTGAACATTGCTTGTCCTCAAGCAATAAAAACAATGAAATTAAGCTCTACCAAGGGTGAAACTTTTCTTTTGAGATAAATGCAAATGTAAAGGTTGTTTTTAGAACCTTTCAATAAGTCAAAAGTCTCTTCAAAGCTTGAATTATCAATCACTCCCTCATGTATTCATGCCTTACTCAAATATATATTAACAATTAAGATAAATTTTATCAAAATGGTTCAACAAAACACAATGCTCTCTTGATGATCACAAGTATACTCAGCAACTCCTAATCACCTCCTCAAATCACTAGGCAAGACTACTACCCAATTCTTTACTAATTCAAGTTTACCCTAAGCTAAAGCCAATTATTCCATCTTTTCTTTCTTTCTTTCTTTCTTTTTCAAATGTTTGGCGCGACATTGTCTGAGTTTATAACTTATCACCAGCCTTTATTCACCAAATGGAGTTTAGACGCAACAAATTTCTGGGTTTTTGGCTCACCACTGGCTCTTGATAAATTCTTCCATTTTTTCATTAACTTGCTTAACTTTCACCACCCCCAAGCTTATTTTCTTTTATAACCTGGGTGGTGAAAACATCTTATTTCAATTTTTCTCAATTTACTTAGCTTAGTGCTTCCTAGAACTAGCTTCAAAAAGAGTAGAAGAATTGTCCAAGATTATGGGAGATTCCTAGAAAATCACATCATAACAAGAATCATTTTAAGAGCTAAGAATTTAGTGAAACAAACTTTTCAATGCAAATTTCTCAATTGCCAACATATCAACTGGACATGAACAAATTCAAGAACTTTTTCACATTTTTACTCATCAAATCCAAATTCAAAACATTCACCAATGCAATTTGCATTGATCTCAAAAGGGGTTTATTTACTATTTTTGTAGATTTGTCAAAACAAAATCAATTTTTTTGTTAGCCGACACTATCTACATCTCCCTACAAAGGCTCTAAACTCGGGAAGGTACTTAAGCCGACTCAAAAATGGTAAATTATCAATGAAAGCATAAAGCAACGAATGTGCAGCCTCAAACTTAAAATTGGCATTATCCTCAATGTCACTAATCCTTATGATATCAATCAAGCAAATCACATAGAAAGCAACATATGAAAGGTGAAATATGCCATAAAACGTAAAAATAAGACATAACATGAAGTTCTTAAATGCATTGAAAACCATCAAGGTTCATCTCTATCATATCACATATGCATTAATTTTAATCACAAATTCAACACCCATCACATAAATGAGAAAATTAGTAATGATAAGGATGATTCCCTTTCAAAATGCATTTTCCCATCTAATCATATGAAGAACATTATGGAATTGGATCCATGCTCTATGAGTTTCCTCCTATAGCATCATAATTAAGCTAGGGTAAGTGACATAAAGAAGAAAAAAAAATAAAATCTAAACCAAAGAATTAATGAAAAGAAAACTTGGATAGCCTCCCAAGAAGCGCTAGTTTATGGTTTTTAGCTCAACCCCTTGTATTTATCATGTGACTCCATCCTTAAAAGGCTCTTCCACATTTAAGAGCTTCAATTTCTACCCATTGATCTTGAAAATACCCGTTAATTCTTTCCAAATTTCAATCCCACCATGAGGAGATGTCTTAAAGGCTTTGGTTAGGCCAAACTGTCGAGCCTTGAGTCTTCCCAAAAAAAGCTTCAACTTTGAGTTGCATAAACCAAAAGGCATACTACCGAGCATGGTTGAAAAAGGCTTGAGCTTTACTTTGGGTCCTTCTTTCATAGATTGTAGATGTGTAATGGTTAAGATTAGCATATCTTCCTCAAGCTTAAGTCCATGAGAAGGAGGGCTTACTTTGAGCAATTAGGCATGATATGCAACATCCTTGTCCACTTTCATTGTTGTAGCACTATCCACTAAGCATGTTTTAAGAAGGTCCTTCTAATGTTGCATATTACACGCCTCTTGAGTATACACTTCACTCGTATCAACCCTTAAGCATGAATTAGTTATGGTCGGTTGATTGGGAGTTGGAGGCAAGTTAAATTCAACCACTTCCTCTCTAACCTTGAAAGTCAACTTTCCATGCTTCACATCAGTTACCACTCTAGAGGTGAAATTTGGGCATCTTTGTTCATCTCTAGCACCACAAAATCAACTGGTATGTGAAATTTTCCAACCTTCAAAGGAAAATTCTCCAAAATCCCCATGGGGTGTTTTACCGATCTATTCACTAATTGAAGTGAGATTGTTGTTGGCTTGAACTCTCCAAGACCAAGCTACTTAGAAATAGATAAAGGCATCATGCTCATACTAGCTCTAAGATCACAAAGTGCATTGTCAATACTCATGTTCCTAATCGAGCATGGGATGGAAAAACTACTTGGATCATTAAGCTTATGTGGGAGCTTATTTTGGATTATGGCACTACATTTCTCAGTCAAAGCAACAGTACCAAACTCTTCTAACTTCCTCTTATTAGAAAAGATCTTTTTCAAAATTGTAGAATAAAAAGGCATTTGAGAGAGCTTCAATAAAAGGAATACTAAGATAAAGTTTCTTAAGTACCTCCAAAAATCTCCCAAATTATTGATCAAGTTTTACCTTTAGATACCTTTGAGGAAAGGGCAAGGGTGGAACATAGACTTTCAGAGGAACATACTTCTTGGCACTCTATCCATCTCATTTCTTTTTTTCTATGACCAATGCTTCTTTCTTATGGGCTTCTTCCACTACCCATTTATTCTCATCACCTTTTGAGATTTCCAATTGCTTGTCATTTGTGAAAAATACCACATTGACTTGCTCCCTCGATTTCGTCTTTGGTTTTCTTGGTAGTCTCCCTTGCATCATGTAGAACAAACACATTTGTTGAGCTATTTGAATCACAAGCATCTTATAGAGTGAGTGGCCATTTGATCAAGCCGAGTGTTGATTTTCCTAATTGACTACCCACATTATTTCACTTGTTGATGAATGGCTCAATTCTATTGAAGAATGACTTGGGTTTGTTCTTTTTGGGATGCCATCAAATTCACTATGAGGACTACTAAATTAGACTTGGCCCCTTGAGAGGATTATTGAACTTGTTAAAATAGGGGCTTATTGTTGGATGCAACCCTTTTATTTTGTTGGTTGCCATATGAGAAGTTGGGGTGGTTCCTCCATCCGGGATTGTATGTATTGGAAAAAGGATTACCTTAAGCTTGAAATTGTTATTAAGAAAATTAACTTGCTCCACAAATGAATCTTGAGAATATGACTCCACCATATTGCATTCTAAAGTCAAATACCTTCTTCCACATGTCTCACAAGTCCTTTTAGGAGTACTAACAACATTGACATCCATCTTCTCAAGTGACTTGGTCAAAGTATCAAACTTAGCATTCAATAGATTTATTGCATTGAGCTATATCACTTTGCTTGGTTCTTTGATGTTGATATTTCATTTGGCCACTAATAGATGTTTGAAGCAACCTCCTTAATCAAACCCTTTGTCTTTGTTGGAGTCTTTGCCATCAAAGCGCAAGCTGCGACATCAAGAGTTCCCTTTTAAGAAGGGGTTGGTCCAACATAGAATGTTTGCATGACAACGAACTCCTGAAGGCCATGGTGGACACTATCGCAAGAGATCATTATTTCGCTCTCATGCATCATAAAGTGACTCATCTTCCTTTTAGGAAAAGGTGGTGATGTCATGATGACGTTTGATCATTTCACCCAATGGGAGGTATTTTTTTAGGAAAGCTTATGACATTTCCTCCCATGTGGTAATGGAATTTAGGGCTCCAAATGAATCCACTTCTTTGCCTTACCCTTAAGACAAAAAGGAATAGTCTGAGTGTAATGCCTTAAGCAAAATTACTTTACTACTTCTCGAGTCCTAAGTAGAAGCAATTAACTTAAGTACGTCACATATTACTATTCTCATGTTATAAGTGAATAATTTTTTTACTACATATATGAATTTGGTTGGTCTCACTGGTATGATGAAAACTTATTCCTTATAAGCCTTATGAAGGATTGTTTTTCCCCGTGCCCATCCAAAAAGAAGTCTCCAATACAAGGTCTAGGAGGGCCCATGACAAGAGCAAGAGCTAAGAGCAAGAAGAACTTTAAAAGATGGTGCCATTCCAATTAGATTGAAGCCCAATATGTGGAGCCTAAGATCCACTTTTGAACATTACTAACCCTTGTTAAGTCCATTTTTTTTATGCTCTTCTAGTTCTATTTGGAGAACTCTAAATTTTGTATAGTTAGAACGTGAAAAGTTGAATACTACTAACAACATATCAAGGCTTAATTTTTTGTTTTATTTTAGTTAAGTCCTAAATTGGCAAACCCTAAACATACATTTGGGGATCATGAGAGAGTCCGACTTTTGGCATATAAGAAAATTGGGTGTTTTGCTCGCTAGGGTTCTTCCTTGCATCATTTGATCTTATCAAGAATTAATCTTTTCTCGTGGCGATCCTTCTTGGCTTATCAAACTAGGTTTGTGGCACCATCTTTCTTATGCTTTTTCTTTTCATCAATTTTCGTTTCTAATTCTTCTTTCAATTTTTGCAATTTTCTCAATTTTCGTCTTAATTTTCTCGTGCTCATAACTCAAGTTATACGTACTCTTTTTTGGTGATTCTTGAGTCTAAATCGTGATTCAGAAAGAGATCTTTCACCTCGTTTTGGAATCACCTATTTCCGAAATCTGTAGCGTGAGTTATAGAAATTTCCTAAAACGGACAGAATTAGTTCTTTTGCTTCTTTATTCTTCTTTTCAATTTCATCTTCCAAATTCTGTTTGTTCTAGTCCTAATAGGTCCGAAATCAAGAGGCTTAAGGAAAACCTCATCAGTACCCACACCTAAGCTAATAACAACTGGCCTCCAGCCATATAGTATCAGTCAAATATCAGTACTACAACTATGGGCATTAGTACCGAATATCAAAGTCTACAGTCATCTAGTAGTAATAGTATCTAAGTCAAAAATATATATAAGATATCTTGAGAGGTATACATCACTAGTATATATATAAGCGCAATGCAGTAAACTATATACTACAACAAAACAACCACATCACACTGTAGCCTATCACAAAAGTCAATCAAACCAGCAATATCATCAAATAGGGGAATAGGATGATGAGCCTAGGGGAGTAACTCAAATACAACCTCAAGTTCATGTAGGTTATGTATAAGTTAGTCAATGGGTTATACACCCACCAGTACTCAGTCAGATCCAAGTAAATAGTCAGTAGTGACATCTCTAACATGTAGCAAAAGAATTAGTAATACCATGAAAACATAAACAGGGTTAGAATAATATGAATTCTCAGTATTACTAGCAAGCAAGTGATATCATGATCATTCTAGCTATTGCGGGGTTTTCGCAAACATTTACAGATAATCATTTAAGTGGGGTAAGGCCAAAATAGATAATTATCCCTAAGGCAGAGGTTCATTTTTAACATAGTAATTCATATTATTTGTCAACATAGTTTACAAGCCATAATTCAGTCAACAACAATCAATCTCATATACAATATCAGATTCCAGACATTCATAGATAAGAATTTCTTGCACCCAGAACATTATGATATACAACAATCAATGTAATTCCAATTATATACAACAGTACAATGCAATGAATGATATTCTTGAATTAAAGCAATGCCATGATTTAATTTATCTGCTTTATAGTGTCAGATACCAAGTCATATCTCATCAAGTCAATTCCCAAGGGATCCCAGATCCTCGTAACATGTAAGGAGTACGCTGCTCCACCTACATCACCCTTGTGCATGGAGGGATCATACCTATATCATGGTACCCTTTTTTTTTAAACACTAAAGGATTTCTCAATACCAATCCATTTATCATTTTCTAACTCAATTCAGTAGTGTCCAATAATGATCAATGCTTATTCATGCATGATTTCCATTTACAGCCAAATGCCAGAATATCAGTACTTCAAGTCATGTAAGCATTCAAGACAACATATACTCACAGACATTGAAATCTCACAATGATAAAATAAACCATGACACATAGCATAATTCAACTTACCCGATCATTAGTCAACTCACTAACTTGACCTCGCATGCTTAATTAACCAAACCTAATAACTCTACCTTAACTCGTAGTTACCCATATTAATCATTATAATTATTAACTAAATTATATTTAATGAAATTTCCTTATTTTAGCTTACCCGAGGCATTGCATCAACCTTCTGAGCTTACCAGACATCAACTAAGCATCCAATTAATTTTTAATTGCAATCCTTAAGTCAAATTAATCAAATTGATTATCATTTAATTTCAAAACCATTCCCAAGTTTCATTACCCAATCTAGTTGAGACCTATATAAGTTTAAATTCACCAAATTAATTTCATTTTCACGTTCAAATGATCAAATCAAGTAATCTTTGGTTGATTAGGGTCCATTTCAATCAAGATTTACATCACGCCCTAATTTAGTACTAATTGCACCAAGGAACCCGATTTTTCCAAGTTCAGCAACTCAACCTCAAATTTAATTTCACATGAAAATCCATTCAAATATAGCTCAAGCATCCCAAATCAAATACAATGCAACCAGTATAACACAAAAAAGCCATGCACTTTTACCCTTGAACCTAAGACAACCTTTCGGCCAAGGGGGAGGAAAAATTAACCAAAACTACATGGAACCATACATTGAGCATCACAACAAGCACAATTCCATAATCGCTAAGTGTAATTCAGGCAAAATCATCACAATTCCCTCAAACCCTTAAGAACCTAAATCTCTTCTTACAACACAAGGTCATGGATTTATTTCAAAATCAACATGCAACTCATAATCTAAGATCTCAATCTCATAAACCAACATATACACAAGCTCAAGAGGGTAAGAGACAATCCAAACTCATAGGAACCAAGAAGGTCAATACCTAAATCTTCCACAAACCAAGCAATTACAAGTCGATATCACATACAAACCGCACAAAGGATCAATCAAAGGAAGAAGAAAAGAACAAAGCCAAGAAACCCCCACTTGGACACCTTAGACGACAAGATCAAGGAGAAGGAAATAAGGTTGAAACAGATCCAAAAAGAATTCCAATTAGTCCAAGATATGGAGGAGAATATGAGGAACAATTTCTTCAACTAGAGCTTGGAGAGATTCTAACTCCTTGTAGCTCATGCAAATCTTTAAAGCTTTGCTTCAATAGCTACCCAAGAGAGAACTTGCATAGGAGATGAGAGAAATGAGAAGGAAATGAAAAAAATGGGGAAGGGGGCACCGATTTTGTATCCTAAATGGAGTGGGGAGTTAGTTTTCAAGTTTGCACCTCTTTTGGTCACTCAATCTAATTCTAAGGCCCCTTTAAAATTTTAACCATCAATTCTCATAATTTTAACTCCTCATTATATTTAGAACTCCCTAGGGTTCATATAAGATCTTAACTTAAGGCACTTAGTGTTAGTTAGGTGCTAATTATTTACATTAGGTAGCTAACTTGAGGTTCAAGTAACCTACATGCATGCAATCCTATTAGTTTATGTCTAATCAACCTAGATTTATTCATGTCAACTTTTATCACTAACCAATGAGAAGAAAACTTAATGGGGGAAGTTGAGATTGCATGAAATCTCATTGGAGGAAATGTAATCATGACCTATTTTTAATTTTAATTTAAGGTTTTAACCCTCTAAATTCATTCTAATTTATTTCTATGCGATTTTTATGTTCTAACTTAATTATTAGGTCAATTTTATCATCTAAGTTTATTCCCTAATTTATGAAATTATTTCTATCAGTGTATCCTATTTATTTTAATTTTTACGCTACATTTTAACTAGAATAATCACTATAATTTACTAAAAGTACCAAATTAATTTATTTTAATCCCAAAAATTCACCATATTTTAATTCATTTGGAGCTAAATTGTAAATTTTCATAATTTTTCTCACTCATTTGAATTTTTATGCATTTTCTGGCTACTATTGCTAATTTAACTTACGCGCTAAATTATTCCTATCAACATGTAAATTATAAAAATATTCAGAGACACCCAATCAAATTAAATAGATAATTTCCTATTAATTTAAACTAATTAAATTAAACAAATTAGGAGTGTGATGTTACACTGAGCCTAATGGCATCCGTTGTAGCTCCATTGATCTTCAACATATCGCACATTTCATGAACACATCCAAATGCTCATTAGAATCTTTTGTTAGTGACCTGCTGAATTGAGACTATTGGACCATTTGGATCAATGAGGTCTTAATCTCAAAATTGTTGGCTGTTACCACTTATCTTACAATGGCAGGTTGGAGATCATTAGCATTGGGGGTAGCATAATCCTTCAAACTTCGCTCTTGATTGGTGACTAGGTTGTTGTTAGCTATCATGATTTCTTCCTCAGTTTCCTGTACTCTTTTGTCCCTTCTTATAGCATGAAGTGTCCTCTCGATCTCAAGGTCTATGGGTATAAGATCTCCTTGACTCCTTATTCTACGCATAAGAGATAAATAGCACCTGAAACACAAAGAAGAAACCAAAAAAATGAAAAATAAAATGAAAAAAAAATTAAAATGTTTAAATTAATCAAATTGCCGCTTGTGCTACTATTAACATCAATCCCCAACAACAGCGCTAAAAACTTGATGTGGATTTTTGCAAGCACACGGATCATTCAAGTAGTAAAATAAGATCATTCCCACAATGAACGATTTGATTACCAACTCTCACAGCAATAACAATTATCAAAGTAATCAAGAGTGATAAAGACAATGAAATTTAAAAACAAGAAAATTAAATTAATCAATTAAACAAGCAAATTAATTATAAAAAAAGAATAAAGTTGAACCAAGTTATAAAAGCCTAGAACTAGGATTTTACTACAATACCCACTATGATGAATTTTGACTCTATCTTTTCTAATGATCAATTATGTTCTTGAAGGATGTTGATCCTAAATTATTTAAAGTCCAATCTCTTGGCTCCAAAAAATGTGCTAAACCCTATTAATCCCATTCATATAGAAATCAATTGAGTTATAACCCTTTAAGTTTCATGATAACCATTTTCCTCATCAAAGTATTTAAATTTATCTCTTGGTCTTAATTCCTAAGTTCAATTATTAGATTGTCAAGCAATTATATTTCATCTCTCAATCCTTCACTAAATTTCTAAGATCATGTAAATATGGCGCACAATGTAACATCCTCTTTTTAGTATGTTATGCTAGTTTATGGCTACAATAATACTTGTTTGACATGTCTACTTATTTTCGTGACAAACTGAGTTAATTTAGGTATTTTGTTGCAACACAGAATGTGAAAAGTAGCTTAAAATGACTCAGAAAATGGCATAAAATGCCTAGTGGCATAAATTGCCTAGTTAAGTAAAATAAATAAAGATAATCTTTTTTTAGGTCACAAATAAGTGAAAGATGATGTAGTAAAATTTTGAGAGCAAACTGAGTTGATTTGATATTTTTAAACATACTAAGAGTATGCTTTAATGTCGGATTGACCAGCAGCAGATATGAAAACATAGGATAAGGTGAAACAATAATTTAGATGAATTCTATAATTTATTTTAAAGTTGTTGGAAGTTAATAAACTTGAATTGATATAATTTAAGTGTTCTTAACAGATATAAGTACTAGCCAAAATATTCAAATTTTGGCTAGTATTCCACAACTCTCTTAAAAGGCTCTTAGCCTTGACTTGAATATTTTGGCTAGTATTCCACAACTCTCTTAAAAGGCTTTTAGCCTTGACTTTTCTCATTTCTTTCTCACTTGTTTTCTCGGCTGAAAGAGCAGAAAGCGGGAGAGAAAGAAGTTAAAGCAAAGGAGGAGGAAGAGGAACAAAGCTAGAAATCAAAGGGAAACGCCAAGATTGATCATCCAACCATTTGAGGTAGGGGAGTTCTTTCCAAACTCAACTTTCCTCTCCATTTCTTGTGACTTTACATGTATGAATGGTTTAGGGAAAATAGGTTTTGAAGAGTAAAAGTTTGTTTTCTTAGCTTAATGTTTGTTTTCAATGTTTGAAATTAGATATTTCAGCTCATTGAGATCAAGATGATTGAGCTTGTTCTTTAATAAAGATAGAAAGTTGTTTGAGTTGAGATTAGGTTAAGAGTAAGTGAGCATATGATTTTGATCACTGACTTAAGATTAATTGAACTATTGGGTTATATGAGTGTTATAGCATTTTTAGATGGTGTTGGTAAGGTTAGAAATTACCTAGAAGCTAAGTTTGGATCTTTGGAAGTTGAATTTTGATTCAATGAAATAGTAACAGTTTCTGTAGAATTCTGCAGAATCTATGTTATGCGACCAGAGCTCAGGCTCTGGAAGTTGGGTGCTCAAGCATCCACGGTCCAGTGAACTGGTGCACGCAACAGAGCATTGGGCTCTTAGTTCTGGGCGCTTAGGCACTAGTCGCAGAGCATAACAGGGCATATCTCTACCCAGCCAGTGCTCAGGCACTGGAAAATGGGCACTCAAGCGCCTAGAGCAAAAATCACTAGAATTCTTATTTTAGTGAATTGAGTTTCCTTACCCATTAAGATCTCTTTTATATACTTTGTAGAGTGTGTTAAACACTTTTAGGAATATTTCACAAAGGAAATAACCTACCTAACATATGAGAACAAGTTGAGTTTTCAAGATTTTCATGAGTAAGAATTACTTGAAATAGATGTCTAACATCCTTACCACATTAGTGTGGCTTATGATACCACTAATGATGTGATTGTAAGGTAGTTTAGATAAAGGTTTGATAAGAAAGTGATATTAATTATTGAGGCACAATTGGCCCATTATAAATAAAGTTAAGTTGATTGTGCCTGTTTTAAAATAAATACTTTGTTATCTCATTAAGTTGGGGTTAAACGGAGTGTTTAGCAAGAGTTAGTTCCTTTATTTATAAATTTGAACCATAGTACACATTTCCTAACTAAGGAAGCAAGGCAAACCCATTTACCTTACAAAGGAGCGAGAAAAGCACTTTGCTAAAGGTGGATTTGTGAAGAGTTAAGTCTTATGCTAAGCTAAGAATGAGTTAAGTCCTATACTAAGCTAAGGATGAGTTAAGTTCTATGTCAGGCTAAGGATAAGTTAAGTCCTATGACAGGCTAAGGACAAGTTAAATATTATGCCAAGTGAAGGAGTGAGATAAATACTTTGCCTAGTGAAATTGATATTTTACATTGGAATAAACAATTGTTTAATATCGATAGTAAGTTTGAGTTATAGTTTTATAAACGTACCTTTGTGTATATTTATATTAGTGCCATGAGATATATGTTTTATTATTGAGAATTTTTATGTTCTCACCCCATTTATGTTTCATGGTTTGCCAGACAAGACCCTTCAGAAGGAATAAAGAAGAAGAAAAAGAAGAAAAGTCTCAAGAGTAGATAATTTTTAGTTTTATGTTTTGATAGCAACTCTTGTAATGTTTGTTACTTGGAGTTGTATTTGTTGTATATATTACATTTGCCCTTGAGGCTTTTGATGTAAATATGTATAACTTTTGTTTAATGTGACTCTCCATATTTATTTGTATAAATAATATGGGATTAGTTTGTTAAATAAGTTTCTAGTAGCATGACTAATACTATCTATCTTTTTATATAATGAATATATTGAGATAATTGTATTAGGGTGTTACACGCAACATATCACAACAGCAAGGTCAAGAAATAGAAGTTGAATCCGAGATTGCAACAAACTACTTACTCTTCAATGATCCTTATCCAAACTTCAATTATCATTATCTTCGATTTTCCACTCCTAATTGAGACTTTGATGAGACATAAGACTTGGATAAAATCTCTTCAAAACTCTACCTTCAGGATTTCCTTATTTTATCTAAAATCCTCTAAATTTATCTTGAAAATTAGAATATTAATAAAATTTTAGAAGAAGAGACAATTATCTAAAACTCAAAAAAAATAATTAAAATCAAATAAAAACTAAACAAGATTAAACAAAAATCCTAATAAATAAATCCAAAGATTTGTGTGTTTTTACACTTATTAATCGGTGTGTTCATCTTCTTTGCTGAATCCATTTTGAATCTTCTACGAAGATCCTTGTTATATTTTTCTTGACGGATAAGGACTCCATTCTTTTGTCTCTTGATTTGAAACCCAAGAAGAATTTAAGTTCTTCCATCATGTTATTTTCAAATTCTCCACTCATAAACTCAAAAAATTCATTGCACATAAGTTCATTAGTAGATCCAATAACAATATCATTCACATAAATATGAAAAAGCAGGAAATCATTTTTCTGATACTTTGTAAACAAAGTTTTATTAAATTTTCCTCTTTCAAAATTATTTTTTAGAAGAAAAGAGTTAAGTCTCATACTAAACTCGAAGAGCTTACTTCAAACCATATAAAGCTTTTGAGAGTTTAAAAACATGATTAGGATATTTTTCATGTTCAAAATCAGGGGCTTATTTTACATAAACTTTTTCATAAAGATAACCATTTAGAAAAGTTGATTTAACATCCATTTGATACAAGATGTAACCTTTCTAAGTAGCATAAGCAAGTAAGATTCTGATAGCTTCAAGTCTAGCGACAGAAGCAAAAGTTTCATCGAAATCAATACCTTCTTGCTAATTATAACACTGAGCTAGCAACCTTGCTTTGTTTCTGATTACATTTCCTGATTCATCTAGTTTGTTTCTAAATGCCTAGTGAGTTCCAATGATTGTATGATCTTCAGGTTTAGGAAGCAGCATCCAAACTTTGTTTCTTTCGAATTGATTTAGTTCTTCTTGCATGGCTTCTATCCAGCTTTCATCTTGAAGTGCCTCATCTATTTCTTTTAATTCAATTTGATATATGAGAGCCATATTCATATTGTTTCTGAACGAAGAACTGGTTCTCACACCTTGAGACGATTCTCCAATGATTTGATTTTTGGGATAAGATGTGAGATGTCTCCATTCTTTTGGCATCTGAGTCTGACTTTTGATGGTCATCAAAAGAATTATTAGTAGAGTCATGAGGTTCCTTTTTTGGAGTGGTAGATCAGAAACCAGCTTAGAAGTATCATTCATAGTGATATTCTCAAATTCTTCATCTAGATCAGAAACGTTAACTTTAGAAGAAGTTATAGTATAGTAAATTTTGTAGGATTAAGAACAAGTTCAATAACCAAGAAATATACCTTTTGTATACCTTTGTTCAATAACCAAGTTCAATTTGTTGTTCAAGATGACACATTCAGACCTAAAAGTATGAAAGTAAGATCTGTTAGGTTTCCTACCCTTCCATAATTCATATGGAGTTTTCTTGATTCTTGACCTTATGAAAACTCAGTTCTGAATGTAACAAGAAGTGTTTATTTCTTTTGCCTAAAAGTATTTTGGTAAACCACTATCATAAAATAGAGTCCTTGTAGTTTCTTACAAGGATTAATTCTTTTTTTTTTTCTACAACACCATTTTGTTGAGGTGTTCTAGGAGAAGAGAAGTTATGAGAAATTCCATTTTCATCACAGAATTCTCTAAAAACTTCATTTTCAAACTCTCCTCCATGATCGCTTCGAATGACAATTATGCAAAAACCTTTCTCATTTTGTATTTTCTTGCAAAAGATCTCAAAGGCCTCACAAGATTCATCCTTGTGGCGTAGGTATAATACCCATGTGAATCTAAAGAAGTCATCCACAATGACAAAGCCATATCTCTTACCACCCAAGCTCGTGGTTCTAGTTGATCCAAACAAATCAACATGTAAGAGTTCAAGTTGCCTTGTCTTTGAAACAACATTTTTTTGCTTGAAAAAATGCTTTGGTATGTTTTCCTCTTTGACAAGCTTCACAAACCAAATCTTTTTCAAATTTTATTTTGAACAAGCCCTTGACCAAATTGTTTTTAGAAAGTTTTGAAATATTTTTCATGTTGATATGACCAAGCTTTTTATGCTACAACCACTTCTTATCTTTAAAAGATGCTAAACACTTTACATTTTGATTTGAGTGGTCATCTAGATACATGATATAGGTATTATAGTACCTCTTGGAAGTAAGAAGGACTTTATTAGACTTGGGATCCTTCACTATGCATTGAAAAAGTTCAAACATAACTTCATAACATTTGTCACAAAACTGACTGATGCTTAGAAGGCTATATTTCAACCCCTCAACCAGAATCACATTATTGATTGTGAGAGAGGATTACTTACCAACGTTACCTATGTCAATGATTTTGGATTTAGAGTTATTTGCGAAGGTGACTAATCTTCCATCCTTTCTGTAAGTGTGAGGAACATAGTTCGATCTCCTGTCATGTGCCTTGAACAGTCACTATCCAGATACCATTTCTATTGCTTCTGAATAGTTCCCAAACATACTTGCATGCATAGTTATCTTTTGTTTAGGTACCTGGATTTTCTTGAGTTGTCTAGGGTTAGTTTTCTTATTTTCTATAGTTTTTCTTTCACTTTTATATTTCAGAAAACATATATCAGAAGTATGACCATGCTTGTTACAAAAGGAACCTTTTTCTTATCAGAAGACTTAATAAACATATTTTTGTATAGCTTTTGATATTTGAACTCATTGTAACCTAAACTAACCTTGTCAAAAGCACATCTTTGACATCCCAACATCATGTTTAAGTTCTTTTTTCCATTTACAAACTTACCTAGGTCATCAAAAAGTTCTTTTACCTTTTCTTTCAAAGCATTAACCTCATAAATTGGTACATAAGATCAGTTTTCAAAAGTTTTCTCATTGCTGAGTTCCATACAGGCCTTAATATGACCATTTTTTTCTTTCAGCTCATCATTCTTATGCCTTAATTTATCATTCTTAAGTTTTAAAAGATCAAAATCTTTTGATAATTTTAGAAAAAAATTCTTGAGAGAGGAATACTTTGATGAGATGAGTTTGGTGTCACACAGAAGTTCATAGAAAGTATCTTGTAACTCATCATAAGACGTAAAGGGTTTAGAATTTGATATATCTTCCTCAATGTCAGTATTTGTCGTCATACAGAAGTTTGCAGTTTCTCCTTCTTCTGTTTCAGCATCTAATGAGTCATCATCTAGATCTTCCTAAGTGGCTATCATAGGTTTCTTTTTTCTAAACTTTTTGGTGCGTTCTTTAGCTATGGACACTTAGTTCTAATGTGTCCAAGCTTCTTATATTCATAACAAATGATTTGGTTTCTTTTAAGATTTCTTAAGTCTCCTTTATGATCCTTCTTCTTACTCTTCTTTTCTATATTTGAGCCACTTTGTGAAAGAGCATTGTTATTTCATCATCTTCATCTTCTGAGTGAAATTCCTCATCTTCATTTTCTTTAGAATCTTCTGAAGTTTTAAGAGTTGAGTTCTAAGAAGCATTTTTTTACCAGCTTTAAGAGCAATAGACTTGCCCTTTCTTCCAACATTTTCATTAGTATCAACTATTTTTTGCTCATTTGTTTTTAGGGAACCCATCAGCTCATCAAGATTCAATATGTTCAAATCCTTGACCTCTTGAATAGCTATTACCGTAGGTCTCCAAACCTTAGGTAAACTTCTTAATACTTTGCTAACTATCCCTGATTTGAGTAAATTCTTCCAAGAGCTCAAAGTTGGTTAATGATATGCATGTATCTTGTGAACATATCATCAATTGTCTTATAACTAAGCATTTTGAATAGCTCGTATTGGTGAACAAGCATACTAATTTTAGTTTCTTTGACTTGATTTGTGCCTTCATGCAACATTTCAAGTCTATCCCATATATTCTTGGTAGTATTATATGAGACAATCTTATCATATTCAGTCTTGCTGAGTGTACATGTAAGAAAGTACTTTGCTTTTGAGTTCATTTGAACTTTGTTTCTTTCAACTTTTGTCCATTGTTCTCTTGGTGTAGGAACAATTGTTCCATCTTCTAGAGAACGAGTTGGAGTGAAATAACCATTCTCTATAACGTCTCATAAATAAAAATGGGTGGATTCTATGAAGAGTCTCATTTTGTCTCTCCGGTAATGATAGTCTCCTCCAGCAAAGGCAAGAGGACGGTTGATGGATTGTCCTTCAGCGATGTAGAGATCTTGATTTTCCATATTCCTTTTAGGATCTTTCCTCTATGCTTGTTAAGACGCTCAACCCAAAGGCTGGGCTCTTATACTAATTGAAAGTGGCAATAATACGAGAAGGAAGAGTTGAATTGTGTTTTCAATGTCTTAATATATTCTACAAACTAGATAGCTTCTCAAGTTTTCTCAACTTGGATGAATCAGAGTATAGTTTAGAAGCTAAGTAGTTCAGAAATAATATTTTAAAAGAAACTAAATTTGAAATGAGATTCCTTTGAAAAACTTAATTTACTTGAAGTGAAAGATCAATTTCTGTTGTTAGAAGGACAAAATAAAGATCATATTTAATTAATAGAAAACTAAGAGATAAGGTTCAAAAGAGATTACTCAGAAAATTTATACTGGTTCGATTAAATCACGAGCCTACGTCCAGTCTCTAGTCAGAAACTAAGATTTTGTATTACCACAAGTATTCTTTCTTCAACCTAACTTCTCCAAGTTAGATTAAAACTAGTATTTGATCTACACTAGCCTCTTCAAGCTAGACTCACACTCAGATCACTACCAAATCAGTTTACTAAGTGAGGACATAAGTTTACGTTTCTCTCACCACTCGAGAAGTGGATTTAATCTATACAAAGTAGAGAGGTTTTTTTTCTCTTACATTCAAAGAGTGGATCTAAGCAATTACAAACTTTAGAGAATAAGTTTCTCTTTTAAGCAAGTGATCAAAAGCATATTTTAGAAAGGAAACTTGTTCAAAAGCAAGATTTGGACGTTCAGAGTTTTGGCATCACAACGGTTTGCTTCATGACTTCAAATATTCAAGCTTATTCAATTTATAGAGCTTCAAAAACTAGCCGTTTGGGTCTTCAACTATTATTATGCATAGTCAGGTTATAATTTTCTTGTCATGTAGCAGTTATTCAACTTTTCCTTAATCATTTTTGTCCTTTTCTAGGACTAGTTAGAAGTTTCAAACTTCTGACACTTAATGATTTTGACCTTGCTATTTGTAGACAAGTGTTGTCTTCTAAACTCATATTCTTCTAATAGACTTGATTGTTATTATGCTTTGATGCTTCTGACAGTTTTGTTTTTTGATTATGTTAGCTTTTGAACTTAGTCATCTAATGCGCTTCTAATGAACTTGACTTCTGATGTTTGTCTTCTGATGAACTAATCTTTTGAAGGTTGTCTTCTGAAGAACTTGTTTAGATTTTCATATTGAGTTATTTAAGTTCTTCTTCATACATGGTTTGAAACCATCAATTCTTTGTGTTACTTTAATCAAGTTGAGACTTCCTTGACGTGGATTTTAAGAAAACAATGATGTTCACATTGAAAGTCCAGGAGTCTTCTCAACTATATCTTGGCACAGTTATATGAAATATTAGTAATAAAAAGATTCTAAGTTTAAGTTTGTTCATCATCAAAACTTAGTAAGTTCAAAAGAACTTCAGCAAGTTTTCATGCTTCTGAAGGGCTTTGGAGCTTACATGTTACTCTTCAAAATCTTGGACTTTCCTTTTGTTAAGGGTATTTTGAAGTATTTTACGTATAAAATTAGCATCGTGGAAAAGTAATCAAAGACTTGCACAAGGAATAATAAGCAAAAGAAACATGTGACAAAAAGGACAAGAAAACAAGAGGTCGACATCATGAAGAGATCGACGCATGAAAATGGAGTCGACACCAAGGAAGGAGTTAATGTAAGATTGGTCAATGTCGATTAGAGCTAAAGTCACAAACCACTAGAAACCTCAAGAAACTGCATGTAACTATCGACGACACGTTGTAAGAGAGAAAATATGGAAGTTAATCTTAAAAAAGAAGATCAATTACTGTGAAGGCACCCAAATCGTGGAGTAATTCAAAAGGAAGTTGGAGTAATGAAAGTCAGAAGAATATAAATAGCAAATTTGAATAAGGAAAAGAGGCTTAACACTCGCAACTCCTCATACATATATAGCAGGAAAAGAGTCCCTCAAATGCCTTTACATTTCCAAAATTTTTCTTTCTTTTGTTTAATCTTTTAGTTAGTTTTTATGCTTTGTGGTTTTATTGTTGTTGTAACTCTTACAAATCCATAAGTTGTACTCTTTGCTTTCAGTTAAATCTAACTACTATTTCTTATGTATGTTAATGACATTTTTCATTTTGTTGTATAGACATTTGCATGCACAAGTTTAGATACTGTGTGAAAATAGAAAGCCTATAGGAGGAAGCGATTCCCTTCCCTGAATTGATATTCTAGAATCATATTATCGATTAGATTGTCAAAATCTGACTGAAACAAATTAGCACTCCCAGTGGGATCTATTAAAATCAGAGGTGTCAAATCTTATGACACGATTAAGTAGTACAAAAACCTCAAATATTTCCACAAATGATAATACAAACTCATATGCCAAAAACACAATCCCGACTGCTCCAAAAGTCATGGAAACACAAGCATCAACTGCAGCTACTGTAACTATTGCACTATCGAGTGGGATAAACACTGAGGGCATATAGGTAGCTTGGATTTTCAAAATTATAGTTTTCATCCTGGCTTCGTACCTATGTATGGAATGCCTATGATTACAATATCTCAAGTACTTTGTCAGTAACCATTACCACATATACTCCTCTAATTACAATTCCAATGATTATTGGAACCTCAACATTTAGGCCAAACATAGGTTTTGACCCAATTATCTTTTGGCCATGAATATTATGAACAACCCACCTAGACCAAATAGTGTTGGCTCCAGTAGCCAGAATTTTCTGGCAGACCTACAAAGGGGTGTCAAAGGAGCCACAACCCAACCTCTTGGACCCATATTTCCAATTATGACGAGAGGAATGCCAACACCATCCTCGGGTTAAAGCTAAAAGGTTAAAACCTTGGCTGCCATGAGACAATAGATTGATAAGAGTAATCACGATATGGTTCATATGTTAACTCAACAGATGAACATAGTTCTTGACCCATTGATAAAGGCAACTAATAGTACTTGTAATGACTTGGTTCAACAAGTGGGTTAACTCAATACTATGTTAGAGGGTGCAGAAGACAAGCAAGCTTACAGTTATGAATTCATAATGCTCTTGGCGCACAAAACCAAGACGCAAATAATTAGTTCTAGTATGACCATGTAGGCTATATGGATAGAAATGGTCGAGTAATTAATGCCCATCCAAGAGGTAGGCAATTTGGACCGGGTCAACCACTAGTTCTTCTAGATCAAAAAGTTAATCGGTCCTTCGAATAAGCCTTAACTAGGTTCAAGTATAATGTCGGCCCTGCGTTTCACCTATAGTTTATTTTTGTTTTCCCAAATTAGATAAATCAATTGGAACTGTCTAGGGTTACAAAGTTCCCAAGTTTTTGGCAAAAATGGAGAGTCTTTTGTCGAACACGTTGCCAAGTTCACTACAGAATGTGGTAATTTAATGTCAAATGAATACCTTAAGATAAAGGTGTTTCCTAATTCACTTACTCAGAACACCTTTACATGGTATTTGACCTTACCCTCAAGGTCGATCTATTCATGGGCTTAACTTGAAAGGTTATTCCATGAACATTTCTTTAGAGTGTAAATGAAGGTAGGTTTGATAGAATTATTTAATGTGAAATGAATGCTTGAAGAGTCTGAGTAGACGTAATCTTTCAATGACCTATCACCAATTGTGTCTCTCAAGTCTAGACATGTTCTTTGATAACCTAATAGATGTATCTATTCAACAAACAATTATATTGCACATTAAATTTTGAATTACACATAATAAAAACTAACAATTATGAGGGAAAAGAAAGTGAGAGAAAATACAAGAAAGTCTAAGAGATTTAAGTGGAAAGTTTGGTCACTATGCAAGTTCACTCACAGGGGAAAGAAGAGGCCAAGACGTAAGCTTACTTTCATCTAAGAATATAAGAAAAATGAACAAATATGATAAGAAACAATCTTATATTATACAAATTTAGAAAATTATTGGTTAAGAATTTTATATTATAAGCAACAAAATTAATATTTAACATGTACAAAGGCATTTTTTGTAGGAAGACTGATAAACTTCCAGCAACTTCCGATCCTACACTCCCAGAAAGGATAGAAGTCCTATTTTCCCACTTCTGTTGGTCTTAAAAAAGAAAAATAACATTTGCGAAGTAGCCTGAAAGCCTAGATAATCACATAGATACCAGAAAGATTTGATGAAAGATCAATTATTTAGATGATGCTATAACAGAGCAATGCCCATTTCAGACAATATCTTGGCCTCAAAATCAGAAAATGGAAAGGCCACCTTGAGGGGAGTAAACAAGGTCTCGTATATAAAAAAGCAGTTCTCACCTGGATCACTGTGAAGACAATCTTCAACTACACAATTGTCTAACTCATAATTGGTGTTAGTACCATCCCTGGTTAACTGACAAACTGCGGTTGGAAGGCTCTCTAAGGAAAGAAATACAGAGGGCACATTCAATAAGTCCACCAATTCAAAAGGTCCTATGGCTTCAGCCATTAATTTTGCAAAATAAGTAGAATATGAACTATATAAAAATTCACTAGAAGAAAGTGGCCAAATCAAAGCCAACTGAGACTCCATATCCCTCATCACCACTTTTGCCCTCCAGAATTTCTCATAAGTCAAAGGGAAAACCCTAGGACCTCGCTTAAACCTAGGGCCAGATGACACTTCCCTGGGGGAATCATAAAGTGAGTCAACCTCCACTACAATGACCCTCACCCTTTTTGGGGTTCGAGGGAGAAATTCCCCCAGAAATTCAACAAAATCTCCCTCACTATCTTTCTTGACTAGAACACTCCATACCCAAAAAAAAGCAAGCTAAAACAAAAGAAAAAATGAATGAAGAATATGAATAGAAATAGAGGAAAAGATGAACTGTAATCCACCACACCAAAGAAACAAATAAGGAAAAAAAAAAAAAGAACAAGTATCTGGAATAAAAAAAAAAAAAAGGAAAGCCTGGTTAAAATCGAAGAACAAAATGATACCAGCAAAAACCCCTTCAACCAAAATAGGGAAAAGGAGGTGACTTTTCTCCAAATAGCCACAAATACAATGTAAGGAAAAAAAAGAAGAAAATAGAATAGAGGAGGAAATAGAAACAAGGCAGTTACCAGAAAAGCACTAACTGAAAGAACGAAATAAGAGAAAGAAAAGAAAGAAGGAAAAGCACAACAAAACCAACGGATGAAATGAGAAAAATCCAATGGTTCCTAAAGGGCAATAATTGTCCTCAAAATCCAACGACCACGATTCAAAAAGAACCAATGACCCACAACTGCCCATCGATCACATCAAGCAAACAAACCAAGGGACAACAGAATCAAACAAATGACAACCAACCTATCAAAACAATACACATGCCTTAAACACAGAAACTAAAGAAACACACCAATTTGAAAATGGTAAGGTCAATTAAGATCACTCAAGAGGCTTTGGATTACGCCAGGGTTCCCGTCATCAGCTCAATAGACTTTAAAGCTCATACGCTCTTACGAGCTATGAGCTTGAGGGGCTATGAACCATGTCAGGATCCCAGTCACTAAGTCAACAACCTTTAAAGCTCATATGCTCTTACGAGCTATAAGCTCGAGGGGCTGTGAATGTAACATCCTCTTTGACATGTTAATCTTATTTATTGTAACAAAGGTAGCATACTACATACATGATATATCTGTTTAATTTTGTGATTTTCTAAGTTAGTTTAGGCACTTTGCTGCAACACTGAAAGTGAAAGTGACTTAAAACGACTCAAATAATAGAATTAAAGGCTAAGTTAAAGGAAATAAATATGGAGAATTTATTTCTGGGTCACAAATGAAGTAAGTATGATATAGCTAAAGTTTAAGGATAAGTTGAGTCAGTTTAGTATTTTTAAATACATTGGTTGAGTATTTATATACCAAATTAATAAGTCATAGATATGGAAATATGTAAAAGATGAAATTAGGATTTAGATGAATCTTAGGATTTAATCTAATACCTCTGAAAGTTAAGAAACTTGATTTCATAAGATTAAAGTATTCTTAAGAGATATAAAGTTTCCAGTAAATATCAAAGTCACTATGTGACTCAGTTCCACTTCCTTCCATTTGACTTTTTTGGTATTTCCTTCTTTTCACACTCAACTCACTCATTTCTCTCACAGTTGAACAACAGTAGCAGGAAAAGGATAAAATAGGGAAAAAGGGAAGAAGAGGAAAGGAAGAGGAAAGGAAGAGGAAAGAAGAAAAGACTAGAGCAGTTTTAGCTTTATTGCTTCTAGTACAAAGCTTGTATTTATTTATATTTACTTTGTAATGTAAAAAGAGTTATGTATTACAATATACCTTTTTGAGGCTAGTGATGTGTGTGTGTATGTGTGTGTGTGTGTGTGTTTTCTGCATCCCTCAAGACTCTCTATAATGACTACTTTGGTGATTATGCTTATATTATTTTGTTAATATGTAAGAAGTGACGTTGTTAGAGTTGTTTATCTTTGTGTATGTTAAATATCACAAGATATCAGTATCAGGGTGATACAGTGAACCATGTCAAGATCCCCGGCACCAGCTTGATAGCCTCTAAAGCTCATATGCTCTTACAAGCTATAAGCTTGAGGGGCTGTGAACTATGCTAGGATCCCCAGTAAATGCCAACAGGACTTTAAGGTCATGTACCCTTGTAGGAACTGGGCTTGAGGGGAGAATCGAACTTGAGGGGATTGAACTGAGCATGTAGCAACTCTACAAAAAGGTTTCTACCACCTCTAAGCTTGGGGGACCCACCCAAAGTAATCCCTCACCAGATTAGAAGAAAGTCGACTAAATAAGGACCAAGAGTCCTTGGGAACAACCTGGAACATACCCACATTAACAAAATAAGACACGTGGCATGCATTGATAGGAAAAATCCCTAACAGAATTTCCCTTCAAAATCTCTTGGCACAATCAGCATAAGGGGGTGTGCGTAGTGTACTTACCCCTTTGCATGGCAAGCGTGAAGTGGTGCATAATACACCTCCTAGCCTTTATAAATAAAATATGAAGTCAACACAGAAAGTGGAGTTCACTTCTAGCCTTTACCCCATATTGCACCCAGATAACCCCCCCTTTTTTTGTCATGTCACCTTGGGTCCCCACCACTTGAGAGGACCAAATACCCCTCCCGCCGATTGGTTGACATGAACAAATTCATATAATAAAAATAATAAAAACATATTACCAAAATAAAAAATAAAAACAACAATGGGTAAATAAGTTGAAGAAGTAGTTAAACAAATAGGAATAGGTAAGTTAAAAAAAACAAGGTAAATAAATTGCTAACAAAAATAAAAATAAAAATAAAAGGAAATAACCTACTTTTTTACCCAAAAAAGTAAAACATAAAAAGAAAAAATAAAATAAAAATATTTTGATTTTTCTTGTTTGCCTTATTTAATTTTAGTTTACTGCTTATTAAATTACATTTAGGTGGTTTATGCGCGTGCTTTTTTAAGCTTAACAATTGTTGATACTTTGCTAATCTTGATGCCTTTCTGTACTTTTTTGTGATTATGTTCAAATGTAACTCTTTTTTTCTCAAAATATTCAATAAATCTTTTTAAATTACTCTATGATTAGCGATGTTGGTTATATGACTTTGTCATCCTCAAGTATCATCAAGTTTATAAGGATTTATTGTTGAACCAAGTGTCATCCTAAATTCCATGCAAGAGTGAGTGGATCTTTTTCATTTCTATGAAATGGCCAATGACAGTGAATGTATAGCTTTTGTTATCCTAGTGTTGTGAGAGTTGAAAAGATTTATTGTATAGCATAGTGTCATCGTAAATTCCATACAAGAATGGATTTCTTTAAAAAAAATTCTTTTACTTTTAAAGTCCATCAGATTAATCATCATCTTTCATGCAAATTCCTTTTTCCAAAAATTCAATCTCTTTTATTAAAATTAACCAATCTACAAATATTTTCTAAATAACTATATGACTTTGAATTTCTCATTACACTCAGAGGACACATAAGAACAAAAGTCAAGCCAAACTTGTAAGTTTTACAAATTAGTTTCTTCGTTTGCTTAAGAGGTATAGCAAATAGTTTTAGGTAATTATTATTTATTAATTTGCACAACTGATTTCAAGGCTATCATCTTAAGACGAATGTATAAGAGAAACATAGAGATTAAATTTCTATTATTCCCTATACATAATTAGACTCTCGAACCTCATTTTTTAAGACCAGTTTTCAAATGAAAAAGTTTTCTACTTATTTTCCTACGAAAAAATTGTTGGTGACTCCTAAATTTTAATAAATTTAGTTGCCTTTCATTACACTTATAGTTGTGACAATTGACAACCCCACTGTGGACGTTTGGAGAGTAAAACCTATATATAGTCAATTTTTCAAATCATTAATAACTTTTACTTATTTGTTTTACTCCTTTTATTTTGTTGTTTTGTTTATGTTTGTCTTGTTGTAAATAGATCTAGTTTTACTTGTTTCTTCCTTTTTTTAATATCTTACATATCCTACTTGTATAGATTTATTTGCTTTGATACTCTTATTATGCTTGGTTACTTCAACTTTAGGGTAGATGAATGTTGGCTTTGTTGTATATTTGTTGTTGTTTTTTTTTTTGGCATTTGTTCTGTGGACTGTGGTTAGTTTTCTTAGGTTTTGTGTAGGTTTTGGGTAAGCTCGGGCAAGCCATAGGACCATCAGTGACTTTAGTGATGTTATTGTGAGGCTTTATGCTTCCCTAACAATTGCTAATATTCTTACTCTGATTATACCTAGTATCATGATCATGGCTATATTGTGATGAATCACTCGTCGTTTGTTGGGTTCATGAAACAAGATCTTTATCCTCATAATTGGGACAAATTTGCGAATCATGTCTTATTAGGGGTTTAGAACTCTCCTGCAAACACATGTGAACTTAGTTGTTGCCCAAATTAAGGTCATGACCTTAGGAATACCTAACCTTTAGGTCATACCCTACATAGGACATCAGGGGAGCTTATCTTTCTTCCTTCCATTAATAAAACTGCAAGCATTGATTTGTTGTATCTCATGCATTAATAAAACACTTGAGTTTGGCAAAGTTGTTTAGTCCACTTGTCACGGGATCACGACAAAAGGCAATTAAAATTTAAAACTCAAAAATTCCAGAGGAGTTGCAACCAAGTTTTTTTTTTTTTTATTTAGGAGAAAATTGAAAAGCCCTTAAGAAAAAACTTCAAAATACTTGTTTGCGAAAAAAAATATAATTAAGTTCGAAAGTCAATTTATGCATAGGAAATGATGAAAAGTAAATCTTATTACACTCTAATATATCCGTCATAAGACAGTTAGTATAAAGTTAATTGGACAAGTTAAATAATCTTAAATATTAAATTTAACAAAAGACAAAAGATAACACATTATTTACAATATTTGCAAGCAAAAGAAAATAAAGATAACACATGAAGTAAAATATTTACAAATCAAAGCACAATAAAATATTAAAAATCAAAGACTAAATTAAAAGAGTTTAGGATTTAACTTGGATGAAATACGATTTCATGTGAATGTATTTCCCAAGTGCAACGAAAAATTCAAAGTCATGTAACTTTTTTAAAAAAATTAATTGTGAATTGATTAATTTTAATTAATTAAAAAAGGAGTAAATTGTTCTAAAATTTTTGTTAAAAGAAATTATTAAGTGAAAACAACATGCCAACAAACAAAATAAACACAATTGCATAAGAGATTGAACAAGCACAAGTGAAGTAAGCAAGAAAATAAAGTAAACCTCAATTAAGCAAACCCAATAACTCAAAGTTCTTTTTTCATTTTTACCTTTTTTTAAGCCTTTTTTATTTTTGTTATTCTTGCTCATTATCTAATCCTCCTCTAGTTTTTCATTCATTATTTTAAAGTTTAAATTTTCATATTTTATTTTTACTATTTTAAAGAAAAACATATCAATCAACCTAAGTAACTTAGACTCACAATACAACCCACCAAATGAAATAACTCTACCTTAGCCCAAATGATAACTACAGACCTTGACCCAATTACATGACTCTAACTCACAAGCTAAAATTCAAAAACAAAAAATCTAGCCCATTAACAGGAAAGAAAATTAAACCCAATTTGACATGAGAAAGCAAACCTCACCCTTAATTTCCTAAGCATTTCCTAAACCAATCAACAAGGCCATTTTATTATTAATTCTGAGAACCAAACAACTCACCCAGGACACACTCACAATACCCCATAGAAATGAACAAGTGAAAAGATAAAGGGGGTGTTAGCACGATGACGAGCAAGAGGCTGGAGGGAAGTTCCGGCGGTGAAGGCTTGCAAGTAGGGAATGCTGGCTGGTGCGGCCCCAGATGACTTTGGGAAGGTGTGACAGTGTTATTAGGTATTGTGCTTATGTTGTTTGAGTGGGCTTTGTCTAGTACTAGTATGGGTGGTTTGGTGAGCAAATAGCCTGTCTTTCTGTTTGAAGTGGAGCAATGGTGGTTTCAGATATTATGCATTTGAGTGTTGAAGTTTAGGAGTGATTGAGGCTGCTAGAGAAAGCTTGGTGCGTCTCTGGATCAAGGTGGGCACGTGTTTTGAGGCACTGGACAGAGGGGGTGGAACGGCTTGGGTCGTGGTAGAAGTATTCAATTAAAATTGAAAATAATTTTATTTGATTTATAAATTAAATTTTATATTTAAAATTTATTAAAAAATTTAAATTAATTTAAAATTAATTTGTATTTGTAATTCATTAAAATAAAAATTAATTTAATTTAATTTTATTATTTTATATTTTTATTTTTATGAAAAGTAATTAAAAATAATTATTAAAAATAAAATAATTTATTTATTTTAAATTAAATCAAATCTTATTAAATTTGATTAAATTTTTAAAATTAAAAAATAAAATTTATAAGATTTTAAAAGTCAAATATTTTTTTATTTTTAATATTTTAAATTCAAAATTTAATTAAATTTAAATTATAAATCAAATTATTTTTCATTTTTTCATATACCAAACACACTCTTTGAGGATTGGCTATGGGTTCAATAATAGCAGGGCAATTTTGGAGCGGTGGCCATGGGCTGAGGTTACGTTACAGGTGATTTTCTAGGTCGGGTATTGATTTGGGGTCTGTGTTTTTCTCTCTTTTTTTTTGTTTTTCATTCGTGGAGTGGGTATTGTTCTTTTGGCATGTTCCACAACAAAATTAGCAAACACCAGTAATGATAAACATTAATGCATTGTTTGTTTTAAGAGAAAATGAGTGGAAAGAAAATGAGAAGAGAAAAATATGAAGATTTTAAGCATTTTCTTTTGTTTGGATGAGGAGAGAAAAGATGAAGGAGAAAAAAAAGAGTGGTGGAGCCCAAAAAGTTTTCTTCTCTCTTATGAGGAGAAAATAGGAGAGAGAAAGAATTTTTTTAAAATTACAAATTTATCTAAAAATATTTATATCTATTATATTACACAAGGGTATATAAATCTTTTTTAAATACTTATATTTTCTTCTTCCTTTTCTACACAACCAAACAAGAGAAATTCTTCTCTTATTTTCTATCTTTCCTTTTTCTCTTGATCCAAACAATAAAAGAAAAATATATTTTTTTCTTTATTTTCTCTCTTCTCTATTTTCTCTCTTCTCATTTTCTCTCTTCATCCAAACAAAGCATAAGAGCAAAGGGAATAGGAAAAACTAGGAACCCAATGGCGAAATAAACAACAGAATTATAACAAAATCAAGAATAATTAAAGACACTTTCATTCTCAGGATGCACTTCATTATTCAAATGTTGAAACCACTAACCTTGAGTCTAGAAAGTGTTCTTGTCTACTCTATGCGTTTCATGCCCAGTCTCCATTTTAGCCAGGAAAAATCCGCACTAGCCAAAAAATAATAACCCCTCCTTCCTAACTATTATTTTTTTTTCTTGACCTAACTAATTCTATTCCGTCACTCAAATCCATCCCCTAATTTCCAATCAATCTCCTTAAAAACACCTGTCATTCTTCTTTAATTCAAAAGAAATAAGAAACATATGTTAAAAACAATGTTCCATAAATTAGAATATTTTCCCAGTAAAAAAAAAAAAACAAACAAAGATAATCTATTTTGGACCAAAAATTTTGGGCTAAGAGAAATAATGTGAAAGGACATTAGTTTGGGTAAAAATTATTTTAGTAATTGGGCCAAAAAGGTTAAGAATAGGCTTAACGAGTTAAAATTTGCTTGGACTTGAAATTGAAAAAGAACTAAGTGGACAAAGAGAAAAAATTTCGTTATCAATTTTATGTTTTTATTTCTTATTGACCCAATCAAAATTAGGTACATACAGTAACCACTTTTACTTGTCATTTTCAAAGCAAAAAAGTAATTAATTTTGTTCAAATAATTTTTATTTAAATAAAAAATTTCCAAAGCCAAGAAACACAACAAGCAATCAAAAACTTAATCGAAAACCTAGAACAAGGAATAGATCAACAGATTAATCGAAAACTTGGATAACAATAGGTTGCTTGAAAATCTGATATAAGCAAAAGATCAACAAATATTCAGAAACATAGATAACAACATGTTATTTGAAAATCTGGGACAAATAAAAGATCAATAGATTATTCGACAACCTGATAACAGTAGGTTACTCAAAAATTTATGAAAAAATATATGAATAGATTAATCGAAAACCTGGATAACAACAGATTGCTCGAAGATTCAAGGAAAACAAAAGATCAATAGATTATTTGAAAACATAGATAACAATAGGTTATTCAAAAACCTAGCACAAACTAGTCTACAGAACTCAAGACTTGGTAGCGTAACAACTAGTCCATCCATCAAGCTGTTCAAAAACCAAAAATATAAAAACGAAAATGTTCAAAAGCCTAGTAGTCTAACATCAAATGATTCAAAATCCCGAAACACAAAATCAGGCTATTCAAAATCCTAGTAAACTTTCCTTGAGTTTTTCAAAAATCTGAAATCTACAAACTAGGCTTCTCAAAAACCTAGTAATCCACCAGACTAGCTAGGCTATTCAAAATCCTAATAATTTGTCATCAAGTTATTCAACAACTCGCAGTCTGCGAACTAGCTATTCAAGACCCTAGTAATCTATCATATTCGGCTATTCAAAAAAGTGAATACTTATGTCATGAAATATATTAATCAATAGAGTTTTTTATGATTACAAAGTCAATATAAATACCAAACTCAAAAGATGTATATTTGATATAAGTTATAAGTCTTATGATCTCAATGTAAAATACTCTCAAGTATCTCAATTATCTTTAAATGATTTTTGAAAGATTCTTTATAAATCAACTTAATGATCAAAGTCACATGTTAAAAGAAATATTGATTTTTAATCTTGATTTTTGTAACTAAAGATCATATCTTAAGCAAATCCAAGGTTTTTTAAGTAAGAAATGACCATCAAGCTTAATTGGTCTTAAGAAATGTGTTTAAGGGCTATTGTAATCGATTATAGAAGTATTGTAATCGATTACAAGTCAACTAGAGATCTTGTAATCGATTACATAGGTGTTGTAATCGATTACAAACATAGTAGAAGCCTTGTAATTGATTACATTAAAAATGTAATCGATTACAAATCTGGAAGAAGTCATGCAATTGATTACTAGAAGGTTGTAATCGATTATATCCTACCCAGAAAGTCATGAACACATTCAAAGAGTCTATAATCGATTACATGGACATTGTAATTGATTACATCAAATCTGATAACACCTAACAACTCTTTTCTTGGCATTTAATGCTGCTATAAATGTCACCTAACGGCTCCTTTGATTTGAAAACTTATAAATGCACATCTTAGGGCATCATTTGTGAAAAACCATCAACTTGAAACTTATCTCTATCATTCTAATATGAGAATCAATCTTTCAAACTTTTATTGCTCTGTTTTTACAAATCATTTGATATATTCTTGAAGAGTATTGTTAGGACTTCAATTTGTATCAATTACTCTTGTGAGAGTTTCATTCTGTCAACCTTGATTAATCTGTAAACGAGGGTGAGACATCCCTCCAATTTGGAAAGGGTGAGACATCCCTTGAAAGTAGAGACTCAAGCACAAAGAGTGAGGTATCCCAAGGTGTTGAGTGTTCGCTCTTTTGCTTACCGCAAGTGTACGGATCGCACTTGTAGTGTAGGTAGGAGTCAGATATCGTTCCTAAGAGGACAATGGTTAAAACCAAGACTAAATATAAACCAATAGTTCAAGTATTTCTATTCAAGGACATATAAATTGAGAAAGAGTATGTGAATTAATTAAAAGATCTTAAAACTGTAAAATTTGATTAAGTTGATGATTAGAGAATATGGAATCCTTTTTTACCTCCTACTTCTATTGATAACAAGTAATCCTTACGAGCAATATACACGAAATGATTAGGTTAGCTTGAGAATCTATATTAGTTAAAAGCATATGTCTAGGTCAATTAATCATTCTTCAATTACCTAATTCACTATGTTTCCATGAGAATTAGTGTAAATCCACTCATTAAGATCTATTCCTAATCAATTACTATACATGGCCAATAGGTATATTTTTATCCTATTAACGAATCATCGCAGTCAAGCCAATTGAATGAAATAGAATATGCATCAATCATACATATGATCTCAAATCCAAATTCTGATGTCTATGTTCATTAGATTTTATCAAATCACTTAAAAGGTGATCAAACATTTAAGAGCATTAAGCATTATATGATTGAACAAAACCAAATCATGGATATGTACTCAAAGGATTACAATATTATTCAACATCCATAGGAGGATCCAAAGAAAAACCCTATAAATAGCTTAGTCATTCATGACAAACGAAATATATCACAATTGCTCAATGTCATGATAAGGAAAGAGAGGAAAGTGAAGGAAAGAGAAGATAAAGCTCAATGGGATGATCCTTCAAGCTTCAATCCTCCTCTAAGGTGAAGATGACTTTCAATCTTAGTCATTTTTACTTCCTATCAGTGTAAAATATAAAACCCTGCTCGTAGCTCTCCAAAAATAACCTAACTCTCGTAGAAAATTAATGCAACAATATTTATAGGGCTCAGAAAACAGAGTCACACCATGACGCATATACAATTTAGGTCACCACGCCGCGACATTCATTCATTTGCGCCGCGGCATTCAAATTGCATAGTTCTCTGCCTGAACAGGGGAATGTCCCACGATGCGACATTCATATGCCACGCCGCGGATTGACAAGCTGATCATTGGTCTTGGATTTCTCATGCAATGCTGGTCCAATTCTTCTAAGTTTCACTTGGTTGGAACCCTACCTGCCATAGAGAAATTACCAATTCAACAATAAGTGCAAATGTACTCAATCTATCAAAGAATTGGAAACATTTTCTCAGAATCAGAATGGAAGACACTGAAATTGAATTATATGAACACGAAGCTAAAGTCTTCCAATCATGCATCAAAACAAGGACTAAGCCATCAATATAGCACATATATGAGGCACAAATAACTACAAACACCCCCAAACCTAGATTTTTGCTAGTCATTGAGCAAAACAAAGTACATTTATAAAGATTAACTTGTTACCCTGCTTCTCAACAACTTTGAACTTTCCACTTTCACTTAAACTGAACTAGTGTATGATGACTGCATAAAATTTCATAGAATGTACCTACCTCATAATCAATTTCATAGATACGTAATCCTCATCATGCTAACAATCACAGTTTCCCTTGATACAAAATATATTTCCCACAATCATGCAAACAAAACTTCTTTTGTTCAATTCTGACTCACCCGGATGAGTTTATGGACATACAGATGAACATGTATCAAGGAATTCACAAAATTGTAATTAAACTCTCTCTCCACTAATGTAACTCACACATAAATGAGGATCAAAAGGGTCTTTCACAACTTACAATGTCAGGCCATGGTAATGGGCATATGAAAAGAAGGGAAAAGATATACAACAAACATTGAGAAACATAAACATATTATTTCAAGACTTGAGTCATCGAGTGATACTATTAGGGTATTCAACAGTGAAGGATCACAACTTGCCAGAATCATGCAATGTTTTTCATTTTTAACTTTTCTTCTTTGTTTGTTTGCTTTGCTTTTCTCTCTTCTCATTTTTTTTACTTTTACAAAGTAATTTCTTTATCTTTTGATTGCATTTGGTTCCTTCAGGCTCATTTTTTTCTTAAACATACATACCCTTACTCACTGGACTCACTTCAAGAAATAACACATCATGTACTCAACAACATTGATGGTAGAAGGAAAATGCAATGCTTTTACATGCATTAGAATGGTTAACAGGTTAACGAACACAATGGGTGAATGAAAAACATATAAGGCCAAACAATTATTTCAAGCTTCAAAGGGGACCTAAGGATATGATCGTGTCAAGGTAAGCTTTTCAAGGCTCAATCAGTCCAAAGAATGCCCTCATCACTTCCTCAATCATGCACAAATTAGGATTTTGCCTCAAGAGAGTTCAAAAACAATCATATGGATAACTAAACTTCCACATGTACATTCCATAAACTTTCTCTAGACAAGACTTGTCATTTCCAAAGTTAAACAAGCATGCAATTGGGAAACGTATCAAGCATAAAAAGAAACTAGATTGCTTCAACATGCTTCAAAGATGTTATATGGATTCACAAAAATGTTGAGGTCAATTTATATCCATATTTATCATTGATGATCATCGCACATTAGTTATTAACAACATGCTATCCTTTTGTGAAAGGGAGCGACAATTGTATCTTGAATGATATTTTCATAAATTTTTTGTCAAGATACAAGCTCCTATGGATCCTATCAAAACATACATAATAACAACATACATAAGTTGTATTAACATACCTAAACATCATATTAAACATAGGCAACAATACCATAAATACTAACACATGCATATATATCAAAATAGCATATATATCAACAGAATATGTTTAAAACACCCCCCAAACCTGAGGAAAACAGTGTCCTCACTATACATAAAAAATATAAAATATACTAACAAAAATGAAATAGAACAAAAGAAATAGGGCCTGAATGCCACAAGGGCTAGATGGATGTCTCCTCAGAGGTGGTAGCCTCATTGTCTGCGTCCTCATCCTCGCCCATAGACTCGTCCTCATTGTCATCATCATCAGCTGCTGGCTGCTGAGAGGGCCCGGGATCTTGTGGTGGTGGTCGTGGAGGGTCAGCAACTGTAATGGGCGGGAAGTTTGGGACTGGATAATCGTCTATCGGAAGATGCAAGCGCTTCGCCGTCCAGCGCTGAGTCTGAATAAGATATGACAACATGGTTGTCATCTGTGCTGAGTGTGCCTCCAGGTGTATTACCCGGGCCTCCATGTTTGCCCCCCATGCTGCAACATCTGATGGTGCTGCCCTAGGCTATGATGGCCGGCAATGGGTCTTGTTGGAACCTGTCTTTGTGTCCTCCTAGCTGATGGTGGTGCGGTCAGGGCAGCTCGTACCCTCTCAGGGAAATAATCGTTGAGAGGTTGTTTGGCTTCTGACTGCTCCTCATGTTCCTATGATTAGACCATTTGCCCCCGACACAACCGGTGGATGAATGAAGGAAAGAACAGACTCCTACACTCCCTGGCAGCTCTCTGGATCTGGTGATGAATGATATGACCAACATCTATGGCTCGGTGCTCGAGAATAGTGTAGATCATGATCGCCCGATCTCGAGTCACTTCTGACAGGTTGTTAGATGGTAGGATACGGGTGTTGATGAAATGATACCACACCCAGGCCTCTAGTGTCAAACACGCTCGTCTGAAGTATCTAGCTACAGCTGTCTGGACGCTCAATACCCACTGCACGGGCCGCGACTCAGGCATGCAGATCCTGGTTGTCACAGTGTCAAGATCGATGCCAACTGGGTCGGCTGTAAGGAAATGAGAGTACTCACAGACCAATGGAGGTGCTGGCGAGCCTAGTACCGCCCTAATGACCGCTACAGAGTAGGAGACCTGGCGTCCCAGCATAACAACAGTAGTAGTGTTCCCGTCGGTGGTATCGATGTTCGTGTAAAATTCACGAACTACAGGAAGTACCACGACATCAGGGTGCTCAGCAAATCGACCCTAGTTATAGTGGCGGATGGTTTTGTCAATGTCCTCTGGGATGGTCTCCTTGAAAGAGAATCCTCTCTCTGCTATCACTGGTTTTGAAACCAGCGTGGCATACCTCTAAACAACAGCAGCTAAAACAAATCGCCCCTCGTCAAATGGAGGAGGAGGAGATGGTTATCGGTGTCTCTGACTGGAACATCCTCGTTGTCTCTTTAGCCCCATTGTACCTGAAAAGGAATTTTAATCAGTTAAAATCAAATGATGAGCAATATCCAACTTAATAAACTTGTAATTCTGGTAAATTCTGGATAATTCAAGGCCTCATGCCGCGGCATTTACTTCTACGGCGCGACATTCAAACAATTGATGCACACATCGCGACATTTAAGTACCATGCCGTAGCATTTAAGTACCACGCCGCGACACTTAATCAAATTTAACAACATGTCGTGACATTTAAGGCCATGTCGCGGCATTTAAATGTGTTCATCTTTCCGTCGTGGCATTCAAGGCCACGTCGCTCCCCGTGTTCAACTCGAACCTAGAAAAACCTAAAATCGGGCCAAATTTCCTACCCCAGGCAGCATACACACATTTATACTACATAAAAAAACATCTAAACACCTATCGTACTATCTACAATCCTACTAAAAATAACAAAATATACATTTAACAATAGAAAACTAAAAAGAAATAAAAAAACATAAACAGAAAATAAAATAAGATAGAAAAAAGAGCTTCGTACCGTGTATTGAAGCAAGAAATGAAGCTAGAAAGGTAGAAAAATTGAAAACGAGGGGGAAGGTTGAGAGAAAACAGAGGAGAGGTTTTAGCAATTGGAGGTAATGGGAGACGTATGAACCGTCGTGACGTTTAACCCCAAAAGGCACCTCACGCCGTAGCGCAATGCTTACAGCGCCGTGGCGTCCATTAATTCCCTCCTAAATTAAATATTTAACTAAATACTATTTACTATTTATTATTATTATTTATTTATTTATTTGAACAATACGCCACGACATTGACATGTTTCACGCTGCGGCGTTATATAAACTGATAAATGCCCTTAAAAGACCTCACGTCGCAGCATTGGCAAGCTTCACACCGCAGCGTGAGAGGTTAGGTTGCTGAATTCTGCAACAAATTGATTTTTGTCGGGACTCTTGGGCAAAATGGATCACCAACATCTATAAAACATGTCCAAAAGGTTAGTCTTCACAATGTACTTCAAAAATATACTAAAACTTAAAAATTAAAGTATTGATATATTTAAAACATAAAATAAATAACTTGGGTTCCCTCCCAAGAAGGGCCTGATTTATAGTCCCGGCAGGACTTTATCTGCAGTTCCACTTGCATTTGCTCAAAGGAGAAGGATCTTCCTCCTTTGCATCAAAATGAGCTTGAAATACTTGAAATGGCTTGGATTTAAGCTTTAAATTTGGAGCTTCCATAATAGGTGGTTTGCATAGCTTAACCACCATTCTTGAATTCAACCGCTCCTTATCATCTCTGCTTCCTCGTGTTGAGTCACTCGACCTTCACTAGGAGCACTTACTACACTTCCACCAAGTGCCTCAGATGTCATCCCATCATCTTGACTGACCATGTAACACCCTCTCTAGGGCATCACATTTTCCGACTCCCGACTCATAATCTGAAAAGAAGTTCACACAAGTTTGAATTATAAAAATATGGTTTTAAAAATTTCTTTCTTTACTGACACGTAAATTTACTGAAAATATTAGGTAATCATATTTCAATTACTCATTATTCAATATTGACACACAATTTAAAGAGAAATATAAATTGACAGACTCTTTTGTTCTTTCTTTTTCCACAAGTTAGCAAACCCATTACTGTTCCTACTTAATAGCACGGTGTAACACTAACGATGAAAACTTAACATACTTGTTCCTTCTCCCGTATCAAACTTGATACATCGAACTCTACTCCTTGTCAACACTTTGCTCCCCAACAAGTCATGAATGTCCACTCCTTATTGTTGTCCCAATCTCAGAGTGTCCATCGGAATGTCCATCTTGAAGCATCGGACATTTGTTCTATGTCTTTTCCTTGTCCTCAAACATCTTTTCCATTTCAACACTTTGTCGGCAAGGTCATTCTCTGATGTTGTCTCCAAACGTAGAGGTATTTGTCACCCGCTATGTCTAAGACAACTCGTTCCTTCTACTGTATAATTTTAATAATACAGACATAGCAAAAATAACATAACAAAGAGGTGAGATCACCTACACCAGTACCAACATGGCGCACAGAGATAACACAAACAACAATATCATACAGTTATCATAATTACAATCATGCTATCATCATTATGGTTACTACACGATACAATATTAAAATCATGTTATCAACATTAATCAACTATCATCATCCAATCGGATATCAATTCAATTATCATAAACAATTATGATAATGCCTTGACATTATCATCATCATCATCCAAGTATTCAAAATAATTATCATAGCCAATATTCCTCAATTAGTATATATCACACGAGATATAAATGTTCGGTTTATGCATGTACACAAGACTCGATTTCCCATGGAGCTAAACTCAGGTCGGAGAAATGATCGAAAAGAATCATGTCGGTACCACGTGCCTCGGACCACGTGCTATAATCCTCATTTTGATTTTTTGCACATCTAGCATATACACGACACGTCTTTATCGATCTTGATTAAGAATAGTGTCTCGGTCGGGATCATCGGTGTGTCGCGTCGGTCTAACCTACGATTCTGATGAAAGCGACTCACTTTGTCCATTGTAGGCAACCCGCACCCCGATGCCCCCAAGGTCAACCGGTGACCTACACTACGCATATCGCACCCACTCAAGAGGTGTGTTTCTCCTAGGCAATCAGCCATATCCAAATCCTCATCGGACCATTCCAATGCATGTATAATGCACCAATTACCAATCACGGTATAATACCAATCACAAGCTTCAACGGAATCATCAAGTATTTTCAACAATGAAATCATGTTATCACATTTTCATAGTTATAAAACACTTTCGCCGTGTTTTTTACAAAATCGCGCAACATTTAAGTTACGTTTTCACAATTCCAAAAATGTTTTTGTTACGTTTTCAAATATCGTAACACTTCTGTTACGTTTTCAAAATTCTAAAACTCTTCTGTTGCACTTTTAAATCACGTACTAATTTTTCAACGTTTTTCTTAAACACGTAAAAATATACGTTTATCAAATCCCATAATATTTTTCCACTGTTTCAAAATTACGTAACTTAAAAATCTTTCTTTTACGTCACGTGTCACGTAAATCATTTTCTTTTATTTTCAAAATATTTAAAACACTTTTTAAATCACATAATGATTTTTCGTTATTTTCACAATCACGTAAAAATATTCTATTGTTGTTCAATCACGTTGTGATTTTCAATGGTATTTTAAATCACGTAAAATATTTAAATATACACCAAATCACGTAGAAATATTAAAACATTTTTCAAGTCAATAGGAATACTTAAACATTTTTCAAATTACGTAGCTTAAAAATCACGTTTTTAAGATACGTAACGTTTTCACCATAATTTCATTATTTTTCCAATACGCAAAACATTCTTTAATATTCCAAACGTCATTTTGAAAACTACGTAAAATATACCTCAATATTCCAAATATTATTTTGGACTTTCAAAAACTCAATATCGTTTCCAATGTCATTTTTCACATTTTCTCTTTTAAGAAAACCTTTCCAAAATATATTTCACAAAATTACTCTCCAAAATCCCAAAGAATGATTCATATGTTAGAAGACGTTAAATTATTATATTTTTTTTCATTTTTCCCAAATCAATTCTAAAATCCATTTTCTTTAAAACAAAATGAGGCTTAAAACAATTTGCAACCCTTAATTTTCTTTTCATCTTTATATGAAAGTTCACCCATGTGATAAAATACTCTGATTCCCTTTCCAAATTCTTTGTATTAAATCAAATTACATTTTCACTTTTTTAAAAAAATTAGTTTGTTTTATAAAAACCAGGGCATTACAAGTTTTCGAAAATCGTAGTACCTGATTATTGAAACCATCAAATATTTTTCCTTCTCAATTGATATGATTTTACACAAACAAAACCATTAAACTTTGTATTTTTCAAAACCGTAAGACTTATGGTCATAAAACCAAACCCATTTGTTCAAATTCATTTTTCACTTTCTTTGCAAATCCTCAAAATCAACATTGTTGTTTTCATTTAAAACTCATGTTTAGAGAAATACTTAGGAACTTTGTACACAAAATAAATCAATAAAAATCCTTCTAAAATTGTGTTCATGTTCTCTTGAAAAACAAACCCTTTGTTTATTTTTCATGTTCTTCAAATCAATCCAATTTTATTCTTCCATGAAAATATTAATTTGTAAACACCTATTTTGAGGTGTCTTGTTCGAAATTCACCATGTTCTAAGTACTCAAAAATCAATTCTTTTGTTCTTGAAATTTTTCAACATAAACCCTAATCAAGGGCATCAAAACCGTAGCTCTTCCTTGGCTATTGGAGCCAAAAACCAATTTCCTTTTCACCATCAAGTCATGGCATATACATATATATTTCATCATAAATAATATAAGCATACCATCAAAACCATAAAAGCATGTATAGCATATCAAGCATATCATCAAAGCTATAAAATCATGCAAAGCATATCAAGCATAGAAAATTAATCAAAGTTCATAAACACCCACAAATTAATTACATGACCATGGATATGAATCCTCACATGGATTCCACATCCATCAAATAAAATACCATCTCTCACCACCATGCTTGGTTGGTGAGATGGATCTCCTCTTACCTCTTGAAGATCCTCCAAAGGTTCTTGATTTGCTTCTTTTTCCAAGTCCTTCACCACCAAGGGCTTCTCAAATACAAAATAAAACACACAAATAATTAATATACAAGACTTGAATAAGAAAACCATGGATTAGAATCATGGTTAGAACCTTGAAAATCAAAAGAAAAGTGAAGAGTACCAAATTTCACCATTAAAGCTTCAATCTTTAGCTTGAAGAACAAGGTTGAAGATGGATGATTTAGAAAAATCTCCAACATGAAAGTTGCTTAGAATATCATGGAGATTCAAGATCTAAAGTTGGATGAAATTAAAAGAGCTTGGATGGTGATTTTAGGTAGTATGACCGAATGGTTTCTCTTGAAGCACAAAGATGAAATTTTTGATTTTTGATAGAAACTTGAAGCTTGAATTTGAAGATCAAGATGAATGATTTTGGAAAAACTCATAACTAGAGATGTTCTTAGAATGGTGTTTAGGTTTAGAAAATAAGGTTAGATGAAATTTTATAAGCTTGGATGGTTGTCTTGGAAGGCTTGGCGAATGGTGCCTTTGGAGGAGAAAAATGGAAAAATTGACTAAGTGTAGAAAAATGAAGACATGAAGATGATATGTTAGGAGACAAGGTGATATAATTGAGAAAGATAGCCTATTCTAAAGTGGTTGCCGTGGAGTGCTAGGAAAGAAAGGTAATATTATGTATATAGCTTTTTTTTTTTTGTTTTTCTTTGATAAGAATGAAAGAAAAGTTGATAGGAAAGGTTGTCTTGCATTATTTCTTGACCATGGAGTGCTTCCAAAAGTAGGCCATTCATTGTTGACTAGCATGAATTAATTGGATCCATTTTGAGAATGCAAAGCCGTGGAGTGTGATGGAAAAATTGAAAGAAAGGTGATAATGCATGAAACATTGATCAAGACTTCCAACAAATGACATAAAGCATCATTTAATGGATTGAAATTTGTTTTTCATTGTCTTCTAATAAGCCAAAAACCGTCCCCTCCTTGCTTTCTTCTTCCATGTAATTTGATCAATAATGATCAATAATATTGCAATATTGACCAAGACTACTTAACAATGACATAAAGCAATTAATCAATGCATTGAAATATATTTTTTTTTTCTTTGTCTCCAGAAGCATGCAAAACCGTGACCTCCCTCCATGCATGCATTAAATCATATTGTCATCTTTTCTAACCATTATTTGAATCAATTCTAGCCATTGATAAATTCAATGGTTAAGATTTTGGTAAACTTTTAATTTTAGAAAGACTAAATCTAGTAATTGGATTTTTACTCCTTTAAATTTTAACCATTAGATGTGTCTCCAAAATTAATGGTTAAGATTACTCCTTCAAACTTTAAATCCAAGGGTCCAATTAGTCTTTGCTACTTTAGAAGACCAAATTTCCACCATTGATTAATTAACTTCATCCAATGGTCATAAATGGTCTTTGTTACTTTTTAAGATTAAATCTCCACCCTTGATTTAATCTAAATCCAATAGTTATAAATTCTTTGTCACTTTTCAAGACCAATTCTACACCTTTGATTACATCTATGGTTGATATCAAAGCCTTCCTAACTAAGCATTCTCACACCATTGATTAAATCAATGGTTATTATCCAAGGCTTTTATTAAGTTTGTTTCTTAACCTTTGATTAAATCAATGGTTAATATTCAAACTAAGTATTCTCATCCAGGTATAGATCAAGTCAAGCTCTCTTTGTTAACTACGCAAAGATAATATTTATTACTCAGATCCTACAAATAATATTTTCTTGTATTTTTATCATCCGATAATTAAATACAATATAAAATACAAGATCTGAAAAATTTTCTAAAATGTTTCCTGGATTCGGGTTTAGTAAGATCCTGTCTCAAAATCTAAAACAGTACAAATTTTTCTATGCGTAGAAAAATTTTCATTTTGTGGGACCCACCTGGACCCACGTATGGCCACTGGCCCCACATACCCTTTCATGGGACCCACAGACAGGAAAAAATTTCAAAATCATCCATAAAATCACAAAAATTATAAAATGCACAAATATCAAATCAGTTACAAAATTAATTACCTAACGGTAAAAATTAAATTACGTAACGTTTTTTTACTACGAAAATTTTTATTTTCCGACACGGAGTAAATTACTCAAAACGATCAAATAAGTGACGGAATAAACAAAATAATTTTACAGTGCACAGAAATTACTAAATAGTAAAATTTTGTTAACTGTCAAAATTACTGTTTAAGAGATTGGAAATTTGGGGTGTTACAGACCAAGTAACATTCTTCGTGATTTTTAGGACTCCTTATAGCTTTGAAAATATTGAAAGTGACCTCTTGATCTTGGACCCTCATAGTGAGCTCTCCTTTCTCCACATCTATGAGGGTTCTGTTTATTGTAAGGAATGGCTAAAGTGTAAGAACGATCAGCTAGCTAGAGGGTTACTGATGTGGGCTTGCATTCCCCCAAACCTAACCTGTGATATATAAAATATGACATGAGATTGATATTGGCTCCTAAATCACATAAGGCCTGTCCTAGGAAGTTATTGCCTATGGCACAAGGGATTATAAAGCTCCCCGGATCCTTTAACTTTTGGGGAAGCTTTTGTTGCAAAACGACATTGTATTCTTCAGATAATGCAACAGTTTCAAACTCTCCCAGTTTACGTTTCTTGGATAATATGTCCTTCATTAACTTAACGTAACTGGGCATCTGTTCCAATGCTTCAGCAAAAAGGATGTTGATATGAAATTTCTTGAAAACTTCCAAAAACTTCTTAAATTGTTCATCCATCGTATGCTTGATTTGCCTACTAGGAAAAGGTAAAGGATGTACATAAGGCCTATTATCCGCCTTCTTGTCCTCGGTCTTCTTTTGGACTTTCTCTTCATCCTTTTCACTTTCCCCATCTTTCTTATCGTTCACTCTCTTATGGACCACTTCGTCTTGGTCTTGGATCTTGTCTACCTCATCCGCCACTAATTTTGTCTTTGGATTTCTCTCTATATCCTTCCCACTCCTCAGTGAGATGACCTTACAGTGTTCGTTTGAGGCACCCTTAGGATTATTAACTGTATCACTAGGAAAGGTGCCTGTGGGCCTGTTGTTGATGGCATTAGCTAACTACCCCACTTGCATCTTCAACACTCGCATCGAAGCCGCATGACTTTGAAACATTACCTCATACTTTGCCAATTGAGCCTCTGTCTTTATTATAAAGGAGTTAGTCTTAACCATAAACTGCATAAACATATCCTCCAAAGAGGGCTTCTTATTTTGCATTGGTTGTCTTGACTGAGAGGGGAATCCAGGAGGATTGTAAAGTCGGTCATTCACAGGAGTTGAGGAGGGAGCTCCTTGATTATCTCTTTAAAAAAAATTTAGATGGTTTCTCCATCCAAGGTTATACTGGTTGGTGTATGGGTTATTTTGCTGAGAGCGATAGTTGCCAACATAATGTGCACTTTCTGATAAAGAAGGGCACCTATCATTCGCGTGGTTATCTCCACATTTATCGCACAACACAAATGGGCTTTGGTACGACTTTTGTCCCATACTATCCATCTTACTTTCTAGAGCTACAACCTGTGTAGATAGTGAGGTTAATGCATCTACTTCATGCACTCCAGCTTCCTTCCGTGGAGTGTTCCTTGCTGCTAGCCATTGGTAACTATTAGCAGCTAATTCCTCCAAAAGTTGAAAGGCCTCATTGAAAGATTTGCTGAGTAAAGAGCCTCCAGTTGCAGCATCAACAATTGGGCGGTGGTGCGGTAGCAGACCTTTATAAAATGAGTAAATTTGGTGCCAATGTGGTATTTCATGATGAGGGCACCTTCTTAGTAAATCCTTGTGCCTTTCCCAGGCTTCGTGCAAGGATTCTAATTCAGCTTGAGTGAATGATATAATATCATTCACCATCTTCATAGTCTTGGCATGAAGGAAATATTTATTCAAAAATTTAGTACATACCTTTGCCCAAGTTGTAATAGATCCCGCTGGAAGAGAGTGCAACCAGATTTTGGCTTTATCCCTTAAAGAGAAAGGGGAAAGCCTTAGGCGAATAGCATCCTCGGATACTCCATTATGCCTAAATGTATCACAAATCTCCAGGAAGTTTGAGAGATGCGCATTGGGATCCTCATTAGATAAGTCGCCAAACTATACAAAAGTTTAGATCATTTGGATAATGGCCAGCTTTATCTCAAAATTATTAGCCCGAATGGCAGGACGTCTGATACTGGATTACAACTTATCTATCTGAGGAGTTGCATACTCCCTCAATGGCCTTGTATGACTATTGTCCTCCACCTCGTGCGTAGCAGCTTCTTCCGCTATCTTCTAGTTACCAAAAACAATTGACGAAAAAGAAAAGTTAAATTAATATCCACAAAAAGAACTTGAACTAGAGCTACTTACACTCATTGTTAATATTAGCTCTACTGAATTTAATTCGTTGTCCCCGGCAACACCGCAAAAAACTTATTCGCTCTTTTGCTTACCGCAAGTGCACGGATTGCACTTGTAGTGTAGCTAAGAGTCAGATATCATTTCCACAAGGACAATGGTTAAAACTAGTGTTAAATATAAACCAATAGTTCAAGTATTTCTATTCAAGGACATATAAATTGAGAATGAGTATGTGCATTAATTAAAATATCTTAAAACTGTAAAATTGGATTAAGTTGATGATTAGAGAATAGGGAATCCTTTTTTACCTCTTACTTCCATTGATAACAAGTAATCCTTACGAGCAATATACATGGAATGATTAGGTTAGCTTGAGAATCTATATTAGTTAAAAGCCTATGTCTAGGTCAATCAACTATGCTTCGATTACCTGATTCACTATGTTTTCATGAGAATTAGTGTAAATCCACTCATTAAGATCTATTCCCAATCAATTATTATGCATGACCAATGGGTATATTTCTATCCTATTAATGAATCATCGTATTCAAGCCAATTGAATAAAATATAACATGCATCAATCATACATATGATCTCAAATCCAAATTCATATGTCTAGGTTCATTAGATTTTATCAAATCACTTAAAAGGTGATCAAACATTTAAGAGCATTAAGCATTATATGATTGAACAAAACCAAATCATGGATATATACTCAAAGGATTACAATATTATTCAACATCCATAAGAGGATACAAAGAAAAACCCTATAAACAACTTAGCCATTCATGACAAACGAAAATATATCACAATTGCTCATTGTCATGATAAGAAAAAAGTGAAAAGTGAAGGAAAGAGAAGAGAAAGCTCAATGGTATGATCCTTCAAGCTTCAAACCTCCTCCAAGGTGAAGACGACCTTCAATCTTGGTCACTTTTGCTTCCTATCAGTGTAAAATATAAAACCTTGGCCGCAGCTCTGCAAAAATAACCTAACTCTCGTAGAAAATTAATGCAACAATATTTATAGGGCTCAGAAAACAGAGTCACGCCGTGGTGCATATACAATTTAGGTCACCACGCCGCAACATTCATTCTTTTGAGCCGCGACATTCAAAATGCATAGCTCTCTGCCTAAACAAAGGAATATCTCACGTCGCAGCATTCATATGCTACGCTACAACATGATAAGCTGATCCTTGATCTTGGATTTCTCTTGCAATGCTGGTCCAATTCTTCTAAGTTTCACTTGGTTGGAATCCTACCTGTCATAGAGAAATTACTAATTCAACAATAAGTGCAAATGTACTTAATCTATTAAAGAATTGGAAGCATTTTCTCAAAATCAGAATGGAAGACATTGAAATTGAATTATATGAACACGAAACTAAAGTCTTCCAATCATGCATCAAAATAAGGACTAAGCCATCAGTATAGTATAGATATGAGGCATAAATAACTATAATTTACGGAGTTATCATTGAGTACTCCAGTTTGTAAAGGTTTTCAAGCACCTATTGAAGCTTGAAGATATAGTAAAAAATCTCGAGTTGTTGCTTGATGACTGAACGTAGGTCACAAGCGGATAAGTGGTTGAACCAGGATAAACCTTGTGTTTGATTTTCTTAGCCCTAATCTTTTACCTTTGTGCATTGATTATATTTGCTTGCTTGAACATTATCTTGTTTGGTTGGTTCTTTTGTGAGTGAAAATGTTCAATCTTCATCATTCATTCATCTTTATTAATCAATAGCTTCAACGAAAATCAATAATTAAGTATTTTGTGAAAGATTTACGAACTTATTTTATAAACTCAATTTACCCTTCCTCTTGAGTATTGAGACCACTTGGTAATAAGTGGAATTAGAGATAGACTCTTATGTAAAGAGCTTAACAATTTCAGGAGAAAAGATTGCCTCAAATGGTTTTTCTAACGAAGGTTCCTGTATAAATAAACATCATTTTTTCAATGGGGATGATTATGCCTATTGAAAAGAAAGACTAAAAATTTTTATTGAAGCTATTGACTTAGATGTGTGAGATGTTGTTGAAAATGGTGCTTTTGTTTCCACATTTACTATTGATTGTATAAGAACTAGTACACTAAGAAGTGAATGGACCGATGAGGATAAAAAGAAGGTACAATAGAATTTGAGAGCCAAAAACATCATCACCACATCCTTGGGGCATGATAAATTCTTTAGGGTGTCAAATTGTAAGACTGCCAAAAAAATGTGGAATACTCTACAAGTAACTCATAAGAGTACAAGTAAAGTAAAATGATTAAGAATAAACACTCTCACTCATGAATATGAATTGTTTAGAATGAATCAAGGAGAAAGTATTCAAGAAATATAAAAAAGATTCACACACATTGTAAATCATCTTATTTCATTGAGAAAAATATTTCCTAATAAAGATCTTATTAATAAAGTTTTGAGATGTTTGAGCAGGAATTGGCAACCCAAAGTAACGACTATTGTGGAATCAAGAGATTTATCAATAATGTCTCTTGCCACTCTATTTGGGAAGCTCCAAGAGCATAATTGGAGCTCAATAGACTCAATCAAAGTGAGGAGCATGACAAAAAGAAAAAATGGATTGCTCTCAAAGCCACTTTGTCCACAATTGAAGATGATGATTAAAATGATGAAGATGGAGTAGGAAACCTTGAGCTGAATGAAGAAAATCTTAGTCTTCTTATGAGAAAGTTTGGAAGATTTCTTAAGAAGAAATGAATTCAAAGAAGGTCACATTTCCTGCCTAAGAAAACCTATCATAAAGGGGAAGGAACCTCATCAATTCTAACATGTTATGAATGCAGTAAACTGGGGCATATGAAGATGGAATGTCTCATATATCTTAAGAAGACAAAGAAGTTTGAGAAGAGACCTTCTAAAGAAAGGAAAGGAAGAAGGGCTTACATAACATGGGAGGACAATGATATGAACTCCACCGATAGCTCAAAAAATGAGAAAGTTCATCTATGTCTCATGGCTCAAGGAGAATAAGGAAAGGAGAGAGACACCGAGGTAACTTCTTCTAACCTAGACTCTTCACCCTCCTATAGTAAATTACAAGATACTTTTCAAGAATTTCATGATGAATTCTTGAGGCTCACAAAAATGGTTTTATCTTCTGATAAAACAATCTCTTTATTGATAAATAAAGTTTCCATTTTAAACAAGGAGATTAATGAACTCGAAATTAAGAATGAGACTCTATGACTTTTTGATGCTAACTCATCATGCATAACTTGTTCCTCACATGACAATGCATCCATTCAATTACCTTGCTCATCATGTGAATCATTTAAAAAGGAGGTTGAGGATTTGAAAAATATTCTTGCCAAATTTACCTTTGGAAAAGATAATTTGAATGTGTTACTAGAGAAACAAAGGTGTGTTTTTCAAAAAACTGGTTTAAGGTATAATCCTAATAACCAACAAAAATCTTACAAGAATTTCTTTGTTTCCTCAAGTACATCAAGTAGCCCCTTTATCAAATGCTTTCATTGTGGGAAGAAAGGATATAGTGCATCTACATGCAATGTTAGAAAGAACATAAACACCAAGGTTGAAACTAAAACGGTTTGGGTTCCTAAGGGCACCTTGCCTAACTGTAACACACAAGTACCCCAAGATAATTTAGGTACCAAAGGTTAAAACTTGAATGTGTGTTGCAGGTGTGATTGGAGACCAAAAGCTCAAGTTGATATCTCGATAATGAATGCTCCAAGCACATGACGGGTAATGGATCCAAGTTCTCTTTTCTTGCACCAAAGAAGCATGGTCATGTCACATATGATGACAACAATAAAGGAAGGATCCTTAGTGTTGGAAAAGTTGGTAAGGATTCCTCAACTTCAATTGATAATATCTTGTATGTAGAATGACTCAAATACAACTTGCTAAGCATTAGTCAATTATGTGATAAAGGTAATAGAGTTATATTTGATTCGAATTGTTGCATAATTGAGGGTAAGGATAACAAGCAAGTTAAGTTTGCTAGTCATAGAATTGATAATATATATATGATTAACCTTGATGATATTACCTCTCAAAATGTAAGATGTCTTATGAGTAAATAGAGTGATTCATGGCTATGGCATAGGAGAATTGCTCATATTCATATGGATCATCTAAACAAACTTGTTCCTAAAGATTTAGTAATTGGTCTTCCAAAGCTCAAATTTAAAAAAAATAAACTTTGTGATGCATGTCAAAAGAGTAAACAAGTAAAGGTTTCTTTGAAAGCTAAAAATATTGTTTCTTCTACTAGACCTTTACAACTTTTGCACATGGATATTTTTGGACCATCAAGAACTATGAGCTTTAGGGGTAACTACTATGCTTTTGTGATTATGGATGATTACTCATTTACATGGACTCTTTTCCTTGCTCATAAGAATGATGCCTTTCATGCATTTAGAAAACTTGCAAAGGTTATTCAAAATGAGAAGAATTGTAGCATTACATCCATAAGAAGTGACATTAGTGGAGAATTTGAAAATCATGAATTTGAAATATTTTGCAATAAAAATGACATTGAGCATAATTTTTCTGCTCCTAGAACTCCACAACAAAATGGAATGGTTGAAAGGAAAAATCAATCTTTAGAAGAGTTCGCAAGAACTATGCTCAATGAAACAAGCCTTCCTAAGTATTTTTAGATGGATGTAGTAAGTACCGCTTGTTATAATATGAATAGGGTTCTAATAAGGTTAATTTTAAAGAAAATCCCTTATGAACTATACAAAGGAAGGAAACCAAACATTTTTCACTTTCATGTCTTTGGTTGCAAATGCTTTATTTTAAATAATGGAAAAGATAACCTAGGCAAGTTTGATGCTAAATATGATGAGGGAATATTTCTTGGTTATTCACTTAGTAGTAAATCCTTTCGAATTTATAATAAAAGAACTATGACTGTTAAAGAATCAATACATGTTGTTTTTTATGAAACTAACCTAAATGAGTCGAGAAAAGAGTTTGTTAATGATGTTGTAGAAATCTTGACAAGAACACACTGGGAAAATCAAGAAAAGGAGCCCAAGAAATAAGTAGAAAGACCCTTTGATCCCTCAAGGCAAGATGATTCAAAAATCATGAACCTACCCAAGGAATGTAGAACATCAAGATATCATCATCTTGACAAGGTGATAGCTGATGTATCAAAAGAGGTAATTACTCGAAACTCTCTTAGAAATGCATGCAACCATATGACAATTGTCTCTCAAGTTGAACCTAAAGACATAAATAAGGTCATTGATGATAAACATTGGATCTTGGCCATGCAAGATGAACTAAACCAATTTGAAAGAAATCAAGTTTAGGAATTAGTTCCTAGGCCCAATGATCATCCCATAATTGATACCAAATGGGTCTTTAGGAACAAACTTGATAAAACAGACTTAATAATAAGAAACAAAGCTAGACTTGTTGCTAAAGGTTATAATCAAGAAGAAGGAATTGATTATGAAGAAACGTATGCTCCCGTAGCTAGATTAGAAGCCATTAGAATGCTACTTACATATGCATGCATCATAGATTTCAAGCTTTATCAAATAGGATGTGTTTTTAAATTGAAAAATGTCTTGTATGGCTTAAAACAAGCTCATAGAGCTTGATATGAGAGGTTGAACAGGTTTCTTTTAGAAAAAAGTTTCTCTAGAGGAAATATTGATACTACTCTCTTCATCAAGTATAAAAAGCATGATATTCTTCTTGTTCAAATATATGTTGATGATATTATATTTGGTGCTACTAATAACTCTCTTTGTAAAGAATTTGCCAATATTATGCAAAGTGAGTTTGAAATGTCTATGATGGGAGAGCTCAACTTCTTCCTTGGTCTCCAAATCAAGCAAACAAGGAATAAGACTTTCATAAGTTAATCCAAGTATTGCAAGGAGCTGCTCAAAAAGTTTGGAATGGATAATGGTGAGCATATGGCTACACCAATGAGCACTTCTTATTGTTTGGACAATGACGAATGAGGTAAATCTGTAGAAATCTCAAAATATAGAGGTATGATTGGCTCACTCCTTTATCTTACCGCAAGTAGGCTAGATATCATATTTAGTGTGTGCATGTGCTAAATTTCAAGTAAATCCTAAAGAATCTCACTTATATGCTGTAAAAAGAAGTATGAAATATCTAATAGGCACTTCACAAATGAGTTTGTGGTTTGTGGTACCCTAAGGGTGCCTCATATAGCTTAATTGGTTATTTCAATTCTGATTTTGCTGGATGCGTAATGGATAGGAAGAGCACTAGTAGGATATGCCACTTGCTTGGAAGCTCACTAGTTTCTCAGCATAGCAAGAAACAAAACAGTGTGACATTATCTACAGCTAAAGGTGAATATGTTGCAGTTAAGGTGTAACATCCCGAGAAAACATGTTAAGCTTGTATATAGTCTCAGAGGTACTGTTATACTTGTATAACATGTCAGTTAAGTTTTGTGACAAACTAAGTTCGTTTAGATACTTAGTTGCAACCCATAAGTTGAAAAGTAGCTTAAAATAACTCAGATAATAGCATAAATAGCTAAGTTGAGGGAAATAAACCTAGAGAGTTTGTTTCTAAGTTACAAATAGGGTGAATAAGGTGCAATTAAAATTTAATAACAATCGGAGTTAGTTTGGTATTTTTAGGCATATTAGTTGTGCATTTTAATGTCGGATTGACTAGCAGCAGATATAGAAAATTAAGATATTGGTGAAACAAAAATTTTGATGAATCCCAATATTTATTTCAAAGTTGTTAGAAGTTAAAAAACTTGATTTAGCTAATTTCAAGTGTCCTCAATAGATATAAAGTTTCAGCTTTTGGTGGTAGTGCCAAAATTGGACTTTTCTTCCTTCTATTTTCCCTTATCCCACGGCTGAAACCAGAAAAGAGGAAAAGAAAAACAAGAAACAAAGAAAGGAAAAAAAGAAGGAAAGGAAAGAGGGTGAAAATGTGAAAAGTAAGAGGATCAAAGCTTGAAAAAGGATCTAAGAGCAAGATCAAAGCTTCAAGATCTTCATTAAAGCTTGAGGGTCAGCATGTCTTCAAGAGGTAGGGGTTTTATGTCCTTATTCATCTTCTTCCTCTCTTTTCACCATTGATGCACTTTTGGTGCTTAAAAGGTCAAATTGAGATCTAGAAGTGTTTTATATGATTTTCTTGCTTGGATTAGTTATAAGTATTGTTTATGACTTGTTCATGCTAAGGATTTAGAATAGAAACTAAAATCTATCCATTTGGACCTAAAATACTCAAAGTGTAGATTTTTGGGTTTCGATGGGTGATTTTATGTTTGGATCCATTTTTTATGAAATCAATTGGTGTTTTATGTTTCCCATAGGTTAGTAAACTTGTTAGGAACCTTAAATCACCTAGAAATTGAATTAGAGTGGCCAAAATCCATGAATTGTTCTAATGGAATAGTGATTCAATTTCTGCAGAATTTTCTGCAGAATGGTCATGCCTAGGCACAACTTTTCTATGCTTAGGCATGGACTAGTCAGTTTTTGGTCCAGGTGAGGTAGAGAGCACCACGCATAGGCATGGTAAAACTAAGCCAAGGCATGAGACAGGACATAAGTCATGCCTAGGTGAGGGAAAGTCACGCCTAGGCATGAGTTCTAGGATTTTCCAAGAATGTTATTCTTGATGTTTGGAAGTTCCTTGCTAGTTGAGATTATTCTTACATGTTTTCTTAAGTGTATTAAGACACTTTTAGGGATATTTCAAAGATAAAACAACCCTTTAGTATAGATGAGAAAGTTTAGATCTTTGTGCATCCAATAGTTAAGGATTGTCATAAGTAGGTATCTAACACCCTAGGCACTTAGTGTTGCATTGGATATCACTCAAGATGTGATGAGATGGTGTAATAGATACGAGTATACTAGAATGAATTAGTAGAATTTACTCTAGTGAGTTAGTAAAGGTTTGAGCCTTAGGATATCCAAGAGTAGTGGATTACTTTGGAAGAGTACATAAAACCTTAAGCAACAAAGTGTTGCAAGTGCTAACCACTCATGAGTTAGTTTCACTCAAGTGGAGTTAAGTTTGTGTGTTTAGTTCCTAACCGAGAACGATTGTATACTAAGTTCTCTAGTTAAATGAGATCTCATACATTTTTTAATACACAATAGGATGAACTATGACTCGAAAGCTTGTCATATTCATTGAGTATAGTAGAAAAGTGTTTAACGCTTCTAATAGTATAGTTGAGTTGAAGATGCATGATGGAAGAGAGTTCCTTCCTTGAATACTAAGTTAAGTATAGAAGATCAAGTAGTTAGGTATTCCAAGAGTTAGGAGTTACCTAAAACAGGTATTTGGAATCTTGAGCACTCTAGTGTGACACAAGTCACTACATGTGGTGCAATAGCAAGGAGAGCCGAATACAAGTGATATATGTACAATTTACTTATCTAGATGCACGAATTACTCACTTGCAGTAGAGTTGAGTTAAGTGTGCAAAGTTCAGAGAAGTGCTCATTTGATTTAATAAGTTAGGTCAAAATGCATTAGTTATTATATGGGTGGTTTTACGCTAGTAAGGAATACAGTTTTCCTTTGTCTCAGGTAGAACTAGTATGTGATAAGTTCACTCTTTATCTTAGCAAGTGTTCATGGAACCAGAGTTTCCTAGAATGAACAAGTAGAGGTATGGTTAAATCGTCAACTTTGCAGTTACAGATTAGTTGTATAAGCAATTATCAGTGGCTGTTGACATAAGCGATTATATGGGTGGTTGCTTATGTTAATAGTATATAGGCTATCAGTTTGACTATAATACGAGATATTATGCAATTATCAATTAATAGTAGAGGAAATTCTTATGATAGTAATTATAGTTAATGTTATACGGTTGTATGAGCGATCGTATAATGTTAAGTTTAGTTTATTTATGTATGCAGTTTACATAATTATTATGCCATGAAATATATGTTTATTATTGAGAATTTTTATGTTCCCACCCCTTCTCTGTGTTTTCATGGTAGAAGTAGGTCAAGGATCGTTATAGAATAAGAAATTCAAGAAACAGAAGAACTAGTGTAGTTTTACTTTTTTCTTGTTTAGACAAAGCTTATGTATATTGTTTATATTTGCTTTGTAGTTATATTCAGAGGCATGTATTACAATAAACCCTTCTATGGCTAAGGTTGTATATATATATGTATAAGTTAAAGTTTTTCGCATTCTCTCAAGGCTTTCTATAATGACTTGCATGGTTGTTATAGTTATATTAGTAGTTAGTTATGTAGTAAGTGACGTAACTAGTATCGTTTATCTATATATATCCTAGATATATCTAGATGTCTGTCCTAGGACGTTACACTGGGAGTTGTTGTGCTAAAGTCCTTTGGATAAAGCAACAACTTCTAGACTATGGTCTTGAGCTTGATCACATTCCTATAAGGTGTGATAACACTAGTGCAATCAATTTGTCTAAAAATCTTATTTTGCACTCAAGAATAAAGCACATAGAAATAATGCACTATTTCATAAGAGATCATGTTCAGAAAGGTGATTGCATGCTTGCGTTTGTTGAAACCACTAAATAATTAGCTGATATCGTTACTAAGCCTTTGAACAAAGAAGCATTCTTCTATATAAGAACTGAACTTGGTATATTGGATCAATCATGCATCCAAACTATCAATTTGCTGCATTATATGTAATTTTCTGCATAATGCATAATTTTGCTGCATAATGTGTCATTTGCTATATGCTACATAATCTGAAATTAGCTGCATAAGTTGATTGATTTGCTGCATAATATGTTGTTTTTGTTGCACAATTACTTTGCTTTAATCACTTTTGAATCCAATATTGACTTGAGCATTGGAGGTTCCCCCTAAGTAATTTTGTAGGTACTTCATCATGACTAAGTCCTCCAAGTAGCTCAAAATTCACCAATCCTGTTAAAATGGTGTGATCCTTGACAAAGGTGATGATTTTGCAAGAATATATGTTTTGGATCAAGAACTAGTTAGTTTTTTTTTATTACATGATGTTTGGACTCAGTTTGGGAAAATTTGGAAGCATTTTGATTGGTTTGGCACAAGTCTTTTGCAATTTGAAGTGAGAAAACTAAGTTCAGCAAGCTTGTAATCGATTAAAAGAGCCTTGTAATCAATTACAAAGGCTCTGCCAAACGTTACAAGTAAATTTAGAATGCTTGTAATCGATTACACATACCATGTAATCGATTACAATCATTCCAAAAAGCTTGTAATCGATTACAACCATATTGTAATCGATTATAGGAAACCTAAAATGCGTGTAATCGATTACAATCCCAATGTAATCGATTACAAAGGGGTTTTAAAAGGCAAAAATGTGCGAGACAACCAATTTTTAACTAACAACTCAATTTTCTCTCTCTTTCCTCACGAAACCTCTCACCCCTAACCTTCAATTTCTCTCTCATTTCTTGGCTAAATCACCTCATCCACGACTATTCTACTCGGATTTATCTTCTCCGCCATACCCCCAAACCAATTTCAACCAAAATCACCACAAATTCCTTCCCTCATCTCCCATCACGAAAGTTCTCTCTCTCTAAGCTCTAACCCATGAACACCTCCACCTTCTCATTGTTTCTACCTTCCTTCACCACCAAACACCACGCAACCTCATTCCCTTCACCTTCCTCACAACCTTTTCCCCTCATTTCCTCTCAATGGCAGAATCCTCCAAGATTACCAAATAACCAAGAACAAGGGTCTCCATGGGAACATCCTCCAACGCTCCTCCACTTGCCATTTTAGGGTTGGATCTCACTCAACACTTCCACACAACCAAGTGAGTTGAATACTTCCGTAAAAATTTTCAATTGAGGAAAATCATCTCACCAAGGTATCTTACTAAAGACTTTTGCTCAAGTGAACTACTAGAATGTTTTAGAATTATTGAGTGACTTCAATTGGTTGATTTTCTAAGCATAAAAAAGGGCATCTATCCGGATTTAGTCAAAGTCTTTTATGCAAATTTAAAATATGAGGATAGCTGCTTGATTTCAGAGGTTAAGAAGATACCAATAGTTGTCACTAAGGAACTTTGGTATAGGCTGACTAAGTTATCATTTGATGGTGTATATTTCTCCAGTGGTGAAAATGTTTGGGGAGATGACTGTGAATATAAGGATGGACTAATATTCTTGCTACGAGCTGGTTATGATATTCCTAGAGGAACAAAAAGAATGATGGCCATTGGCCTAACCATGGAAAATAGGGTACTCCACTATCTTATGGCAAGAGGTCTGGTTCCTCAAGGAAGAAATTATTCTCAAGTTTTAAAAGATGATGTGTTAACCTTATGGGCCATGAACACAAGGAGGTCAATCAACTGGGGATATTATGTTATCTAACACATGCTGCAAGCAAGAAAGAAAGTGCATGCTCTGCTATATGCCATGCTGGTAACTGTTATTCTAGAGCAATTTCGTATTCCTTTGTTTGGGGAGACAAAGGACGCGAGTTCTAAAGGGCCACAATCTATTGGCGTGCATACTTTGCACAAGCTTCAACTAAGGAAGATTGACGACAAATGGTACTATCTCCTTCATGGGAGCAATGGTCACATCCCTCACAAGGTTGAGGATGGTGATGAAGAAGATGGTCAACAGCCTACTCCTGCTCCAGCTACTTTGGATCTTTTACTTCGGCAGATGCATAGCTTAGCCACCACAGTGGAAGTATGGATGGATCGTATTGAGCAGAAAGCCGATCATCGTGAGCTGAGGATGGATTATTCCGATCAAGAGTTAGCCTCTATTGGATCGTTGCTGGAGGGCCCAAGTTATGTACCTAGGAGAGATGTTGGTGCTCCCACCTCCTCTACCGCTCCTTCTACTCCTATATCCCTTGATGATCCTTCCGGTCCCACAGCTGGTGTCCCTAATGATGATGAGGAGTTTATTGGCTCTGAGGATGATCTAGACACAGATGATGATGATATGGATCTCCGAGATATGGCTGCTAACAGTGACACTAGTAGTGATAGTGAGGCAACTCAGTGACCTTGGAGCTTAGTCATGATGATTTCCTTATTTTTATGCTTTGTCTAACCCCATAGCACCTTATTATTGTTTTTGTATATAACTCTGAATTCTATTGGAATAAATGATTATATAAATATGAACTTTTGATTTTTCATATGCAGATGCTATTGTTATTGATCTAATTATACTCTGTTATTTGATCTGCCTGGGCTGAAAAGTTTATACTTGTCTTTTTTTGTTGTTGATGACTGGTTAATGGGCTAAATACTGCTAAAATGTTGCTGGAATTTTCTTGGTTTTATCACTCAAAGTTTTCAATGCTTATGTTGTTTTTTATAATGTCAATGGGGGAAAGAATATAACATGAGTTACATGAGTGTAGGGGAGTTTTTACATGAAAATTTATTTATTCTATCTCATGCATAAACTATGGGGGAGAGTAGCGCTTAAATCTCTGATGTATAAATACAAATGCTTCTCTCTGTTTCCAATGTTATTTTGTCATCATCAAAAAGGGGGAGAATGTGAATGCTTATGTCATGAAGCATATCAATAGAGTTTTTTATAACAAAGTCAAGATGAAGACCAAGCTTAAAAGAGGTATATTTGGTATATGTTATAGGTCTTAGGATCTCAATGTAAAATGCTCTCAAGTATCTCAATTATATTCAAATGGTTTTTGAAAGATCCTTTATAAATTAACTTAATGATCAAAGTTCATATGTTAAAACAAATGTTGATTTTAATCTTGATTTTTGTAACTAAAGATCATATCTTACGCAAATCCAAGGTTTTCTAAGTAGGAAATGGCCATCAAGCTTAATTGGTCTTAAGAAATATGTTTAAGGGTCATTGTAATCAATTACACAAGTGTTGTAATCGATTACAAGCATAGCAGAAGCCTTGTAATCGATTACATTGAGAATGTAATCAATTACAAGTCTAGCAGAGGCTATGTAATTGATTACATGAAGGTTGTAATCAATTACATCCTACCTAGAAAGTCAAGAACATGTTCAAAGAGCCATGTAATCGATTACATGGACATTGTAATCGATTACATCAAGTCTGACAACACCCAACGACTCTTTTCTTGGCATTTAATGTTGCCATAAATGCCACCCAATGTAACAACCCAAACTTAATAGCCATAGTATAATCGTCATTACACCACAATTACTAAATTCAGGCCTGCTACCAAATTCAATGACGTATTTTTCAAATATAACCTTTATGTGCATACGAAAAATATGAGCCACGAATGAATATATTTAGTACCCAACTCCAAAAATTCCTCCAAAGAGAGTTACATTCCACATATATATGTATATACATAACAAAACTTACCAAGTACATATAATACATAAAACTTACTTAATCAAAACATATATGCAACTACCATATAAAGACTCGGTCTGGCCTAAGTGCAAACACTTGGAGAGAGATGTCCTATACTTGATCCTCCTCGGGATTCTTGCCAGAATCCCTAATGTACAAAGGCTCCATATGGGATATGGTTCTACTAACAGGAATCCGAGTAGACAACACTACAGTTTCCTCTCTAAGGGTGCGATGTAGATCACCCCACTGCTCCCGAATAAGCATGATGAATTCTAAGCGTAATGCAACATCCAGAGAAAAGAAAGGTTCCCCATCACGAGTCCTTCAAACAGATATAGCCACGTCCCCTATATATCTGACGCTCTCAGCAACCCAGACAACATGCCACGTGGTGTATTTTGGATAGTGATTAAAATTTGAGATTAAATATAGTTGCTAAGTCCACCAAAAAATAAAAACCTTGCAACCAGTTGTAGTTAGCAAGGGTCGATCCACAGAGAACTAATTCAATCAACATTATAATTTAGTTTCTAATTTAGACTCCAAGGATTAACAAGCAGTAAAAAGGGGGTTTTTGGATTTTTTTGGATATCGAATCAAATTAACAACAACAATAATAAACAAACAAGAATTAACAGATTAAATAATTTGGTTAAGAGATAGAATCCATCACTAGATTTATATGACAATGCTAGCTCACATATCCATTTATTCCAACATGACTAAGTATATTTCTACGCAATTGTGAGATTAAATCTCTGTTTTCCTTAGGTTTTGGCCAATTTAGCAACCGCTCAAATCAACTCCTAATCACCGATTAGTCATAAAGCAACCACTCTTACAACTATCCAGTAATTGCATTAAGATTTAGAAAACCAATCACACTAAGATTTAATCACACACCAGGATTAAATACTTAGAACATATATTCCTCTAGATCCATTACCGCAACCGCACATAACAGACCCAAATTTACCACTTTAGCATTTGGCAAAGAGTATGAAGACATTTACACCATAAACAAACAGTCCTCTAGTTTTATTACTGCAACCGCACATAATAATCCTAGATCTACCACTTTAAAATTGGCAATAAGCATAAATACCTTCATACAACAACAAGATTCAGAAATATATAAATAAAAACATAACTGTGTTGAAATGAACGAATATACAGGGTTCATAATATCAAAACTAGGGTTTCATCTTCCCTTAACCAAATGAGAAACTTAGCCACACATAGCTAAAACGAAATCAAAAGAAAAACAACAGAAAAACATAATTCTAGAATGAAAGTGCAAAAGAAAACTAAAGAGCAAACTAGTTTTCAAGGGGTAGGGATGTTGGATCTCCAATTGCTTGAACCCAAGACTCCAATCTTCAATCCAATCTCCCTTCCTTAGTCTTGGCCTTCCCCTCTTCTCCTTGGCAGCCTCCAAGGTCGAACTCTTCATTCTTGAGACCATAGGCAACCTTATTTATAGGCCTCTTGACCTAATTCCTTCAGATTCACGCGTTTTCATTTCTTGACACGATGACACAGCCCAGGCCGTGTCAGTCTCTATTTCAGCAATTCTTAATTTTGGCCAAACAGTGAAGGACACGACCCCCCATGTCAGGGGACACGGGTCATGTCACTTTGCTTCTTCATTTTTAGCCTAGATCTTCAACAAACATTCTTCTTCCCTTGCTTCAAGAGGTGGTATTGATCTTTATGAATCCTTAGTTCCATCTTCAAGTGGATAGCAAACCTCGTTTGAGGCCAATGAACTCCAACACTCAAAGGTTTCCTGAAAAGTACAATTCGATTATGAGTGTTTATGAACACATTTAAGCTAAGTTTCATAGCAAGGTTCCAAATAAGTTAAATATCAGAAACTTAGTTAAATGGTATCAATTAAGCACAATTGGAATCCAAAAGAATTAAATATAAGGCACTCAAGATATGAAAATAATTGACAAATCATATACCCTTACACTTAGCCTTTTGCACTCCTGAACAAAAATATACAATTAAACACAGTTTCCCAATAAACCATGAAAGTGCGGAACAATGAGCAAAGACCTCTATGCTTTAGTGTTTTCAAGGAATCCAAGCAATCATGAACTTCCTCTCTTGACAATCCAATTCAGCAAGTAAAATCAATAAAAAATCAGAGTTAAATCAATGTGATAAATCCTCACTGATATGCTTTTCACTCAAGTGATTCAGGCTTGTGTTTACTCTCAACCAACTCATGAAAACATGCCTTACCATAAGCTTGTCAAGCCTCTACTTCTCTACCACTTAGGCCACATGCATACAAAGATAAAAAAAAGTCTTCAATTAGGTTGTAACGAGGTCAGGGTCAAGGTAGGATACATCAAGGATAAGCAAAGCTAGACCATAGGAATTAGAAGAGAAAAATGGAAAGATATTCAATCAGTGCAATAAAAATTTCCAGCATCCTTCAAATTCCAATTTCTTTTCTATATCTTTTCCTTTTTCTGACCTTTCTTTATTCAATACTCAATTTCAACCTTTTTCATTCTCATTTTTTTTTTCTTCTTTTTTTTTATACCTTGCATCTATATACATCCTGTTTTGCCAACAATATATCTTTTTATTTACATGCATAGCAAGACAAAACACATCATTGCTCCCCCTACACTTATTCAAAAACCTATTCCCAACATAATCATTAAGCTCTTCCATTCCCTAAGGTAGGGTATCAAAATGATTTTCCACTTTTAGGCTTGAATTGAGCTTTGATAGAAGGAAAAAAGGTCAATTAGGCTCAAAGGGGTAAACAATGGATAAAAATGCAAGGATGGCTATTTGGCCAGTGGTTATTTGAAAAAAAATGCCTTTGTCATATCAATTGCATGTAGTGGTCATTTGTAGCTTAAAAGAGAGTCAAGACAAGTTCTGAAAAACACATAATTAAGAGTGGAATCACACAATCAAAGAACCAGAATGGCTTAAAATTATCCATATACAACAAGGCCCAAAAACTCACTAGGTCTTGATTCATCACTTTTTGAATTAAACCCTTTAATTTTTCAAAATCTCACTCGACAAACTTGAAATCAAGAAAGTTCATTCCGTCAAGCTTAAAGTTTTAATGAATTTTTCTCAAAAATTTTAGTCATATGCTCACCATTCAGGTCAGTTGAAAGCTCATTGGAAATTAAAAGTCCATTAGAAAAATATCCACAAGAAAAAATTCAATTAAGTTCATCATTATTCACACCCCCACACTTAAAGCAGACATTGTCCTCAATGTCTAAGCATACCCAGCATAGGATAAATCCACAATAAAAGCATCAGTGCAATACAAAGACAATAAGAAATGAGAACCTCAATAAAATCAGTAAGCAATAGTCACAGTGCAAATGAAGATCCAATATAGTGCTAACATAGTCATCCAAAATCAAGTCATACACCAAAATAATATGGGGATACATCAGGATGGGGGAGGGGGAAATCACTGAAGTAGAAGATCAAGTTTACTATCAATGTTGTCCATCCTATCATTAAGTCTCTGGAATCGAGCAACATGGTCCAACTCCAGGCGATCAATACGGTCCATGATGTCATCATACAAAGCAACTCGTGAGGATGAAGGTCCAACCCCTACTGTGAACTAAGAAGGGTAGTCTGTGGGTGCTGCGTCTGCCTCGTGCTCCTAGGGCTCAGGTGCCAGAGCTCTCCTAGGAACAACATGGCCATCGTGGCCAACCAAATGCAGCATACCATTCCGAAGCTCGCACATACCCATGAACACCAGAATGGGCTCATTAATAGTAGTGGGACCCCTCATAGGAACCTCATCAAGTAAATCCATGTCTAGTCCACACTGCTCAGCAATGGCAGTGACATATCCACCCAGAAGAATACGGCCAGCCCTAGTCGATCCTGCATGTTTGAAATGTTGGCATAACTAATACCCTTCATTCACAGGCTCTCCATGAATCATACAATGTTGGAAAAATAGCTTAGGTCGACTCATGTTACCCTGGCTCTCTCCCCTGCTACAAATGGTGTTAGCCATCCATTTCTGAATGTACCTATGTACAGGTGATCGAAGTTTGGAAGCTTTTGAAGATTTAGGGTCATAACTAGCAGTCCCAACAACAGTTAAACTAGACCAAACATTGTCAGGTTTAAAATTATGGGGCATATGTTGTGCCCTACATGAAATCCAAAAATGGCACTGAACTGGTGAATGTCAAGAGTATAAGGTGTTCCTAGCAATTCAAAATTGATCTCACCAGGCCACTCAGCTTGGTCACTCAGAGGGTACAATTTATAGTTAAATGTTGAAATGAATTCCCTAGTGAGCTCAGCATAAGTGGGTGCAGTCAAATTAGCAAATGTGTCCCACCCTATTCTACACAACAGGTTGAAAACTTCATCATACAATCCTATCTGGTGCAATGTACTAGCATCTAAAAACTTGGTGGGAACAACTTCTCTAGTTAGTAATGGATGAGGATTTACCTGAGGAGGGGGAGAAGGAGCTCTTGGAGGTGGTGGAGGTGGTACATTCTTCCTAGCAGTGGTTTTGATGCGTTTCCTTGGAGGCATTTTGAAATGGGAGGAGATGGTGGTCATGGGTACTATTCACGATGGTGGTGGTGGCCAAAAGTGGTGGTGGTCACGGTGGTGGAGTGGTGGGGATGGTGTTTTTGAAGAAATGATGATGGAAGGTGATGAAATTGGTGAAAATGGAAGGAATAGAGGATAAATGATGGTGTGGGTGGTGATTTGGAGGAAGAAAAATGAAGAAACATGATGGTGGCTATAAGGACGTGGTGGTCTCGTATGGAGGGGTTAGGGATTTGGGTGGTGAAATTGGAAGAGAAATGAGTGGAAAATGGAAGAATATGAGTTGAATGAGGTTGGGTGTTGATGGAAATGGTAGATTTTGGTAGAAAAGTAAGAAGAAAATGATGGAGGAGAGGGTGGAGGGTGTGGGGCCGCATGGGGGAAGGGTGGTTTTGGGGAAGAAGATGAAGATGGAGCCCTAAAATGGGATTTTTGGGGGGCTATCACGAAGACACGGGCCGTGTCCTTTGCTGTCTCATGAAGAACTCATCAGCCCATGGTGACACGGGCCATGTTATTTAACATGCCCCCCCCATGTGCTATGCTGCCAAAAATACAGAAAACACATACGAAATGGCCTATTTTGCATAGGAATAATAGGGGAATCCTATATTAACATCATGAATGGTGTTGTGCTTTATAAAACACATAAGGAACACATGTTAACAACATAGTTCATGTCATTAAACATAAAGTCAGATTCTCAAGACTATACACATAATCATTCTTGAAGAGATTTCAATAATGTATACACAAATCCATAAGAATGCGTCTCAAAAGTCAATAAAGTATAACTTAATGACCCTTTACTCAATCCATTCACAATGAATTAAAGTGAAACCTCTCAAATTATGGTAATCATTCTAAAAGAACTTAACTTGATTAATCAGAAAAGCACAACAACACCACAAAACAGTTAATTCTCAAAATTTCTCTTCCACCACACTCTAATCAAGGTTCAATCATTCATCAACCAATCAAATAATACACTCAAGCACACACCAAGCAATTCAAAACACAAGAATTTTCAGGATTCAAGAACAATCGTTCAGGAGACAAATCAAGATCCATTCTACCTTAGAAACTAATCAAGAAAATTATAAAGAAACATAAAATAAAAAGGAAAAGAAAGCAAATCTGATTTTCTTGATGATGGGTTGCCTCCCATTAAGCACTTAGTTTATTATCCTCAGCTCGATATTTTAACTTCTTCAATGTTCTTCATGTTATGGAAGGAGAAGAGTCATCTCTTCCACTTCAACATTTTCCAGAAGCTCATGGTAAGGCTTAAGATGGTGTCCATTGACTTTGAATGTTTTACCAGATGCCTCACTCATGATTTCTACTGCACCAAAAGGAAAAACGTTAAGTACCACAAATGGTCCAATCCATTTTGAACGTAGTTTACCTAGAAAAAGTTTCAATCTGGATTGGTATAGTAACACTTTTTACCCTTTGATAAAATTCTTCCTAGAGATCATGTGGTCATGGAATGCCTTTGTTTTTGTTTTATAAATGAGGGCATTCTCAAAGGCCTCATTTCTCAGTTCTTCTAACTCCTGTAGTTGGAGTTTCCTCTGCTTCCCAACACCATTCAAGTCCAAGTTTACTTGCTTAACAGCCCAATAAGAGCGATGTTACAACTCAACAAGCAAATGACAGGGCTTCCCAAATACCAACCAAAATGGGGACATGCCTATTGGAGTTTTAAATGCAGTACTGTAAGCCCATAATGCATCATTATGTCTTAAGCTCCAATCCTTACGGGTTGGATTCACAGTCTTTTCAAGAATTGACTTGATTTCAGGGTTGGACACTTCAGTTTGTCCATTTGTCTATGGATGATACCGAGTGGAAATTTTGTTCATCACTTCATATTTCTTCAAAAGTGCATCAAATGATCTGTTGCAGAAGTGTGTCCCTTGATCACTAATTATAGCTTTTGGAGTTCCAAACCTGGAGCAAATATGTGACTTAACAAAATCTACAACAGTTTTGGAATCATCAGATCTGGTGGCTTTTGCTTCCACCCATTAGACACATAATCAACAGATAAAAGAATATATGAAAAACCAAAAGAATGGGGAAATGGTCCCATGAAGTCAATGTCTCATACATCAAATACTTCCACAAAGATGATCAGGGTTTGAGGCATTTGATTCTGAGGACCAATATTACCTGTTCTTTGACAGCGATCACAAGACTTATAGAAGTTGTAAGTATCCTTGAAGATTGTTAGCCAATAGAATCCACTATCAAGTACCTTGTTGGTTATCCTTTTTATGCCAAAATGTCCTCCACAAGCATAGGTGCGATAGAAGGAAAGAATGGAGTGAATTTCTGAATCCAGAATGCACTTCCTAATAACTTGATCTACACAATGTTTTCAGAGGTAAGGGTCATCTCATATGTAATATTTACTATCACTTCTAAGCTTGTCTCTTTGAGCTTTGTTCCAGCCTTCTGGAAAGTCTTTGGTGGCCAAGTAATTGACAATATCAGCATACCAAGGAATTATGGCCTTGATGGCCATCAAATACTCATCCAGAAAGCTTTCAATGATTAGCATTTCCTCTTCTTTAGTCACTAACCTACTCAAATGGTCTGCTATCGAGTTTTCACTTCTTTTTTTGTCTTTTATTTCTAGGTCAAATTCGTGGAGCAGTAGAATCCATCGGAGCAATCTAGGCTTTGCTTCCTTTTTTGTGAGAAGATACTTCAAAGCTACATGATCTGGAAAAACAATCACTTTAGAACCAATAAGATATGATCTGAATTTTTTTAAAGCAAATACCACAGCTAGAAGTTTTTTTTTAGTTGTAGAGTAATTCAGTTGAGCATCATTTAGAGTCCTTGATGCATAATGGATAGCATAAGGTACTCTATCAACTCGCTGTCCAAAGATAGCCCCTACTGTGAAGTCACTGGCATCACAAATCAGGTCAAATGGTAGTTCCCAATTTGGTGGCCTTATGATAGGCGCAACAGTCATCAGTTCCTTGAGCTAAGTGAAAGCTCCCATACATTTCTCATCAAAATTAAATGGAACATCTTTTTGCAATAATTTGCACAAGGGTAATGATATTTTGGAGAAATCCTTAATGAATCTCAGGTAGAAACCTGCATGACTAATGAAAGAATGAATTTCCCACACACTAGTGGGCAGGGGTAAAGAATGCATGAGTTCTACCTTAGCTTTATCTACCTCAATTCCCCTAGCAGAAATTACATGACCCAACATTATACCTTCCTCTACCATGAAATGTCATTTTTTCCAATTCAGCACAAGGTTAGTGTTAATGCATCTTTTCAACACCATTGTTAAATGTTCTAAACAGTTTTTAAAACCATTTTCAAAAACACTAAAATCATCCATAAAGACCTCTATGATGCTTTCAATATAATTAGAAAATATACTCATCATGCATCTCTAAAAAGTCCCTAGTGCATTGCAAAGTCCAAAAGACATTCGCATATATGCAAAGGTACCAAATAGACAAGTGAAAGTGGTTCTGTCTTGATCTTCTGAAGCAATGGCAATTTGATTATAACCTGAAAATTCATTCAGAAAATAGTAGTGAGAATGACTAGCTAATCTTTCCAACATTTGATCAATGAAAGGTAAAGGAAAGTGGTCTTTTCTAATGGTTGCATTAAGCTTCCTATAATCAATGCAAACACGCCACCCTGTTTGTAACCTGGTGGGGATAAGCTCATTTTCAGCATTTTTTACAATAGTAATTCCAGATTTCTTTAGTACTACCTAGACTGGACTTACCCACTGGTAAATTACCCCCACACTTAGGAGCTTCAGCATCTCCTTTTTCACAACCTCCATCATAGGAGGATTCAACCTCCTCTGGGGATCTCTCACAGGTTTAGCACTTTCCTCCATTAAGATTCTATGCATACAAATGGAGGGGCTAATACCCTTAATGTCAGCTATCGACTAACCAATGGCCGTTTTGTGCTCTTGCAACACAGCTACCAATTTCTCTTCTTGTTCTTGGGTGAGTGACTTTGCAATTATCACTGGAAGTGTGTCCTTTTCTCCTAAGAATATGTATTTAAGATGATCAAGAAATGCTTTTAGTTCTAACTCAGGTGCCTGCACAACAGAAGGTTGAGGTACATCAGTAGTAACTGCCAATTCCACAAAAGAAACCTCATGTTCTTCTGAAGTGGATGAGAGCTCTTGCAAGGCAGCCATGACATTATCAATGTCTTCACCCCATGGCTCTCCTTCATCACCTTTATTTTTTCCTTGTATATCTAAGCTTTGAGTCAAAACTATATTAAGATCATTACAATGGTCAGACTCAAAAGCTGCAGAAATCAAAGAATCAAAATAATCAAAAGAATCAATTAAACAAGTTGAGTGCACATCACTCGGGTATCTCATGGCCTCAAAGATATTGAATCTGATTAGTTCCCCATCAAATTCCATTGTCAATGTCCTGGATTGCATATCAATTTTTGTCCAAGCAGTCTTCAGAAATGGTCTTCCCAACAAGATAGGAACAGAGTTTGGGGATTTGTCCTCTTCCATGTTCAACACATAGAAGTCTGCCGGAAACATTAATTCATTCACCTGCACCAAAACATCTTCAACAACACCCTTTGGGTATGCATTAGATCGATCAGCCAATTGAATAATAACACCAGTAGGTTCCAAAGGACCCAAGTATAAAGATGTATAAATAAAGTAAGGCATGACATTTATGGATGCACCTAAATCAAGCATTGCTTTTTCAAACCTCGTGTTACCTATAGCGCATGGTATGGTGAATGTGCTACGATCCTTGCATTTTGTTGGGAGTTTCTTTTTAATCACAACTGAAACATTCTCTTCCACTTGGACCCTTTCGTTTCCTTTTAATTTTCTTTTGTTAGTATATAATTCTTTGAAAATTTTTGCATATCTAGGTACTTGTTTAATGGCATCTAACAAAGGAATGTTAACTTCCACTTTCTTAAAGGTCTCTAAGATCTCTTTTTCTACTTCTTCTTTCCTAGTCTTTACCAATCTACTAGGAAAATGTGCTTTAGTGACATATTTAGGAAGTGGATCAGGAATACTTACCTTAGGGGCTTTAGAACTTTGCCCCTTCTTATTTGCTTCCTTGGGTGTTTCATCTTTTTCTTTAATGGTCGGTGTAGAAGATATAGGTTCATCCAACGTCTTCCCACTTCTCAATGTGATAGCACTAGTATTTTCTCTTAGATTTACTTCTGGTTGTGAGGGAAGTTTCCCTGAAAGTTGGGTTTGAACCTTGTTGAGTTTGGTGGCTATCTGACCTACATTCTGCAGGTTGTTGATAGTGGCCCTTGTTTCTTATTGGAAACTCTGTATAGTGGTCTTTTGCTCCTACTGGAATTGAAGGTTATTGGTAGCCATTTGCATCATTAACTCTTCCATTGAAGGTACAGATTGCTTTGGTGCTTGACTTTGCTGCTGTCTTAAGGGAAAAGGTGCTTGCCTTTGCTGAATCCTAGAGGTCCATAAGTTGGAGGTTGATTATGGGGTGGCTTTGCATAGCCACCCCAGATTATATGTGTTGGAGTAGGGATTATAATTTTTTGAAGGTCCAGAATATCCCTCATCTTCTTTTGGCTCCTCATTTATGTCCTCTTGGAGAGTGGGACACATATCAGTATGATATCTAGGTGAACAACAAATCCCGTAAGCTTGAATTAGTGTTTTTCCATTGTCAACTAACCGTTTAACCAAATCAGTTAATTAAGTCATTTGTTGTTGTAAATTGGTCATTTCTGCCTCTTTAACTGCTCTCACTCCAGTGTCATTTCTAGTGTAGAATTGTTGAGTGTTTGCAGCCATTCTTGCAATCAAGTTTTTAGCTTCTTGAGGAGTTTTATCAACCAATGCTCCTCTACTAGCAGCATCAATCATGTTGCGATCCATCACTTGTAAACCCTCATAGAAATACTGGATTAACAGTTACTCAGTGATTTGATGTTGAGGGCAACTAGCACATAGTCTCTTAAATCTCTCCCAGTAGTCATGAAGTGATTTCCCACACCTTTGTTGAATGCTGAAAATTTCTTTTTTGATGGTTGTGGCCTTTGAGGCAGGGAAGTACATGTCTAGGAAAGTTCGAGTCATGTCTTGCCATGTTTGGATGAATTCGGGTGGCAAATAGTAAAGCCACTCCTTAGAAGAATCCTTCAGAGAGAAATGAAAAGCTCTGAGTTTGACTTGTTCTACCGGAACTCCAGCAGGCTTCATGCTAGAGCATACCACATGAATCTCCTTCAAGTGCTTGTTGGGGTCTTCTCCGGGTAATCCATTGAAAGATGGCAAGAGATGGATTAGGCCGGACTTTAATTCAAATGCCTCTTCATTTTCTAGAATTTCAATGCATAGAGGCTGTTGATCCAGGTCTGGAGCACTCAATGCTCTTAAAGTATCTTCTATCATTGTCACTTCTTCAGTTGTCTCAAACGACTCAGATGTCTCTGAACTTGATAGATCAATGTGACAAGCAGCTTCAATGTCAGCAGGTGTGAAATGGAAATTAGATGGATGGAATGAAAATTGAGGATATGAGTTAATTTGATCAATGTAGTTCCTCAAATTCTGCAAATGCTCATCCAATCCTTCAATGGACATCAACACCTACAAAACACTTAGAAAGAACGAATCAAAAACTTAAAAATAAAAATAAAAACAGAGTAAAAAATAAGAAACAAATTAATAGCGCAATTGAAAAATTGGTTCCCTGGCAACAGCGCCAAAATTCTTGGTGTATTTTGGATAGTGATTAAAATTTGAGATTAAATACAGTTGCCAAGTCTACCAAAAAATAAAAACCTTGCAACCAGTTGTAGTTAGCAAGGGTCGATCCACAGAGAACTAATTCAATCAACATTATAATTTAGTTTCTAATTTAGACTCCAAGGATTAACAAGCAGTAAAAAGGGGGTTTTGGGTTTTTATGGATATCGAATCAAATTAACAACAATAACAATAAACAAAACAAATTAAATAATTTGGTTAAGAGATAGAATCCACCACTAGATTTATATGACAATGCTAGCCCACATATCCATTTATTCCAACATGACTAAGTATATTTCTACGCAATTGTGAGATTAAATCTTTGTTTTCCTTAAGTTTTGGCCAATTTAACAGCCGCTCAAATCAACTCCTAATCATTGATTAGTCACAAAGCAACCGCTCTTACAACTATCCAGTAATTGCATTAAGATTTAGAAAATTAATCACACTAAGATCTAATCACACACTTGGATTAAATACTTAGAACATATATTCCTCTAGATCTATTACCGCAACTGCACATAACAAACCCAAATTTACCACTTTTAGCATTTGGCAAAGAGTATGAAGACATTTACACCATAAACATACAGTCCTCTAGTTTTATTACTGCAACCGCACATAATAATCCTAGATCTACCACTTTAAAATTGGTAATATGCATAAATACCTTCATACAACAACAAGATTCAGAAATAAATAAATAAAAACATAACTGTGTTGAAATGAATGAATATACAGGGTTCACAATATCAAAACTAGGGTTTCATCTTCCCTTAACCAAATGAGAAACTTAGCCACACATAGCTAAAACGAAATCAAAAGAAAAACAACAGAAAAACATAGTTCTAGAATGAAAGTGCAAAAGAAAACTAAAGAGCAAACTAGTTTCCAAGGGGTAGGGATGTTGGATCTCCAATTGCTTGAACCCAAGACTCCAATCTTCAATCCAATCTCCCTTCCTTGGTCTTGGCTTCCCCTTCCCCTCAGCTCCTTGGCTGCCTCCAAGGTCGAACTCTTCATTCTTGAGACCCTAGGTAACCTTATTTATAGGCCTCTTGACCTGATTCCTTTAGATTCACGCATTTTCATTTCCTGACACGATGACATGGCCCGTGTCAAATGATATGGCCCAGGCCGTGTCAGCCTCTATTTCAACAATTCTTAATTTTGGCCAAACAGTAAAGTACACGGCCCTCCATGTCAGGGGACACGGGTCGTGTCACTTTGCTTCTTCATTTTTAGCCTAGATCTTCAACAAACACTCTTCTTTCCTTTCTTCAAGAGGTGGTATTGATCTTCACAAATCCTTGGTTCCATCTTCAAGTAGATAGCAAACCTCGTTTGAGGCCAATGAACTCCAACACTCAAAGGTTTCCTAAAAAGTACAATTTGATTATGAGTGTTTATGAACACATTTAAGCTAAGTTTCATAACAAGGTTCCAAATAAGTTAAATATTAAAAACTTAGTTACATGGTAGCAATTAAACACAATTGGAATCCAAAAGAATCAATTATAAGGCACTCAAGATATGGAAATAATCGACAGATCACCACGCATCTGTGTCATCAAGGAACTGTACTCTAACAAAACCAATGAAGTCTCTCCTAGCAGCCATCGCCAAAAACAAACAACAGGAAGATGTGATCTACCTCGCCTTCTTCTCAGTCTTCATCAAACATATATATATAACAGAACAATATAATAAAGAGGTGAGATATCTAGCAACAATACTAACATGGCGGCACAGAAACAGCAAATGATAATAATGCCATTCCAAGCTCGAAAGTACACATATAAATCATTATTTCATATAGCAGGTAATTCAATAAATATTCAACAGATATTTCAATAATATATATATAATAAAGAGGTGAGATATCCAGCAACAATACCAACACGGTGGCACAGAAACAACAAATGATAATAATGACATTCCAAGCTCAAAAGTACACATATAAATCATTATTTCATGTAGCAGGTAATTCAATAAATATTCAACAGATATTTCAATAAATATTTCAACAGATAATTTAACAAATAAATTAACAGATATGTAAATGTCATAATGAGATATCGAGTGACTATGCACATGCACAATGTAGCCAATTTCCTACTCCATGGAGCTAAACACAAATTCGGAGAGAATGATCAA